>JANVCC010000048.1:12357311-13036635 GCA_025345505.1 Todiramphus chloris collaris
AAGAAAGAAAGAAAGAAAGAAAGAAAGAAAGAAAGAAAGAAAGAAAGCTCATTGTTTTAAGTGCTGTTGTATTTTTTTATCAAGGAAAAATTCTTATCAGGCCATCTTTTTAAAATTACTTCTTTCTCAAGATGGAAGAAACTTCCCTTCTTACTGAGCCAATGATTTCAGGACTTTTAAGCAGCAACCTTAAGCTACAGGATTTGAAAATTAACTTCTGAGAACCCTGAATCTGAAAACATGTTTTTAAAATGAATAAAAACCCCCAAAATTAAGAATGGAGATGAATTTAGTAAAAAAAATGCAGAACTGTTCAGGGCAGCATCCTATACTGAGAAATGGGAAAGATCTAGTTTGCTCTTTGTCTTGATCAAAGCTTCCTCGAAGTTCAGTTCAGGTTTTGCAGATGTCCAAGCTGCTGCTGGTAATTCCCTAGCCTGGCAAACAGGGATGGGTGCACACAGCAGTGGGTCATTACCTTGGCTCCTAGCCCAGGCTTTGGTACTCATGAAACCTTTCTGCTGGGGTACTGCTCTTGGAGCTCAGCGCTGACACCAAATTGCTCACAGAGCAGCACAGGGCAGCCAGTGTGCTATCCCGTGCCACGGTCCACTACACAGGGGCATAGGGAACCCTACACAAGACCTCTTAAAAATATCTGCTACCTGAACCCTCTTATGCAGAGACTAACACCTTCAGAGGGAAGTCACCCTGGTTGCTGGCTTCTGCTTGCTCCTGGGCCGTAGTCAAGGCTGCTGGGTATCTCATATTCCTATCCCTGTGAACTATATGTGATCAAGCAGAAGTTATGCTCTTGGTTCTGCACATCAAGACCATGCAATAAGCAAGAAAGAGTATGCCAGGCCCTATCTATGCAATTGGAGCATACCTGAGACATGATATGGAGCAGTGACAAATGGAAAGCTTATGTGTTCTTACTAAGCTTAGCTAAAGAGCCAAGCGGGTGCCAGGAGGTACGAAACAAAGTGTCATGCTGCTTTTGTAATTGCTTAATTCCACAAAATATTTCCTTCCTGCAGGGTGACCGTCTCTTGCAGCTCCAGCAAGGAAATGCAATACAAAATGAGGAACTAGGCTTTCTGAATAAACCCCTTGTCTTTATTGCATTACCATTTTATGTTATTACAATTATTGCATAATTACCCACTTGTTGTGAGTACTCATGTCTTTTTACATATTTCCGACTCTTGCAATCCTTGTAACATGGGACCACCCCAAAGAAATCCTTTGTCAAACATTCCTGTGCTCTCATGATGCCAGAAAGCATTTTGCTTTGACAACCAATCTCTCCACTAAATTTCTTAGCACTTAAGCTTGTTTATCTAGAGGCCTACAGAAACTTGCTCACATACTTGGTATCACTAATGGATTGGTGACAGGCAGCAGTAAATCACTTTGATCCCAGTCCTCAGGTGCTGTAACTTGTCTGAGGTGGATGGCTGAGCTCCTTCCACCATTGATCAAGCAGTTTGTAGCAGATTATTATAATTAAGCACCTTTGATGTGCCAAGTTATATGAAGCTCTGGGGCAGTTCAGGTTGTAGAATTCAAACAAAATTTATTCATATTCTCATTTTTATGGGATATCATGCTGCTTATGGAAATGGTTTTTCGGCACATTCAGATTTGTCCCGGTGAGGTTACACCACTTGGGAAAAGCACATGGAAAGAAATCGTCCAGATCTGAGGAACTGTCCTCATACCCGACTTAATCTTAACATCATGTTTTCCTAAGCAAGTCATGGGATCTGCATCTCTCAGTAGAGGTTTTGACGTAGCCTTGCTACTGAACCAGGGTGAACTGCAGCACTTTGCCAGCATGACAAACAAAGCATCTCAGCTGAGCATGAGAAGAGCAATCCTCAGCCAGGTAGTCTGACCCTGTTCCTCCAACACACTGCTATCACCAAAGTTAGAGCATTCCTCCAGCCATCCCACCAGGAGAGGGTCACCTGGACAGTTTAGTAATGTAAAAAAAAATAGCTTGAAGCCACCTTTGTCGTTGTGTCTCAAGGGCTTGACTCAGTAGACAGTATGAGGTTGTGAGGCAGCTTTGTCAGTCCTCTAATTAATGCTTTTGCTGGCAGCCATTCCCTCTCCTCCTCCGTTTCCAAGAAGCACCCATATAGCCAGTGCTTACCCAATCTGCCGCCCGCTGTACACCGCAGCCCTGCCAGAGCACCCTGCCCAAGCTGTGGCAGACATAGAAGAGACCTGTTGTCAGCAGCCCAGAAAATGCTCCACAAGGACATTTGAGGGTGCACCCAATTCTCACAGCCCTGTCTACCGCATCAAGTAAGCGAGTTTACTGTTTCGTTGACTGTGCTCTCACCACGGGGAATACATGTTGGAGAAATTTTGGAAAAGAACAGAGTATGTGATGTCAAAAGAGGAAAAAAACATCTTTTTTTTTTGTTTTAGAGCATGCAGGGACAAAAAACCACCCACATCTGAACTGTAAATATGACATTCAAATACCTATCCCTACCTTTTCTTCCTAAAGAACAGCTTTCAAAAATCAAAGTCAAAATACATTAAAACCTAAACAGAATAAAAATGAAGTCAAAATATCAACATTTATATAATGTTCCACAGAATATAAAATGTTTAAAATGTTGCAGTTCCACTCTGCTAGCACCACAACTGAGAACACAACAGAAGAAACAGTTGGCTGAAATACAGAAGTTACCAAATAAACAGGTTTTAATCCCACCAGAACAGGTGGGATTGTTTTGTTTCACCCAAGAGCAGCTAAGACTTCATGTCCCCAGCCTGCTCTGTGATCTGAAACAGGGAGTGGTACGTGGTGGAGGGCAGCAGAGTCTATTCCCAAATGAACTCCTGCTTTGAAATAAAACATTAATGTGGGCTATACACTTTGTTAATAATTTCTCAACATGAAGCAGACCCTTTATCCAGTTATCATTTGCTGCTTGTAGCCAAGAGAAGTAATTTAAAAACATGCCATCTGCTTAAAAGTGTTCAAATATGCAAAGTACCTAATAAGTTTGTATAAAATTCCAGTATGGAGGAAGAAGATACAGGGATGCTTGATTTCTCAAAGACTCCTGGAATATTTTGGTATGTAGTTACAGTACTACATGGTAGTCTAAATCATTGCTATTAACAAATCTAGGAGCTTCAACAAGGCCACATCTAAAAAAGAATGTACATCTTCCCCTAATTGCATCATTTTATAAAGTCTCAACTGTCTTAAAATAATTGGCCTATAGTCTAAGTGACAGTTTGTGTGGCAGATTTAGAGAGGATATGAAATTTTCCTATACCAAAACTGAAGAACAGTTCTGACAGCTGCAAATGTCCTCTGAATTAATAATGTGGAGCTGGTTTAAGACAATATTTAAGAAAAATCCATTTCTTTCTGCAGCATTGAAGACTTTCTTATAAAATATTAAACAGGATTAAAATTGGTATTCTGCTTGAATGGGAAGAGAAAACATGAAATTCACATATGAACCTAGAACTTTAAAGAATCATTAGTTCCAGCTGCTATTAGTGTTAACTTATAACGGGGTAAATCAAGAACTCTTGGAGTACCTGCACTTGCTACTAAGATTCAAATCAGACTTTGGGCTCTGGCTTAGGAATGAAAATCTGCTTTCTAGCTTCACAATTTAAAATCCACTGACCAACCCTTACTTTCAAAAGCTTTCTCCGCTTCTTTTAACTATAGAAACACCTCTGGAAGACTAAATAAACTTGTTATCTGGTATGTAAGTTCTGGTTTGTCCTAACTTTACAGATACAAATCCTTCCCTGTGTCTCAGGGCTTCCTTACACAAGCCCTTAGTGACTAATAGGTTGTATAATGTCAATACAAAGCCAGGAGACATGTCCTGGCTTTGTATTTGTCTAGCTGGGAGAAAGGCTGGGGAAAAATTTTTTCAGAAGACTTAAAAAATTAAGTTCAAGCCCACCTAAACTTCTCAGGTTGGTAGGAACTGTCTACTGTTCCCCATTTCCACCTGCAGAAGTGAGAGAAACCTGTGGCTTGTCTGTGTAAAACTCACCTGTGTGCTCAACCTTCTGCAGTTCTTTGAGGCAGCAAGCCAGTGCTTTCCCTGCTGGTGAGGTGCTGTGTGTGATGCAGTACGAGAGAATGCAGGAGCTGTAGAGAGGTCCTATTGCCTGGAGCAGAATGCAGAAACCCAGACAGCCTCCTTGGCATTTAAATAGTGGAAGCCCTGAGCGTACAGGGGAGGGTGAGATGAGGGGATGTTGCAAGCCGTGTGCAGGGTGAAAGAGTTTCCTGTCAAAGTCTCAGGGAAAGTCCCAGCCCTTGTAGTTACAGCTGAGATGAAGCTGTGGTTGCTTTTGTCATGCTGGCACCGACTTGCCTCTTGGCTGTTGGCCAGAACTAAGGTTTGGCTGCTCTTTGAAGACTAAACTGAGACCTGTGGAAGGCAAGAATGTTGTAGAAGTGCAACAGCAGCTATTTGCCTGGAAGGAGAGGTGCTTTTTATTTTTTATGCCATGGCTCTTCTATGCCATTCCAGCTGTGGGTAGGGACAGTAAGAATGTCACATTAGGATGAAAGGAATTTGATATGGGGGATGGTTGAATGTACCTGATTAATGTGGTTCTGTGAATATTCTCGTCAGCTACATCAATCCTGTGGAGTCAGAGCCCGTGACAGATACATGTTGAGAAGTGGGTCTTTATGGGATAAGCCTCTGTAAGTAAGCAAAGCTCTTGATGTTACACATCTGTTTGGAATGAGATGTAATTCAGTGACTTGAGCATCAAGAAATCACTGGACTGGATCATAGTCCAAATAGGAGAAAGGGGCCAAGAGAGTCTCACTAGCACTGAGATTTTAGAAGTAGTTTGAAAAATGAATTGAAGGGGATTTAAAAACAACTGTACTCCAGATTTGCAAGCAATGTCTGCCAAAAAAGAAGAAGAAAGTAAAATAAAAATTTTTTTTTACATCAGCTTGCTTATGGAATACTTACTGGAAACTAACTAGGAAAACATGCTTGAGAAAGAAAAGGTATAGAGAACATAAAACAGAGAGGCAATCTTGGAATTTCTTACAGGAGCAAAGGGTACCAAGATAGTGGACGTATCTGGGATTAAACAGAGTAGTGTTCTTTTTCAACTGATCCCTCAAATAACGTGCTGTCAAGAATAATGTTATTATATTTAAAATAAAGTTTACAGGAAATGAAAGACAGTTGACTCACAGAGCTTAAAATCACAAGGCTAAGCCCACAGAAGATACTTGAGAAATAAATGTGCAAATTCATAATAGGTGGAATAAAAGGACAAGTGCTATGCCTCTCATAGCATCAGGGTGATCAAAACATTTAGATCCGATGTAAGAATATGAGGAAAAAAAGCTGAGAAAAAATGTGAAGCCATTTCCTGGTGGATCAATGCCTTATAAATATTACACAATGGAAGTGGTCAAATTGTCCAACAATTCTCACGTCTATGTGAGCCCTTCATATTGTAATGCCATGTTGAAAGAAAGAGATGGATACTCTCATTGCTCTGGGATGAGTGGAGGAACTGACAGAGCCATTCTTGTAGTTATAGAAAAGATGGATGAAACCCCTTGATTGCCCATAGATGGACCTGAAGGAACAAAACAGGTCTGTTACACTACCAAGAGGAGATATGGTCAGTGACAAATACCTTGCTGTCCTTAGTACATCACCAGGCTCCTGGCAGGTATTCATGTTAGGAAGAAAAAAAAAAAAAACCAAACCAGGTTTTTTGAGCTTCCACGAGACCTTTGTGAGCTGTACTGTTTTCTCAGATATCTATTTATGCTGCATTTGTCACCTGAGTCAAAACATGATAAATTTTTCATGCATTTCATGTTAGTAAGACTTATATAGATAACATTTAGATCTGATGGAAAACTCTGTCTCAGGGCAGCCATAGAAAGAAAGTGTGCTTCTGGGCTGAAGCTGGACAAACAACACTGCAAATGCCATGTAACACAAATAATGACATACTTAAAGGAAAGTTAACACAAACCCCTAGTAAATCACAAGAAAATAATCATCATTTTGTGTTCTCCAACAATATTTGGGTGCTGAATTTTAATGAGAAATATGTAACTAATGTAGCTTCTTGAGAGTGCTGTCACAATGATCTCACATATAATTAATAACAAAAATTAGAAATAGAAGGAATTAATTAGACATTTCTGACCCGAGAGTAAATAATCTGTAGAGGAATTTGAGGAATGTGTTGATGCAGTTCTTTTAAACAGTGTGGAAAAAACAAATTAATGTGAGTTAACAAATCTTCAGTATGCTCAGAGAAAAAAAAAAAGATTTAATCGTAGTCATGGAAAGAAACAAAACCATACATTTTTATTTACTGAAGGCCAGTGCTATTTGAAACTGATTATAAATCATAAGAAATTACAAAACACAGCATGGCCAATGGTTATTTTTCATTATTTTTCAGTTATGGATTGTGGCTTGCAGCTTCAATATAACTTTGAAATTGCAACCAGGATTTCCAGAGCATTTGACAATGGAATGAAATTCAGAGAAATATTTGTACATCATTCTTATTGCAACAATAGTTATTGAGGCTGAGATGCTTCAAAAAAAAAAATTATATCATGAATGCAAGATCAAATTTAACCTGAAAACATGTGAGTGGTGAACTTGACAGTAGTACTGGGGAAGATCTTCCTATTATACATGTGGAGGATTCAAATGTGTGAGGAAAAGGCCAAGGCCATCTTGTACATGAGTTTCATTTGAGCACTTTTGTTTAGAAAATGAATAAGGCATATCCTGTGTAGTGTGTCTATGGTGAAGGCCATATATAGTGATAGAGTTTACAGAAAAATGGGAAAAAAACCTGAATCATGAGGGGACATTTTTATTTGCAATTCCTGTGTGTTTGTGTTCCAAACCATTATTCTCCTTTTCCTGAGATGGCCTTACTATTGACTGTTACTATCTGCCCCAACAAGAAGACTCCTATAGACTACAGTGTGTTGAATTTGTTTTTATTGACTTCGCATACCTGACAATAGGCAACCATTCAGGAAACACAAGCTGAAGCAGTGCAGAAATGTAGACACGGGTGAATTGCACGCACATAGATGTCCTCTGGAGCTCTGGGAGCTGCTGGTGCTTCACTGTGTGATGCTGACACAGGAAAACTGGCCCCAGCATGGAATGAGCCCCGGGCCAGGGTGTCAGAGCAGTCAGAGTTGCAGGGATGGGCAGGGCTGCTGCATCCTTGATCTTCAGGCAGGGGCACTGGTATTCTGTCTGTTAGTCCTGTCCCTGCCATGGTCCTGCTGCAGCAACCTGCACCCTGACATGACCCAGGCCAGACTTAAGAGAGGAGCACAGGGCTGCTTCTGGCTGGGTTGCAGTGGTTCACATTTGGTGTCCAAGTCCTCCTGGAGGAGGAAGGGCAGGGCCACCAGTCTGCACACACAGCTGGGTCCAAACCTCCCTTCCCCAGGCCCTTCAGGCATTCTCCCCACAGTAGGCAGTCTGATGCTGGGAGTGCTAACATTCTTAATCAGCACCGCGGGCTCTGCTTTGACCGCAACCCTCTGCTGTCCTTTCCAGTTATCTGCCTTCAGGTGATGTCTCTGGGCTGCTAGTCTTATCGCAGGACCTCCTCCAGACCTGGGATGGGAAGTAACTAGGACCCCTATAGCCACAAAGAAGCAGGAGCTCCTTGTCACCCCTCCTGCACAGCCTCCACCTCCATGTGCTCGTGGCAACCCTCTGTGGTCCCTCCTCTAGCTCCCCCAGTATTTCTCACAGCTTCTGGCTCCACTCCACCTCTCACCTCTCTGTTTTTGCCTCTCCCATCCAAATGTCCAGTAAATCACAGAAATTGCTTGCTCTGTACACTGTTCATCTCTGTCATCAGAAAAGTGGGCACAGGAGGGGGTATGCTATGACTGTGGGGCTTGCCTACCATTCCTAGTCAGACAATCCCAACAATCTCCAGCAGCCTGCTGGGAGTGGAGTGTTCGTCTCTGTTTCCCTTTCTGGGGTACGAATGATACATTTTTGAGCTCTCAACTCTCACACTTCCATTCCCCCTCCCCCCCCAGTTTGTTGTCTCCTATCATCACTTGCCTGTGCTCCTTCTTTTAGGAAAGAAAAAGAGCAATGGTGTTACAAAGCTGCGTGTTGTTTGTAGGAGGTTGTTTCCCCAGGCTCAGAGATATTGTGGAAGAAGAGATGTCAACCTTCTAAAAAAACCCAGAAGGGGAAGAGAAGAAATGAGGCACAGAGCCTGTCACTTTGTGCTGCAAAATCTCCATCAGATAGCAAATACACACTGAGACCAGGGAGTCCCAGGACACACAACTAGGATCACTGCCCTTGGGAAAAGCAGTCCTGTCCCAGACAGACGTCAAGGGGCACCTTAAATGCTGATGGAAATGTACTGATAAATGCAATCTCAAGGGTGGTGATAAATATTTGTAACTCCCTGCTATATCACTGTTTGAAATACACTCGGTTTTATGTTTTCCTTGACAGGGAAGTTGTAGTCTTGGGAATATGCCTTAAAGTTTTAGCATCTGAAACAAAAGTTCTGCCTATAGCGTTGTAAAACCTTTCTTTGTCATGTGCAGCCTTCACAGACTGGAGGACATAATAAACCTGATCTTGTGCTAGGTACTTATTCTGAGACCCAAAATTGCAAAAGTATTCAGGATGGAATTCAGGTCTTTCAGGATTTATACATTAGAGATCACAAAACACCATCAAGCTACACTGCTTAACTCAAAACAGTGATGCCAGAATAGGATGGATTTCTACCTGAAAACTGGGCACACTGTAGCATGATTTAAAAATAAGCTTTGTCCTGTATTCTTTGCCCCTGTCATGGCAGTTCTGGGCAAATCATAGTTTGTTGGGAGTAAAGAACCAGGTCCTTAGTGTTTAGGAAGAGTTGGCTTGACATCAGCTTTCCCAGAACCAGTAAACATATAATTCTTGTATCCTTCACAGAATCACAGATGTGACTCTTGCTGTTAAATCCATGGAGTTTCTGTACAATCTCATCATCACTGACTGGAAACAACTCAGATTAACTTCATGCTCCTTTGCCCTGAAGCTATTTTATACAACTTGAATTAAAAAAAAAAAAAAAGAAGAAGAAGAAGAAAGTGGTATTTAGGAGACAAATTGGATAATATTTCCCCTTCACATAAAGTCAACAAACTTTCTTGAACTTTGCTTGACACTATTTCATGTGATGGTTTGCTTTCCTCATGTGCTCAGGCTGAAGCTGTTGACTGTAACTGCTGTCAGTTTCTACAGACTGGGAATATCCAGACCATTGATGAGCATAAGCTCTAGAATTTTTGATAGCTTTAGTTTTCTTTCTGGCACATCTGTAAGACTATGAGGGAAGCACTGGGCTTGCAAGCAGGTGAGTAGCACAGGTTGCTTGAAGCTGCAGACCAAGATAAACAGCATTTCAAAAGGTGCTCAGACACAAGACAAAAATATACATACAGACCTGCTGTGATCACAGGTTCAAAGCTAAGGAACAGGTGAATTTTTTGACGAGACAGCCATTTCTAGTTTCTTTCTTTCTATATAAATCACTAACCTCATCCAGACTGTCCATGCTTCTTTTCAATCATCTCTGAGAACGTGTTTGAGAAGTGACGAGTGTGAGAAGTGGAATAATTTTTCTTGTCAGAAGTGAGATCAACACATGGAAGGCTGAAAGTCAGTAATGGCTGAAGCATTCTTCCATCTGCTATTCCCAGCTTGGCCAAAGCTTTCTTGGATTCCTGCCTATAAATTTAATATCTGCAGAGGAACTACATTCACAAAAATATATGTGAGATGTCTCAGGTTTTCGTTGTGTCTCATTACTCTTCAATGCACATGAGAAGATCAATAAAGATCATCCTAAAGGGACCTCTTAGTTATAATAGTGTCAGAAGGAGATGGGAAAATGCAACTGTATGAGCTGTTACACCTTTAGTGTTATTCTCTATTTTTTGGTTATCTGCCATTTTGGCTTTTAAGTGGGCATTGAAGGCATTGAAGATACATGCATCTAAACTATCATGTTTTGTATGCAAAATAAAGGCAATTTTGTTCAGGTGGTATTTATAATCTATTCACATAGTGACACTTCCATTTATGAGATGATAATACTATTCAGTATCAGCCTTCCCTGCTGTTTCAACAGATAAAGCTACTGTGTGACCAGAGATGGCTCTTGTGCTTGTGTTTGTGAAGGCTGCTCTGGGTTCCTGCTGCTTTCAAGGTTGTTGCTTCATGTCTAATTAGTATTTCCTTCAATTACAACAAACTTGTGACACTACTACTCAATTTCTGGGAACATACTCTGCTGATGACAATGCCTACCAGGTGGCCAAAACATTCTTTGGCATCCTAGATACAGTTATTGTCTGGTAGAATCATAGAGTTGTTTTGGTTGGAAGAGACATTTAAGATCAAGTCCAACCATTAACCTAGCACTGCCTTCAACTCTTGGACTGGGATGACATCCAATGATACTTCTACAAACTGAGTCCTCACCCCCACTTTGGTGAGTGAATGTTCTGAATATATCCTGAAGTGATCCCTCACCCCTTTTGAGCGAGACCCCTTTTGGGTACCCTTGTGTGGGAAGTTTTCCCTTTTATAAGTAAGTGTGTGAACATTTTGGTTCATCTTTCTAGAAAGAACATCCCTTAAAGCTTAGGAATTAGTTGTGTAGTAGTATATTCCCAACTGACATCCAAACTTGCAATTTAATTTTGTCAGGAGTGGTGAGTAATTCTGGTTACAATAAATCTACATTTTGGGTAGCTGTCTTGTGGGTGCCTCTGTGACATTATCAGCAGAGTAATGTGTAGGATTTCAACTTCCTAGCATTTCACAGATAAACTACAATCAATAGCCCAAAGCAAAGCCTAGATTCTGAGATTCTAACTGATCCTGTCTGGAGTTGGAAGGGTGTATTTTTCCATGGGATGTGGGGTGGTATGAATGTTGCACAAATGTAATGGTGTCATACTGGGAGTTCTACATTTCTATAGAATGTCCTCAACAACTACAGACACCATACTTTAAAATTCCTAGGAATCAATGACATATTTTAGGTTGTGTGTTTGTGTCTAATACAATTTAAAAATGGGGCTAGGAAAAGAAATGCTAAATTAAGAAATATTTATTGATAGATCATAATGCCTTTGACCTGAAAGCTGCCTAGTTTACTTTGAATAGATCCTCATGCTCTACAAACCATGTGTGTCCAATAAGTCATTTCAGTGCATCTAGTGCTTTCACTTAGAAGTTTATTTATGAACATCCACAAGTTAGGGATGATGATTTTTTCCCCTGCTTAGAACTTCTAACTGGACTTGCTTTCATTCCATGAAACTGAACTGTCATATTTAGTGGATGTTAACAAGATGAGTTTGATGTACTCTGGAAAGCTGAGTATCTCTTCTGGATGTTTACATACCTGCAAAATGTTATATATCTTTCAACTGAAACTATTTTTTAAATCTCACTTTTGAAAAAAAAAAAATCCATTTTGTCTTTTTCTGACATTTAAGATGCAAACATATTCTGAAATTTAGAATTGTTTGTGAAAGAGAATAAACTTTTGAACTTCTGCCCATAACCATATCAGACTATTGTATCCTACTTATGTAGTGTCTTTACAGCTATCATCTATCTAATTAAAAAATGAGCCACAGGGAGAAATATTAGTCCTATCAATAACAGCACAGAAAATATAGAGAAATCAATTTCCTGGACTCAGAATAGAAAAGCCCCAAATGCATTATGAGCACCTCACTCCAGCAGCTAGGTAATAACACCACTGGCATAGCCAGACTTTTTGCTGAGTTCAGTTGCTGACAAAATCACCTCTACTGCCAAAATGCTCAAACATATGACCAATGTGCAGCTCAAGGAATTACCACGTATCAGCTGAGCCATACTGTCTCTTCATGTCCATGCTCACCACTTATTTCAATGAATACTACCACATTAACTTAAATCTCATCCTCTAAGCTCTGCAGGGCCTAAGTTCCCCGTCAAGCTGGCTTTGACTGCATGTACCTGGCATTTGTGTCCTGCTTTAATCCTTCCTGACAACTTGTAAAAATAAATTCTCCAGACACAGATTTCTTAGCAGGTATTTCTCAGTATCATCCAGCACAGAAAGACCTTGAAAACCATATTTTTATTTCTAGGCTAGTCAGACATACAGAATGCTTTTTTGTTTCCCTCCTTTTTTGTTTTCCTTTTGAAAGCAGAAACTTCATTATCATGTGAGAAGACACAGGCAAAAATAAAATTTAACATTTAGCCCTGGAGAAATTATTTTTGAATCTTTGTAGCTATGCTACCTTAAGAAGGGTAGAACTTGTCTAGTGATACACTTATGATATTACAGTTACACAGAGACAAAGGATTTGTCCTGCATTATGAAGAAGAGCAGTAAAAATGGGACATGAAGATGAACAGGCTACTTAAGTGAGTAAATGACTTCTTGTGCCAGCCTGGCAATGACAGTGAGGACTTGAATGTCTGTAGTGTTATCAGGTATCTGAGACTCAGTAGTTTATTCTGGGCTTTGGAGTGCTTAAGATCTCAGTGGCCATCATTGCTATGCTTGGCCGCTGAGTAGATGACAGAAGAGGAAGTCGTTTGAACAAATGCAAGGTGCTGGTTTCACTAAAACAGTTGACCAGATGAGTACTCTCATTTACTTAGCAGGACTTGAGTGGTATGGCTCAGACCGATGAAAGGAAAGTCCTGAATCAGTTCTTGAAGGAAACTAGGTTGCATCTGCCAGTGCTATGTGGAGAGTGGGTTGTGCACACAGCAGATGTAGCCAGTGCTAGTGTTGTCACCTGGAGAGCAAGTGAAAAACTGAGATTGATCCAAGGGTGAGCAGACCCAGGTAAGTATCCCACCACCTTTCTCCTCTCTCAATGACCAGAGCTAGGACCTTGGCTGGCTGAAAGGCTGGTGCTCAGCTGTCTTCATCTGGAATGAGAACATGAAAGCCTCTGACCTGTCTTCATTTTTTTTGTAGAGAAAGAGTATTAACACCTAACCCACTGGAAAGGATGAGTTTGATTTCTTCGGAAATGATTGTAAGCTGTTATTAAATGACATAATTCTTCCAAAAGGTCTTGCTTTTGATCTTGGTAGAACAACAAATGTTCTATTCTCAAAGTCTCTTTCTTTCTCACTTCCCTCTTACTGACCTCAGAGCACTGACTCCTCTCTCTGCTCCTCTATTTTTTCTAGCTTCTCTGTCCCTCTGTTCCTTCAACTCTTTTAAAAGTACACTTATTAGTAGCACTGAGCTTTTCTCTGGTTTCTTTCTCAGGCAGTATCCCAGACACATTAAGATTATTTTTTTGTGAAGGTAGTGTTCACAGCTTACTCAATGGAGAGGGAATAAAAGGTCTCCCAGAAAAAGTAAAGATCCCGACTTTCAGGTTTTACAAGTAGTACTTCACAGGCAGGTGTGCTCTGAAAATATGCTGACAGCAGCCCTAAAAGACTGCATATGAACAAGAAGACAATTTCTACCCAGCTCTATTGGGTCTTCTGCCCTCAAGTCACCCAGTCCACTTTGTTACTTAGAAAAATTAAAAGAGCAAAAAGAAAAAAGGTTCAGGTAGACTGTATGAGATGCTAGTAAAGGAACTGGAAACACTGGCATGTACTACAGTAGAGCTCTTGTCATCTTGACCATTCTCATCTGCATCCTGTTATTTTTGTAAGAAGTTACCTAAATATGTGCATATACCTCAGAGGAGTACACTGGTTTGCATTTTTTTTTAAGAATGTCAGGAAGTTAAAATAAGTATCTCCATGAAATTTGCTTAATAAGAGTTTTCAGAAGTATTTGTCATATTTCTGCTAGCAAAGTCAACTGAAAGACTAATTTTAGCAATGTGGAAAGCTGCTTCTATTGTGACAAAAATTATGGCCTAAGGGACAGAACCAGCCCCTCTAGAAATTAATTCTTACAAAACCACATTTCTGTCAACAATCTGATGGCAATGCCATGGGAAGCTACTAATGGGAAAACAAAGCTGTCAGAATAAAAAGTGTTCATCTTCTCTAAACCAAGGAGGCTTTATTTATTCTTCCAAGCAATAGGCACAACTGAACTGTCTCTCTGAAATCCCCGTCTCCTGTAGATAATCTTGGTTTAGTACTTACTCATACTTCAACTTCTGTCTTGTGCACTTGGGGTTTTTGTCATCATGTAGACCATATGCTCCTGAGGATAACAACTTTCTTTATGTATTTTGTGTTGCAGCCACAATTACAACTAAGTTTCACGGGTACAAAATACACCAAACAAAACACACCGTGCAATTTGTGTGGGCTAAAACCCCAAACCTTACCTATCAAACCAAGAATTAATTAAGGTATTAGCAGTCTAATCACAGAGTTGTTAATAGTTCCATTTTGATAAAGTCAGTGCTTCAAATTTTCCAATTATTATAGCTCACTCCCAGTCATTATGCAATTGAAGCTTGTACACACAAAGTTTCTCATCTCTACCCCCTTTCTTGGGTGTTATGCTTACCCTTTTGTTTGTCCTCAAGAAGCAGGCAGGAGGGTTACAATGAGTTTTTAGAGTCCCAGGTTCTTCACTGGAAGAAGTATGGTGCTGCTGAGGGTTTCTTCCACCTTACTCTGCTATCTGCTTGGGGCTATTTTTATATGTTTCTTAGCACGTACTGCACGTTGCTTTTTCCTCATTGGTCCAAAATCCATGTTACATCTAAATATACTATATATAGTATGTTTAAATTGCCGGTCTTGAATATTTGTTCTTTGTTCCCCTTGTTATCTCTAAAGCCAGTTTCACTGGCCTTCCAAGGGCTTAATGACCAGTAATTGATCATTAGTGATTTGTTTATAGCCCAGGAGCTCTGGTTTCATCCTGTCTCCACACTTACAAAAGCTCTACTGTAATCCGTTACTTTATTATAGGTCATAACTGCCTCTAGACAAAATAACTATTGCTCCTCTACTATCTGTTGTGTACAGAAATCTCAAAAGTATAATAACAATAAACATTATAATATACAACTCTACAAAGCTAAGCTAAATCATAAACAAATTAGGTAATATTCACCTGGCAGGTACATAATTACTGTTACAGCTCAGCTAGCTAAAATGAAGGTCCAGGCAGGCCAAGACTATCCAAACAAAGCCATCCTGACATGTCCTAGCTCTGAGGTTTTGCAGACCTAACACAAAGGTTATGGGCTCTTATCAGCAGTGGCAATGCCATGCTTGCTTGGGCTGTACGGTTCTGCCTCATGGAGCCTTATTCCTTACCTACTGCTTTTAAATAGCAAAGAAGACTTGGCCGAGGGTCTCATCAGCCTTATGAGGTGAGACCCAAAGGAGAGGACTCCTGCTATTCCCAGCCAGGTGAGGAGATGGGTTCCTGTGTGATGGATTATCTTGTATGGTTTAAGAACTGATAGCTCTGTTTCCCCAGTGGTACAGCACGTTGCAGTCAGCCAAGCCATGTTCTGAAAAGATGGCAATATAAGAGCTTCTCGGTGGACATAATAATTGCATAGTAGTACCTTCATGTTCACGCCTAAGTCTTACTGAGATCTGTGGCTTGTGTCTTTTGAGGAGCATCTGACTGGTGCATAAAATGAGTGAATATAGATGTCAAGGAAATGAGTGCAAAAGGAGGTTTTCTAATCATCTGCTTTATGGAAGAGTATTCCTTCCAGGCTGCAGCTTTGTGCCTCAGTTTGGCCTTGGACTATTTCAGTGCCTGCCCTTGGAGGGAGAAGGTCAAATTTCAAATGGGGAAGAGGGAACACTGTGGTAGACCACAGACCATTCTCCTCTGACAACACTGACTTTTCATTGTCTCTGATTCAAACAATCCTTCTGAACAAAACACAAAATTAAGCTAAGTACAGTACTGGCTTTTTTAATTGCTTCCAAAAGTTCATGTTCCTTCCCAGGGTTTGTACTGTCTTAAATGGAGCTGTCTTTTCAGGGGGTTCGGTAAGAGCAAAGGTAGATAAGATGGAATCAGGAGCGTTGCCTGGACCCCTGTTTGGCTGAATGTGTGCTGGCTGGGGGAGCAGACAGCCAAACTTTCCTCGTGGCAGTGAGAACCCTGCTTTGCTACAGTACTGTGAGCCAAGAGCAGTGTCAGGGAATCATCAGGTAGAGTTCTTCCCTACAGATGCATATAGTGGCCTTATCTGCAACGTGCAATAGCTCTACCCACTAAAATGCTGGTGTAACGAATGACATGAATCATAAAAAGTCTTCCAGTAAGGAGAGTAACTATTCCAGATAAATGTTGCAGCCATAGTGGAAACTCCTGCTGGTTTATTATAGAAAGTTTATAGGATTTATTTCTGTTTCCTCTGACACTATGAAAAAACAAATTCTCAAAACATCTCTAAAACAGAAGATAAACATTAAATATTGAATTACTTCTACTGTGATAGCTAATGTAAGCTTCTCAGATCAAGAAGAGAGGTTCAGTTTAATCAGTTTCTTAAATTCCATCTGAAATAATCAGAACTCCATACACTGAATATGTTTTTGCACTAAATAGAAGAATATACAGTTCTCATCTAGATTTTTACTTTCTGTTACTCAAATAAAAAGAGGTTTGTTTCTAAAATGCAGGACTATAACATTATAAGGGGAAAAGGAATTAAATGATTAGCATAATACCCATGTTTCTCTAAAAAAACCACAAAGGCCTTCATCCTCCAATCCTTTACATGCCATGTGGTCACTGACCTCATAACTTCCTGACAGTCATAAAAAAATGACAGTTTTGCTCTTGTAGAACATAATTTCTATCATGTCTTGACAAATATGTAGTTGTTTGAAATTAAATTCACAACATTTTTTTTTTAAATACCTGATTTATAATTACATTTTAGTCCTATACTCAGGTGTACACTTACCTGATCACCACTTATATCATGTTGATATGGTGTTGTATTTGTGTGGACTTGTTTCACAAATGCCACTAGGAAATTGTGTTAGTCATTGGAAAAACAAGAGTGTGAAGTTAAATAATCTAAGCAGAAATTAAACAGTTACAATAGCAAAAGTTCAATAGGGAGGTGGTTGTTGAATGCATGATCTTCACAAAAAGTTATTAATGTTGATCATCACAAGAAAATCATCTGAAGTGTGCTCAGATACAGGATACAGAAGAGACATACCTTTTAAGTGACAGTGATTGAATCTGAGTTAAAAAAGCATTGTATTATTAAATAATTCATTTTGCTAAGATGTCTTATAAACTCAGAAGTGCAAATGGATGCACAAAAGGTACATGAATGGTATAGCTGTGACATCTGAATTCTCTTTTGTGATACATGCTTCAATTTATGCAGCCAGACAACAGAGAACAAAAATCTCAATCATCTACCTAAAAATTTGCAAATTGGTCATAAAAACATACTTAACCAGAATGGGACTTTACATCATACAAAATATATTGCAGGCTGAGAGAAAGCATGACAGACTGAGTAGGTCTTTTACTCTAACCAGAAGTACTTTCTATTGCAAAGAGTCAGAAAGCAAATATGGAAATATAGGGCAGGAATGGAACTGCTGCAGGTATGCGAGACAACAGTGCCGCTCATGTAAACACAAGAGTGTCTTAAAAAGAAAGCATATTGTGAGCATAAATGCAAATACAAATACAAAGGAGGCAACGTGGACATGCCATGAAAGTAGTATATGGTCCTTCAGATCCATATAAAAGCTACAAAATACATCTAGAGAAAGTTTGTATAGGTGTAAGTAACACTATGTTAGATTTATAGTAGGAAAACCAAGAACTCTCAGAAGAGGTATTTTCTATGAAGACAGAAAAAATGCACCATACAACAGAATTTTCTTTACCAACAGAGGTTTTGTGCTACTGATATGTAATTTTCTGTTGTAGATAACTGCTATCAAACACTTCCTGAAGTCATCAGTGCAGGATCACTTGGCAAAACATGATGAATTACCTTGAATATCATGTGAATAAACTGAAGAAACTGTTGAAAGATCACCTTGGTCTCAGCCTTCTTTAGCTGAAAAGCAATGTAGAAGCCTGCTGTGGTCTCAGGAGTGCAGTGCACTGTTGTAAGAAATTCTTCTTTCTCCAGAACCAAGACAGACCACCTCAGAGCAATGAAAATATCTAATCCAACAGTCATGGTGCTTTTAAAGTCTTGTGCCAGTGTTCTCAGGGTCTGACAAATACTTGACCCCAATCAAGCCAAATGGTTAAACCTGATAACAATAAATGTTTTTGATAGCTCTTTCATAGCTGAGGTAATGACTTGATAATAGCTGCATTTTCTTTGCATCATCTATATAAATTCTTATAGAGAGTGTTTAAACACTGCTGTTTTGCCATGACTTAGAAAAATACTTTCAGTCTAGCCTTATATTGATCCATTAGCCTACTGGTACTTGCATGGCAGGTGGAAAGATCTCATTTTATTTTTTGAAAGAGGCCTTGTGTGAGGTCAGATGTGCAGTTCAACGCAGTATACATTTTGGGATCAGGAAACACTCTAATTGAAAAAAAATGTGCATTTTCCATGACAAATAGCTAATTTTTTTTTGTCTCCCAGTGTTTTAATTGTACCTGTTAACTCTGATGATGTAGTGACAGTGTCACCAGTATTTCACACTTTGGTATACGTTGGTATAGTTAAAATTACATGAATCAATAACCTGCCAGTGAAAATTACTTCTGCCCTTCGTTGATGCCTTGTAATATTCTAAAAATTCCTGTGTAAGAATTGTTTTTAATTACATGGATATATTATATTAACATTAATATTTTGCTCATCTTTTAATTTTGTCCAAGGATGCAAATTGCCTAGAGGCTAGTTATGCTCCCATAAAAGTTCCCATCAACTTTGGCTCTGTAAATTCAGAAACACTAATTTATGTATTCCCGCATCACAGTGGTTGGATTATTTTCCTGCGAGTTACTCAGTGCTTCCTGAGGTCTTTTTATGTGCTTACAGGTGTAAGCAGGGCCAAAAGATCTAGCTCTAGGTAATTGTATTATCCCAGCTTTAAACTGGCAGTTTAATATTACTCAGGAGGCTGTTTCATGCAAACAGATGAAATCCTACAGGATTTGACTGGGTCTCTGTTAGCAGTCCAAATAAGGATAAAGGATATATTCTTAAGTCATACAGCTGTGTGAACAATTGTAATCGATTGGAGCTATTGTTGAGCTCACTTGGATCCCTAGTCACACAGATATTTTAGGAAATGATTACACAGCTGAAGTAGCAAAGAAAGCATTAAGAAGGATTATGCTGATATACTAGTTTCACTGTCTAGAGGTGAAACCACATCTTTTATCTACTCAAAAGTAATAAAACCTGCTCTTTTAGGGGGAAAAAAAAAAAAGTGATCAATGTAGAAACGCTTTCCTTCTATAATATGTTTAGATGTAACCCAGAAATTTGGCATGAAAAAAATCAATAGAAAGCCTCATGACTAATTCATCAGCAAAAAGGACAAAATATTTATTTTAGGAGGTTGGCCAATTGTTCACTCTGTTTTAAAATGTAGACTGTTTCCTAGTTGCTTATGCTCTTCCATTATTCCTTCTGAAACTCTTTGCTTGAAGGCTGCTGTTCATTTTGCTGTTTGCCCAGTCCAGCAGCCTGCTGTATATGATGCTTCTATTAAGCCTTCTGTTTACTGCTGACTTTGGTAGTGCTGTTTGTGCTGGTAGAAAGCAGGTTTGGCAGAGCTTTTTCAATGGGTGCAAAGATTGGAAAATACCCTGTTTTGGAAGATAAAGCCCACATCAAAGAAATTCAAAATGTCACTCTGATGGATTAAAAAACTCTTACTACCTACAGCTTAAATGACCTAATAAGAAAAAGTTTGATTTCCGTTTATGGCCTTGTTATAGCTGGATATTACTTGAGCTGTCATTGTTATCAGTGGTCATGTTACTAATTAAGGCTATTTGCAGACAACACCCAGCAGCTCCAAAGAGTAGTCTGTGGCCAGCGGAGCTGCCCAGGGAGCGAGGGGCAGGCTGGTGGCCCTGCTGCCAGCTCTGCCGGTGCCGTGACTGGTGGCACAGAACTGTGAGGTGGTGGTTGGGTGTGCCTCTGGAGGTATGGGATGCCTTTGATTTCACCCGAGGTCTGTGTGCTGAGTGGCACGTTCACACTGTTAGCCTTGCTCTGTGGAGGAGCACTGTGCAGGAGAGTCACAACCTCCAGGATAAAGGTAGCACCAGGTTGCTATTGCAACAGGATATTTAGCAATACATTAATAATTATATTACTGGAGAAGGTCTCCTGGATCTCCGTGTCCCACTGTGTGCTGTTGCAGTCAGCAGTACTTAACGAAATCCCTTTATAAACTTTTCAGTCTTCATCTCTGCCTGGCTTTGGATTTCTGTCTGCAATTCTCCATTTAAAGAAGCTGCTACAGTACCTTAGTTGCTGATGTCTGTGAAATTTGTCTCTAATATCTGCCCCAGACAGTCCAGAATGGTTTCCAATACTTAATACTACCAGTTGCTAAGATATGAAAGTAGCAGTTTCTCTGTGTGAGAAGAGGCATCAAAAGAGAAGAGAATAATAAGGGACATGGGTGTACCTGTTTTCTTTTGAGAAGAAAAATGCTGATACCTCTACTGTGATTGATAGCAATATATAATACATAAATAACTGTGGTTCCAAAAGCTGTTGCTAGCCATGACAACCTTGCCTGGACTGATGAATGTTCAATTTCTGCAGAGATACTGTAATAACATATTAGAAGCATCCTTTAAAATAATAATGACTTACTCCATTTGAATGATCTGAAAGCCTTAAAGAGGGAACAAATGTGTAGTGAAAACACTACAATGCTTCTGTGCTTTACAGTCATAAATATTTTTTAAAGATCTCAACTAGTTGCTTGGCTGACAATTCAATTATTCAACCTTGTGCTGGAGAACATCATAACAAAATCTGTCTCTGTAGTGACACTGCAGTAAATCTGAAATAAAAGATGTCTTGGAATGAACACAGAATCTACTTGTTAATTTTATTTATGTGATATCAAAGGGAAAAACATCCAATTCACCTACTCATGTGATATCTCTTGCTCAGCAGACAAAAAAGTAGGAATTTTGTCCTTCCACGTTAAGAACCGCCTTTTTTTCTGACTGCACAATAGTTCTTTGCCTAAGATTTGTGCTGGATAAATGTTGGGAAATTATCCCTTGAAAGATCAGGACCCCCAGGGAGGATCTGCATGAAGCTGCTGGAGACAGATTCCTGTGGTGCTGTAGGGTCCTGAGCTGATTGCTGCCCAGCCCACCAGGAGCCACATGTCTGCGGCACCCTGACTGTGGCCAGTAAAATGTCAGTCCTGCCTGGGTTTTCTTCTACAGACAAATATCCGTGCCTTCTCAAGGCACAGGGCAATGAACCACTGACAGAGCACCTGCTTTTTAGTTTTTTCCTACAGTTACCAGCTTCAGGAGAACTGGTCATTATCACCATGGAGGATGGGATATGACCTGGTAGTGAGGACACATTCCTACAATGAGTACCAAACCCCAGGAGATTTGATGGGAGGCAATCCAGGTGTCTTGATCAGATTTTATTTTACAGCAGGCTCTGAGCTGCTGACCCTGAGGATGTGGCTGCCACAGAAGCAGGTGTGTCCCAGCCTGGAGGAGAGGTTAGGGTATGGACAGCCTCAGGTCACTGTACACAGGTGTGTGCAAGGCAGGCAGTGCGGGTTTGATGGAGGGCGGGAATCCTTGTGACCACACTTACCTGGTAGATCAAAGCCTGCCCAGGGCACATCTATCAGACCTCATGTTTATGGAGTCCTGTACATCATGATAACAGGTCCCAGGCCCTTTACAGTCCAGCCCTGATACCTGTTCACTCTCCAGTAACTGTATATGCACCAGAAACAAAACTGAATCAAATACCTTGACCTTCTGGGTGGCTGAGACCCATTCCTGTTACAGCTGTCAAGCTGGGACCACCAATAGTTTAAAAGTGGCTACGGCTTTCCCAGCAGGAAATAATGCACAATCATCACTGAGGGCCATCCCTTGATCTGACTGTTGACAGTCCACCTCTAATCCTCCAGGTTCTGTGAAGAAAATAAGTCAATACATTAATTTTGAAATACCCTCTTGTACTTTTGACTGTAAGGCTGGGAGGAACATCTGCACAGACCAGGATGAAATATTGCAATTGAAATACAATAAATTCTTAAAGGATTCAAACCCTGGCCTTAAGCTCACAGATAGAAAGGACTTCCTCTTCTTCCTGCATTTCTATCTATGTGGAAAAAAAAATCAAAAGAAAACAAAACAGGTAAAAATTGCTACTCTGTAGACAGGACTTTTAAGGGAAAGGCCATAATACATTGTGGAGAAAATAAAATTATCAGAAGTGACTGTACTGTTGGTCAGAGCTCAGGCTGATGCTTAAAGACCAAATAGAGAAGAAGTCACACCAGTGTGGACAGGCGTGCAAGGGAAAGCCAGAAGAGAGCAGCTATAATTAGGTGGCTGGTGGGTGACTGCAAGGAATGCAGGACACATCTGAAGCTTGATGTCCTTTGTAGGCTGCTTGTAGAAGAGCTTGATTTGCAAGAGGCAGCACTCTGCGCTTTCCAAGGGAGATAGATAGGGGGATATGGGGAGGTTTGCAAGGTAGGATAGGCAACATGAAAGGGTCTTTGGAAAACTCAGCCAAATACAGAGATAAAGGGGATCTTTCCAGAAAGTTCTATGTTTTAACTTTGTATGCAAATGCTCAGACCTCACATTTCATGTATGTAGCACACAAAGTTGTTCTTTCTTTCTGGGTCTCAGTCATAGGTCAGGATTGCAGGAAGTGATAGACTGACACATTACAGGGGTGAAAATTCATGAGTTTAGCTGCTACTGGCATGAAAATATGGTAATGTTTCTTGAGCTCTTCCATTACTTCAGGTTCTCTGGTATTACCGTTTCACTCATGTCACTCTCTGAAAAGAGTTTTTGTTACTTTTATGGATATAACTCTTATAGAAAGCATTGTGCTGGCAAAGATTACAATGTGGATAAGACAGAAGAAAGGAGTAAAAGGTGTGTTTCCAAATGCAATAGTTCAGTTAAGTGAAACACGTGTTCAGAGGCTACTTTATTTGTCCTGGTGATTTATATTTCTTGTATGCATAGCAACAGACAATGCAAAAGTAAGTCTAGAATAGCACTCTCACTTAAAGAATGAAAGTTGGACTTTAGTATTCTACCATATCAGCAATAAATGGAGAAACCCAAAAGTGTGTTTATATTGATTCCTTTGTGAGAGCTGGTGAGATTGCTCCTGGCAGTTAACTTTACACACAATATTGACTCAACTTTTGCCAGCAGAGCTGGAAGATGGAGCCCATGATAAAGGCTGAGGAGGAGGAGGAAGGCAGTATGCAGAAAATCTTGAATGAGTCAAACACATCTCAACAGATGACGTTTTGATGAGCACGTAGGTCTCAGTTCACCTTTGTAAGTGCAAGTGAACTTTGTGAGCACAGCAAGCTGAGGTGAGGCGAGGGCAGCCAGAGGGAGAATGAGAACCACTTGATGCTGCTGCTGTCCTGACCTTGCTCTAGGGACATTTTCATGCCCAGCACCAGTACCTTGAGTGACGGTGCAGGGAAAAGATTCACCGTACTCCAGCAAAAGTGTGTAGGTACCAAAGGCCTTGTTATTACCTTTTCTAAGAATTTTTTTTTAAAACCTTTTTTTTTTTTTTTTTGTGAGAAATAGAAGAGCCTGCCTTTAATCAGTACTGTACAACAGTGCCCTCCTGTGCAGGACAGCAGGTCAGGTCTGGACAAGCAGCAGGGAGTAGGGGTTGCAGACCTGGGAGTCTCTGGGCTGTGTTTCTGTTGGCCCTCTGCACTTGCAAGTCCCTTTGAGTGATGGTTAAGGTAAATGACACGTACAGGGAGATGAATTGCAAAGAATAAAAGATTAGCATGTTAGCTGAAGAGAGAGTTTGGTGGTGCATGTGGAAACATTCTGGGTTTCTTGCTTAGCTTCCTTGCTCTGAGAATGCAAATTATTCTTATTATATCCTTTGCTCCACCACAGAAGGGTTAGTGTAATAGGTTTTTCCCCTTCAACTGATTGCTCTTTATTATAGAAAAAAAGCTGGATATTGCTTAGAAGGAAATCCAGTCCTGTTAATTCTTTCCTTGGTTGTATTAGTACTTTCTTTATTTAGGCTTTTGTCAGAAACACAGCTTTATTACTGCAGATATTACTACACCCTCTTGCTATTCCTGTTTTATTGAGCTCTGTGACATTACCTTTGTTTTGACGGTGGTTGTCATTATGTATCAATTCAAACAGGTCCTCAAGGAATATCATGCTCAGGTTGTTTCCTCTCATCACAGTGGGCAGCTGCTTTTCTTTTCTGTTCTGTTTTCTGTTAAGGTGCCATTTCTTTCAGTCACAAGGGTGCATTTTTGCTGGTGTAGATAATGAGTGCAAGATTAACTCATGAGGCAGGCACTGGCGGGGAAGCTTAGCATTAGCTCATGAAATAGGCAACTGAACACTGTAACTGCCTGTCCTGTAAAAACTGAAATTAAATGAACTTCCATTGTTATGAATTGAAAGGACCATGAATTGTCTTGAGAAGCACGCATTCACATTTTAATAAATGTATCATTTATGTAATAAATATATCATCATCCATACACATATGAATGATCTTTCTCATTTTATATCTGTATCTCTTTCAAAATAAATATATCAGAACCTTTTCAAGTTTTACTGACAATTTTGAGGTCTTGGAACTTGTTACTTCTCAGTGTTCCTCAAAAGAAGCAGATGATTTTCAGGAAACAGAACAAACTCAGCAGACTTGTGCCTAGTTTCTGGAAAATTCCACCACTGTACTGGGAGCTGAGCATCTGATAATCTTGAAAGGGAGTAAATTAATTGTTCTTAAAGAAATGATTTTATGAATAAGGATAGTATATTTAGTTATATGAATAGAGATAAAACTGCTATTGCTATTATTTCTCTAAAGAGTCTGGTTTTGCAGTTCTGAGAGATTGGACAATGGCAGGTCAGATCTGGTGCTGGTTTTTATCTGATTCTTTCCCTAAAGAGAAAGAAAAAGGCAAAAGGAGTTTTAATTTCTCCTCACTAACTGAAACTAGCTGGATGCTGGCTCAGAGACACAAGTGAATATGCTCTTAGAGGAACACCAAAATGGGATATGGATGCTAAGGAAAAGTTTACCCCACCTCCTGAGACTGTGGCAGATATGTCATGAGGAAGGGGAGCTGAGGCCATGGCCACTCTGCTCTGCTGACAGGTGTCTTACCACTACCACTGGAATAACTGATGTCCATGTTCCAGGTGAAGCCAAGTCAGAGTCTGTCTACCCCTACTATGCTAGGCTGCAGACTATAATGCTACAGTCATTGATTCCCATTAACACACTTGTCTGCTGGGAGAGACCACTAATGTATCTCAAAGAGACTGAACCACAGCTGCATATAGTAGCCTCAGTGGTTCAGTGTTCAGCTGCCACAGCACATCTGTGATGGTGCCTACCATGGCATGGGCAGAGAGCCTCCTCAGTGGGGCCCATGGGCCATGCAACCACCTCAGCTCCCATCATAGTGGAGATGAGTGCTAAGTGCTCCAAGAATACCAAGGGCAACACAAAGCAAAGTGGAAAAGACTGGTTTTATTAAGAGATGTGTCTGGCAATTGAGTAACTCCTGCTTCCAAAACAGAATATGAACTCTACATTGAAAGAATTGTTGGATAATGTATATAGATGGTGTCTGTAGCTTGGTTAAAACACCAACAACCCACATAACATGGTCCAAGTGAAAGCATATGTAGTTAACATGATATTTTTCTGAGTTTTGGTTGGCTCTTTCAATCTTATGTATTTGTAAGTGTCAGCTGAAGTCATGCTGACCTGTTTTCTTGGGGCTTAAATGCTTATATAAGACAGATGCCAAGCTGTAGCGTAATTACAGTACTAATTACTACTTTTGACATATATTTCTAGTGATGAGGGTTGTTTCCAACCTTTGATGCTATTTTGCAAAGACTCTGAGCTGATACTTTCTTTTCCACATTATTTTTCAATGCTGATGTTTTCTTGTTCTGTACTTTTAGATGTAGGAATACAATAATAGACGGAAGAGCAAATTCAGCCACAGTTTTTATAAGTAATAGGAGGCATACAGTAAACCAAGCAATAGTTTTTTTTCTGTGAGGAAATTATATTTTTTTTTTTTTTTTTTTTTCCAGTAGTTTTGCTATGCAATACCCTTATTTAATTTATGGTTCTTGTACCCTTAAAAACAGGACAAGAATCACCTGAAGGTAAAAGTTGAGAATCATAACTAAACATAACCATGTCCCTTTTGCCAGTTTCTGACAGCAGCCTACTTGTCAGTAGCCCTTTCCTTTCTAACTTATTTTTGCCCTCCTTATTAAGGAGAACAGAGTTTGCAGGCAAGTATGAAACACGTATGTCTCTTGCTATTCACTTAAACAGAAATAATGAGATAATAGAAGCAAATACTGTAAAAGATGCTAACAAATATAATCAAGTTATAACAAATGCTGAAGTTTGCTATTGAGCTAAAGATGTTAGGCCATATATGGATTGCTACAGCCAGTTTTGGGGCCTCAGTAGAAGAAAGACATCAATGACTAGGAATGTGTTCAGCAGAGGGTCCCCAGAGTGGTCAGGGATGGAGCACTTGTCCTGTGAAGAGGGCTAAAAGACTGTCATTTGTTCAGCCTGGAGATGAGATTGCTTCAGGATGGAGCAAAGCCTCCCACCACCAACAGAGAGCTTATAAAACCACAGAGGCACGTGGTGGGAGGGTGAGAGACAAAGAGTGTAAGCTGAACAACAATGATCCAGACAGGAAACAAGGAGAAATTTGTTTCCCATGGGAAGAGTTAATCTGTGGAACACTTTGACCATAGAGGTTGTGCTGTTTCTGTCCTTGCAGGTTTTCAGGATGTGAGTAGAAAATGTACTGAGAAAGCTGTTCTAATCTCACCCTCATCCTCACTTGAGCAGGAAGCTGGGCCAGAGACCTCTGGGGATCCCTTCCAGCCTGAATTATCCTGTGGTCCCTTAATTATGTCAGAAATACTTGATTCTTGTTCAGGGACCTGTTACTCTGTGGAATTAGGAAAAGTATTGGGAAATAAAGGGACCAAGGCAGATGGGGAACATGTGGTGGCTGTTTCTTTTATTTTTTCCTTTTTAAAATGAACCTGAGTCATCTTACTGCTTTGAGCAGCATTGATCCTTACAGTGTTTGCTCTTCTGTAGGACTTTATAGGCAGGTGAATAAGGAGTGACAGATGCAGCACAGTTTCTAGTGGAGTTGGGTGGAAAAGCAATAGATTGTCCGGTGCTTGTTTTGAATTTGTGAATGAGCAGTGGAGTTTTTTTTAAGGCCTAACTTATTTCCTAATGAATTTCATGCAACAATAGTTCACATATTTCATGTTGCTGAACTTTCTATCCCCCTGGCCCCTCTCTGTAATGAGGGCTGTAAATGAAGAGGTGTGAGTTAGTCTACTGAAATGGTGGAATTTCTTCATAAATATGGCAGGACTATTTGACATTCTTTTGTCATGTGTCTTGGTATTGAGGTTCCCAGAACAGACTTCCCTTTCCTTTTCCTATATGGGTTGTATGTGCATCTCAGGGCTGGTGTCCCTTGCTCCCAAGAAATGTTGTCAGGGTATGTAGGGATGCAACAAGGAAGGCAAAGGCCCTCTTGGAATTAATTCTGGCAAAAGAAGTTAAAGATAACAAGGAGGGCTTCTTCAAATACATCAATGGGAAAAGAAAGACTAGGGAAAATGTGGGCCCACTGCTGAATGAGGTGGGAGCCCTGGTGATAGAGGAGGCAGAGAAAGTGGAGATACTGAAAGCCTTCTTTGTTTCAGTCTTCACTGCTAAGACCAGCCTTCAGGAATCCCTGACCCTGGAAGTAAGAGAGAAAGCTCAGAGGGAGGAAGATTCCACCGGTCAATGAGGATTGGGTTAGCAATCACTTGGGTAAACTGAACACAGACAAATGGGCAACCTGTAACTAGTGGTGTTCCCCAGGGGTCACTTCTGAGTCCAGTCTTATTCAATGTCTTCATCAATGACCTGGATAAAGGAACAGAGTGTACCCTCAGCACGTTTCCTGATGATACTAAACTAGGTGGAATGACTGATACACTGAAAGGCTGTGCTGCCATCCAGCAAGGTATTGACAGACTGGAGAGCTGGGCAAAGGGGAACCAAATGAAGTTCAACAAGGGCAAGTGTAGAGTCCTACACCTGGGGAAGAATAACAGCATGAACCACTACAAGTTAGAGGTAGATCTACTGGAAAGAAGCTCCATGGAGAAGGATCTTAGAGTCCTGGTGGACAATAAGTTATGCCTTGGACAGCAATGTGCCCTTGTGGCCAGGAAGGCCAATGATATCCTGGGGTGCATAAAGAAGACTGTGTCTGGCAGGTCAAGGGAGGTTCTCCTCCCCCTCTACTCTGCCCTGGTGAGACCACATCTGGAGGATTGTGTCCAGTTCTGGGCACCCCAGTTCAAAAGAGGCAGAGAAATACTAGAAGGAATCCATCAGAGAGCTACAAAGATGATTAAGGGACAGGAACATGTCTCTGATGAGGAAAGGCTGATACCCCTAGACTGTTTAGCCAGGGAAAGAGACGACTGAGAAGGGATCTTATGAATGTTTACAAATATCTGAAGGGTGAGGGTCAAGTAGAAAGGGCCAGTCTCTTTTCATTTGTCACCTGTGATAGGATGAGAGGTAATGGTAGCAAGGTGAAACACAGGGAGTTCCACCTCAACATGAGGAAAAACTTCTTCATTGTGAGAGTGACAGAGCCTGGGACAGGCTGCCCAGAGAGGTTCTGGAGTCTCCCACTCTGGAGACTTTCAAGACCCCCCTGGATCTGTTCCTGTGTGGCCTTCCCTGGGTGATCCTGTTCTGGCAGGGGGGTTGAAGTTGATGATCTCTAGAGGTCCCTTCCAACCTCTACCATTCTATGATTCCTCTCCTAGACACTACATGTGCCGTACGTGCAGCTCAGAGCTGCTGTCCCTTGTTCCCAACTGGATACAGCTCGGAAGCACGACTTCTGATCATCTGAGTGGCTTTGTATGGGATATGAAAAGTAAGGAAAAAGTCAGTTTTATGAGGTTGGGAACAGAAGTTATGCAGAAGAACCCCCTAAGTCCACCTTCTAGGCAAGTTATTTCCCACTGCTACGCACATATGGGACCTGAATCACCAGATACACTCACCAGAATGGGGCCCATGCCATACATCATTCTCTCCACTGCAGTGGAAGGCTATCTTTAAAGGCCTCCATGCCACTATACCTCTAAGTATGCTGCTTTTCTCTGGCATGAAGATAAGTAGGAGCCTCAGTGATATCCCACCTCTAGATGGCATGTTGATACTATAAAATGTTCAAGATATTTTTTATATATTAAGCAATCATTACATCATTGTCATGGTAAGAATGCTTCCAAAGACAAACACCTGGGTCCCATATTGGATGATACCGATTCCTAGCATGCCTGGAGTGATCATGATACTAATACTGGAACAAGGAATTTAAAAGCCAAAATAAAATTAGTGGACATGTACAGTATCCACATTTTCAAATATTTCTAACTTACTAATTTTTCAAATACTGAGGACATAGCTCACAATTTATGAAAGTTTCTGTTCATGATTCAGTTCCTGTAGCAGTCATGTTTGGGTTGCAAGGATGCAAAATAGGGCTGCTGCTGCTGAACTTCTATTAATATTTCCATTCTCTAAACCTATTTGCATTTGAAGGGAAATAAAATGCAATAATGTCTGCGCGTACTGGTCATATAGATTCTAGCACATCTGCAAATAAAATATTCAGAAGCTCACAGAAAATTGTTTACCCTTCACTAAGCATATGAAACTCATCAGCTTCAATGGGAGCTGTGCACATGTGTTTGACTGCATTCCTAAATTTTGCCTGTAGGCATGGAAAAAGTCCAAAAGATCATTTTCAAGGGAAAATTAAACCTGGGTTTGGGTGGGTTTTTGTGTATTGACTTATTTTCTTGTCAGTGCCTTTTCTGTGCTCTTCAGTTCATACATGTCAAAGAATGGCCCAAATGCCAAATCCCAAGAAGCCTTGACTTTTCAGCCACCAATGAAATGAGTCCATAACACAGTAAGAATTTATACTGGCTCAGGAGATCCCCTGTGGTTCTTTGCTCTGAAAAACAAAAATGGGACGTAGATAGGTAGACATAGTATATTATTTGACAGATCAAACCCTGTGCTGGTAATTGCTTACGAAAGCAGTTGAAGGAATAAGAAGTATTTATTTGCTGCACAAGAATGAATAGTTCCAAAAATAGCTTTCTGCTCTGCAGTCTCCTGTGACACTAGACTGCCACATTGGGTCCTGTCATGTGTTGCAGCAGCAACTCTATGTCTGTTCCAGCATCGAAATTGGCACTTTTAAACCAGACCTACCAGGCTGGAGATGAGATACCTGGTTTTGCAGACCCCTCAGTTCCTGTGTCTAGGAGCAAGTGCTCCTTGCACCCTGTGATGACTTTGAAGAAGAAGGAAGGTGGTACACTGTGGTGTAGTGGTTCTGAAAATGAGCTTGTAACTTCACCCTGCAGTAGTTAAATATCCCTGACTACTTTGGTAGGAAAGGTGATGAGATGGCCCCAGCGGCCTGTGCACCACAATTTGCATAATTCCCTTATTCCATTACTCAGTAAGGAAATACTGAAGTTCAAATCAAACGTGGGAAAGTTGGGAAATACTAGATTAAGGGGTTTGTTTTCAAAATAAATTCAACTGCTTTGGGTTTATGCAGCATGTTGCTGCCTTGAACTACATGCTTCTTTATCCCACAGGAGCCCTTGTTCATTCCATGTACAGATAAGTATTGATATTTCTTTTTTGCTTTCTTTCCAATAGTGTTAGGATTTTAATACCTAACCAATTAAACTAAAACAAAGAAATCCACCAACCTGAAAACACAGAAATTTACTTGTACAATACTCTAGGGACTTATTCCTAACATCTGCCAATGTAAATGCATTCTCATTTGTCCTCTAGCCATTGTAAAATCCATTAATATTCTGAGTGCCTTTGTGATAGCAGACCCTCACAAGGCAGAACTGTGTGACGCAGCTCCCAGTCACTCGCTCAACTAACACTTATGTGATGGATTTCCAATGACTGGCCCTCAGGATAGGCCCATATGGTGTGGTATGACAGACTTTCTGTTTTTCCAGACTGGCTGGGAAAAACAGTACAGAAGAGGAATGAAAAAATCTGGAACTGGCTCTGGTTTAGGCTTTGAGGAGTGTCCTGTGCTGTGTGTCCAGCTCTGCCCCCCCCTCCCAGCACCATCCTGCCTCCAACCCATCTGCTGACTTTCCACCTGGCCTCCAGTCCCCTAGATCCAGACCTTTGCTATTTTATTTGCTCTACCTCAAAAGCGAGCCATCTCTTCTGCTCTGTTAATAAATTGCCCCCAGCTACTTTCTCTGTTCTTCCCTATTCCCACACAGATTTCTTCATGCCCTGCAGTCTTGATTACCTCTTCTCTGAAGTGCATGCAAGATGTTTCAAGTACCACAGAAAGCAACACATAACACCCTGAGTCCTCAGCGCTTCATTCCCCAGAAGGATCCCTACTGAGATTGTCTCTACTCTTTACCCAGGGCCTTCATAATTTTACAGCAAATAAGACTTAACCTGAAGCCTTGTCGTTTTGGTTAAGCTTTGAGTTCTCACAGGAACATTGTAATTTCTAACAGCTTAGTGTCCCCTCTCATGCTAATTTTCAAACACTTCAATCACGGCTTAAGGGCATTGACAACAAAACAGCTGAGAATAATGTATGGCCCAAGCATTAGATTTCTTTTTTATGCTTATGGCACTCTTATGGTCAGATCTATGAAGTTGAAGGTTTTATTGCCTTATCATGCTTGTGTGAGTTTTCCTAGCAGTAGCTGACAACGCAAGAGCTCTTTGGCTGTTCTGCTGGTAACTGAAACCCATTGGAGTAGTTTGACCACCTGAAGCCAATTGCACTTACCCCACCTGCAATGCCTTTGTTATGGGAACAGTGGAAGAAAAATGATCTGAAGGGTTAACTCAAGACAGGTGTCTCAGACAGAAACCCTCCAACTCAATGACTAAATTAATATTATAAGCAACTGAATCCAGAGCCTCATAAAACACCTTAACTATAGGCATTGCTGCCTGTTGAGTTTATACTCTCTTACTTTATATTTTGCATCCCTAAATTGCCCTGAAACTTCACTGGATATATTCTTCAGTGCTTGGTTCTTATAACTACCATATAGCGCTGCTGCAAGTTGTGAAAAGCTGCTCGGCTGAGCTGCAATGGCTGATGAGATTTCTATAGTGCTCTGTGTGAAGGTGTGTGTGTGGGTGTGAATAAAGAGTTTGTTGCAATTTGAAAGCACTTTAGGTCTCTGATCCTGGACAAAGCAAAAGGTATGAATGTAAGATGTTATCAGAAACTGTTGCATGTCTCTGTTATTAACAGTTATTTTAAAAAAATTGCATACACTGCAATGTGAATTTCAAAAATTGCTAATGTGTTTCCATTATTTTTATTACAATGAAATCTCCAAAGCTACAAGAAGAATAATAACAAAACTCTCCAGTAAAAGATGTCAAAAATCAGGTTTTGTAATAACACCTAAGAAATGGTGAATCATTCAACTGACAAACTAATGCATCTTGTTCTGCTTATGCTGGGAATGTGAAAAATTACAAAAGCAGCCAAAGCAATAACAATACAGAGTTTCTCACTGTGAATAACATAGATTGAAGTAGTGATTTCCTTGTTCAGGAAGTCAAACTTGTCAATAGTAATATATTGGTCTGTGTGGTACTCTGAGTGGATTCAGCACCAATAATAGGGAGGGCAGAAAAACGTGTGGAAGAATTTAACCATTGTTTCCTTCTCTCTTATTCATAAGGGAATATAATGGGATTCTCTTTACATATCTAAGAATGTGAGTGTTGGTTTATCTTTCTAGAGTAACTACAAACTGATACCTAAACAGCATTGCTGTACATATTTTTGTCTGATTTATATTTAAAAAGTCTTCTTTTTTCAAAATCTCAAAAGTTTTGATAACTTTCATACTTAATAAGAAGGGTTTGCAACTACTATTGTCTTCCAAATGCAAGGATTTGTACACCTTCTGGTGGAGAGGCTTTGTGCACCAGAGCTGGTGATGTATTTCCATCTGCTGATCAGGTTAGAAGTTGGGAATTTCTTAGACATTTCTTCATTATCCAGTCTCTCAGAGCATTATAAGGTCCCAGTTCTGTGATATTTAATTCCATTGTACTATATTTTCTCTGTCATGAGGAAAAAAATACAGTCTCTGGAGTGGATTCTAAACTCCATTCAGAATAATTAGATAAATTATTGGCTTCAGCATGGATTTTCACTAGTGTAAATTAAGCCCTATTCTGGCTATATTTCTTTTGAGCAGTGTGGCAGATGTAGCTGCTCTGACAAAAACCTAACCTGATAAAGATCAACTCAGCACATCAGTGCCTCATGGTCCAGGCCCTTAGCCTGCCTTTGTTGTGTGCTTGCCCCCAAGTAATTAGAATGACCACAGTTTAGACTCAGCTAGGGTATGAATGAAGCCCTGCCAGAGAGACAATTTTGAGTCTGTTCCTTCAGAGCAAGTGGATTTTTGCGGTTATGGACCCCTCCCCTTGGAATGGGACACTATCCAATGAGACTGCAGGCTGAGTCCTCACCACCCCTTTGGTTTCTTCTGGATATATCCTGGAGTGAGCCCTTGGTCTCTTTGGGTGAGAGACCCTCTTGGAGTACCCTTGTGTGGCAAGTTTTCCCTTTTACGAGTGAGTGCATGCAAATTTCAATTCATCTTCCTAGAAAGAATATTCCTCAAAGCTTAGGAATTAGTTGTGTGGTAGTATATTGCCAGTTTATATCCAAACTTGTAATTAAATTTTTTTGGAAGGAGTGCTGTGCAATTTAGGTTGTAATAAACTCACATTTTGGGTAGCTACTGCTGTCTGTTTTGTGGGTGCCTCTGCAACATGCAGAAGTTGCTAGAATCAAAATAATATCTCTATGTGCTGAGGCTGTACTTCTGTGATGATCTCCCTGTAATTTTCTTTAGTTGAGGGACATCTGTTATCTCCACAGTGCATTAGTAATTCTTGTAGCAATGTTTAAATCAGGGAGTTTGAGTGGTGAATGTTGCTTTGAGTGCATCCACCACCTTCTTAATTCCTTTAAAAAATCCTGTGTCATCTGTATTTCATAGAATCATAGAATCGTTCTGGTTGGAAGAGACCTTCAAGATTAAGTCCAGCCTTTAACCCAGCACTGCCAGGTCACCACTAAACCATGTTATGGAAGTACCACGTCTGAACATCTTTTAAATACCTCCAGGGATAAGAACTCCCTGCTTCCCTGGGCAGCCTGTTCCAGTGGTTTTTGTTATTTATTTGCTGCTGAAGTCTTTGGTATAGCAAACATAAAACTCTTTATTTTCTTCAAATTTTCTTCTCACATTACTGCTTTTCATTAAAAAGGATTTTTAAAAAGGTATGCATGTTCTTTTTCTTCACTAGTTTCCTTACTAAATCCCTAAGGCATCTATTTCATCCCATTTGGACACTATCACCTTGTCCTGATGTTTCGAACAAGCCTGTTCCAAAATCATAATCTTAGTGCTGTCTCTTCCTCTCCTTCAACTAGAAATGTCTGAACAGACTAGGGGCTTGTTAATTTCAATTTGGATTTTAAGTTTTATCTTAATTTTTCCCCACTGTAGGTTAAGACATTAACTGGACATTCAACAATGTCATCTCACAAAATGTCATAAAATTTACTGCATCCAGTAGGAGTTGTGAGATGTGTTTGCATTCTGCCTGTGCAGATTTCTCTAGACCTCACAATCTTTCTCCAAATTGACTCCTGTTCTGCAGAACAGCCTGGTAATGTTACCCGTGCCCTTTTTTTGCCACTTATTCCATATAGGGATTGAGGAAATTATTTAACCTACCTTGGGTTCAATGCCCTCTGTCAACATACTACTCATATGGATACCATGTTCACTAAGAAAAGCACCACTCTTGCTATTTATTATTCATGCTTAATTAAAAAATGATCTGATATTCTCAGTAATAACTTGAGGGCTCTGGTTTTTTTGATGAATGATAAGCAAAAGTGGTAAAAACTGAAATTAAGAAAAAGTAAAAAAATTGTACAGCTTCAGATACAGCTTTTTATTTTATTTCTGTGCAAAACTGCACTACTTTTGCCCCTGTAGTGTTGATTGTTGTCTAGGACTTTAAATTTCTGTCATTAGGAAAATGCAGGAGGCAACATACTTGTGCATTTATGAGAAATATAAAAAGAAGTGTTCCAACTGTGAGTGTATCTCCCACTGAGCCAAAATTTACTGTGTTCTTCTGTCTTTTCAAATTGGTCTTTTTGCAACATCAAGGAAAAGTGGCAAAGGAATGAAAGTAGCTATATTTAATACAGTCTTCACTGAAATCCAAAGAACAAAACCTGTTCTTGCTTAATTTAATGCAGGACAGATAAATAATGCCCACAGAGCAATTAACACAAACAGAACAGCTTGCAATTTAGCTACTGTGTGGCACACTTGGTGTCAGTGTTAATTAGTTGGGACAAAACTGCCTCTTTGTCACAGAATAGTAGACCTTAAAATTCTCATATTTCTAAAATTCTGTTCTTGCCTGTTAATTACAGGATTCTCTATGTCAGCATGCCTGTGGATGGCAGGACAGTATGACTTCAAATAATGTACTGAAGATTGGAGAGCTGCAAATTATAGAACATCACTTCGATGAAAAGTGAATAAGAGCAAGTGCAAGTGAAGAGAAATCAGAGGCTCTCATGAATTTTAGATTGGAGAAAAAATTTCATGCTATTACATTGGACATTTTGTTGGATCTAGCTGGACCTTTGGTTCTCAGAGAGCCTGGAATTTCCTGCAGTGAATACACACAGAGTTATACTGTGTGATTGGTTTTACGTTTATTGAAAAGACTTGTCAACAGGAAATAACATATTTCACGCTGTTTGCCAAGGAGAAGTAAGAGGTTACAAGATTCTTTCCTAAAAGAGAACTGATACGGGGACTAACATCAGTTCAGGAGGGACAATTATTAAAATATGTGGAGAGCTGTCTCAATGTGAGTTCTTGCTGCTTGATTAAAAATGATTGAAGAAATTACTTGTGATTGAAGTAATCCCCTGGGATTTTATGTAATATATTTCTGCAAGTCTTGTGCTACTCCCTTCCTCCACACTTAAAACTAGAAGGTTTTCCTTATACTTAGGAAGCAAAGTCAAACAGAAAATATGTGGTGAGAATAACATAACACATGTGGTATAGAATGCAAAGAAATCTGAAACGGGGAGAAAAGTAAAATTGACAATAGATTTAACTAACTGTTACATTTTGGGGGTGGTTTAAGCAAGATGATTTAACTTAACAATCCTGTGACCCAAAGTACTACTTATTCTGGAATGGCCACAAAACAAGTAACCACACACTTAGTCAATTTAGTAATTGCATATAGTTACGTGTTAAAATAACATAACAAAACAAAAACATACAAGCAATTAGAGAGAAAAAGTTAATGTATCATACAAAGAGTTTGTCATGCAATATACTCATCAACTCACCTTAACAAATATACTGACTTTCTGAGTCCTTTCTAAAATGTGTCAAAGTTGTCTTTATGTGCAGCACTGGGAATAGGAAAGAAAAGGAGGAAGCTGTTGTGCCATTTTAAATGGTTCAAAAACAGTAACTTCACATCTTGCTTATTATACTGAACACGTGCTCCAGTTTTCTGAAAGATTTACAGTGCAGTCCTGTAGTCTCTGATGTAACATTTGATTCCTTGCAAAGGTGGAATCACAAGCTTGTGTTAAATCCTGAAATGGCGAATCTTTGTGTGTTACTTCACTGTTGCAGATTGCAAGAAATAAAACAGTTGGGTTATATATGGTAACTGTCACCTAGAAATATGGTACAGTCATATTTGCTAGCGATTGTAGGATGTATCAAGGTTTTAAAGTTGATCAGATCACTGTAGACTTAGCCCTGTATTTGGTTGCAGGTCCTCCTCAAACCAATTCTGATTTCTTCAGATACATCTATTATTTCTAGCCATTTATTTACCAGGTAGTTTAAACAGAGAGTTTCAGTTCATAAGCTTCTTGTGAACTGCTTTTCTGGCTATTTTCTTTTTTGCTAACCATAGGATCTATATGCTCACCTAAAAATATAGATCTGATTTTCTTTCTCCAATTAGACAGCTTATTTACTGTACAGTGAGCTCCAGTAGATTAATAAAGTTCTTCAAATACAATAAAACTTATCAATGTTATGGTCTGTTGGTCTGTTGTCATCCAAAACCTCTAAAACCATTAAGACACAGAGTGATGATGCTTCATGAATTAAATTTTGATCCTTATGTAAATACTACTACATCCCTTTGACTGTGCCAACTGATGGTAGGAAATGGTCTATTCTGGGCAGTATTGTCACCTTAGGTTCTACCTTTCTGACTTAATTCACAGTTCAAAGTTAGTTCCTCATTTGAAATCAATTTCAGTGGAGATTTCTACTTACGAAGCTGTAGGACTACTACATTATGCAAAATTCTATCTACTTTTATGGCTTTGTTTTTTCATCATGTTTCTTATATTTCACATAAGTGACTTCCTGGTTGCATAAACGCCCTCCTAAAATAATTTGGTCACCCTTCCATTGTCTTTTCCCTAATATGTATGTGAAGCGACATTGTCTTTTCTGCAGCTGGGTGGCTTTCCTTTCTGTGCTTCCTTCTGCTTTAATTTTCTCTGATGCATTCATGTTACCTTGCCCAGCATCTCTCTTTCCAAAGCTGTACAGTTAAACTACATTTCCCATGGTTAAAATCTATTGATAGGATCAAATGCATCATCCCAGAAAAAATCATTTTTACTAACCTTATGTGTTCAGGTATTAGAGGAGAGTAGGACGACTACAGTCTGTCTAGGGTTTATACTGCTCCAGTGGGTGCAGACATAGTGTCTGCCCTGTCCCTAAAACAGTAGCAAGCTTCTAGTGCTCATCTATTCATCTGCAGCAGAAGCACTCAGAACCCTGAATTCCATGTGGGGGAGGTTTAAGCTGTGCTGAAGAAGGTATAGAAGATGGGGGTGAAATTTGTTAGGTGCTGTGATGTTCTTGTATCTGATAGAAGCTGCTGTGGTTGCATTTGGTGATTATTTTCTAATTAGACTTTCCCATAGTCTCATTAGTCAATGAGTGAACAATGTGTGGGTTTGTTGTCACCAGCTGCAGCTTGGTCTGTATCACTCAGAGAAGTCCTCATACTTCCTTTGCTTTTTGGAAGTCTTCTGCTAGGAAAGTTGTGAACATCCCAAACTACAGGCAAGCAGAGTCAAAAAGCCTTAATGGTAAGGGGGTGGGAGGACAGTGCTGCAGAAGGAAAGGTGGTGGCTGGTTTGGCTGAGCAGGGTTCTGTGGACAGCAGGAGTGTGCAACCTGGGAGCTCCTGCACCTAGAGGTGGCTACAGAGAAACACAAAGGACTCAGGAGAAAGTATTCCTCAATAATACATGTACTTCTCCTGACATGCTTAGATTTTATGGAGTGATTTGCCTCCTAAAGAGCAAGGATTGTAAGCAACATGTAGGGTTTAGGGAACTGTATGTTCAGAGCACTGATCTACCACACAGTTAATATGTCAGGCCTTCCCCAGACAGCAAAAAAGAATAAGTTATTACAGACTGCAGTTGTAAAAACTGCTGGAAAGCTTACACAATCTGCTTTTGCTATGAAGGTTAGGTAATCCCTATTTGTCTGGTGATTTCGTAAGCACCAGATTCACAGTTCATTCTGCAGCAAAACTTCCGGAGAGAGAGCAACTTACAATAATAAAATCCGTATTATAAGATAAGGTGCTAATACTATGTATTCATAGGATAATTAAGTTGGAAGGGATATCTCCAGGCCATGTAGTCCAAGCTCCTGCTCAATGCAGGGCCACCCTTAAAGTTAGATCAGGCTGCTGTTGGACCGATACAACTGACCTTCAAATACCTCCAAGGATCACGATTTACTAAAATTCCATTAGTAGGAGCTGCAAGAGTGCATCTATGTGTTAGATGATGATAAGGGTTCTTTATTCCACTAATATTTGCCCATAAATCAACTAATAAATGTTAAGCTTATTATATTTTGATTCAAACTCCAGGTCTGAATAAATACAAGTATAAAGAAAACTGAAATCAAATTACCCAGAAAAGTGAGTAACCCACTACAGTTCAAACCTTATAGAGGCTGAAGACTATTTTGCTGCTAGATGTATGACAGAGAATCAAAATCATAATAAAGGTCTAGGACAGGAAGGTAGACTCAATTTGAAGGTTGAGACCACAAAAACTCAGCACATCTATCAAACCCCTCAGCCCCAGGCAGTGACTAGTATTTGTAGCAAACGTGCAAGAACCAAATCGTCTTGATTTGCTTTGCCAGGGTTTTCATGCACAGGCTGCTCAGAGGATAGTAGCAATGATATTACCTCAGAAAATATGATTGTAAGAATTATTGTCAATATTGCAGCAAAAGCTTAAAGAACTTCAAGCGTGAAAGGAAATGATATAATGTTTAATTTCAAGCTGGATATGGATATAGTGCTAGCAGTTGAGATATTACGTCTGAAAGAAAGTCCACAAAGAGTAGCAGGTGAAGAGGTAAAATTTGTATTTCCTGAGGTGACCTAACCGCATAAGAGAATATATGAATGAAATTTACTGGTAAATAAACTGGAACAGATGCACATATCAGGAAATAAAAAGCCCATTATTAGTGTAAGAATATATAAAACCCTTGCTTTCATTTGAGTGTGTTTCACTGAAAAGGGAGCTAAACAGGCTATGAGAAAAATTTTAAAACCTCTTTCTTGAATACAAACGCTCTCAACAGAATATGGAAGAATACACAAGAAATGTGATAACTTTCTAATGTTATTAGAAATTTCACCCTAAGGTTAAGACAGAAAGAGCTTAGTAAGTTGCTTTCTCTGGAAACCATAGAGTCAGAGGAAAAAAAAAAAAAAAAGAGATGGTTCTCTCATTTATCTCTGTAAACAGCAAAATTCAATCCCTTTGTTTGAGAGTATACCTCAACTTGGATAAATAAATAAATAAATGAACCTGCATATATTCAGAAATTTTTCATTAGATTCCAAAACTTTTTTTTTTTTCCCCCCCTGTACTGAAGAATCAGAATGCCTCTGACAGATTCCATTAGGACAATCAAATATATTTTAATGCACTGTCAATACTTGTTGGAGGGGATGCATTTTCTGCAGACACTGTTCTGCAGGTGTATGATACACCACAAGAAGATGCCACAAGTGCAGACAGCAGGCATTAAAATTCTGCTCCAAAAGAGATTGTGTAATTGTATGCAAAGTGGAGACATTCCAAAAGGAGAAATGTAATCTAACTATCAGGATATTCTTGCTGGAAGTCTGTTTATACCAAGATTTCTTGTAATGTGTAGGAGGAGGTAGGATTTGGATCTGGCATTTTTACATCAGTGGTGAACAAGACAGTAAGCACCAGTCTGCCTGGTGGGCATGAGGGGGAAGTAACCTCCACATATTTGTTTTTTTTAATGAAGCCTGAGTTGGCTGGTGCTTTCTGAGAGTCTGACGGGTTCGTTTCCATAGGACCAACAGGTGGGAGGGGTGGGAAAGGCAGATTCTGTGTGATGGTAGGTATGGAGCACATGCTGTCAGCAGACAAGTGAGCACCCTGGAACTATATTGTTCAAGCCCTAGCAAGGGAGCATACATGCTTTCATTCTAGCTGGAGACAAAGCATTGGATGAAGTACCTAAACTTCTTTTCTAGGTCTTTTCTAAGAATCAAAATGTTGCAAAATGTCCTTCAAATTGAACAAAGTTAGGTGAGCAGGAGGTGGTTAATGTGAGATAGGTTAGACAAGGAGTAGATATGTGTACTTCCTATCAGTATTGCAGTTTCACAGGTTTTTCAGTATGTTCAAACCTAATTTAAGCTCAGGATGAAAACCTGACACTTCTTTTGTTTATAGAGCAGTCTTGTCAGCTCCAGGATTTGAGTTATTAGGAAATTCCTCTCTTGGCCTAAAAATTGTAGCAATGATCTGTGCCCACAGTTGCTCACAAGGTTGAGGAACAGAGAGGAACTGGTGCTGAGAAGAACAAGACTGGTGAATCCATGAAAAGTACTTCTGTCTTGCCCAGTACAAGCTACAGCTTTTCCCAGGCTGCTTGCTTTGGTTGGGCTGTCTTACGTATGACAGTTAAAGAGCAACTAGCTTCATTGCTCAGATGCTTGTTGGGGTGGATGGGCATGAAACTGCACTCCCACATTCTGTGAATTCAGTATGCATCTAGACAGTAAGTCTGATGGTCTCAGAGGTGTTGGATGTCTCCTATATACCTGTGGAGCACTGCTGTGCAGCTGTACAGTATATGCAGAGGAAACCAGAGAAGTTCCAGTTTGGTGGGATGCTTCTAGTGATCACAAGTGTGAACTCTGTAGAGCAAGATATGTAATGACTGGTATGTAATTCTTCTTAAACCATGATTTAATCCTGCTGTTAACCTCCTTGAAGTCAGTCTTGTGGGGAAGGCACAGCATGAAATAGGACTCACTTACTGGGTATCCTTGAGTTTTGCAGTGCAAAGAATTTAGAGCTGGTTGAGAAGGACAGGAATTAGGCAGCAAACACTCTTACAATGCCTAAAATGTCCCTGTAATCTCTGACAGTGTCATTGCCTGCCTGCCTGCCACAGTGATTTTTACTTTAGTCCTTTGTCAAGGCCTGTCTCAACTGAGTTACAGTTTTAGAGGATCTGCATGACAAAGTACTTCGGAGACATTAGACTTTGTGCCCCTTACGCAGAAGACTTGGAAAGTTGGTGCCTTCAGCTAAAGGGTAGCTTCTCTTACCATCATGGTGATTTATCACCCTTCCTTGATTCTTCAACTGTATCCAGTAAGGAACATTTAGTTTGGCTGCAGTGAAGGGTAGATTACAATTTCTATGTACTCAAAGGATCAGACATAAATGACAGCTTATTTAAATACTTTAATTATTTAAATGCATGGGAGTTACTATCCAGTTCTGTGAACTTCACTATTTCATCAGGAAACCTGGAGCTTTGGAACTGCCAGTCAGATCTTAAAAACAGGATAAATATTTATTTTTTTCACAAAGCCCTAAAGAGTAAAAGCCATTTAAGCACAGTGCATGTCTCTTCATTTGTCATATGTTATCAGTAGTAGAATAGCTGTTGTTGTCTGCAACTTCCACCTGTTAATAAGTAAGCAAATAAAATACAATAAAAATATCCTTAATACTTTCAGTGACTCATAATGAAAAGCTTAGTCACTTACAAACAAAAGGAATACTTATGCTCAAGATTTCAGAAGCAGTCAGGAGTTAACACCTGGGGCTTTACACAGGGGGAATGCTGAAGTTGGACACATGTATTGAGTTAGGCTGGCATTGATCCAGATATTGTATGACATAAATGGTTGAAGGTCCTCAATGGACCAGTGGAGCGTCTTCTATATTTCTTTTTGAATGATCTCGTGACAACAAAACTGTGTATTTGGTGCGTGTGCCACTTGATGTGAAACAGTAAAAGGAAGCATGGTAGTACTGTTATTTTACCCCTTGAGTCCTTTGCAAAGTTAAGTCCTTAAAAACCTGTCTTCCTGGAAGAGAAAGGAAACATACTACATTCCTCATCTCGTAATGAAAGACGCATACTGTTAGACACAAGAGTTGCTTTGAGTCCCTACATGTACTGTCAGTACTTAGTGAAAGGTAGAAATAACTGTCATTAACTCTTGTGTTCATCTTTGTATTAATGTATTTTTAAGCATGTCTGCTTCCCGTAGATGATTTCTGAGGGAATAGGTAAGTCAAGTTTAAAATAATCTCTTGCTGAGGCTGTCGAATTGTTGATTGTTAATGGGACTTAGAGAGAAACACTGGGAAACAAATGAAAAACAGGGGAAAAGTGAGACAAAAATTGCTGGTATTGTGCTTGTCTGTCTTATTCATGACTGCCATAAGATCTGGCATGCAGTTATGAAAAGGCTGAGTGGTCTGCTGTCAAGTACAGCTCCGTCTTAGTCACCAGTGGACATGTTTTGTGATATTCATAAACAATAACATTGTTATTCAAACACTGACCTATCTAGCTCAGTATTTTCCCTCCAGTAACAGGAGGTTCCAGATGTGTTACAGAAACAAAGTTGGCAGTTGTTTAATATTTTGTGTATACAGAAAGTTTCTTTTTTATCTCCTTGAGTGAGAAGCTGTTTTGTACCTTGAAGGAAGAGTGAGAAGACACATTCCCATCAAAGCTCTTGGCATTATGGTACCTCTGGGTATTTTCCTTATCAGTACAAATGCATAATCATTTGGGGGATGTAAGAAAGTTGTTGACATAGCAGAACATTGTGAAAGAAGTTGGCCACAGGCAAACTGTTCTTTGCCTGGGGAAAGCGTTCCTTATCTGACTTTCAGTATTAGGGAATGCCCTTTTCTCTTATTTTAGGAAAGAGGACAACAGAAACATGAGAAATCAGTTTAGATGTTGTGTAGAAGAGAAACTGGAATGGTAATCAGTGTAAAACATCTGAATGGATCACAATCAACACAGAAGCCCTGCTGCTGTGAACCCCAGGCTCAAGCCTATGCTCATGTGCCTTTTTGTGAAGCATCCTGATATTCAAGGGGAAAACAAAGATTTTTTGTGAGTGGGGGTGGAGAGCAGAAGGGATAGCTGTGCCACTGATTACAACACATAAGGTATTTGTCTGCATGATTTGTATGCTGGGCCTAGCACCATTCTGGCCTCTCTAATCTTCATGTGGTTTTCTTTTGCATAAATGCTGACTTTGACAGAATAATACTGAGAAAGACCAAGAGCTCTATGAAATAGACAGCATGCAGCCAGTGTGTCATCACTGAAACCTTGGAGGAATTTAATAATTCAGGCCACAAATCAGGCCAATGACTTTTAGGACTACACTAATGCTTTCTGCTCAAATCTGAATACCAATGTGCCTGAATTTGGGTTTTTTTTTTTTTTTTTCCTCTGTTCTAATCAGAATCACTACTACAAAAAGGCCTTTAAGAAATTATTTCTGGGCACTGTTCATATTCGGAACCTGGCTATGAGTTACAAGCAGACACTGGATGGGTTGAGAACTCCAGTATAGTGCAATATTCACATGAGAAGTGAGATCTGAATCCAGTGAGAAGTGATGATGGTCTGATTAGTACAGTTAGCCTGCATGGTGCATGGTCTCAGGGGTAATTGCTGTTCTCTGTAATGCTCTTATGAGACAGACCTTAATTTCTGATCCAGACATATACGAGAGCAAGGACAACGGAGACTGTTTCTGCAGTTACTGCGAATAACTTCTTGTAACAGACAGATTCTCACTCCCAGGTCCTATGTGTCATGAGCACATCAGTGCTGCAGTCCTGAGGCTCATCTGTGCAGCTTTTACAGCCTCTTTGGGTCCCAGCACCAAACTCCAAACCACTTTGTACATACAGAACTAACAGACCCAACTTCTCCTTTTTCCCATTATTGGTCCTCCCCAATCTATCCTGATGCTTGCCTTTTCCTTTCCCTTAAACATCCTATAGTAAGTTTAGCACATTCCCATGATTTCCCTCAAATATCCCATAACGTTTGCTCATGCCCTTAGGACCCATGATAATCTTGCTTTCCCCTCCTTATCTGTTACAAAGTTCTGCTTGAACCTTCTCAAAGATTTGAGTGGTTCCTGCAATGTCCCATCAATAAGCAATATGAGAGCTTTGATCTTTGGTATAGTATCTATTTTCTTATGCTTCTTCAGGTTTCTGTGTCTGGGTTATTAATTTAGTGCTTTTCTTCCTATATCTTGTCCCAGTCCTTTACTCTCAACAGCCCTTAGCCCAATAGTCTCAAAAAGCAAGTAGCTTCTCAGTCCTCACAGCGTATTTTGCAGTCTTCTCTAACAGATGTTCAGAGGATCTTGCTGGAGCTAGGGTGGGACAGGAAACGTCTGTGTTTAATTTTACTCTTGTGTGAATTTTGGACTAAAAATATATAGTCTTTCTGTGGTAACCCAGCAACTTTAAATATCAGAAAAAGCAAGTTAATGAAGGGAAAGAAAACTAAATATAAGCTTTGTATTAAGGCTCATTAAATAACAAATCATTGAATGACTTGAAATAAGATTAAAATGTGAGTTCTCTAGTCTATTTTTAAGCTGTTCTACTATTATGGTTTTTCATTATATAAAAGTTAAGCTAGTCATTTATAAAATCATCTAAATGCACCTTTTTCACCTTCTGTTCTCAGATTTGGCAGTGAAAAATTGTTCTGATTGCAGTTTCTTGAAGTGTAATTACTTTGTCAAAGGAAAATATAATTAGAACTGATATTTAAAATGCACTATAATTGTATTTAAGCCATTTGATAATTTGGTCACGTACTGGATGTTTTGTTAATTTAGCAACAGCTAACAATACTGAAGTTGGAAAATTGTTTGACAGTTTCTCTTTCTCATTTTAAAGAAAACATAATTTACTCTAGCCTTCCATCTATTCACACAGACAAGCTGTGGACACCCACTTTCTGTGAGCAGCTTCATTGACTGCAGAATGAATTGCCCACAGAAGTAATTCTTCTGTTGATATGCTGTCAGGATCAGGTTCTGTTTGAACAATGACCTGAACTTAATATTTGACCACTCTAAGATTTTCTCTCTTAGGAGAGAAGTGTGATTTGAACAACCAGTTGGGGCTTGGGAGCTGAATTTTAGTTCCAGCTTTGACACTCAAGCAAAATGATGATTTTCAGCTTTACCTTCTTGTAAAGGTAAAGGTTGTTAGATTCTTGCCACCTTCTCTGGATGGTGACAAGAATTCAGCAGATGGTAGCTCTGGAGCTGAAAATAGCTATTTTTATATTAGTTAATTTCTCTATTTAGAATGGACTCCTGATAATGCAACATGAGGAATTCCCATGAGTCATCTCTAACAAGTACTGGAGACGTGTCCTTTTCAATGATGGCAGCCTTGGGGCAAGGAGATGGTAGCCACTGCCCTGCAACTGCAACCATGGCTGTGGACATGTTGGGTCCTGTCTGACCAATCTCACGTCCTGTCTGACCAATCTCATTTCCTTCTATGACTGTGTGACCCTCCTAGTGAATGAGGTGGAAGGCTGTGGATATGGTTTACCTTGACTTCAGCCAAGCCTTTGACACAGTCTCCCACAGCATCCTCCTGGAAAAGCTGTCAGTCCATGCCTTGGACAGGTGCACACTTCATGGTGTTAAAAACTGGTTGGATGGCTGGGCCCAAAGAGTGGTGGTGAATGGTGCTGAATCCAGTTGGTGTCCAGTGACCAGTGGTGTACCCCAGGGATCAGTACTGGGCCCAGTCCTGTTCAACATCTTTATTGATGACCTGGGTGTGGGGATTGAATCTACCCTCAGCAAATTTGTGGATGACACCAAACTGTGAGGGAGTGTTGATCTGTAGGAAGATGCTGCAGAAGGACCTGGACAGGCTGGGTTGATGGGCTGAGGCCAACAGTATGAAGTTCAAAAGGACCAAGTGCAGGGTCCTGCACTTTGGCCACAATTACCCCATGCAGCGCTACAGACGGGGGGAGTGGCTCTTAATGCTTGCTCTCCTCTCTGACCAGAGACATGTCAGATGTATGACATAATGACAGTGCCACACACCAGATGAATTGCACTAACCTCTTGGTGGTGGGGACTATGCACGGACAGCACCAGGCCATTTGGCTGCTGATCCTACTGGACTGCAAATAACATCCGCAATGGTAAGCAGAAACAGAATGAGCTTTTGGAGGGAACCGAAGCTCCCAAAGCAAAAGGTGAAGATAGAGATTGGATGCTCCTGTTTCTGGTCTTCATGTAAAGGGGACTATTGAACAATGCAAGGCAGAGATGAACACATCTGCAGTGCTTTGTAAGGGTGGTGTTTAATGCAGCACTGAGCATCCCAGATGCTGTTTTTTGTAAAAGTTTTTGTAGAAGTTTTGAAAAAAGATGTCCTTGTGAAGGAGCTTGCAGCAAAGAGGGATGTGTGTGGGTGTAGGTCTGTTGCCAAAAGAAAGAGACTGGCAGACAGCACTGCCTCATGCACAGAACTAACATCATTTAGTCTTCTTACCTTGAAGTGTTTTCTCTAAGAGAGAGAAAATGCCTATTTACTCAACTCTTCTAAAAGCTCTCTTGAAAACTCTTGTTGAGTGTAAGTAATTCAGTGTCAGAAGCTGTCTGAGGTGGATCTCATTGCCCAAGAAGGAACTTTTCTCTCTGAATGTGTCCTTCCATTCAGCTTGCAGGTAGCTTTCAGCTGCATTCAAGAGCTAATGCAAGAATTTATATAGTATTCACTAGTGTTCTTCCAGATGGTCGCTCACTAGCTGATGAGACTTAGAAAAATATTGTAATTGTTAGGACTGAGTAGTGTTGTGGACAGAGAAATTTATTTGTCCTTTTTAAATTTTTTTTTTGTATTAGAACATCAGAGAACCACAGAATGGTAAGAGTTGTAAGGGATCTCTGGAGATCATCTAGCCTAACCCCCCTGCCAAAACAGATTCACCTAGAGCAGGTTGCAACATCTAGGTGTCTTTTTGTATTAACATTTTTTTTTTTTGGAGAGGAAAGGCCACTAAATAACTCCCTCAAGATAGTCTTTTTGCTACTCTGTAGTTATTTTGCTCTTGGAATTTTTTCAAAAGTCTTTTCATGGTCCTCATTAAAATAGTCTTTGATTTGTTTGAGTCTCACTGTGTTTCATCCTGTTATCAACTCAGTCTGTTTTTCATTTCAGGCAGCTAAAAAAAAAAATTTAGTAACACTACAAATGTGTTTACTTTTTGGCTGATAAAGAGGTCTGGTCACACAGCCTCTTAGCCTTGAACAATATTAAATATCAGCAGTGGAAGACCACTCACTTGAATACAAGATCCAGGAAAAAGCATCCCCATGAACAGAGGGAGAGAGGAGATTCTGTCATTAATGTGCAGAAGTATGAGGGCAGGCAAATTAATGATTCTGCTGTATCCATGGAAAAAAACCAGCCCTCACTTCAGGACCCTCCCCACAAATGCCAAGAGGTTCTCTGAATCTTACTGTCGGCTCAAGCTGCCTGCTGATCCTTGGAGAATTTTAAAAGGGAACTGCAGCCCAGGAAGTTTATGATGTTTTCCTGCACAGATTGGGATTGTGATTATTTCATCCCTCCATCTGTATTTTATTGCATTTTCCTCCCTTTTTTTTTTTTCTTTTATTCTTCCTTCACCACTTCTGCTCTCTTCTGAATCTCTCCTTCCCATTCATGTGCCTCATTTCCATCTTTTCAGATCTTTTCCTGCTGTGTGATGAACTATTTGCTTTTAACTAGTGGTAGGTTCCTCAGCGGGACCTCTCGGGTCCCCAAAGCCCACTGGGATCAGACCGTTGTCTCTGATCTCTGGTAAAATCTGTTGCTCTGCTCTCATCAAGCAAGAAAAAAGGAGACAGAAAGGAGTCTCTTGGGCTGATGGGCTGGTGTGTTCCTCTGGTCTCTAAACAGCTATTCCTATTTGCAAAAACAGTTCTTAAAAATAATGTTACGGCATCTCTGTTCCCACAGCTCCCATAGCTATTGCTCTAACTAGGATTGCTGTGCTTTTTACTGAACAGGAGAGATTACAAGATTAGATTCCAATAAGTTTCAAGAAATGAGGTTTCAGTTAGAACAGAGAGGAACCCTATTAATAACTAGAGAAGAGTAGAAAACATAAGATCCATGCCTTCAAATAGTTGCTTCATCATTTTATAACACTCATAGCAAAGGGACAGAGGCACTGAGGACAATTGAGATTAAAAAAGACAGGACAGTGGACAAGGCAGGCTGTTGTCAACATGATCTTGTGCACCAGTGTCATCAGGACCTCTTTGTGGTACAGTTTCTGAAAATAATTGTTCATTATTAAAATTAAAAGCAATTAACTTATTTTTTTAAAAAAATTTCCTTTTGCAGTACAAATGCACTTAGTGTTTTAGGTCAAGTTGGTGACTAAGAATTTGAGGAGACTTTCTGGATTATTATTGTTATTATTCAAGTCCCCTTACTTGAATCTCTGTTCCTTGGTGGGGCCACAAGAGTATCTCACACAGAGGATCAATGGCAGTTGTCACTGAGCTGACATATGGGTTTTTTTCTCTTCTCTTCTCTTCTCTTCTCTCTGACTGGTAGTTACATAGCTGTACATGGATATAGGATGTATGAAGCAGAATCAATACCTGCACAGTGACCTGCATTGCATAGCTGCCTTTCATGCTTGGTGGGGTTGTCTGCCATGAACAAGCTAACTTCAGTACAGAATATTGCATACAGATTTACCAGCCTCTTAGCTGGTACCTTGAATTTCCTGGGACCATGGGAATAATTGTCATCCATCTCCAAGTAACATGTTCTATGTATGGGTTTGGGTTAGATAACAAGGAATTGTGGTATATCTTTAGTTAAACATGTAATGTGAAAGTAGTGTTATTTTAGTAATAATAATAATAATGATAACAATAGTACTAATGATGAAAATGTTTTGAATCATAAAAAAGAAACACTGCAGTGATACAAGATGTTTTTCCTCCATGATCTGAAAATTTACACCTTTTTTATTTACACCAATTTACCAAATTTACACCAATACAATAGTATTGGAAATTTAAAGGGTTGAAATGTGTTATAAAATAGCTTTATTTTATCGTCTTTTGATTAGAAGATAGTTTGGATTTCTTAGTCTTTAGTTAACTTACAGTGCAGTAATGATCGTTTGTGAATATAACACACAATTTAAAAATCACTACTACATATAAGGATCGCAATGAGGAAAAAAGAAGCTTTTTTTTTTTCAAAGTGATGTTGCATTCTCACTCTGCTGTAATGAGGCCCAGAAAAGTGTTACTTTATCAGTTTCTTTTCTGTGATATTTATAATGATTAAAAATATGCAAAGGCCCACAGAGAATTCACAACAGATTTTCTATGTATTCAGACTTCATTACAGACTTTGGCAAACAGTTTTTACAGAATAAAGATGAGCCAAGTGCAGCCTTTCCACTAGGAGTGACTTAAGCCAAGTGAATTAATGCTAGGCCCTCGGTTTGTCTATTCAACTATCTTCCCTCTTTTTCTTTCTTTATCTTCTGTATCTTTCTCATCCTTCACACACACTTTTCTCTCCTTTTCTAGCAGGAAATGCCCCTTATATTACTTTTTCTGTAGCTTCGTTCTGCTATCTCACTTCTTTCTAGATTTCTTCACTTCATTCCATTTTAGTCCCTTTCTTTTTTACATACTGATATTTTAGCTCCATAAAGACAGAATTTTTTAAAAAGTTTTTTTACTGCAAACTTTCTGCCATGTTTTCAGTTTTGAGTCTGATTTAAAACCCCAGACCAGATAACTGGCCCATTGTTCACCAATCTTCCTCCTCTCACTCTCTGAAGATATGTGTGATGCTTACCTTTTTTCCAGCCATGGTGAACAGTGTCTCTGCTTATGCCTCCAAAACTTTATAAAAAAAAAAGATAGATATCTAGATGAAATGTTGCTGAATCACTTGTCTATTCGGATCCTGAGCAGTCTGGCTGGGTACAGAACTAACTGGGTACAGCCAGACTCATGTTAGAGCTGTAAGAGATAAAAACCAAAAGGGATGAAGGCATATTTAAGAGCAGCTTCCTCCTCATTATCCAAATATCCCCCAAAGTTGTACTGATGAATTGGTTTTACATGCAGACCTACATTGTGTATCTTCCACCTCTAAGTTAATTTAAAAATTTAAAACTCTTAGACAAACTTTGATATTATTTGATGAGGACATATATGAATGTTGATTTATAGCTAAACACAGCAAAGCAGGAAGGACAAAAGCTACTGTTTACTATATTACAGGTATTTCTGTAAAGGATGGCATGGTGGAATGGGTGTCAGGGAAGAAGCAACTATTCTTCTGTGAGGGAGATGAAAGCCTCCTCCTGTTTTGGACTTCAGCAGCTGTGGTTCTGTTTCTCAGCCATGGCCAAGAGAGCAAGCAGCTTTTGTTGAGATATTGGCCTGTGAATCTGTAATTCTGGCTTTTGTTTCTGGTTGTGCTGTAGCCTTTCACCCTGGACTTTGATGGAATTTATTTAACTATGAATTTGCTGTTTATTAAATGGGGAAAATTACAGGGACCTCATGAGGAACTTTTCCAACATTACCTAGAAGACACTGATGCCAGTCCAGCTGCCCACTTGTGAGTGAACATCTTCCAGCTGTTCCTCCTTACTGCATGACTATGAGTGAGCACCTGTGGGAACTGTGTGAAGGAACCAGTGACTTTACTGTCCAAATAGTTACTGCTATTAACAACAGCTTCATAACAACAAAAAATGTTCTAAGAAATACTGGTTTTGATTTGTGTCTTCCTCAGCTCTATCCTCTATCACGGAAAAGGAAATTTACAACATATTAACAGTGAAGCAACAGACTAATGACTCCACGGTTTCTGATAATCATACATGTGAAAACTTAGGTATTTTATCATTATAAGAATTGCAGAGAGCTGTTTCAGGAAGTTTTCCTCCAGGGTTTATTGCTAACATGTCAGGAAACACCCCAGAACTTGGTTACATTATTAACAAGTATTTTAACAAGGCTTAAGAAGACTTTTACATTACAGGTTTGCTACATTGTTAGGCTGCAAATATAGCAAAATGATTAGTAAGAATAAGAGAACATGATTTATTGGTTTTCTGTGCTATGTCTAGATAAGGAGGCAGTTGAGTGCAATACACTTGAATAGGGGGAAACAGTTGATGCTGAGGACCTGACAGCCCTGGCATATACACTTGGACTAACTCTCTTCTGGTCCTGTAGATTGATTGCCCATCAGTGGCTGGAGCACATTAGGTTAGCTTCTGAAGTTCAACTTTTCATTTAGGCTTGCAGAAAGAAATGGAGTTTGTGTGCTCTCAGGTCACTCTGAGATGTGAACCAAAATGGGGTAAAGTGGAATGGCAGAAGATTTGTTTCAGAAGTGCATTCCTGCTTTATTCTTTCACATCTGTGTAGACGTGCACAATACTAATTAAGAAGTAATGGATAAAATGGACTGATGGGACAAGGAACACATAGTAATTCCTCATGTGTGATGTCAAGTCTTTTATATTAATATTTTTTAATCAATTTACAACACTATTCATTTCTAGTACAGACAGAATACAACAGGAATATATCATCTGCCTGTATTTTGTAAGAATCACTTGATCTTCAGTAAGATTTTCTTTTACTTTCAAGAACTGCGTATCAGTACTTTTATAACTTTTCCTCAAAATATCTTCTGCACCTCTTAAAAGATCATAGTACTTAAAAGCAGAAGGTCCACAAAATAAACAAAATGATCTTAAATGTCTTCTGATTACCAGTCATCTTAACAGAAGTGGATCAGACTGACTTCAAAATGAACCTGATGCTTTGAGATTGTAATTTCTGTAATTTTTCTAGGTCCCTGTGTCTTCTCTCCCTCTATCTTCTTCCCTCTGTAGTTTGCTTGAGCCATGCACTTATTTGGAGCTACTGGAAAATTCCCCATAGGCTATATTTACTTTCCAGAGGGAGCATAATATGAGGCTATTACCAGATTAGCTGCTTGTACTTTTATGCTTTTCCTTTTCAGAACACTGAGGCTGCAGTATTTGATGGTATTTTACTTATTATCTCTGCCATGCAGTTGACTGAACCATACTGAGTACCAAAGGCACATGACCCTCCATGTGAGATTTGGGACTGTACATCTGAGCTGGGAGTATTCACTTGGGTAAACTTCAGTGAAGCCACGGGAAAAAAACCCACAAAACCAAACCAAAAGATGTGAAGCTTCCATTTGATAAAAATATATTAGTCCTTTCAAACCTTTTAATTTCATATTTGTATAATGAATTTAAAGGAAGTGACACATGTAAGAAATGCAATGAATTTAAGGGAAGCAAAGTGAACTGTTAAATGCTATGTGTGTATTTACCAGGAAGACAGCGGCTTTTATGGCTAACAGGGGGCAGGTAGTCCACTCATTTCTGGAGCAGTCCCCATGTGCCAACTGTAGCAGAGCAACCCACAAGACCTTCTGCATTCAGAGCAGCAGCAGCAGCAGCAAAGATGCAGTGCTGAGCGGCAGTCAGGGACTGCTTCATGGTTGGATCCTTTCAATTTTCTTTCAATATGCCCAGAAAATGGCTTTTAAATTTGTCAGACACCACTGAGCCATAGAAAGATGTCAGCACAACAGGAGCCCTGTAAAACATGTCCTTGATGGGCTCTCATGACTATATGGTTTGTCATACTCACTTAAATTTCTGCTCTTTCAATTAAAAATAAAATAAGATCTGGTACTTTGATTTGGGTTCATCCTAATATATGTAGGTTCACCTCTGTGCTCAACTACACGGCCAGGCAGTCTGTTACCAAACAACTACAAGGAACGTCTGTAAATTAGATTCACTGTATTATTTCCAGGGAAGACTACAATTGTCAGCACCCTGTCAGCTAGATGAAAATAATGAAATGTAAGACACAAACAGCAGCAAAATTGTTTGAGTCATTCTATTTATGCGTGTAATTACTTATAAAGGTCCAAGTGTCTTGAAATTAAAAGAAGATTGGTTTTGTCGGATGCTTAACAAGGTTTTCTTGGAAAGGGTCTTCCTAGAGAAAGTACTGTAAAAAGCATCTGTGTCAGCAAAGCACAAACATCTTGACACTGTATGCAACATCCAAGTGAGATAATGCTGCCATGCACACGTGCACATTGCTTCAACAGGCAGAGACATATGACCAAGATGGAAAATGACTGCCATATGAAGCTGTTTCCCTCCAGTTATTATAATGAGTGTTAACCAAAAGTTGACAAAAGGAGGTGGAAAATGCTGAGAACAAGTGGAATCTCCTCTTTTCTTCAAATCTCTCAGAAGATGCTGGGGCCTGGAAACTTGGTGTCAGGATGCATTGTGTATTAATAATATGTTAAGCACAATTAACACACATTGTGTTTTGCAGGCATGTAACACATGGTTTTCTCCAAAATTCAGCACAGCACTGTGGTGGTTGTGATATAAAACATGAAAACAGTATAAATGTATAAATTTACTCTTCCACATGAAGGAGTATAATATTGCATAACCCATGTTATGAGACTGGAACCCATCACCTTCCAGAAGTCCTGAATTTTACAGATGTATTATAATAGCAAGCATCAGTAGGCTGATGGATGACTTATTTTGGCTGTCCATTATAGTACGGTGATTTCACCAACATCCAAAGTGTTTTAAAGTCCTGCTAGTTGACACTGTAATTCATGGTGCATCTTAAATATTCACTTATGGATGTCTAGTATTGGATATTCTTGTTCATATTACATGAATTTTTTATACTTTCCAAATAGCTGCAAGTGAGCCCATGTGGTGCTTTATTATGGCACTTTATATAATAGATGTAATAGATAAGTTGTGAAGCATGCTTTTAATGTCCATTATTGTACTTAGGAGTATATGTTTTACATTATAGATGTAATTTGTCAGCTGTAGAGCACTATTGCTGTAAGAAGTTGCTGAAGGACTGTCAAGACTATGGTTACCAATTATAGGTCTTATGTTGTGTCTGTTGGAAAGATAACTAAGCAAATTCATTAATAAAAAGTAACACAGTGACAGTTTGTCATATAAATAGTTGTGTTGTTCTCTTAACTAGATTTGATTTTTGCCAAGAAAACATCTAGCTGCTTAAATGTCTGAAATGTGGATTGCTTCAGTGAGAGGGAAATAGCTGTTTCTTTTCAGCAACAAAAAATATGGACTGGATATCACGGCTTATGCATGCTAGTAGGATATGTGTGCAAGTTTCTTTTGCATATTCATCATTATTTTACCTCATAGAGATTTTGAGACAAACTCTCATTTATTTATGGCTTTCGATCTTTTTTTGGTGATAAACATTATCACATTTGAAAAGACTCGGTGTCTTTGCAAGGCTGAGTGGAGTTCAGCAGGTCCTTTCACATGACAAGGCACTGTAACCTCAGCTGGATGGAGATGGTCAGAATCAGCGACATAGCTCCCAAATGTACCGACAGATCCTGTCACTTATAGAATTTTAGGACTAGCTGATGTTTCAGAACTTTGTGTTATTTCTCTGTATGATCCCCCAGCTGAATCTTCAGTAGAAACGACTCTATTGAATGTGATTGGTCTACCCATAAAAAAACAAGTCCAAAGTCTCAGAAAAGAGTCAACATGGATTTAGTGTCTATTTTAAGTAAGTGTGCAGTGAATGTGCTGTCAGGTTTTGCAAATGTGTCTTTTAGAACCAAATTCTTGCCATCTCGGGTGCTTCTCTTTTGGGTTTGGATACAACAGAAGTGGTAAGCAATTTGAACGGTGACAAGTGAAGGAAGTTTACCCTTGCTGAACCCCAGTGTTTTTGATGGTGAAGTATTAAATTTTCCTACTTTGGTGGCTCTCACAAGTACCCTGGAACGATCCACAGGGACAACACACCTATGTTTCTGACAAATTGTTGGTCCCTTCTTATTTCAGGAGTGTGAAATACCATGTTTGCTAATCTGTTGGGAGTCTCTGCTACACATTGGTGCTCTCATTTTCATGAGTTTTTATTCAATTTACTTTTACTTTGTTGGGTTAATGCAAGTTGTATTTATAATTTTATATTTAAAAGCTAAACACTGGGATAGAGCAGAATTACTGTTGAAGAATCAGTAAATACCTTGACTTTTACCATTATTTTGACAATAATAAGCAGTGCATTAGGGCAAACATTTCTGTAGATGTTTTTGCTTAATATCCAGAAAATGTTCATCTCATCTAGCAGCCTCCTCACTGCCTGAACTACTCATGCTTCTGAGGAATCAGATGAAAATGAATCTGTCAGTGCCTTTATTGGAGGAATGCAGTTGGAGGTTTACATTAAAAACAATCTTGGAAATGACAGAAAGACACATCTATCAATCCAAGGATGGTACCTGGAGGGATCTTAGGTTTGGAATTAAATCAGAGCTTGCCCTTAGCAGACTTTAAAGCTCACCATCACATTATATTAGGCAGGCTGAGTGGCAACACAGGGAGGATCAAGATCTTGTAGGCATACTTCTTTTATTTCTGCCCCTTTACTTTTTAGTCAGGTAGATATTTGCAGCACTTGGCAGCCTCAGCAAAACCAATTTGTTACAGATTCGGACAGCAACATTTCACAATTACTGATGTTGAAAGCTTTCTGTCAAAGAAAAAATTGCTCCACATTTTTCTCTTCAGTCAAAATCTACAGGACTCCACTAATACTCTACAGGATAAGTGTAGGTGTTTAACAGATTGCCTGTAGGTGAAAGGTTTTTGCTTCAGCAACTCGTCATACTCTTACTTAAGTTACAGACTTTTCTATCATACTGGAATATTACAAACTCATAGGAAGTCTCCAAAATCCAAATGGTTCCTTCCACTCGACTTCCATGTCAGGGTGCTCTGGCTAATGCTCAGCACTGAAAGATAACACCTTCAAATAAATATCCTGTATTTCAGGTTCCTGGGCTGACTGGTGCAGTTTAATGAAGGAGCAGTCTGCTAATTTGTAGGGATACTTGATCTTATATTAAATTGCTGCTCATGTGGGAGTATACCAGGTCTCTGTTTACAGATGTCTACTCCTCAGTGAATGGTATGCCAGTGTGTTGCCACCTTGTCATGGTTTAGGGTCAGGGCGGCCTTTGACTCCAGTTCATACTGGAGTTCCAACATGTCTGGTATGGCAGCACTCATTGCTGGTGTAACCTCACTCAGGTCACGATAGTCCACTGTTAATCTCCATTCCCCATTAGATTTTTGCACTGGCTACACAGGGCTGTTAAAGAGTGAGCGACTTTTGCTAACCACCCCTTGACTCTCTAGTTGACGGATCAGCTTCTGGATAGGAGTTAGAGAGTCTCGGTTGGTGTGATATTGTCATCGATGCACCGTTCCAGTAGCAATTGGCACCTTTTGATCCTCAACTCTCATCTTACCCACAGCAGCAGGCTCCTCTGAAAGATTAGGCAGGACAGTCAGCTGTTTCTTGTCCTCAGTCTCTACAGCTGCTATACCAAAGACCCATGAATACCCTTTTGGGTATTGATACCCTTTCTTGAGGAAGTCTATGCCAAGGATGCACAGAGCATTTGGACCAGTAACTATACAGTGCTTTTCCCATTTATTCCCAGTTAGACTCACTTCAGCCTGTAGTACAGTCAGTTCTTGAGATCCTCCTATTACTCCAGTAATGGTAATAGATTCAGTCCCTTGATGATTTGATGGCAATAGGGTGCACTGTGCACCAGTATCTACAAGGGTTTATACCTTTGTGGTTCTAATGTTCCAGGCCATCGAATCCACACAGTCCAATAAACTCTGTTGTCCCTCTCCTCCACCTGACTGGAGGCAGGGCCCCTCTAATTCCGAGGGTAATGTCCATAATTGGTAACTGGGTTTGTGTAGTTCACTGGGTTCACATGGTTCACCTGGTTAACAGGCTATGTGTAGATCACAGGAATTACACTGTTTACAGGGTTTACAGTATTTATAGGATTTATATTGACTACAGAAATCACATTTGCATTCCCCCTACTCACATTTTGACCTGAGGCCCATGTACTTGGACCAGAGGACTGCTCATATTGGACTGGAACAGCCTCCCTTCTGGAAGAATACTCTCTTCTCTTTGTTTTACCTTTTACCTTTACGCGTGCCTATAGAGCAGTGGTAGGTTTTCCATCCCATCTGCTCATTTTCTGTCCAAAGGCACAGAGAAGAGACCACAGGGTACGTCGTGACATGTACTGTTCCTGTTTAGCTGGTCTTGAAGAAGAGAGCCTTCTCCTGGTGGCTTCAACACAGGTCCACTCAGGGGAAGAATAGGAGTTGCTCTCCTTTCTTTCTATTTTTTTCAATCAGTTTCTCAACTGATTTCTTGGTTTCCTTAGCCATCTTCTCGAGGGCTGATATCCGGACCTGCAGAGGACCAGAGACACTGTCTTCATACTGTCGTGCTCTCCTGGCCACTTCTGTCACAGTTGGTACCTCGCCATCTGTTCCCCAGACCAATGTTGACACTGTGTGGGGGTATGCTGATGGGGCACTCTGCACAAACTTCCGCAACATGGGTTGCTGGCATGGGATTGTATCAGGGTTCACTACTAGCCTTTCACCATAGATCACCTGTCGCACAGCTAATGCTCTCAGGTACTTAACACCTTTTTCCATGGTGGTCCATTTGCTTGGGTGACATTTGATGTCTTCCTTAAAGGGGTACCACTTTAAGGGTGCACCCCCCAGTGTGGCACACAAGATCCAGCAGTGGCCTTGCTCTGCACAGCAGCCCTTGGTAGGAACTCTAACTATGGGGTGTTAGCACTGCTAGAAGCAGACACTGTCTGTGAGAACAGGCTGCTGACTTCAGACAGTGCAGTTAAAAGAACTGAGCTGAAAAGTAAAATTACAGAACAAAATTAGTTCTGTTCTCACTCAAACCAGGACACACCTTAACACTAAAAATTTCTAAGGTAAAAGACCAAACACTTTTACAGCAGTCCAAATGTTAACAATACAGCTCACTTCTGTATATACAATTGCACACAGATGAAAGCGGATCATGCCTGGCAGAAAATTCTACATCACAGGTCAGTCAGCCATAAACAGTCTTTTGCTGTTTTGGCCAGATAAGCAGCTGAAAATATCTTGAGCAGATATTTATTCTGAGATCCAACTGTTAGAGTAGCTCCTCATTTCTGGCACTTCTCTCACTGAGGGGAACTGGGATTTTACAAAGTGCAGCAGTGTATGCTCACTTTCTTCCTGGGGTTCTACTCAAATTCAGATGACTCCCACTTTGGGATTTGATAGGTTTGGTATTAGCTCTTAAAATCTGGTATTTAATCAATACATCATGAATTTAGACTGCTTAGATTTTTGGACTCTGCAAGGTAGAAAAATCTGGTAGTACCCATATAGTAAAGAAACTGAAGTGGTGGCTGGTCAAGCACTTAACCCCACTAAAACCAAGTTGTTTGTCCACTGTGGAGGTATCATTACCACCTTTCTGTCAGGATGTGATCAGCCCTGTCTATGTGCTAGAAAAGTTGTTTTGTTCAAACACATACACTGACAATTAAAGTTTACATTAAACATCATGGCAAATGATAGATTTATATACTCTCCCTGTAGACAGTAGGCAATTTTGAGGTAACAAGGAAGGTTTGACATAAATTTTACTCTATATTGAGGGATGCTATGTTATAGGGATAATGCTAAAGGTAGTTTCTTACTTACAGGGTTTATATGATTTTGGGTGTCTGAATACCTTTGTATAAATCATTGGACATTGGCCATATAGATCTAAGAGAGGAAGAAATTGCCAGATGAGTAGCAAGTATGTGTGCTTATGCAGGAGAATGTGTAAAGCTAAAAAATGTTCAGACAATAGCAGTTGCCAGACTTTCTGACAAAGCTTTATTTCATCAGCTACTGCATTCTTCTATTCCGTATTCATACACACAGTATTTGGCTTGTGGCAATTTTCATACTGTCTCAATCTATCATACCCATTTTCCATTTTTTTATGTATAGACTTTGATCACTACCTGGATAACAAAACTGTTGCTGGGTTACAATATAGTAAACTCTCAGATACCTTTGTGTAGCTTTATTGCTAGTGAAGAAATTAGTTGATTCATTGATTAATGTTGCCTTTTTAATAATAAGTTCTATAAATACATGACGATTGCATTGTGTGAAGGCAAGCAATGGCTAGTTTAAAGTCTGCTGGGGATTTGTTTTCATATACACATTCATTTTGCTTTGTGTGGTTTTCATTTTCACAAATCCAAGTAAGGGTAGCTCTCCATGCTTTGCTGATTTCAGAGTCCTTAGAAGCTCAAGGGTCATTAACAGCATTTGTGAGACACTCCCACAGATACATGTGTGCACACACGTATCTCAGGTAAGAGCTGAAGTTCAGTGGTTGATTTTACAGTTAGCAGCTTTCTCTGTACTTTCTAAATCCTTTGGTCTCCTGAGATACCTAGATAGTTCTTGTGAAGTATTTGTCTTGTTTTGACAGATGCATTACATTCACCCACACCTCTCGATAGTCCCTCTAAATTGTTGACAAATATATGCCTCTTAAAGTGGACACTAGATAGGAACAAGTTTTAATACAATGATAAGAAGAAAACCCACAAGATTCTAAAAGTGGTTGTAGCCTATCTGGTTTTCTTACTTTCTTATCTGTTCCTGAGGCTCTATGTCATTTTCTCCTAGGACTTTTATCCTTTAGAGCACTTTAGCTATTCCTCTGCTCTGGAAATCCTCAATGTACAGATTTGCAAGGCTATCAGCTCTTTCAAGTGACAAGTGTATGCCATCCATCAATGATGAATTTAGGCAAATAACTAGTAAGGATAAACCTGGGACTTAGTGGATGACAGACAGCTGGAGAATAAGTGCATATACTTTTGGATATCTATCTGTCCCTGGCTGCTTTAATTTCCTGGACTTACACATTGTGACACATAGCTCTTAGATTAGTATTTGTTTTAGTGTTGTTAAAATTTCTATTTATTTTCCGATTCTCAATAATTTCACACAGGTTAAAACATTGGGAAAAAAAAAAAAAAGAAAGATATTTTTAGTTTATGTATCCAGCCAATGGTCAGCTTAATATACATACATTTTTTGGTAAACATGTGTAAATCTGGGCATTGAAAAGCATGTATGCAACATCTATGCTGGTCTTGATGGGCAGACATTTTAGGTGTAGCCAAATTTGTTGGGCCTTGGGACCTAAGGCGTTTCTTCTATCCCATATGTTAGGTCATAGACTCAAGGCTGAAAATGTACATACACACACACACATACAATATTAAAAAGGTTTATATTGCAGCTTGTGACATTCAGGTTAAACCTTTTCAGAGATTTTTCCAAGAGTAAGAAAAGTGGACCAGCAGAAGAGCCTTTCAAAGAACAGCATGGTGTGTCTCTCAGGGAAAACTTTTGAGCATGGTCTAGACACATGTATGTTTGGAAAAACCTCTGGGTAGCAGATCCCTCAGGATGGTCTGGGAACAGACAAGATGACTTCTTGAGGTCCTTCATAGCCCTATGACCCTGTAAATAATGGTTCACTCCACACAAAAGGATTACTCCTATGACTCATGGTTTCAGAGTATGGACACAGGTCCAGCTAAGAAATCTGTGACATCTTACAGAGTAACCAGAAACATATGCTATGGAGTGAAGTATGAGCATCAGAAATATACCTTAAAAGTGAAGATATCTTCATCAATTGTATTTCTCATAGCCAAGTGAATGTCAGTATCCAGGACTTGAGTTCTTTGTGTGTCTGTGATCTGTTATATAAAAAGTGTAACTACAGTTCTTGGAATACAGTCTTACCTTTATTTTAATAAAATTATACTAAAAATATGTATAGACTTCTGAGGAACTTTTAAATTATTATTAATTGCTTTGTTTGTTTGGGTTTTTTTTTAAGTAAAAAAGTAAAAAAGTTAGCTTTTGGTTAATTAATTTTACATTTCAGGCTCTCATATCAGAGCTACAGGCTGTCAGATAGTGCAAGGCTATACAAGCTCATTTACTTAAAGTGGACCAAGAGACTAAGAAATTGGGAGGCCTGGTCTTGTGTTTAGAAACAAATAAAACCCCAGACTCCGCAGCTTTTACAAAGCTTCCACCAAACTCAGGTAAAATCTGACTTTAACAGTCCCACCAAAATATTTAGGCTGATGTTTCCATAGGAACTAAATTCAATTTGTTTAAAATGAAAAAAAATGCACCTGCAAATCTTCTCATATAGTTTGTGGGTTTTTTTGATACACATATTTCTTGTCTATTAGGCAAAAATAGTAGGTGGCAAAAATTGCTCCCAAGTAGGGAGCAATTAAAACAATTAGTAATCTCACTTTAAGTTTATTTAAATGGAAGAATAGTAACTACACACAGCAGATAAAAACTGTTTCCACATATCCAATACAGCTTAACTGGTTGGGAGTCACAACTCACTGATTAAACTTTGTCTAGCTATCTGGGCACATCTAAGGACATATAAAGGCTTCTTAGGCTTTTCCTTGTTCTTCTACATGATCCTACTTGGACAGTATATAAGATGCTCCTCACTTACACATCTTGATGTAAGAATAGGTAGAATAAGAGTAGGAATACAGCTTTGAATAAAATCAAGCTAAATAAACTATCAGAAGAACCACACTTTCAAGGTGACCTCTAATTTTGAGTGTTTGGCATCAACTGTTTCGGGCTTGTGTGCTGCAGTGCTGAGCATTCATGGATGTCCCTGCATCAGAAGCCAGCATGACACCACTAACTTTGAAGGAGTTAAGCTGATGCAGAGCAGGCTGTTATAAACATGTTTATTTCTGTATGTGGTTAGCATTCTAGAGGCTGTTTCAAAACAGTGAGACTTCTTATTGTCTGCATCTCTATTACTGGCAGATAGTTGTGCCAGTGAAATCAGTTAATTGAATTTAGTTCCAAATTCACCTCAATGATCAGAGTATGACCAGCAGTGTACGCAGATATGCCAAAAATTACAATGACATATATTTAATTTTCTCAGCATTTGGGTATTCTTTCAGTAACTCTTCCATAAATGATACTATAGCCCTAGAAAAGCTTGTAACAAATCAGTTCTGACACACTGAAAACTAATTTAGGCTTAATAGAGACTTTGTAGTTCCTTCCCTGCTTTCAAATTGGGCAGTAGTTTAGGCTTTTTTGGAGCCATGAACTAGATAAAAAAACTACAGCTGCTATAAACCAGGATCCAGACGTACCTGCAAATAAAGTGAAATGTTGGATGCAGAGCTGGTAACAGGTGAGGCTGTGTGGATGGGGACAAACATCTTTTCCCTCTCCTCAGGAGGCAGAGTCTGCTGGAGCCCAACCTGGGAACACAGCTCCCAGTTCTCACTTCCTGAATTTCCTGTGTGCTCTCTGAGAGATGGAGTGTTTCTTAATGGGGGAACGTGGGGCCTTAACAAAGCCTCAATGGAACTCACATTTAAAGCAGTCTATCATTTAATTTTAAGCACTTATGGATACATTTTTTCTCTATGTTTGAAAAGGAGACTATACCGAAGGACAATCTGTCATTACTGTTATTATTTACACTTGGCATAATCACCTTAAGTGGAACCACTTAGTGGTGCCACTGAATGTTGCCGATGAAGAGCCCTCATCATTCGTGTACTCTAACTGGACAATATTAACAATCCTTACAAAAGCTTTTCGTGTGTAGTGTCAGTCTTCATGTATGCATTGTAAATGCACTGGCTACACAGGGACAAAGTAAAACCATTTTGTGTAACAAAATTACCCTGTGGAAAATCTTTCTTTTAGTCATTTAAAGTCTAGGAGAAGAATGAAATTCCTTTCCTAAGAAGCTGAAAAGGAAAAGAAGTTAGAAAAGTTAAAGGACAAATGTGTAATTTGAGATAGAAGATGAACATGGAAATATTAGTGGGAACTATTTTTAAGGCTTCTGCAAGGTTACATAGGAAAAAAATGAAATGTTTTGTAATTAGGCTGAAAGTGTCATCATGTTCTTGGTTTTCTACTGAGACATGAAAGGGAAAAGTCTTTAAACTTATTTCTGAATCATATAATAGATTATTTTTTCCCTTAGGTCAGGAAAACATTATATATCTTAAACAGAAAAAATCTTCAGAGACTCCTGTTGAAGTGACTACTTTGATAAAGTAGATGAAAAGGAGGAGAGCATGTTGTCATTTTATTAGTCGTCTCAACATGTCTTGCTGTTCCTCTGTCAAGTCCCAATCTGTAATTCTGATATAGACATCATTAAACCTAACTAAAATGTCATGTCTCTATTCAATAAGGTCAAGAGCCATTTGCAGCCCTGAATATACGTTGGATGTGCAACTATGTGCCATAATAACCTACTCAACTGTTTAGAATAGAATCATAGAATGGTTTGGGTTGCAAGGCACCTTTAAAGTTCATCTAGTCCAAACCCCTGCAATGAGCAGGACATCTTCAACTAGATCAGGTTGCTCAGAGCTGCATCCAACCTGGCCTTGAACATTTCCAGGGATGGGGCATCTACCACCCCTCTGGGCAAACAGTTCCAGTGTTTCACCACCCTCATTGTAAAAAAATGTCTTCCTTATGTCTAGTACAAATCTACCCTCTTTTAATTTAAAACCATTACCTCTTGTCCCATTGCAACAGGTTCTGTATCCATCTTTCTTATAGGCCCCTTGTAAGTACTGAAAAGCCACAGTAACATCTCCCTGGAGTCTTCTGTTTTCCCTGTCCTTCATGTTCAGCTCCTGAACAAACTCAGCTTGTGTAGGCTTTCTTCACAGGAGGGGTGTTGCAGCCCTCTGATCATATTTGTTGTCCTCTGGATCCGCTCCAACAGGTCCATATCTTTCTTGTCCTAAGGGCTCCAGAGGTAGTACTCCAGGTGAGGTCTCACCAGAGCAGCGTTGAGCATCGGAATCACTTCCCTTGACCTGATGGCCACACATCTTTTTATGTAGCTCAGGATACTATTGGCCTTCTGGGCTGCGAGTGCATGTTGTTGGCTCATGTCAGGTTTTTCATCCACCAGTACCACCAAGTCCTTCTCTGAAGGGTTGCTCTCAACACTATTATCCCCAAGCCCATATTGATACCAAGGACTGCCCTGACCCAGGTACAAGACCTTTCACCTGGCCTTGTTGAACCTCATGAAATTCACACAGGCCACTACTCAAGATTGTCTAAGTCCCTCTGGATGACATTGCATCCCTCTGGTGTGTCAACACTGCCACTCAGGTGGATGTCATCTGCAGACTTGCTGAGGGTGCACTCAATCCTGCTGTTTATGTCATTGATTAAGATATTCAACAGCACTGGTCACAGTATGCACCCCTGAGGGACACCATTTACCACTGGTCTCCATCCAGACATCAAACTGTTGACCACTACACTCTGGATGTAACCATCCAACCAAGTTCTTATCCACTGAACAATCCACCCATCAAATCCATACGTCTCCAATTTAGAGAGAAGGATGTTGTACAGTACAGTGTCAAAGGTCTTGCAGAATTCTGGATAAATGACATTTGTAGCTCTTCTCTTGTCCACTGATGTAACAATTCTAATATAGAAGGCCATTAAGTTGGTCAGGCACTTGCTCTTGGTGAAGCCATGCTGGCCATCTTGAATTGCCTCCTTGTCTTCCATGTGCCTAAGCATAGCTTCTAGGAGGATCTGCTCCATGATGTTCCCAGGCACAGAGGTGAGGCTGACAGGTCGGTAGTTCCCAGGGTCCTCCTTTCTGCCCTTTTTAAAAATGGGTGCAGTGTTTCCCTTCTTCTGGTCACCAGGGACTTCACCTGGCTGACAGGACTTTTCAATATATTTACACTTGACCAGTGTAGATGGATCTTGTAATAAAAAATAGGAAGAGTTGTGTGTATGAGAGAAGGAAAAATATCATAGAACATATAGATGTGCCAGGTGTAAATTATTTCATTGTAAAGAAATAATGAAAGAAGTTTATAGCATTCCCCCCCCCTTTTTTTTTTCCTCATTTTGTTGAAGGAAATGCTGTTTTCAAGAGTGCTACAGCTGTCTGTTACAGAAGCTATATGCAGGCATCCCAATTAAATCCTGGCACCTCCTGTGTGCTGCCCTGCTCTTATTCCTCCTATTTCCTGAAAATTCTAGAAATGACATTGGAAAGATGACAGATGTCTCCACTGCTGCTCTCACTGTAAAATCCCCTGACCACTGAATTTGTATTTTCCAGTACTGAGGATGTGAAATAATATTGTCCCTCAAAGCCAAGAGAAGTGGATGTGTGCTGCTTAGTCTTAGGATGCTGACATCACGTGTTTCAAGAAAATTAACCAACACATGGAAAACAATAATAATTTTTCATTGTAATATTTTGAGGTTGCCAAATTCACTAGGGTTACTAGGAAGAGTTATTTAGCATTTTGATATTTTCTTTTGTTTATAGTAATCCTTTTTTCTGTCCCATTAACCTTGTCAGAAACAGTAGCCTTTACCAGTGTTTTCCAGATGCTGAGAGATTCTTATTCAGTTCATATTATTATCTCAGTCAGCACCTTAACAAGCTGACTGTTGCTATATTGTTTTTTCTCTGTCTGCTTTAAACATCTGTTGTAAAAAATCCTGTACTCTGTGACCTTTTTGGTAGGTAATTGGTTTACAACACATATACCTCTACAGATTACATTTTGAGATCTACCAGGCTATAACTAGTAATGATATGAAAAAGGCCTTATTTTTGTGAAAAGGATGTCAGTTACTCAATTTATTCACTTTTTCTCAGTTTAGGATCATGCTGTTTTATCAAAAGATGCAACCTACAAATGGAATGTAACCTTGTTCCTCCCATCAGCTCACCTCCTTTTCCTCCTTCCTTTACTGCCACTCTCATTCATTATTGGCCTTACAGATGCAGGTTTTCATTCATGCTGCAAACTTGTCCACTTTCTCCAGTGACCTATTCCTTTTCTTGAGTTTTGATTTTGTCTTTATATTCTCTTTCTCTTATGACTTTCCCAACTTGTACCAGACTCTAAAAAACATAACAAACAGGAAAAAACAGGAGTCAAAGATTCCTGTTTCTGACACATTTTCCTTCAAAATGCTGTTGAAAAGATAATTTTCTTTGTCTCTTGCTTTAATCTCTGTACCTCAGTTTTTAACTTTCCACATGCTCCTTTCCCTCTACAAAAAACATACATTCTTAGGGTTTTATTCTTGGTTTTTTGACCTTTGGTAGCAACCCCTATTACCTCATCATCAGATATATGCTTTCTCCCATTCTGCCTCTCACATTTTGGCAGAAGAATTTGTCTGCAAAGCTACATCATCACTGTCTTCTCTTCTTCACTGAAAGAATAAATAATTTTTTATTCCCCCGTCTGCAATTTGATAATGGATGAGCTAGTCATCTGTTGATTCTTGCTGACAAGCCTGACCAGTACTGATTGCCTCATAATTTCTCATGCTACTTCATGAGCTTATCTGTCTATAGTCTTATGCTGACAGTTTATCTGTAGAGTGTGATTTCACAGAAAGATACCCAAGCAAGTTGTAACTGAACTACCTTGGGTACAAGATAGTGCTGCTAAAGTACCTCACCTCATTTTCCCTCCTGTGAAGCTGGCACCCCTAAGAAGAAAGTTTTATCAGGTAGGGTTGTACCCTTGGCACATGGAGCTAGGCCACTGCTTGGGTTAGCCTCGATACATCGACCAGTGAAAGCATATGCTATTGAGACATAACATTATATGTTATTATTTACTGATGCATACTGATATTTATACATTCCTGGCCCAGGCATAAAACAAACTTGCAGTCACGAAACAAAAAATAATTGTAAATACACCTTGAGAGTATATAATATTTGTGTTTCTAGCTTGGAGCTAAAATGTTTTAATTGAAGATTTGATTTTTTTAAATTTTTGTCACTATAACTTTTTCTGTCACAGGAAGTTTTTAAACTCAAATTGACAGCTTCCGGAGACATCTTATTTGTAATATTTTGTCATTATTTCTAGAGGTTTAAGCTGTGTTTTATATCTGGGGAGGTGAATCACTGTCCTTCTGAAAGAAAATCAAGCACAGAATGCTCACTGGAAATGTTTGCCCCAAAGAGCTTATTATTTTTTACACTAATTCTAGGGAAAAACAGCCTGCCAGTTCTCTTCCTTGAGAGGTCTTCTTTGATTAAAGAAAGAAAATCTTCCCTCTGTTAGTAGCTGAGCTCACAAGCAAAGTGAAGTGGCTGTTTTATCTCCGTTACCATGGTAGTTTTGCCTCAGACCTCTTCTATTCCCGTGTAACTACTGTGGATACTGCCATTGTAATATATTTTGGTCTTACCTAAGTGAATGGCAGCTATGTAGTTGTTTCTCTGTAACTCAGAGAAGTTTTTGTCAGTCTTTACTTGAAAAGATTTTACATACCCATGGCCCGGATTGAAAAAAAAGGGGATTTCACAAACTTAATTCCTTGGAAACTGAGCAAGTATGTCGGTGTCAAAATAAGTGCTCAGAATAATTTATAAAATACTTTTTTTCTCAAAGAAGATGTTAATGTTAGCTATATCCTTCCCTCATGTTGGCTGCAAAGGAGGAAAAAAAACCAAAACATTCCTTTAGGTCTCATCACTCGATTCAGTGGCTTGTAACTGGTGAGCATTTTTTTCCCAACATTGGTGATGTGGAAATATGCAAAAGGCTGTACCAGCATAAGTACCTGTGAGGTTGTAGGTTGATTATTTCTACACATCATTTCCAGGCTGATAATTCTTAAGAGATGCAAAACTAGGACATTGATTTAAACAATGTGACCAATTTGTTTTCATTGGTAATAAAGGAAGTTTAGAAGAGATGAGAAAACACATGACATGCCTCTTCCTTTCAAGATGAAAACCACTTCAGCCTTGAGGCAGATTACTCAACAGTCAGACCTTTGTGACCTCTTCTTTTTTTTCTAGGGGGTCCTCATTGCTTCCTTATACTATCATCTCACGCAAACTGTCTGTGAGAGATGTATACAATCCACATGGCCATCTTCATTCCACACTAATAACCTGATCAGTGTTGTTGACAACTCAGGGCCACTTCTAGATTCTGCAGCTTTGCCTATCCTGTGCAGTACAGAGATGCTCAGCCTGGAGAATCTGTCCTTTTCACATGTCGTACTCTTTCCTCAGGTCCAAAATAATCCCCTCTGACATTCAGCACTGCAAAAAGACCTTTCACTCTCAGTCACAGAGATACATGTTGAAAACTGAAGAAACTCAGTATCCTAAACCACAGGATCCTTTCTCCTCTACCATTCTCCATTGCACGCTTTAGAGCTCTGTGCAACCCTATGCATTCATGTACCTGAACACACACCTCTGCAAGGTGGGGTTAAGCAAGGAACAGATGCAGTGTTATTACATCCCCCCTTATTTGGCCTTCCCCATTCCAGTCTGTTTCTGCTTTGGGAAAGCAGAGTAAATTTAGCAGAGAAGGAGGATGCAGGTGCTCATAGTGGACATGTTTATGAGCACACCTTACTCCTTGTATTGTCAAGAAAGAGATACATGATCAAATTAAAGATCGGCTTCAAAATTTCCCCTGGAGTAGGGTGACAGTACCTCTTGAATGGAAAAAAGGGGAAGACAAATAACAAATACAACTTATATTGAGACATACTAGAGGAGAAGCCCCTTTTGTTTTGTACACAATGCATTTTTCCTTAGGTGGATGTTGCAACAGCCCTCCAATATGTAATTCAGTGACTTTTAGCTTAAATGCACTATTTCAAACAGTACTTATGAGCATCTTTGCTAAATACCAATACATCTTTCAGAATAATCTATAAAACTTTTTGCATGCATGATTCAAGATAGCTATTTTAAAGCTGCCATTATTTTATTTCAGTGTACCAGTCTACAGAAAAAAAAAAAACAAAACCTCTTTATGCTGCTGCAGTTGATGGAGGAATAAGCATAATGTTTTCTGCACATTTTAAGAAATCATGAGATACAGGGTTTGAAAGTAGAACAGTAGGTCCTCATCTTCTTTTTCTAATACGGGATTGCTAAAGCACTAATATACAAGGTAGTGAATGCTCAGTACACAGTATCCTTCACTATAAAGGAAGATAAAATATATATATATAAATATATATGTAAAGGTAAGTCTGCTCTGGAGAAGGGAGCTACAGAAAAAAAAAGCCGATGAAAAGCTCTTTTTGGGAGCTTTCTGAAGGCCAGAAAGACCCCTAGCCTGTGTTGGGGGTCGATCAGTTGGTGGGCGGGCTGCTGAGAAGTGCCTGGGAGGAGCCAGCACGCCCACCACTAATCAGGCTACAAGAGGCTTCCCGGAGGGTTGCAGTCCATGTAGCAGAGAGTGAGAAAATGGTGCTTGTGGGTGCCCAAGTGGTACTGCAGCTGCTTACAGCTTGTTAGGTAGCATACTGGGCCTCTACTGGTTCACGAGGTAAGCTCACGTGTCAGAGGGATCTGAAGCGAACCTGGAAGTGGTACTCAGACCCACAGAGAGACAGTGGTACAGGCAAGCTCCGCTGACAAGTACCGAGGGTTTTGTTTTGGTTTTTTTTTGTTTAGTTTTTTTTTTTATTATTTTGGGTTTTTTTTTTTTCTTTCTCCTTCCTCCATTTTGAGGTGGACTGGGGTTCCCTGGCCCAGGAGAGACCCTCTCACGAGTGAAAGAGGATTTGCTCCTGTATGGTCCCTGGCAAAATGGCTTCTACTAGGCTAAGGAAGGTTACTCTCCTGTTGCCAATCAAAGTGGACATAGAAACACAGGCAGAGCTCCCTCGGAAAGATGTGGGAGTTCAGATGAGAGGCTGTAGGGAATGCCACAGCCTGCTCCTGGTCTCAGAGGACACCCCTCATCAGGGCTGCATGCGGTGTGAGCAGGTGGATGATTTGCTTCACCATGTGGCCCTGATGGAAGGTGAGGTTGCGAGACTTAGAGCTGAGGTAGAAAGGCTTAGGAGCATCAGAGAATCAGAAATTGAGATTGAAAAATTTTTGGTGCATAGAAATGAAACAAAGTACATGATTCTATTATTTTTATTTTATTTACTTAAAAAAAATTAATATTTTTTTTACTTTTAGAAATACTAGTGTGATTTTGGTTAAACAGAAAAAATCCAAACTAATTCTTGCAATGATTTCTTAGATGTTCCCCATTAAGGTAGACATTTGATTGATATTTTCAGTGAATATATTATCTTTCTAATACCTCCCCTAATAACTAAATGAATTCCATGTGTGTGGTCCACATAGACACATTGCTGACATATTGATGAACCATGATTGTTACAGAGGAGTAACAATGAAGAGCACAAGTGAGAAAAATCTTAATTGGATTTTGTGTCACTAGGAATGAAATAGTGCCTATGTATTCAGAAATAGTGTGTGCGGTGCCAATTCCAATAAATGGAAAACATGTGCAAGCCTCATTTTAACACACTTAACATGTAAACAACTAATGGAATATATGAATGCAGTCTTACATGAAACCAGTGGGATGTTTTACTACTCTTCTTAAACACATGCATAATACATGAGATAAAGATGTATAATAAGTTGTTCAAATGAGAGAAGTCTGGATTTGCTTTTGAAAATAATTTTTTTTATTGGAGGAACTGCAGCATGAATAGATTTAGCTGAAAACAAATAGAAATGTTCCAAATGTAGATAACAGAAACACCATTAATTTTCTACTAATTGGGAAAAACAGCTAGCTATCTCTCCACTTAATATTTATTATTACATGATTTCTTCTTAGAAATGAGCTGGAATATTTCATTGAAGTGCAACTCCTACTAAGCATCAGCGTGCTTGCAGAAGAATAGAATCATTTGTTGTAGAAGAGATGCTTTTTGGGTCATCTCAGTCCATCAGCCTGAATCATTGGTAGATGGATTTAATTATTCTTAAAAAATCTTCAGTGATGGAAATGCTGTAACTTTCACTGGCAGGTTGTTTCATTATGCAACTGTTCCTCCAGTTACAAATTTTCCCTGATGCATTTTACTCTGGTTATTAGTATTTCTTGATCAGCCTCATTAACTAATAAGAATAATTGTTCCTTACTCTCTTTATAGTGCTCTGTTAAGTATTTGCACATTCTTTGTCTCTCTTCATCCTACTTCTCCTTAGTTTTGCATACCCATTTCTTTTAATCTGTGTCACATGCCTGATTACCCATCTCTTCTCATATATGTTTGTATATGCCTCCCTTTTTGTTGGGATTTTTTACCAAAATAAAACTGTAAAAGTACTCATATGGAGACAGTAATAGTACAGAATTTAGTAACACATCACAAATCATTTAGCCTGGATATATGATACATTTAATAAAAGCAGCTCAATACAGAGAACTGAAGAGACCCCTGGGAGTCCGCAAACCAGAAAATACTGTAGTCTTATATGGGCTGGGTAATCCCATTCATAAATTTATCAAGAACCATCTTAAAATTATTTATGTTTCTCAGATCTTTTATTCCTACTGAAAAGCTGCTTCATCATTTTGAAACAGAAAACTTTTTAAAATTTCCATTCCTAGGTAGTTTATATCCATTTGTTCTTCTGACAATATTATTCTGTATTTTAAATATCTTTTTTTCTTCCCACTATCCTCCTTCTTCCATCCCTTCCAAATACTTTTCTGTTTATCTCCCACATATATACCTATAGAAAAAAATCCCAAACATGTCCTGATTTTAAACTCCATTTCTGCTGAGGTCTTTCAGCCTTATATTTCAAACTGCTCTGCTCATTCACCCAGTCAGCCTAGCAGTCCTCCTTTGAGTGTATTGCAACCAAATTCAGTTTCCTTTGAGTATGGGCAATGAGAATTGTGCTCCACATTCCTGATGAGACCAAGTTGGTTCTTGTGAAATGTCAGTAATGTCTCTTCCCATGTAGAAAAACTTCACTTAATGCTTCTTGGGATCACTGCTTTTATTTCACATCTCCTTTTCAGTGAGGGCTCACTGTGACCCTGGCTCTGCCTAGTGCAGCTCTTTCACCACCTTCATTATTGCTGGAGGATAGGCTCCTCTTTTGTTTCACAAATTCTTGCTACTAGGTCTTTGTGCATGAACTTGATCAGTGTGTGGTTAAATTTCATCTCACTCCACATATTCCACCTCATTCCACATATTCCGATTTTGAAAATCTCTGTATTTCTGTCACAAGGCTGGAGATGAGAGGGCAGGTGACTGAAGCTTGGTATCTGCTTGCAAAACAATTTATCAATTTTCAGTCTCCTTGTCTTCCTGCAGGCATGTCCTCTGCAGCAACAGCCACGTAGGTATGGTGAGTTGACCTTGACTCATTGTCAGATGCCCACCAAGCTGCTCTCTCACAAGACAGGTGGGAAAAGAAAGATGAGAAAACTTGTTGGTTGAGATACGGACAGGGAGATTGCTCACCATTTATCGTCATGGGCAAAACAGACTCAGTCTATTCAAAACAGATAGTGAGAAACAAAAGCAAAACCAAAACTAAACCTACTTTCTCTGTACCCCCTTTCTCCCAGGCTCAACTTCACTCCCAAATCTTTTACCTCCTCCCCACTGAGTGGTGCAGAAGGATGGAGAATGGCAGTAGTGGTCAGTTCATAACACTTTGTCTCTGCCACTTCTTCACTCTCATGCTCTTCCCCTATTCCAGCATAAGGTCCCATCCACGATATCCAGTTCTTCATGAGCTTCTCCAAAGTTGGTCCTTTCCACAGGCTGTAGCTCTTCAAGAACCACCCTGTAGGCCCCCATGGGCTACATGTTTTGTCAGAAATCACCCTTTGTGGGCTTCTTTCCACAGGCTACAGCTCCTGCCAACAGTCTGCTGCAGCATGGGCCTTCCAGGCTGCAGCCTCCTTCAGGGCACATTTACCTGCTTCAATGATGGGTCCTCCATGGGCTGCAGGGCAACAACCTACCTCTGTATAGTCTTCGTCATGGTCTGCAGAGGAACCTCTGCTCCAGTGCCTGGAACACCTCCTCACTCTGCAAAGTTGTTTCTCTCACTTTTTTCTTTCTCTTCTCTCTCACAACTGCTGCACAGCATTTTTTACCCTTTCCTAAATATGTTGTCAAGGTGCCACCAGTACCACTGATGGGCTCTAGTTTTGGGCAGCAGTGGTTTTGCTTTGGAGCCTGTTGGAATAGCCAGGCTCTGTCCAATACAGGAGCAGCTTTTGGTGTCTTCTCACAAGACCACCACTCCATCCCTCACTGCTACCAAAACCTGCCCATGTAGACCGAATACAGTAAGGAATGCTCCTGCCTCTTACAGCGAATCAGTCTGCAGCCTTGGGTTGAGGTCCCGTAAGCAAACTGATCTAACAGCTTTTTCTCGTCCCCTAATTACAGGGACTCAGATACATACAGGGTTCAGCAATTGCACAGGATGAGCTTAGACCCATCCTGACACATAAAGGCCACAGCAGTTCTGCTGAGCAGCCTGAACGCCCTCTGTTGTGCTTGCAGGCTCTAAGGGTTTATGGCAATACAGCACAAATATCTTTGTAAGAAGAATCAACAATTCTGCTGTGATTGTGGTTTGTTCTGAGAGGCATGAAGATGTGAAAACTTGTATGTCATGTAGCTGTCATTGCTTTCAGGAGGATAGAGAGACTGAGCAAGTGAGTGGTTTTAATACTACATTTGTAACTCTCCCAGAAGGGACAGCTGATCCATAACATGCTTTCCTGAACCCTTTGCTGGCATGCTGAGTGCCTGTTCCCTTATCCTGGTTCCTGTTTTGATCCTGCATGCAGGTACTTGGGGAATAGCTGATGGGGTGACCTGTGTGAGAGGAGGCTAGGAACTGCTCTGGGCCGGTCACAGATGGTTGGTTCCAGATGGCTCCAAAATGGTGTAAAAAGCCACTGCCCACCAAAACTGGAGCCAGGTAGGGCAGTCTGCAGCAGCTCTCCATGGACATGCTTAGGAAAGGGTGTTAGTTGCTGGAGCAGAAGATGACAGAGGACACTTGTGAAGAGGCACAAAAGGCAATGAAAAAGGACACATGTGAGGGCATACGGAAGAAGGCACAAGAAAGAGATGGGAGAGGAGGCACAGGAGAGCAAACAAAAAGGGGACACATAAGGAGAAATGTGAGGAGATGCTTTTGGAGAGACAAAATGAAGACATGGAAAGGGATGGGAAAAGCATGTTACTGGGAACATGGCTGCAGATACACTCATGGAAGAAGGAAGTATAGCGCTGAAAGAACTGGTGCTGCAGGCAACCCATGTTGGAACAGGGACACTCCCGAGGGGCTGTTTCCCATGACTGAGACACACTGGAGCTGAGAGCAGTAACGAGTGAGGAGGAGGTGGACAGAAGAGCGAGAAACAGGGTGTGGCAGAAGAAACAATTATGCACTGACATTGACCTCCTGCACTGCCTGTTGCCTCATCTACGAAACTGGGAAGGACTGAGATAAATGTGGTGAAAAACAGGCCAACAGAGATGAGGAATGGGGAGAAGGGGTGTTGCACTGATGTTGAACCTGTGGAAGGGATTTGAAGGGTGATTTCCTTTCTTGTTTAATTAATTATGTCTTCTTTGTTTCTCAATAACTGAATACGTAAGGAAAAGGGTATGTTAATTGGCAATAAATTAGCTGAAATTCCTTGGGTTAAAACTGTTTTGCCTTCAATAGCGGGTCAGATTATCAAGGTTTGCTATAGGGTATGTTATGTGCTTTTTGTATCCTGTGACAGGAAAGGAAAGCACTGTCTTTCTATATTTGCTCAGGGAGACCATCTCTTTGCAGCTTTTCTCCTGTCCAGTTCATAAGAATGAAAAGCTTATGAGTATTAGTATGTAATACAAGAACTACTCGTTTGCCTTTGTTTTTTGTTTAATCTTTCCATTTTCACCAATAGTGCTGTGCTTAGCTGAATTAAACGTTTCCTAGAAGGAGCTCACTGCTGAAAGAGCCTACAGGTAGAAAAGGCCTTGTGTTGCTTCTACCATGGCTATGTAAGGTCCTCTGTAATGTCACCAGAGAAGAGGAGGGCTTGGGGGCATCTGACACACCACAAAAAGAAAAGGATACCCTGAAGCAACGTGCAACTGTAGTGTTGTCAACCGTGTTAAGTCCAAAGCTCCTTTTGAACACAGAAACACAGTTAAGGAGGGTACCTTCTGCTTATTTCCAGCTACATGTTAAGTCCTACTGGAACAGCTGCTCATATCCCTACTTCTCCAAGTTTGCTTTTCATCTTGTAGGGCTAGATGTGACTTCGATCTCATTTGTGCTATTCCCTAATTGCCAGGAAAGTATTTTGAATGCTGAAAGACAGTTTGGCTTTCTGGAAGAACGGATCACCGCTCTTTATTTCAGAATAAAGCCTTCCCAAATGACTGCTGAAATCACACTGAGATGTTCAAAACACTTTTTGGCTCTACATTTTTTATAAAATACTCACATTAGTAGGTGAACTACAAAGGGTGTATTCTGAATTACTTGTTAACTTCGTGATAGTTTGTAAGTACCAGCTATTGTGTCAGCAGATAAAACTTTGATCAAATGGCAAGACTTTCCTTTCAAAAGGCAATATCTCGATGCTTATTCTTCTGTAAAGAAATAACATTCTTTTGTAAAGAAATAACCTTCTCCTGTGGCTGGAAGATGATTTGGTAGCACACCACATTAGCAGAATTTATCCTGACCAGCTGTGATGGGGTTTAACAAGAAAAAAGCAAGTCATTTAGAGATTAGCTGTGCAGCAGTTTGGGTACTCGGCTCATGGTTTGGAAGGGCCTCTTTAAAATAATGTGCAGGCTGGTTTTTGCCTCCTGCGTTATAAAACCGTGTGGTTTGTTTCTTCTCTGTAGTTAAATACCCTTGGGATCAAATGTCCTACTCTCACTCTAGACATGTCTTTGCAGCACTGAACCTATTACAAGGTGGACAGTCAACTGAAAAATACTGTTACCAAAAAGACTCTTATAAAATACGGTCTGTATTACAAATATTATTTCTTAGAAATGCTGCTGTGTTAATATACTATGTCAAATAAAACATCCTGAATGTCTTATTTTATCTGAGCTCTCTAAGTAAGCGAGGGAATCAGATGAAACATGGTTTGCAGCCTAGTTCAGCATTGTTTTCTTTTATTCTATCTTTCCAAGTGTTGCAGCCTTCTTCTGAATACATGAAGGCTCAAACAGTTTGTGTAACTAGAGATGTCACTGGGCCTCAGCCTCACTGCAACACTCAGGCAGCAGCACTCACCATGAAATTCTCTACAACTGAGATAACCAAATTATTGTCTAAGCAGTTGAGTTCATGAGAAGTTCACAGTTTGTGTGCGGTGGGAAGGGGGGTGTTGACGGTTGGTTTATGTTAGTTATAAACAATTTCTGGGGTCTTGCAAATGAAATATATTTGAGGAATCAGTTTTATTATTACTGAGAAAAACCCTATCCTCATTATCAGTCTGCAAATCACTGTAGAAAAGTAGCCTGGCAAAACTGGCTGAATGAACTTATCCAATTAACCCCAGAATATATTATTCCTTCGTTGTACTCTGCTATTGCATCTGACAGTTTTGCTGCTCCTCTGATCTAATTAAGGATTTTTGGCAAGCATCACAGTGTTATAAATTTTGAAAATGTGAACCAAACCTGGCCCACAGCACTTGCTTCAAATCGGGAGGGGAGCTGAACTTTCATTTACTTCTTGAACTGACAGATGAGCTTCCATGAGAAATGTTGACTTCTGTTAGCTTGTATATAAATATATATGCATTTATGTATACACATATATATATTTACTCTTCCATGATCACATTATAACTGCTTGTTTCTTCCTCAGAGTTTATTTTTACTGTTTTTATTAATGGGTAAACCACTTTATGATGAAAATAAAACAACTTGCAGATCTGGCTTTCAAATTCATACATATCAGAACATAACACTTCAGTCTTCCACTTGGCAGATTTGGGGTTTATGATGGGGCTCTGTGAAGCCATCCTATTTTTCTGTGGCAGAGGATGGTAGCCATGAAAAGTGCAGTGTTCATCTCTTCTCTGAGAAAATCAGGTAAAAATGAAACTTTTAACCTGTTCTGGGCTGCTTTTCTACTCTTCTCTGGTGTTTGAAAGTTCAGTGGCATCACAGATCTGAAGGTTTTTGTATGATATGAGCTTCTAGCCCTCTCTATGCTTTCTAGAAAGAAATCTCAGACCTGCATGCTAGAATGTGTCCCCAGTACTGACAGATCCTCTGGCTGCTCCCTCTAAAGCCCCATTCCTTCTTTGACTCCTATAGCTCATTCAGAAGCAATAGGAAGAGAGTGAGGTATTGCTTAAAATGCCTTTTGAGACAAAGTAGATCCCTGCCCATCCCCAGTTGCAAACTCCATGAAGGCTCCAAGCTGATGGCAGAAGAAGCCTCGTGTTTCTGCTCAAAAGTGCAGGTCTGACCCAGTACTGGGGGTAGCTCTCCCTGGTGCTTCAGCCCCACGCAAATCCTCCACCTGCTGCAGCTCACCCTGGGACTGCAGTGCTCAGATGGTGTTGGGCAGAGGAGTTCTAGAAACCTCTGGCTTCAAGAGTCTCACATATCTATGGACACTTTCGGTGGGTGAGCCAGAAGCATCCACAAAGCTGTGATAGACGCGTACATTCAAGTCTTCCATATGCAGGCTGGCCCCAGCTGCAGTCTGAGACTAGGTGTCATCCTGAAATTCATTTGAGGCAGAAACCATTATTTTGTGTGATATAACACCAACACATTGTTAAGGTTTATCAAACAATGATGTTATCTCTCTAAGTATTACCTGTCACTGTTCTAGAAATATATATGTAAGCTGGTCAGTGAAGTTGTTGGTAATGGCTATTGTGTAATAATGACCATGAGTATGTTTAAGTTACCTCTCCACTTCTTTGATTTTTTTGTTAGTATGTAGAAACCTGAGTTACTCTGCTTCTCATATCTGGCTGTACAAATCCGCAGCTTTAAAAGACTTAGCTACAGATTACAGCTGTGTGAAAAACATGCCCCCTGTTGTTATCCTGGATCCCAGTCCCTAAAACATCACAGAGGCAGGGCTAATCCACTGTGTGATGTTTAGGAAAGAATCTGGCACATGAGCCATGAAGTTGGGCAGTCCGTAGTATTAGCCCAGAGCTCTGCAAGTGGTTTTATAGACATCTTTCACAAAGTGAAAGCCTTTGATCTTTGTAGTAAGTATATTTGATAAACTACTGCTTCTCCATGAAAATACATCCATTATTTTGACACAAAGAGGAGGCTTCTCTAACAGACTCAGAGTCCCGGCAAGAAACATGCATTTGTCAATTCCTCTAAAAAACCAAGTAAGCTGGTGAAAATTCACATCTCCTGTCGCAAGGGGAAAGTCACAAAGAACATATATTTTTGTTGAGTAATTGCCACAGAGTTCTGTTACTGATGGAGTTAATGATAATGGATTGTGTTATTGTACATTATTGTACTTCAATTTCTGTGTTGTCATGAGTGTGGAGGAGAGCTTTCCATAAATTTTCAGAGTGAATCCAGCTTCTAATTAGTAGTGACCTCAGAGAAAAGCTCCAGAAATTTGTCATTGAGAAAGATAAACACTGTTAACTGACATAGTCAAAAACATTTAGTATTATTGCTTTAACAGTAGTCTCTTGTGGGGCTTATTGGAGTTTGACCAATTAGTTCATCAGAAGAAGGTTAAGCCTGGCAGCAATTGTTCAAAGAATACACTTATAAGCAAATTTTCTGAAAGACATCATTTCTAAACAAGAAATGAGGATGACTTCAAGCACATCTGCACAAGCTGGCTTTTCTAATTTATGTACTTTTTTAGAAGACTATTTCCTTTTTAAAAATAATCCATTAAATCATAAGGAGTCCCTTACTTTTTAAAACCTGCATTTTCTTAAATGTCTCCAATTATCTGTGTTCTGAACAAGCAAACAATTTGTTTTAAGGCAAACAAATATGTGATATTCTCATTGTTTGTATAAAAATACATCTAAAGTTTATTGCTTCTTGGAATACCCACATCTGTAATCAGTATTTGAGGTAGTCCATCTTAGTGCTTAGAAAGCAACTTATTTTACATCTTGTAAAGATAATCAGATATTCAAATTGAAGTGAAAAAATATAGAACAGACAGATTAGGTTTTGGGAACTTTTTCTTCATCTATTTTCATCTGAAGTTTGGTAGACCTACTAGTAAACTTTCTTGCATTTTATAAACAGCTGTTGACTTAAATACTGTCGCTTCTCTACTGTGACACCTTCAGTTATGGTTAGAAGTAAGAGTTGCAATTTATCCTTATGAAGTGTTTGTTTAAAGTGAGGAGGAGGAGGAGGAAGTTTCCTCCCAAGCTGGATATGGAAAGACTGCATCTGCCGCAGCCACTTCATTGTAAATGTGAAGGCTAGGGGTACATCAGCAGACTTCATTAGACTTTGCAGTTCAAGACTGAGCTTGAGGACAGTGATATAGTTTGAGTAGCAACATACTTTCTTATACTCATCAGTCAGAAAAATTGTCAGTGTCAGAAGAGCTGTGTATCGAGGGGATTGAGTACTTCCTCAACAAGTTTGCAGATGACACAAAATTGTGTGGGAGCGTCAATCTGCTTGAGGATAGGGAGGCTCTGCAAAAGGATCTGGACAGGTTGAATCAATGGGTCAATTGTGTGAGGTTTAACAAGGCCAAGTGCTGGGTCCTGCATTTCAGTCACAGCAACCTTAGACAATGCTACAGGCTTGGGGAAGAGTGGCCGGAAAGATGCATGTCAGAAAAAGACCTGGGGTTGCTGGTCAACACCTGGCTGAATATGAGCCAGCAGTGTGCCCAGAAGGGCCAACAGAATCCTGGTCTGTATCAGGAATAGTGTGGACAGCAGAAGAAGGGAAGTGATCATGCCCCTTTACTTGGCACTGATGAGGCTGCACCTCGAGTGCTGTGTTCAGTTCTGGGCCCCTCACTACAATAAAGACTTTGAGGTGCTGGAACGAGTTCAGAGAAGGGCAATCAAGCTGGTGAAGGGTCTGGAGAACAAGTCCTGTGAGGAGGGGTTGAGGGAATTGGGATTATTTAGGTTAGAGAGGAGGAGGCTCAGGGGAGACCTTATCACTCGCATCAACTACCTGAAAGGAGGTTGCAGTGAGGTGGGTCCTGGCCTCATCTCTCAAGTGAAGAACAACAGGGCAAGGAAATGTCCTGAAGTTGCATGAGGGGAGGCTTAGATTAGATATTAGGAAGAATTTCTTTACTTAAAGAGTAGTCAGGTGCTGGAACAGGCTGCCCAGGGAGGTGGTGGAGTCACCATCCCTGAAGATATTAAACAAACATGTAGATGAGGCACTTCAGGACAAGCTCTAGTGGGATGGTGAGGTGCTGATGGTTGGATGTCGTGATCTTAGAGGTCTTTTCCAACGGTGAAAATTATGTGATTCTGTGAAAAACAATACGGGATTAAGAATGTATGGGAGGAGTGGCTAATTTACTCTGGGTTGTGTTGCCATCCAGAGGGACCCTGACAGACAAAGTCTTACACCTGGGGAGGAAATACCACAGGCACCAATATGTGCTGGGCACCAATATGTGCTGAGCACCACACACCTGAAAAGTTGCTTGGCATAAAAGGACCTAGGGGTCTTGGGGGACACCAAAATAAACATGGGCCAGCAGTGTGCCCTTGCAGCAAAAAAAGACAAGTGGTACCCTTAGCTACACTAACAGTAGTATTGGTAACAGGTCAAGGGAGGTGATTCTTCCCCTCCACTTGGCACTGGTGATGCCACATCTGGAGTACTCTGTCCAGTTCTGGGCTCCTGAGTACAAGAGAGTCATGGACCAAACAACCTCCAGTAGTCCCTTTCAAGCTCAACCATTCTGTGAAGGTGATGGTGAAGGATTTTACACAGGACATGTCAGCCATGCATTGAAACCAAGCAGCTGGGAAGTGATTGTGGAAAGCCTCAGTCATCCTACAGAAGTAGCAATTATACTACATTAGTCCCAGTGCTCAGGGATGACTGACCATGTGGGGTATTGGCTTGAGACCTACACCCAAAACAAAATGGAAGATGTTATAGTGAGGAGAACAAGCTACTCCTTTTCATTTGACTGGAAGATATCATACCTACCCAGTGCTCATGTAAACACGAGGTATAGTACTGAGTCATATGCATACGTAGGATTTACTAACTCTAATCATCTCTACACAAAGCACCACCTTTGAGCGAGACCTCAAGGCTCCTCCTGTAATCAACAGAAAATGATAAAAAGCTCTTGATCTGTCCTCAGAGGGGTCTTTGGGGCAGGTAGGGTATAAGGGTCTCTGGTAGTGACTCCTGTCTTAGACATTTAAGGCAAGAAATCTAGATTGTATTCCCAAAGACTCCAGACAGAAATGCATGTTCCTTACTTCTCAAGTGGGCCAGTACAGCTGTGTGCTTGGCAGCCCTACATTACCTCCCACTGATTATTTTCAATTCAGTTCTGCTTACCATTTTAAGACCATGTTTAAGGAGTCTTTTCTAGGTATGTCACTGGTTTTCAGAAACTTTCTTTCCAAACAGTACTCGTGATCATGGAGCAAAACATTTATTGCTGGATAAATATACAAACTGTTCAGTTTAAAGCTGTGTAAATCATCTTGGCTTCAGTTAAGTTTATTCCATCTGCTTTTATCATCTGTTGTTACAATAATTTAGAATTCCCTCATAATATTAAAATGTCAGTGAATCAAAAAAAGAAACACATCTATGGACAACTGGTAGCTAATGGCATTGCATTCAGCAAGTGAATGAAGTCATATAATTAATCATATTTCATGACCATAGATGCTTGTAATTGTGTAATTAATGTGTATTTGCATAATCACATAATGAGATCTTCATGATTCATACTGTATGATAATCTGGATGCACAAATATCTATCTCAGAATTGTAACCCCTTGCAAAGCTGTTATCGTAATTTTTTTTTTTTTCTTTCCTCATTGAAGAAATACAAAGACCTAATGAGCAATCTGGTCTTGTTATCTCAGGCCTCTTTTGTGACTTATCCATAAGAAGAGCTTCCATGCTTACTACTTACTTACAAAGAAGTTTCTAACAATAAAAAAAATATCAAATATCTGAGTGGACAAAACTATTATTTAGATTAGGAAAACATATAATGTAATTTCACAGAGTTTCCCAATTTTTATTAACCAGCTTATCTGTTTTTGCTCTTTTTCAATAATTGAAGAGAGGATGTTCTTTGTAGATTTGGTTTATTTGAAAGGCAAGTGTGTATTTTGAATCTACAGAATTCTGACCTGGTTGGTAAAAATGATTTTTCATTAACTTGCTGAGAGCCTTTTATTGAATTTAACATTCAGTTCACAGTGCTTAATTACATCTCATTCCAGACAAGATGAGCCAATCTGAGCAGCTGGGTGGTATTCAGATAAATGTAACTACCTCAAAATATCTTTTTTTTTTTTCAAGATATTGCTGGTCAGAATTCAGCCTAAAAAAACCCCTGTGTTTTTAAAGCAGTGTTTAGAAGACACAAAACATGCTCATCTTTTTGAGATTTTTTATATGGTTGTAAACATTTGCATCTATAAAAAATCCAAGTTGCTAAGTAGAATAAAAAACTGGTATAAATCACTATTATGATCACTACTTTATTCCTCAACAACTTACACCAAGCAAAGATCTATGGAGACCTGTGTGGTGACTGTGAATGACAACCATGCAGTCAGGAGCAGTTTAAAGATGCCAGTATCTCTATGCATTTACAAAGGCTGACATTACATATTAATGACAAATCTCTTCTAAACTGCATAGGAATGTAAATAATGCCAGAGCTGGACTTGGATATTAACATCTACCTCTCTGTGCTTGGCTTCAATGTCCATGCTCTTCAGAGGGAGATTTATTATGGCAGCCAGGAACTACACAGATTGGTACTGTTACCTTATGGCTTTGAACATCAATTTCATTCTTACCTACTCTACTTTTGAAGGTCTTTTTAGTTTTGTTTCAAACACTGTTCAGAGTTTTTTATTTCTTTGCACTCAGAGGCTTCATTTCCAAACTGATACAAGGTCCAGGCCAGTGGTATTTATACCTCTTGTTTGCTGAGACCATGGCAAAAAAGAGGACAGGAGTCTTTGTGAGGGGGTTGCAGATTGCCAGCATGACAGTGATGGGGCTTCCCAACCCTTAGCTGTGCATAACACCAAAAACAACCAAACCCAAGGAGCTTCAAAAGCCACAATAGTGATTTTAATGGTTTGGATTCCACTAGGAAGGTATTAAAACTCTTTTGCTCATTCATAATGCATACTTTGCTTCTCTTCACAAGGGCATTGTCCAAATACAATTCACATTTTAAACAATCTCCCTGAGTATAGCTAATATAATAAAGGATAATTAAAAGAACTGCAAAATCTGGTTTTCCCAAATCTCCTATACACTACTCAGTTATTGCTCACAGTTTATTTCAGTTCTGCCAGCTTCTGCAGTCAGATTGTCTTTCTTCACTCTGTCACTACATCCTGGCTCTCTGTCATTTGTGCAATACTTCAGAGGTAAATTATAAAACATATTTCTGATCATTAAGGTCCTGAAAAGGCTCCTCTTAAAATCAGTGGAATGACACCAGCTGACATCCCAAGCAGCTGGTATGGATCCTGACTTTGGTGAAGCCAAAACCTTAATTATGGAGTTAGAAAAAAATTCTAATAGTGACATTTTGACCCAGTTTTTTTTTCATTACAGTATTGTGCTAAAACATTTACTTTGAGAAAAGCTACATGACCATTACTAAAAACAAAACAAATTGGGAAACCTTTGAGAATGAAATGCTCAAATTTATTTGTCAAGAAAGTGGAGATAAAATTACATGCCAAAATATTTTTTTCCTGCATCACAGATGTACTGTTTCATTCTGTTTTGTTCTGTTTTGGTTGGTTGGTTTTGGTTGGGTTTTGTTGGGTTTTTTTTTTTTCCTTTCTGGCTGTTCTCTCTCCAGGCTTTTAGTAGGTCACTTTCTAACAAAATGAAAAGAAAATCCCGACAACAAACAAACAACAGACATCAAAACCCTCAGTGATAAGTCAGATGACTGAACCACTGAAGATTCTGGGAACTTAATATACAAACCTGTCAAGAACCGTACTCACAGCCTAGCAAAGATTCATCTTTCTTTGGCACTTTTTTTGATAAGCTACCAGACCTACATTTATTTAACCCTGACATAGTCACAGTTGGAAGCCCATTTTACACACAGAGAAATTAGTCAAGCAGTAACTCTTCTAAAACTCAAAAAGCCTCAGGCTCAGATGGGTATGACTCTGATTTTTGTATAACATCTAGCTGCCTTCTCATGATACCATGCAATCCTCAAACTCCTGCTCCTTCAGGTCCATCTCTCATAATATCTTTTATCTAAGGCAAAGGAATAAAGATTTTCTAGCAAATATTAGTATCTAGCATTTCTTGTCTGTAGATGTGAAAGCAATTTATAAAGTAGATCAGTATCATCCTTCTTTTGCTCTGTGATAAATCTGGGGGCAGCCAGCATCATGACCTCTTAATGAAATTAAGCTGCCTGTGGGAGAGAGGTAAGTAGTATATGGATTATGTGGTTGCTTAACAGTGGGTTAATAGGTAAGAAACAAAGAGCAGGAAGAAATGGTGGGGCTTTACGATGGAGGAAAGGCATAGATCACAGGGATCTTTGCTATGTATTTTAGAGTATACAGAAATGGAATAAGATGTGTAACAAGGAGACTAATGATGATGCCAGATTATTCAGGGTAATAAAAATGCAAGCTGATTGCAGAGAGCTAGGGAGAAATGTCATGGTACCAAGAAAGCTATAAGATGACAGATTAAATTATATGCAATAAATGTGAAATGATGCACAAGGGGAAAACCAATCCAAAACAATGCGTTCTAAACTACCTATTTTCATTCAGGAAAGAGAACTTTTGATTAAAATAATTAAAATTGATTAAAATAATATTTTCACACAGGGATGATTTTCAGTAGGGGACAAAACCCCAGTGCATATTGTACAATTATTGGAAAAAAAAAAAGGAAAATGTAGAAAAAAATCTTATGCCATTGCTCCATGTTGTAAATACCTTTTGAAATGTGGTGGAGAATTGCTCTTCTTTATCTCAAATAGGACTTAGTTGTACTAGAAAAACTTGTCAGAGGAGAAAGACAGTCAAAGGTTTGAAGCATTTCTTTATGAGCAATGAAACTAATCAGGGAATTGTGATAGGAATGCTCAACGTTAGATGGGTAAGTGGAGAAAGAGCAGTTGCTCACTTTCTTGTTAACTCAAAAAAAAAAAAATGGCAGAATCAAATGAAATTGAGAGATGAGACGTTCGAAATAATCAGCAGGATGGTTTTTCTTTGGAGCACACTGCTTCTATTTAAACTGTGTATCTCCCTGCCCCAAGTTGCGCTAACACAGAGTGGACTTGACAAATTCATGGAAGGAACATCCATCAACAACTATAAAGAAAAAAGATTACATGTCTGACTTAGAAGCCTTTTATTGGGAACATGTCATGGCATCTTTTCTGTTCTTACATTGCCCATTACTACTGGCCATTGTCTGAGACAGGACAGATAGAATTTTAGTCTACTCTAATGAACTGTCCTTCAAAACCTTATGTTTCCTAGAAGGGTGACAGTTTAGACCAACAAGCAAAAACTTCCCTGTGGAATTCAGGACTGGCAGTGAGAACCTTCATACTGTCTCTTGCATCTATGTGGGAGGTATACTTTTCCTGAAGATACTGATATTCATCCCAGCTGGCAGGTTCTGTGAATGATGGCTTATACATCCTGCTGTCTCTTGACCTTTCTTTGTTAGAAAAAAAATTTCAAGATTATATAGTTTTGCTCAGTCAAATAGCAGAAAAAATTATGGGTACATTCTCTCAACCAATGACAAAAAGCTACAGGCTTTAGTTATATAGTCCTAGAAGTCTGTCCCCTCTAAAAAAAAAAAAAGACAACAAAACACAAAATAGGAATAAAACCCCACAAACTCAAAACAATGATGAAAATCAGCTCTAGACTATACTTCATGATGATTCTATTTTTTAGCGGCTCTTGAGCACTGGTGAAGAGACAGCTGCAATGTATTCTCTTTCTCACCCTCCCCCCTCGACACATGGTGGCTTACCTTTATCCTCAGACTTCTGAAACTAGAACTCCTCAAAAAATGGGTCTTCTAAGCATTCCTGGTTTTATCTTCCAGCTTAATTTTTCATAATTACTTTATTCATTAAGTATTTTCCTTTGATACTGCTTTATTTTCTTAGAACTCTCCATCACATATGACTAGAATAGCCTTTCATTCTTTTGCTCCTTGGAGTTGGATTTCTTTCTCCAGGCCTCTTTTTATGCAAACGAAGTCTCTGCTGACAGACTGGAAATGGTGAAGTACGAATCTTTATTTGTACTTCAAGCATTCAAGGTTGTTCGGGGGTGTGTGAGTGTGTGCGTGTGTGCGAGAACAGGACAGTGTCTTTGAGGCTGTTGTAAGACCATGTAAGACTACATAAGAAGAATTTACTATATGGACATCTTACCAAAACCAGAACTGATAGTTGGCAATTAGGTCTTCAAGACCCACATAAAATACTAATAATACATTGGATGTGTCTGAAAATCCCCCTTCTGCCTCTATAATTGTTAATTTTAACTGTTCTTACAGAATTCCACTAAAAAATGGAGCAATGAAAACACAGAAAATGAAGTGAGCTGAACAGAAACATGGGGTCTAATTATCCTGTCTTCTGGTACTTTTTAAGGAACCAAATCTGGGTGAAGCTTGCAGCTTACTCTCAATTTTAAAAGGTTTTATTTTCCACAAAAACAAAATAAAACAAAAAGAAGCAACAAGAAACCAAAAGACGAACACTGAAAGACTGATTTTTCTACAATGGTAGATGCCCAATCAGGATGTGTGTAACTTCAGCTGTTTGTGTCCATGAGAAGATGTTAATGATGATAAAAGCACCTGATTTATGTCAGGGTTTGAGTACATTGCTATCCAAGTGACCTAAACTTCAAAATTGTTATGGGGCAAAATGACCTCAGCAGTTAATGGTACCTATAATGAGTGCAGGCACAATGAAAGAAGGGATATTGAAATTTTGTCTGTGAAAACACATCTTATTCTATATTTGATTTCAGGGGAAAATACTTTACCTCTTATATATTTTTAATGCTTTTTTGTTTTGTTTTGTTTTCTTAAGTGCCTTTCTTAAAGGCACTTCTACCTTTACTGCAAATACTTTAGTGATAACTTCTTTGAGCGGTTGCCACATCCAGACCCTCAATGTCAAGATCAAGATCAAGATCTGTTCTTGAATTCTAGCTCTTCTGAATTTATTTGAGGCCATTATAATCTCTACATCACTACTTTGTCCAGTCTATCTCTTAGGGCTTCTTCCAGAGATGATTCACTCTGATAAGAAGCTTATTGTCTTATAGTAGGAAAAATGCTGTATAAAAAAAGATGTTTTCAGGATTAATTTCTTCATGTGGAAAGTTGGTAATCTGTGGAATTTGTCCAGCTTCTTTAGGAAGCAGCAAATACATATACTGCAGTCATTGTTGAAACCAATAAGAGGAATTAAAATGTAATTGAGAACATACGAAAATACTAGAATTTCCTCTACTGCTTTAAAATTACATTCACTCTTTTCACTGCACTGTGCTGCAAGGGTACACACTGCTTTTGCTGACAGATAAAAGCCTTTTGTATTTTCCTCGGGTGTAACGCAGACTGCACACTGGATGAGTGAGATAGGAGAGAATCATCAATTACTGCAAATAAAGAGGTTTATGGAATGTTTTTTAATAAATTATAGTGTCAGACTATTTCTAATTAAAAGAACAGATCCCCTAAGTACTGCCTGATAGTGTTAGTCATCTTTACCAGTTGCAGCAGCATCTAAAATGCTTCAGAGGTAGCTGATTGTATAATCACTTAATATACAAGGTATCACACAGTAACATTGTCTTCTTTCCCTCCTTAGATCACTATGGTCTGGGCTTCAGTGTTAAACTGGTATTGTCAGAGTGAGAGAGCAAAATAAGATTTGTTAAATTCTACTTTGGACACAGTCATAATCAAACAGGGAGATGAAGACAAAATTCAGACTGAACTTTCAGACTGCATACAGGACTTTACCCAGACAATACTTGTTAAAGCTGACACAAACCACAGAACTTAAACCATTCAAAGCTCTCTGTGGGACAGATTCAAGCCTGTGCAGAGGTCTACCCACCTGAGGAACGTAAAGGGACCCTGAAGTAGCCTTTAATGTGCAGCAGAAGATTACCCTAGAATGAAGAATTCTGCAGCTAGCATAAAACTGATGTTGTTATCTCTTCATCAGTCCCCCTGGCCCACAACACATAAGAGGTATGTCAGGGACAAAAGGTAGAGCAGCCAGAATATATTGTGCACTGCGGAGTCTTGCCAGCCTAATGGGAATTTTGGATACCATGTAGTAAAGAAGCACAGATGGGAATTACGATGGAAGTTCTCTCCTTGCCTGTATTTCTTCTCTTCAAGTAATACCTCAGCTTCCAAAGTGGTCCCTGCTGCTTGCTAGGGTGAACTAGTTTAAGGGTTTGCAGCAGTAGAAGGAGCATCACTGAAAATCTCAAAGGTTAAATAACAGAGGTATATAGCTGTTAAAAACCAACAATTTGTCACCTCATGGAGAACTTTCACTGTACGAGTTAGGCTCATTTTTGTTTCTGGTGTGGCTGTTATCCAACTGATCATTCAGACAAATTAATGAGTTTACTGCGAGTGAAAACAGAGGCTTCCAGCAAAGTGAGTTTGTCTGCAGCTGGCCTGGTGGTGGAGGTCAGGGTGGGATAGCTAATTTTGCTCGGTGTAAAGTCAATTGGAAGTTCATTCTTCTTTCCTCTGAGAGTGAACCGAGGTCAAAGGCAGTGCTGAAGGCCTTGGTTTATTAACAAGATCAGGTCTCTGGGCAAAAGAGACTGAATTCATATTGTTTATGTCAGCTGGTTGCATAAAGGAGACTGCTGCCTGATATGGCACAAAATGAGATATATTTAGATAAAAGATACATGTCCACCACAAATCTATGGGTTAAAACTATCTTTCAAAATTTTTTAGACTAATTTCAAGTGGGAGAAGATGATTTCATCACTTTCATTCAGGTGTTTGTGTGTAGTCTCTGTATGTAGGCAGCCTAAAACTAGACATACTATCTCTAGGAACCACAGAGTAAATATAAATAGAGTTGACTGATGGCACCTTAAATAAAAAGTCCCTTCCCACCTAGAAAGGCCTATTGCACAGGGTAAGTGGTCTTAAGGATCATATATGCATCTCAGTATATGTGATAACCTTAATAACCTTTCAGCAGCAGTAAAACAAATGAAAACATGTCGTCCTTTTGCTCCCTGAATCCTGAGCACTGCTTCCAAGCCATTCTGCTCTCCTAATTATGCCATTGCAACCACAGAAGTGTAGCATAGTATCTATGTTTATGGAAATATATTAAAAAACTATTTTCTCACTGATGCAGCACAAACAGCAGCAGCATCTAAAGGAGGCAGCAAAATCTTCATGTGAATAGGAATAGCTAGCCAAGCCAGGTGAGAGTGAAAATGCCTTAGACAAATTTTACCACTAAATAAAAATATTCCCTGGGTCAATCAAATGCAGCCAAACTGGCTTGGTTTCACAGCCCTTTAAAAATTGTCATGCTGTTTTCAAGACACTGAAATAAAATTGGTAAATGAGTAGCCAGCATCACAAATTCTGATGACCCATATACATTGTCTTAGTGTGCAAAGGCACTGAGGAAAATGAAGATAGTACACCTATCCCCTGCTGCTTGAGGGCTTTTTGGTTACACAGAATAGAGAAGACAGACAGACACATCTGTAGATTCACAAATCTGTCCAAAAATAGTAAGCCTAAGAAAAAGATCGATTTGCTTACTCTGAGACTTCTGCTATGTTTTTCTTAAAGATTTATCCATACCTCTGGAAATAATTTTGATGTAAGCCAGAGCAGAGTACAATATTTTAGTAACAGTTATTGTGATTAACCTAACAAGGAGTTCACATCACCTAATGTTAGCTGTAAGGTATTACATCCCTAGTTGAAGCTGCTTATCAAGATGACTTCTTCATGGAGCACAGAGAGAAAAGCACATCCATCATATGAGCCATCCGATCCCAAGACACTTGATAGGAAAAGAGATAGGATGAATATCCTCTGGAGATCTCTCCATCCCTTCATTGACTGTAGAGGGAGACTAGACAAATAGCTTAATAGACTAAGATGTAAATGTTGAACAAATAGCTTAGACTAACCTATAAATAGTGGAAGCTAGGAAAGACAAATCCTACTCTTCACACTTTTCCTTTGTCTTCTTTTTGTCATATAATAGTTTCATTGTGTCCCTTTTCAGAACAAATTCTTTAAAGCAAAACACTGAAACTCATTAATGATGGATCCCTATAATATCTTTATATATATATAGTTGCTGAAAGGAGCATCCAGGGAACTACAGACCTGTCTGTCTGACCTTGGTGCCAGGGAGAGTTTTGGAGCAGATCATCCTGAGTGCCATTATGCACTATATAGAGGACAACCAGGGGATCAGGCCCAGTCAACACGTGTTTATGAAAGGTAGGTCCTGTTTGGCAAACCTGATCTTCTTTTATGACTAGATGACCCACCTGGTGGATGAGGGAAAAGCTGTAGATGTTGTCTACCTGGACTTCCGTAAAGACTTCAACACTGTCCCCACAGCATTCTCATGACAATACTGTCTGCTCTAGGTCCAGGTGGGCACAAACTCTGCTTGGTAAAATGCTGTCTGGATGGCTGGGCCCAAAGAGTGGTGGTGAGTGGAGTTACATCCATTTGGTGGCTGGTCACAAGTGCTGTTCCCCAGAGCTCAGTGTTGGGACCAATTCTGTTTAACATCTTTATCAATGATCTGGATGAGGACATAGAAGGCACCCTCAGTAAGTCTGCAGATGACACCAAGTTGAGTGAGAGCGTTGATCTGCTTGAGTGTAAGAAGGCTCTACAGAGGGACTTGGACAGGATGGATCAATTGGCTGAGGTCAATGGTATGAGCTTCAACAAGGCCAAGTGTCAGGTACTGCGTTTGGGCCACAACAACGCCAGGCAATGCTACAGGCTTGGGAAAGACTGTCTGCAAAGCTGCCTGACAGAAAGGGACCTGGTGATCAACAAGTGGCTGAATATGAGCCAGCAGTGTTCCAAGAAGGCCACCAACATCCTGGTGTGTATTAGAAATAGTGTGGCCAGTAGGACAAGGGAGGTGATTGTCCCTCTCTACTTGGCATTGTGCACCTCGAGTACTGTGTTCAGTTTTGGGCACCTCAATGTAAGAAAGATATCGAGGTGCTGGAGCAGGTCCGGAGCAGAGAAGTCTGTGGCTGACATTTGTAATATGCATTTAAATTCAAATGTTTTGCTGTTGCCCAAAATGAAAGTCCTGAAAGGTGTTATTTAGAACCTAAAGTCAGCGGTTAATGTGCTTGCCTGCTCAGTGTGCAGGTCATTACTGTGTGTTTCTGTTTCTGCTATGGCCAGTCACAAGCCTGTTAACTCCCTCAGCAGTGCCGCACTGATCAGTGCTAATACGATGTTGTCACTGAAACCATTTTCACCAAAAACACCTCATTAGACCAGTCAATTGCTCATAAAAATTGCTTTCTCCTGGACACTTGTGTTGGTGGTCCTCAATTTATAGCTTTTCAGTAGATTCTTTAAATATTGGAGGAGAAAATATCTTCTTTTGACTTTTAAGATTATTTATATTTGACATATAGCTACTTGTACTTCTTGAGTGATTTTTACTGAAAATGGTTTTGTAAACACAATATCTTTTGAATTCAGAAAACGTCTTCAAGATATGGAAATAGAAAGAAAATAAAAATCTTATTTTTTTTGTGAATTGCCATGAAAAATGGGAGATGTTTTCTATTTAAGTCAGTTTTAAGATTTAAAATTTAAAAAAAAAAAAGAACATAAAAACTGTTTGTGAGATGGTATTTTCACATTAAGGCTACTAAAATAGCATAATATATTTCCTCTTTCCACAAATACTTTCCAGTGATGTGTATAAAATAGTAAATGTCACTTATTATGATAATTATCCCATAAAGTAATTTATATATTTGCTACAAGAAAGAAGGTAAATACTTACATTTCCAGCTATGGAAATGGATGGAAATTCATTCTGCTCTTGCCAGCAAAGCACATTCGAGACAGTTGGAGCTCTACTGCCCTTCTCAAGATAACAAGCACCCAGTGATAAAGGATGTTCCATAAATTCAGAAAAAAAAATTGAATTAAGGTGAGTTCTTCAGAAATGTGAACAAATAACACTTTTCGAATATGTACATCAGAGCTCTCACCTCTGCTATAATATATCACTACCTCTTTCAGAAAATGGCTAGGATTTTCTTTGTTTCCTTCTTCACCACTGTGACAACTTTTATTCCCCCTTGATGTCAATCAACTGAAACTTAGTTCAGATTCCATTAGAAAATCAATAGTTAGTGAATTGAATCAGAAGAGGTCATAATTCCAGTATTTTTCCTCTCCAATGAATACATCAATGACAAATTCTTTCTGTCCAGTACAAGTGGGAGATAAAAATTAAAAAGCAGAGCAGCATGCTGATACACGAGTAGACTGAACACGTGTATTGAGCTGCTATTACCAGCTCTTATTCCACTGCTACCAGATTTCACTCAGTGCAGATGAGGTGCAGGACCAGGCCCACTGTGTTGCACGAGTGCAGATGTGGAGTGACTCCAAATTTGTGAGTTTCTGTCACGTTTAAAGAGCAACCAATACTGCAACAGTGAGTCAGCAGAATTTTAACGCTTTTAATGAAACATGGAAATCAATAATAAGAACTTGAGTAAGATTATTTTTCTATCAAGAGATTTCTTACAGATTCCTGGGATGTGAAATATGGCTTGCACTTCTAATGGTTTAGTTTGGAAAGTTAAGGGCTACTGAACACATTAAATTCCCAGTTTTATCTGCACTGAAATTATTTCCAAGATGTCATTGATTCTCATCTGTTATGCTTAATTGAAAGTTCTGAAGTATTTTTTTTCCTCTCCCCCACAGTACATATTAAGAAATCACAGTTACTTGCATAATAAAGTACAATATGCAGTTAAATTTGACTATTTTAAAGAATTAGTAGTTTTAATGTAAATTCAAAGAGCTCTTGTTACATTGCCTACAAATGTTAAAATCCAGAAAATGTATTTGCAGAGGCATTTGATTAATTCTGTTCCTGGAGGCTAATTCTGCTCTCAGCACTTCGTTATGATTGCCCATCTAGCAACGTCTTTGAACAAAAGCATATACTTTCTAATTTGTACTAATCTGATCCTTTTCTAGGTTGGAAATTGGCTCTGATTTCACCATAATCTGATGCAACTGAGACCACAAACTGAAGGGACCTCTACTTGCACAAGAGAATTTATGTTAGTTACAGCTGCATCTGGGGCCAAACTCCAGCCTAGACAAGACCTTAGTAGAGTAGCTGCTAATCAGGCTAAAGCTTCTGCATATGCCTAGAAATTCCTCCTTGTGATTTAACACCAACTTCCCAGAGAGGCCTCTTGCTCCTGTGTAAAATGCTCTTTGCCCTATACTCCTTGAAGTCTCCCTCACTGTTTAAAATCTCTTGCCATGTTTCAGTGTGAATTAGGAAGTTGTGGTCTGAAACCATGAGAGATTTTGCTGGTGATATTCCCATCTGTCTTAGCTTTTTTCCCCCTCTTTAAACATAGCCTTTGGCTCCTTTTCCCTCCATCTGTATGCTACCAACTGGGTTCCTGAATCCAAGCAAGCAAAATATTCTCTTTTCATTTTCTCCTTTCCCCATTACTAGCAAAAAGAAAGCATAGAAGCTGGGACTCGGTACAGGGCAGAACTCATTGCCTGAGGAAAACAAAAGGCTGAAGGTAAAGCTTGGTCCATGCTGGGCAGTAAGAAAGCAGGTATTTCTGTATGAAAAAGGTGTTGCCTGAGTGTTCTTCACAGGAAGAAGAAAGACAGGCAGGCAACACAGATTGGACCATTTTCATTGTGGGGATACCTGAAAGCCTCCTGCCAAAGTTAGAGCCCTACATTGCTGGCTGCCCTGTACATCCCACTGTTCTCTCAGTAGAATGCACTCATGGAATTGAGAAGTGAACTGACATCCTTTGAAAGATGTACATATCTCAGGGCAACAGATTCTTTTTCTTAGCAATGTTACACCATGAAGGTGACATAAATCCCAATTCAAAATCTATATCCATAAAGAATACCCAGGCAAAAGCTCCAGTCTTGTTAACAGGAACTTCGAATAAGTAAAGCTGTTATTATTTGGACTAATATAGCCAGTGACACAGAGAGCACCTCAGAGCTTCAACTCCATTCTTTTAGTAACTCTAGGACTTGTAAGGTAAACCATGAACTTTTACTGGAGGAATTTCCTACCCTTGAAATCCAATTTCTGTGGTTTCTTATATGTTAAGAATGGTCACTTCTGTCTCTGCTAGTACTGTGGCTTGATTACCCTGGCAAGCATCGTTGCCTACAAGGAGGAAGGTATGAGATAATGTGGTTGTATATATGAGAGTCAATAATTTAGTGGAATTGCTAATTGATCTCATTATTCAATTAATGCTAGAAGGCTTGTGAAATCTGTTTTAATTTCCCTGCTCCCTGGAGTCAGATTGATAGGAATGGTTTTTATTGCCAAGAATCATCAATATTTACAGACTTGTATATTCACAAACATCTGAGAGATTTTAGCCTCAGTATCATTCTGCTTTATTGTTTGCTCTTTTGTTTCCTCTCGAATATGGGCAGAATGATTGATGTTTGGTCTGCAGAGACTAAAAATAAAAAAATGTATCACATTCCAGTCTCATTCTGGAAGTTAAATGTAATTTTGGCTGTTAGAGTGCCCTTTAACAAAGCAATAAATTTCAGTTCCTATCCTTATGTGAAAACAAAAATCCATCACAAATAACATATTAGCTTGGTTGTTTTTCCCCTATGTTGCAAGATCCTTCTTCTGTAAGTAGGACCTATATGTAGTCACATACATAAGAAGTTTCAATTGTTTCCTTTCTCTTGTCTTTGTGGTTTGTACATAATACAAATTATAGACTTTTTTTTTTTTTAATATTTAACTGTTAAACCTCAATGCAGGCTTGATGAGCAGATCATGAAATATCTGCACTAAAACTCAAAATATATGAAGCGTGTTATGAGTTAATGTAGGTAAATTACAGGAAAACTTGTGTGAATTCTAAATGAGGGGGGAGTCGTTAAGATGTGACATTGGTTGCTGTATTATTGCTTTTTTCTTTTCACACTTATTTCCACCCAGACAAGACTCTCAGAGACTGTCTGAACACAAGAAACTGTTGTCTTAATAGCCATTGTCCCGCAAAAGGAGAATCACTCTCAGCAACAGGGTAAGCAAACAATTAAGGTTCTTCTTTTCACTTGTGAAAAGAAGTGACAACTGCATTTTTGGTGTACTTGAGTAAAGGGACTTTGGCGATGAATAAGGAAGAAAAATCCCTGCAAAAGCATGGATTTTTAATTTTTATTTTAGAAACAAGAGATAATAGCTACATGTTTCATAAAGAAATAAGGAATAGAGAAGAGCCTTGTATACACTAGAAAGAATGGTGTCTGTGGTAATCAGTTCTGTGAATATGTTGAAATCCATATGCATGAAAAAAATCATTCCATTTATTGGACTTCAACACATCCTGGATATAAGCTGTGGGCATTAACAAAATACTCTAAAATTCTATGTTTTACAAACAAAATATTCTAAAATTGTATGTTTTACACATAAGTAGATGTGAGTATATGGGTCAGTTCAAATCACCTTGCAGTTACCCCAGGTAAGAACACATATATGAGTAATTACTCTGAAGTAGCTGATGAAAACTACTGACTACAAACAAACTCTCAGCACATGGTAAATGCAAGGTAATTTGAAGAAGATCATACTAGACAGCTGACCTTGCACACTGAACCAGTAAATACACAAATGACTTTCTCCTGTGCTCCTTTTGTTTCAAATATTTCCTTACTCTGTAGTAAGAGCAAGATAAGAGGAACATCTTATGACAGAAAAACATGCCCAAGCTTTACTAGCTCTTGCTGTTGAAAGTCCTTGATGAGTAGGATGCAACAGAAATGAATGGAAGGAGCTTCAGCAAGTGAATAAGGGGGAGATGAAGTTCAAAGAGAGGTTGCCTCTACAAAGCTTGTTTGTGAGCATAATAGCTACTTAGGCTGTGAGTTCTTTATATCTGTGTCTATCTTATATGCATGTTAAAGATCACTCACAGTAAGCTTTCATTGCAGAGCTTGCTCTTGGAAGTGAAGAGATCATGTTTTATCCTTATGTATACTGACACATCAAAGACAGTTTGCTTCCCTCTGTATGTATTATTGTATGCTTATTTATGTTAAAAATAATTTCCTATTATTTCAATTATCTTTTCACAGTTTTTAGTCTCTAAGTTCTTCACTGTCTTCCATTGTTTTGACTGCACAAATAATTTAGTTAAGATTTGATGTCACCTAGTAGTATAAGTCTAATTATGACACAGTTCCATGGCAAAGTTATCTTACATAGCTGAGAAACAGAATTTGGCAGTTGGGTTTTTTTTTCCTCTTCCTGCTATATAGAAAATACCTATCTAGAAAGTCCACATTTAGGTAGATAAATGGACATTTAATCAGTTGAGAAATGTTTCAGTGTGAGTGAGATCTTCACAATCAATCATTTTTTAATTTCGAGATGCTACATAATTACCTCATATGTCTTAAAAAATTTCGTTTAACTGTTGTATTCCAGAGTAACCATTTTGGTGTATCTCACAAGCAGTAACCACATACAAAATCTTGCTGTTATATTTTAAATATACTGAACAACAATAGTTTCCTATTGAAAATTCTACTTTCAAGATTAGTATATAAGGTTACCACCTATTTTGAATGAATGTAGTAAAGGTACGTTGTCCTAGAGCAGATCAGAATGCAACATCTAATGACAGCACAGCCTAAGCTAGCTTTCTGCTGGCTAGTTCTTGATCCTACAGTGGTGCAGCTGGGGCAGCAGAGAGGTCAAGGCAGACTCTAGGATGTTAGACATTGTATGCATCCAACTGTGGCCTGTCTGCTGCCCATGCTATGGTGCCCAAGTTAGTGTAGTTCTAATGAGAGTAGTGGTTCTCCCAATGTGAGCACACACTTTGTGCATACAGCTTTTCTAGGCAGTTAGTAGAAAATTAAGAGATGACTGTACACATTCTTCCTCTCTGTTTCCTCTCCTGCTTGCTTACAGGGTGAGACAATAGAAAAGGACTTCACAGAAGTCAGGATTTGAGCATTGTAGAATTGGGAAGGCACTGCTCCACCCCATCCCACCAGGGACTGGGAATCCTTAATTTCCACCAATATGAGGCTAAAGCTTATGAAAAACATGAAGCTGGTGCTTCATGCCTTCCTGGTCCTAGACATTATTCCTGTCTCCTTTCATCAGGTCACATATTTGGAGACAATGGCTTTCCTAATTAATGTTGACAGCTAAATTTAGAATAGTTAATTAGTGGAGGCACCAGACTCACAGCCTGGGCACAGGTTCAAGGTTTGGAGGACATTGGTGTAGTTTGATTACAATGTTCCCATCAGGCAATAATGCCTGTTGCTGTGGGCAGAAATATGAGAGAGAAATTGATTGTGAGGTGGGCAGTGTGCTCTGAGATGAAAGAGAAAGTGAATGATGTCAGTAAGGTCAATAATCTCCCCATAAGGTAACAATGAGGGAAATGATTCTTGGAGCTTCCCAAATTTTTTTCAGTAGACAGTGGAGTTTGGGATGTTAGGTGCTTCTGAAAATCAGGCCATTTCATCCATTTTTTCTTTTAATTTTATTTTTATTTACCTTCTCAGCAGAAATGAAAGCCACTCAGTCATATTATACAATTGACTGTGCAATTTATCTGTATTATATATACAGCAATATTTGTTTTCTTCCTAATAACATGCTCAACATTAAAGAAGTGAATTCCCCAGAGAGAATTAATTAAAAGAAAAATATCTAGAGAAGACAAAACCTATAAAAAGCAGATGGTACCACATATAAAATGCCATCAAATTTTATGCATCTGTGTAAAAAGACTGAGATGTTCCCAGCCTTAACATAAATTCTACCCATCAACACCATCAAAATATCACAACTGTATTAATGATTGCAACAAATGGTTTTCTACTCACCAATCCAAAAACATGTCACTCATCTCAGCAAAGAGGCTAGAAGGAATTATGCATACTCATACATAACAGTAAGCCTTCAGTAGAACCTATCAGTGTTTATATCAAATATAGACTTTTAAATTCATAACTTTGCTCATGTTCCCTACTTCTGTTTCCACTGAACTTTCTTCCTTATACCTGATGTGTAGCTGGGAATCAGTGGTTCAAGCAGATTGAGCTAAGAGAAAGAACTGTTCATAATTACCATTGGGTTCAGTTTAACAATGAATCTTTAAGACAGTTTTACCTTTCACATAAATTTTTTCAAAAGCCATCTGTCACAGTCTGGACTTTAATCTAAATTCCCTGTTTCTCAGTTCATTATTTTAATCACAGAAAAAAAATGAACCAAATTAACTTACTTATAAGAATTGATTAACACACTAAATACGATGCCAAAATCAGGTTCACATACCTCCTTATCAGAATAAGTACCTGAGACTTAGTTCTAGTGTGCTCAGGACAGTTCAAGTGCTCAAAATCATATTCTAGTACATCAAAAGCAGGTGCTGATGCACCTTGCCAACTATCATAGCATGACTTCAAAAGCACTTAAAACTGAAATCTCCAGTGAAAGATGCTGATGGGTTTAGAATTAACAGTTAATGACAACTTGTTCCCAGAGGTAGAGCTTGTTGAAGAAAATGGACTATCGGATTTAAGAATAAAATTAACAGTATGGAAAATAAAATATGCACATACATTCTGCAAAAGTAGAGAGTTTCTAAGTGTGAACTCCAAAATCTTACTGGGAAAGATAATTTCCAAGTAACTGGGCACCATGAGGGTTACACTAACCCTTTTTAGTTACAGTTTGAGTCAGTAGTAACTCTCTTAACTATTAGGAAGATGGTATGGCTCAGTGTGTAGTGGTGTGACTTGTGAATACCTTTATCTTAAAACCAATGAAAAGAAAACTTTCTTCTATTTATTCCATATCAGAGCTGCAGCAATTTTACAGTAGTTTGCATATAGTCAGCTTCACTTGTCCGCTGTCATCTCATCCTACTCAGTGGACAACAAGGGAGGTGAATCTCTGTGATCCCCTGACAGAGGCTGTCCCTGCATGGCAGGGCTGTTGGGCTGGCAGAGTCACAACAATGACTCCGAGGAACAATAATAAAACAATTTGTTAGTTCTCCCTAATAAAACAATCAACAGGCGGTATGGATAAAAGTGTTATTTTCGAAAGCAATTATTTTATGGTGTGACTAAATTTCGAGGAAAAGGAAGAAAGAGTTATTAGAAAAGAGGAAAAGAGAGGGGGAGTAAGAGAGGAGTGAGTAAGAGAGAAGGAAAGAGAAAAGGTTCTCACCATCCATAGATCCAGCGACGTCTCACTGGATCGGTCCAAGTCTTCAGTTCTTCACTGATGGGTGCAGACCACTCAGTATTTTTCTGTCCCATAATACCCTTGAGATATCTGTGTGGCATTCCCAGTTTCCACAGCAAGTGGTGTTGATTTGCATGAGCCCCATGAGCTAGCAGTAGTGTGGCACTTGCCCCCAGCCTCCCCCATGGTGCAGTCAGCAGAGAAGAACTAAAGAAAAGACAGAGTGCCACCTATGCAGAGCTTACCTCTTCCTTTTGTTAAAGCCTATCTGCAAGGGGCCAAAGGGGAGCACAGAGACATAGGGAGCAATCAACACTTCTCACATCCAGACAGGTCTTTCCAGATCTTGTCACCACACAAGGTTTGAGACACAATAGCCAGGCTCTTGCACCTGTATAATAAGATATTTCTGTTGTTACTGTGATTCAAAGTCCTCTGCTAGGGGTAAAGACCTTTTAAGAGTACACCTGCCACAATTAAAGCTGCAGAACCATGTAGTACATATAATACTTTCTACTTAGACTTTTAAAAAACAGGGAAAGCCTATATTTTAATTTTTTTTCCCTGTAGAGACGATGTCATCAAGTTAAATAATTTGTTACCAGTCTGCTACACAGGTATTTCAGGTATCTAGGGGTTTCTTTCTCTTATAAACAGAAAACAAATTTGGATCATATGAAAAACTAGTAAGAGAATAATCATATACTCATCTATTTTTAGTAAAAGGAGGAGCTTCCTAGGCAGGGATGCTCCATGAAAAAAAATGGAAACATTTAAAAAGAAAGCTGACAATAAGTATTTAATATCACTGTACATTTTATTGGATTTTTCTGCAATCTATGTAGGGTGCAAAATCCCATGTTTTTACACAGTTTTTATTCAAGTGAACTCACATTGAACTCAAGTGAATAAGCACCCATTTTATTATTTCAATTTGCCCTCCATCATGTATTACGCATGCAAACAGGAGTACGCTCTCACATGCCAAGTTGCATATCTGACCTTTTAAATGCTAGTCCTTAAACATTTTGCCCAAGGACACAGAACAAATCAGTGAATTGTGTAAATCATAATTTACTGCCATTTCCATTTTGGTCACTTCAGCTTCTTTGTGTGCAATACCCTAATCATAGTACAATAACAGTAACCTAACATTATGTTAGAGTAGAGTACACCTAATTTTATTTTCTGTCATCTGTCATCCATGTGTGAGGTTTTAATGTCTCATTCTCATCACATTTAAAACAGAAAACTTACATCTCTTTCTATAATGTAATTATAGCTCTCTTATCATTCCCTCCAGTATAATGTCACAAGGAATTTTCTTCTGCTTCATGTACAATTTCATTTATTTTTTAATTGGCATTGTGTAGTATCGTGTTTGTCAGGAATCTCCACATTTACATTTTTATACCTGCATGCATTTTCAAAGGAATACAAATTAAAAGCCAGCAAAGTGATTAATGCAGATATTATTTGACTGGGAGATCTTTGGGTCTCAGACTATACATTTCTATACATGACTATCATACTTCCCAGACCTCAAAAAACCTACCAAAAAAGCATTATTCTAGCTCTTTCCTCAGTAGGCACACAGTGAATTAAGCTTGCCTTGCTTTCTTTCCTGCACCAGATGAGTGAATCACAACCTAGTACTATATCTCAGATAGGCTTGATAAGCTTTCTTTATATTAAGTTTTTATCCAAGTTAATCTATATATAAAAGGTAAAATTCAATAAATATTGAGTTGAAATCTGCTAAACTCCAGATGTAGTAGTGTTTCATATTCAACACAAAATTATGCATCTTGTATTATTGCAAAAAATCAAACAAAACTGTGGAGATCAGTCATAGAATCACAGAATGGCTAGGGCTGGAAGGGACCTCTGAAGGTCATCTAGTCCAGCCCCCCTGCAGTGAGCAGGGATACCCTCAACTAGACCATGCTGCTCAGAGACTTGTCCAACCTCAGTCTTGAATACCATGTTTCTCCCGCCCTCCAGAAAGCACCATTTGGTTGGGTTTGCCTGTCAGTGAAAACTCTGCAGAGCAAAAGATATTTCTTCTAAAGGACATAAAGGATCCTTTCCTTCCATCTCAGTTCTATGGTTTTGCATTCATTTTAGCTGCCATTATGACAGGGTGGACCTTGAATTGCTAAGTGAGGGGTTCTCAGGTTTGTCTCTCTCAAGTGTTCAGTGGAAGCCTGGGCCTGGCTCTGTGGACAAAACAGATGGTAGGGGAACATCTGGTATCACAACAGAGTGTTTAAATCCCAGTTCATGAGTTAATTTGACTCCTGTTTCCTTAATTGCGCTGTTTCAATTGAAGCCATCAGGTCCCATGAGGATCATAGCTTGAGACAGTCAAGAAACTATAGTAAAAACATAGCTGACTTCCCACAGTTGCAAGCAGCAGGGACAGGAGTCAGCAGAGTCAGTATTTTCAGAATCTTCTTTTTGACTAAAGGCACTTTATTTGTCAGTGAGATAACTAAGTCTTTTGCTGGGCATCAGTATCCAAGACAGAGGGCTGTCTTCTGTGTCTGGTTCTGTCTGGGATTCAATTGTCACAAGGACATTGGGCTAAAAAAAGACACTTTTTTCTGTGATGCCTTAAAGATACTGTCTCTATCATCATACACACTCTCATGATCCTGTGGTTATTATTCTTATTTATGTTTACTTCACTAATCTGTTTTCAGAGTAGTGATCTTCTGCATGTTATTTCAAAAATGGAAACATAGAAGAAAACCAGTAAAATGTAAAAGACAGAAACAAACTTCTATCAACAGGTTCCTTAGCTGAAGTTTGACCCTTTGAGTCCTACCTGGATGCTAGTGTGTAATGCTAATTCTTGAGTGAACAAAGAAATCTGATACCTGTTTTTAAATCTAAGAACCAAGAACATTAATGTTGTCTACAGCTCCATAAAAGTATGAGGTAATTAAGGTAAGTCCTGTTTCATTAACACACTGAGTTTTTAATTTAATTTTGTTTGCTACTCATGTGAGACACTAGATTTGAGTAGAACATCTACATCTACTAAGAAAGAAGAAAGCAAGAAGATGTATTTTTACTAGTGAAATGCAAATCATTGAACTAAATAATTAATGCAGTTCAGTCTGATTTCTTAGTCCAAAACATCAGCTTTTATATCTTGTGTAAAATCCCCAAACCTTCCAACTTTCATTTTGGAAATGAATACATGCGTTAATTCTAGGCTGTAGGTTTCATAACTGGATGAAGTTCCAGTATATTCATATGGAAAAACAAAATATTGATATTCTATAATTAAAAACGTAATTAGTTTTCTAGAACTTAAAGAAAAGCTTACTTACATAAATAATAAAAGAATTTGAGTTCCTGGGGTGAAATTTATAATGTGGTGGGTGTGTGCATTTGCATGCAACTATAATTAAAAATCTGTCTTACTGAAGATAAGTAAGAGGGTTTTGATTATTTTCAAACTAAAAAACAATTAATACAAGAGAAAAAAATAGAAGAGATCTTATTTATTAATATAGTTTCTTCTATGGAAGACGTTAATAAGTTCTTTTTAAAAATAATGATGCTGGAAATGGTAATTTATGAGAGAGAGCATAATTTTCTTATGCGTTAAATTATAAAATAATTCAACAACTCCTAGTCAAATATGTTAAAGTGGCAGTGTGGCAACAGTGTAATCCAGGGCTCAAAAGCTAATTACATTGACTCTCAAATTTCCCCAAAGGCAGAGAACTTCTGGGTGACTTCTGCTGTGACCCTTTAAGATGTACACACCCAGAGTTCTACATATGTTTTGGGCAGATAAGAATGTGTTATTAAATCAGTATACATTTATCTGTCGATCACCGTGTAAAGGCTCTTGGAAATGAGAATAAATCAGTATAAGCTTTTGACCCTTTTTTGTGAATGCAACTGTACCAAGACTGAATGTCTCAAGAATGAGAGGGTGTACAGGGCACATTGCATCTTATTCTTGCTTTGCCTTACCTGGTCTCTAGATCAGGAGCAAAGAGTAAAAATGCCATTCATAACATGTGATAGGGTGGCCCTGCTTTAAGGAAGGAGAAGCAGATCACAGCCTTGCACTTGAGGGCACCTGGCAAGTACTACTCCTCAAAGCATCAGGACCAAATACTTTGCTCAGCATTATCTCTTGCAAACACTTGATATGTATCAGTGGTAATTCTGGGGTTGGTTGAGAAGGGGGGGGGTCTCTAAAGTGATCTTTGTTTTGGCCTCATAACTCCAATATATGGCTACAAGGGAGATGTGTTGGTCTAGTTTAATTAAACATGCTGTGAGAGCTATGTGATTACTGGACCGTCAACTAATATTATTTCCATGTAGCAGAGCTCAGTTTCAAGGCTAGACAGGGCTTCCTTTCCATATGATTTCTTTGCATTTCCATTTCACTGTTTACCAGCTTTAGCATGCAGACAGAAAACAACATAAAAGAGCAGAAGGAAGACTCCTGCAAGTCCAGCCCTTGTTCTGAGATCCACTGAGAAATTTGCTTCCTCTTTCCTCAACATTTCCTGACGTTCTGTTTGCCTCAAACTGAAAAGTTCCCATTCTGAATTAAGTGCGGACAAATCCCTGTAGTTCTCTGGCTCTTGTCACTCTCCTCTTGGGGTTGAGCTGCCTATGATCCAAGACCAACTCTGATTCAGCACAGCTGCAGAATCTTGGCTTATACTCCTTAGTAGACCGCTAGGTTCTGAGTGAGCTGAGAGAAAGCACGTAGCCTGGAGCCATGAGAGATAAGAAAGGTAGAACTGCAAACAGAGGTAAGATTGTTGAGATGTGGATAGGCAGTAGTTCAAAGATTCAAGAGGAAAAATGTTGACATGAAAAGGTATAAAAACCTAAGAGAGAAAAAAAGAATCGGAAGCTGCCAGCTCAGCAACATCAAGGGTCAGCCCACTCCAAGGATCAATGGAGATCAACCCTTCCCCATCTGGCTGACGCCTGCTTGTCCAGCAAAGACTTACTGGGTGTGGTGAGCCTATTATTTCTAGCCTAGTATTCTTCATCAGTCCTACCTATTTATTATGTCTAATAAGTAAACAAATAACTGTGGAGTCTCTTCACACGTGGAAAATACTGCCTGATCAAACCTGGGAGGGCAATGGAAAAGGTTTATCTCCAGCTTCATCTTCATTTTCCTCACAGAAATATTGGAATACAGAGAGTACAGAGATACTTATTTGTCAATATTTGTCAAATAATTCCTCCTCATGTGAAGACCGCTTGTGTGGGTTTGAGCAACAGACTTTGAGCAACAGACTTTGACTGTTCAGTTAGTTAGACTTAATGAGAAATAAAACATTGTTTTGCCTTCCTAGCCCCTTGATCAACTCTTTTCCTTGTTTTCATGAACTTCAGGCATGATTATGGTCTAATTATTTCTATTTTATCCCTTAATTAAAAGGGTAGTGGAAAATAGTCAAGCTATAACCTGGCTAATAGTGCCAAAACTGATGAAATAATGTTTTCTACTTCTATACATATCCAAAGATTTCCCACTTTCATTTCCCACCTACATTCTAAAATGACACGTGTACAGAGAAGATGCAAAACAGGGTCGATCTCTTTGCTGGGTTGTCACAATAGAGGAAATTTAGCACTGACATACTCAACACTTTCTATTAGATTTTTTTTAGAGAACAAAATGCCATTTTGTTAATGTGAATTTAGCAGTGAATGTCATTCAAGCTGGTATTCCAGTGATCAAGAATGATCATAGATGTCAGGTTGTTGATGTGGATAAGCATGAATATTACATGCACTTTAGGTACCTAAAGCAATTGAACCTGATTTTTAGTTAATATAACAGTCCATTCAATCTTTATTGGTGTAGGAAAAACATAAAGAACGGAACACGTCTGATGTCAGTACTATCACTTGTCAGCAAGAAAAATAAGTGCTCATTTGTCACTTCTCTTACTGGGGGAAGGCATAATCCTTGCTTGTTAATGGATTACTCAAGAGTGCCCCTTCCGCTTGGAGCCTTTACGCATCATTCATCTGTCAAAATGAGAATGCTAAGAGTAGATAGGAGCACAGCCTACAGAGTTGCTCTCATCCATCTTATTCTTTAATGAATGAGCAAGAAAATGCTCATACAAGACATACACAGTATTGTGTTCAATATACTGTATCATTTACAAAAGTGCATCTGATAAGGCATGGATCATGTTATAAATGACTACTGAAAACATGTAAATAGGTGGGGCTGCAGGAGTTTGTGATAGTTTTCCTCCTCTAGTTCTTTTCATGATAAATGGTGTACCTAAACTGAATCCCTAAGAACACTTTATTTGCAGGCCACTGACAGCAGTCCTGAAGAATCTGTGTATTCAAACAGTGACCTTGAAAGGTGCCTTTGGAAAGCAAACCGTTAAAAGCTAGTTGACATAATACAGACTTTTGACTAATCAAATGAAGTTTTCTTAGCTTTTATGGGGAGGTGTCATTTGCTTATGGGGATATGGAACAGGGAACTTAAATCTTATTGTACACATTCAGCTATAGAAAAGCTGCTGATAGTATTTAAAGAAAAATACGTAGGATAATTAATTGGTGCTATTTATTCTGGAGACTTTGTTCAAGACTGGTAACTATCATTCACATTTCTAAGAGAATTAAAATACAACATAGCTTCCTTCCTTTTTTTTTTTGAAATCACTAGTTTTTAAAATTACTTTCCAGTTAAGTACCAAGGAGAAGCCTTCTTTAGTTGAAGAAAATTTCTGATGTATTGGATACTCAGTCAAAAAGTTAGAAATCTAGGTTTTATATCAGGTTTTCTTAGAAAATGTCATCCTTCACAAAATAAAAACTACAAACACAACAAAAAAACAAACCCCAACAAATACACAGTATACTACCTTATGAACTTGATCCAAAGCCTTCACTGAAGACAATGAAGACCTTCTGATTTATGGTATTTCTACATGACTTTTGCAGGTAGACTTGTATCCTGAGCTCCTCTTCCAAAAGCAGTTTAGCTACTTGTGCTTAAAGATAATAAATACACTGATAATATATTGACCTTGCTTCTGGCTTAGAAGTGGTCTACACAGAAATGATTCAGAGCCTGATCAGCTTTTTATTCATGGATACAGATATAAAAGCATCTGACCTAACTTTGAAACACTTGAAAACAGGATTCCTGATATAAAATTACAGGTACAATCTTGCTCCTGCTTTAGACAGGGTAGCACCACACCTACCCTGCGGAAGGTAGTGGTTATAAACTACATAATAGAACACAGGGCTTGGTAGTCTTGAATACCTTCTCACAACTCCCACTCATTCTGTTTTCTTACCTTTGCACATGTTGGTTCTTCTTTTCGGTGATTATTTTCCAGTTTACCTTTTCGTGTGTAAATACTTAGATATTCTGAAGAGCTGTATTTCTACCTAGCATTTGAAGCAACAGATGCCTGAAGACCCCATCTAGAATAGCCAGCACTTCCATCTATAGCTGTTACACATGGAAACTACTTCTTTGGGAGATTGCTGAGATGAAGACAATCAGTTTAGCTTGAGCAAGTGTGTCTAAAGATCAGCAGGCTACTGGATGGGGGAAGTATTTCTATGTAGTAATCTTGGGTAAGGAAAAATATCAATTCTGATAATTGAGAGAATCTAGAAATTATTGGAACTACTTTAACTTTCCATCCTGGCTTGGGTATACTATGAGCTCATGCTCTAGCTCATGCTAGAGAAATTGGTGAGCCTATTATCGGTGCTTACAAGTTACTCCAATAATATTACTCAAGGTCTGTAGCTGCTGTGCAGGAAACTATTTAGTAACACAATCATCCCATGGTTTTTTGGTCCTTTTTTTTTTTCAAATTTTTTTTTTTTTTTTAATATTGAAAACAGTTGGTCCTCACTGAGAGTTGAGTTTCAGCTGCATACTAGTATTAGTTTGGAATTACGTATGACTTTTTACAAGCACAGCTAACTACTGATATCCACAATTCGTTGCTTCAAGCACCTTTTACCCAGATCTACCAATATACTAATATATACCTTATATTAATAAAATTAACTCACTTGTAGAAGCAGGTTGTACTTCCACAGCTGTACCAAAAGAGTGAAACAACTGAAAACTTCTTAGTGGCTTTAAATTAAAATTTTAAATACAATTTTCTCAAGCAGTTCTGATGTTTGAAACAGTTGTCTAGGCTTCTTATACAAAGGAAGACAAGAAGGAAAGAACTTGATTTGGGTACCGAATTTTCAAGTGTGAATGCTTAAAGATGGGCTGAAAGAATGTTTTTCTCTGAAACTTTCTGTAGCCTTTTGCTCGGAAAAGAAGTTCCCCCAGGTATTTCACATCATGTAAAAAATTTTCAGAAAATCCAGTACAACTGCATCAATCCTAGTTGCTGAGACAAGAGCTTAGTCATATAGCTTTTAAAGAGACAAGGACCTCTGGGTCAAGCATGCTATGCTCATCTATAGGAATTTATAGCTCTAATCTGAGTTGGAAAAAAAAAGACTTGGCCACAGTCTACAAATGGAATCTTCGTTTGGATTTGGCATTGTGCTATTCATAGTGCTCAATGAATAATTCAAATAAAGATTTTGATCGAGTCAGGGTATTCAGAAAGTCAACAACAATTATAGAACTCAATTGCTTCTACTAAATCTTCAGAAATCACTGACAATGTCCTATCGGGTGATGATACAGACAGTTACTCAATTGCTATCTCTAGTTCAGTCCAGAGGCAACACTTTGTTTTTTAGTGGGAAAATCCTTCTTTTTACAGGTATATATGAGAGCACAGTTTCTGGACTTTGGAATATATAACACAGGTTTTAAATGCTAGGAAATAACAACAACAACAACTACTTCTTTCTTCTTCTTCTTCTTCTTCCTTTTTTTTTTTTTTTTTTTTTTTTGACAACTAACATTTCCATTATCTTTAGCGGAGTGAATTTCAGTATCATAAAGTTTGTTCTGAAAGTCTTTTTCATGAAATTGGAAATTAGCAAAAAACCCAGATATAATGAAGTATCTAGAAGGATTGTTTTGTTCCAGTGAGTAAACTTCAAACTTCCAAAATTTTAAAACACTTCCTTAGGAGTTGCTGGAAATTCAGAAGGGGAATGTAAGCTAGCAGAAATCACGGATGTCAGATACAGAGAAGAGAAATGATGATTCTTGGTCAATTCTGTGCATGCTAAAGCTGCAAATATCAGATGCTCAGGAACACTGGGGATCTGAAGGGATAAGGTTGGTAATAAAGTAGTTGGCTCTAGAGCAGTTGATTTTGCTAAACTCATAGTGTATGTGTAAAGCTTAGAATTAAGAATGAGAATTGTTTAACTACAAATTAGTATATGGGAATGACTGACATCCTGAAGAGCACAGAAGAACCCGGTGTGTTCAGGATGCTCTTCTGCAGGTTATAGCATTTGATTGTTGTCTCTCCTAAAACAATGCTGAGAAGAACCTGGTGTGTTCAGGATGCTCTTCTGCAAGTTATATCATTTGATTGTTGTCTCTCCTAAAACAATGCTGAAAGGGTCATGTTGCTGACTCTAAGAGGTTCTTCTAGCTTATGTCTGCATGCAGCTCTGACATATTTCCTCTTTGTCTTCCCCTCTTGGCTAGAATTTATTTTTATATTAATGACACCATCTATTTGGAACCAATTTCAAGCTATTAAATTTGGTCAGCCGAAGCAGAAGTGCTCTGTATATGGCACTGCCTTCACTCCTTTTGGAGATGTCACGCTAGTTGGTGGATTGGAGATGAATGTCTACGACTAGCTGTAGCTCAACACTGTCTCCTTTGTCTAGGACTGCATGAAGGCATGTATAGCTTTCGGATTCTTAAATGTAGTTTTATCTCTAAATTTGTGTCATCCTTCAACTCAATTCATCTTGTTTTTTGTCTTCGGAATTGTCAATGAAATCCCCATTCATGATATGACTGTTTATTGTTATGTTTCAGTCTGGAAAATTTCTGTGTACCTGTGTTCTGTTCTGTTCTTACTTGCTTGGCCAGTTTTGTGCCATTAAGTTGGGAAAGTTAACATGGGAGTTTTTTAACTTGTATTCTTTGAGATAAATTTTCCGAAGTCCTGAGTATCCTAAACCATATTTAGCATGGCTTTTTAAACTCTACGTGCTAGCACTTTGAAAGCACAAGATATACAAGAAACAAAACATTTCTATAAGTGCCTTGATAATGATAGTGTTTAGTGTCAGCATTTTAACATCACAAGGTCCTTGTTTCAAAAAGAGTTAAGTAATTTTTGCAATGGTTTGTCAGTTCTGTTTAGCCTTAAGAGTTTCAATTTCTCGATCAATGTATTACTTCCTGTTGCTATATGATCACCTTACAAAGGTTCTCACTGTGATGCACTTAACACTTCATATGATTACTGCAGACAGTGGAAGCTGGTGACAAATGGCATTTTTCACGTTCTATATTGGGAGAAAGGTGCAAGAGAAGAATGTCTTGAAACAGTTATTCTTGGAATCACAGGGCATGTGTAGGTATAGACAGACAAGGAATCACTTGTGAAATACATGTAGATCAAAATGTGTCAAACACGTAGAAGAATGTAAATTCATGTTTTGGAATCAGCAGTGCGTGTACCTTGTATTCTTTTCAACTCCAAGAATTTAGTATAATATTGAAGTCTGTAATAATCTGAATGTTTGATGGGCTGATTATGTAGTATGAATTTAATCAAGCAACAGTATAAAGAGGGCTGGGTAACTTGGCTCCCAACTCATGTAGGCTGTTACTAATATCATCTTCTGATTCCTTTCCTCTCTTTGCCAATTGCACCAACAATTTGGCATGCATAATAAGAAGTTATTATGGATTCTGCAGCAGCTTTCCTGTTGCATGGTGCAGATAACACAAATCTTGTTAACAGTCTGACAAAATATAAATGACTTCATAATAAACTGCCACACTTTTAATATCCCAACAACTTCAGAAATGTTATCTGGCAAATGCAAGGGGCTAAAGTTATGCTTTTAGAAGGTTGAATGTTAGCACCATAATTGCATATATCACCCCCCCACACCCCCTCCCAAATGTTTTTCATAGCACAAAGCAGTAATTAAACTTAATCTTCTGTATCAAACACAGGGTTGTCCATCCATTTAATTATGGTTATGTGGGGAATGTGGTAAAGCATAGCTTTTAAAACAGGTATTTTACAATTTTAGAGGAAACAGCAAAACTCTAACTGCTTTTAATTATCCATACTTTCATCACTAACAGTGTTGAAATTATCTCATAATCTTATGCACATCTTTCCAGTGTATATTCTATTGTAAGGTGCTGTTGTTAGATGGGTCTGGGTCCCTCCAGGCAGAGACATGGTGTAGGAGAGCTGCACGCTGGGAATCACTGGCATGCTCAAGTGAGACGAAGAGCAGGGAGTGTCTTGTGAAATGGGTTACTCCACTGAGGATTGAAAAAGGCTCTAGAGAAGAAAGAGAGAAAATCTATACTGGAAGAAAAGACAGATTCTTGAACTGTACTAATGCATAGTTGAAGGGTCTTTGTGTATGGTCTGTATCCTCCCACTAGACAGGAAAGCAGGACGAGTTGGAGGTGAAGGGGACTGGAAAGTGAGGCTGCAGAAGGCCCTAAAGGCTATGGGGCAGGGAGGCAGATACTTAGAAAAAGGGTTTATGATCTGCTTCTCCAGTTCCAGAAAGAGGAAAACAAGATTGGAGATATCAGACCACTCAAAATTTGATTTACTTGACTCCAAATTACTAAGCAAAAAATATTCACAAAACTGAGTTTTCCTTAATAGTATCTTTTTATATGGAAATTACTTGGTCCCTAGGAAGAAGGAGACTGAAGTCTTTGCAGTGAGGATGTTAGGTGGAGATTGAATGCTAAGAGGTTGCAGACATCCTACTGCTTTTCAACATCATACCCTGAATTTCTTTCACCATGAAATGAGATTTTTCAACAGTTTACATCTCAAATTCTGTCATTTCCTCACTTGCATCCTTTGTTTAATGTTTTTAGTTTCATATAAACTTTAAGTATGACAGAAGGTGACATTGGTGCTTTAAGGAGTGTTGTCCCTTGGGAAAAAAGAGGAAGGATAACAGAGCTTGTGATGTTATTTATGGCAGACAAATGTTCTGTGAATGTATAAAGCTTTGCCACTGCATAGAGACTGATTACAAAATGAGACTGGCATTCAGAAAGAAAAAAAGTCCTTAGGTATTTATCACAGAGTGCCTGCTTTTTGCATGAAGTCCACAGGTTTTTCTGGTTTGGGCTAGATTTTGTGTCTTTGACTGGCAGAGTAATGTTTTATTTTGAGTTGTCCCACTGAGACTAACAGACCTGTTTGTGAGATATTACTCATCCTAACCAGGAGTGCCAGAAGCTACTGACATTTTGGTTTTGGCATGTGACTGGCCACCTAATTTCTAGCCATTGTTTTGTAAAATGCATGATGGCTACTTTTAGAACATGAGAATAAGAATCGGCAAATAGCAAGAACTAGAGATTATTCTTTCTCTGAGTGAATACCCTTGTTTACTTCGAAGTGCAGGTATTCATATGAAAAATAGTCCTTCAGCAAGCATTTGTGTGAACAAAAAACTTGTTTGTGTGAATGCTCATAAATGAAAAAACAGAAGAGTTGCAAACATGGTTGAAATGAATAGTCACTTGGCATTGAAATGAGTGCTGGCAAATACTAATCAAAGGGGAACCTACCCTGAGAGTTTTCTTGCTCAGGGAATTTCTCAGCAAGCATAGAAGGTGTTTCAGGCTAGGTTGTGAGGACAGAGTGGTCTTTCTTTGAGCAGTATATAAACCACTGTAGAATTCTGACCTTGAAAGGCTCGGGACACTTCTATTCCCTTCTTGTACCACATGTTAGAAAACTCACACTCCCATCTGAAGTCATCAGCAGTGGCTAACCAGCTCCAGGAACTGGACATTAGTCAAAGAGGGTTCTAACTGTGTGAAATCTACTTTCATCTATATCTATATCTGGTAGATGGCTTGACTTGTGCCCACTTCTGTGCAACTTTGGAGGTGGTGCTGATGAAATGGAATCACAGTTGTCACTACAGGAGACATCTTGATCAAAAGGTAATGTGTATTCTAGTTTTCATCTAAGAAAGTAACATATCTGGTAATTGTGTTGCCTTCAGATCAAAAGTGAGGTAGAATATCTCTGACTTCATTTCCAAGAAGACAAATACATTGCAGACTGAAGAGTCGCAGAATCACAGAATGGTAGGTGTTGCAATGGACTGCTGGACATCACCTAGTCCAATCTCCTTGCCAAAGCAGATTTGCCTAGAGCAGGCTGCACAGGAATACATCCAGATGGATTCTGAAAGTCTACAGAGAGGGAGACTCCACAGCCTCTCTGGGCAGCCTGTTCCAAGGCTCTGTCACCCTCAAAGTGGAGAAGTTTTTCCTTATGTTCAGATAGAACTTTCTTTGTTCAAGTTTGTGCCTGTTGCCCCTGGTCCTGTCACTGGGCACTATCAAAAAAAGACTGGCCCCATCCTCCTGACACCCACCCTTTAGATATTTATAAACATTGATAAGATCCTCTGTCAATCTTCTTTTCTCCAGGATAAACAGACGCAAGTGTCTGAGCCTTTCCTCATAAGAGAGATTCTTCAGTCCCCTAATAATTTTTGTAGCCCTCCACTGGACTCTCTCCAGTTGTTCCCTGTCTCTCTTGAACTGGAGAGCCCAAAACAGGACACAGTACTCCAGGTGTGGCCTCATTAGGGCAGAGCAAAGAGGGAGAACCTACCTTGACCTGCTGGCCACACTCTTCTTAATGCACTCCAAGATACCATTGGTCTTCTTGGCTAGAAGAGCACATTGATAGCTCATGGTTAACTTGTTGCCCACCAGGACTCTGAGGTCCTTCTCCATGGAGATGTTTTCCAGCAGGTCAACCATTATCCTGTACTGGTGGTGCATGATGTTATTCCACCCTAAGTGCCAGACCCTAATGTCACCCTTCTTGAACTTCATTAGGCTCCTAATAACAAATGGCAAATACTATGAATGACAAATACTATGCTGGAACTAAATGATGGTTTTGACTCTTAGCAAAGAAACTTCATTAACTTTGCAAACCTTGCTAGATGTGAAACCCCATGTGTTGAACATGTAACACAGGCTTGCCAGACTTCTCAGAATTCTTTTGGTTTCAATAGACCATAGTTCTGCCCAGTTCTGGGCTACATTGATAGTGGTGAACCAAAGGACAAACTAGTGACACAATCACTTATACAGTCAATTATTGGCACATTCTTCACCACATCTCTAATCTACGCCAATCAGCAGTCATCCAGCCGTTGAACCTTAAACCTTGGTTCAAGTTCATTAACACAGTCTGGGGATCATTTCCAATAGGAAAATGTAAACGAATTAGAGAATTATTTCAGCAAAGGCTATCCCATGTCACTTACTTTCAAGGCCGGAGGAAAGCTTCAGTGTGATTTCTTTCTTAGTATTAAAGTATCCTTTAGAAATGGTCCCTAAGCATCTCTTATCCTGATACTTTCATTCCCAAATTCCCCCTGACAGAGTTTATACAAACTCTTCTAATTGGTATTTGGCCAACAGAAGTTCCATCAGACAACAACAGATAACTTCAAGACAAGAATGAAGCAATGGTGTGTGACCCCAGCAGTGTCACCTGAAGGAAATTTCAGCCTATAACAATTGACCTAACCATAGTGAAGACCATGTAGTTCTGTGCTTTTGCTACGTAATTCCACTAAACACCATTTTTGTATAGGAAGGGAATCAGTTTAGTACAGAAATAAACTTGAGATGGGGTTTATCCATCTTTAGGTTAACTGCTGCAGGCACAGAACCACCATAAACAGAAGAAGGAGCAAATATCAGTAGTGGTTTTTATACTAGAATTTATAGTAGATGGAGTTAGAGAAGTTTTACCTGCTGGGAAAAATTTTTGATTAAAAATATTTGTCAATGTTTTGCAAAACGAAATGACCCTCTGCTATTTTTCCTCATCTCTTAGTAGGTGAACAAATAGCTTGCATTTTCAGCAAAAAACCCCAACTCTCTATATGCAAAATAACTATCTGGTGATGGTTTTGAACTAAGAACATAGGTTATGTGCATCCTGCAAGTACTGCAGAATGCTAGATTAAAATGTCGGTTGCGTTGTGAGTAAGCAAGTAATGATGCCACTTTCCTTTACCAATAAATTCAAACAGTCTTGAAGATTGACCTGTTTACTCAAGGTGTTGAAAGAAAATATTGCTCAAGAGTTTTCCTCTATCTCTTCCAGTGACGGTTACATATTAACTACTCCTCAATCAGCAATGAGAGATGAAAGAACGCTGCCTGTAAATTAATCTCTTCATGTGGCTTATTACTAAACTGGCTGATCCTGGGAGCAGTCTGAAGAGTCTCGGGAACAGCCTGTAAATGCATCATCCTTGGCAATGCAAATGCATTGGTAGGGTTTTGCTTGGAAAGGTTCAGGGTTTATCTTCATCTGCAGAGGTTGTCTGCAAGGACAGATGAAGCATGTGGAGGTGGGCAGGCAGAAGTAACTTGGGCAAAGGGAGGGCAAGGCTTTGGGCTCATTTTGGTAAGCAGGTCATACTTGGTGTCCCTAGGAAAAGCTGCCTTGCAGCTGGTGGCTTCCAGTAGCTTCTGCTGGCTGAACAACAGGCAGTCAGAAAATTCAGCCTCCTGGCCATGTCTTCATCACCATCTAAATGCAGTGACTGTTTCCTCTTGAGCTCAGCATCTGTTCCTCCTGTCCCAACCCCCAGGTTTTGCCTATATTTTCAAAAAAGAACTCTGTATGGCACAAAAGAAATGGTTCTGTCTTGCATCTCACATGCTTTGGAATATGAACCTGTATGCAGCCAAAATAAAATGTAAATGAATTGGACGTCGAGAGTAAGAGTCTATAGACTTGTCCTGTTTAGGGAAGAAAACTCTGTAATATTCTAGATGCTAATGAGAAAAACGTGCCATTAATTTACCAGGGATATTCTGTTACAAAATTATCAATTATGTAAACAAGTATTTTTGGAGAGAGAGAGAGTAAATTTTCAGGTAAATTGAAGTTGTGAGTAAATAATGCCATTCCTGCCTACCTACTTGTTAGTGACATTCCTCTGATCCGGCTTTAGCTCCCTAAAATCTAGATTCACTCTAAAAATGCAAATGGAAAGAGCCACCTTCTGAGAGAGCTTAACCCTCTCAATTTTAAGAAGCCTATGTGATTTCATTTAGGCAGCTGATGGACACAAGATGGACACACTCTGTCATGTCTAGTCTCTTTGAGTAGAAATATTAGCAAACTTAGGTGCTTTTTTCCAACCACTGAGTAGCATTTAACTGTAACATTTTTACAGATAATTAACATAATTAACATCTTGACCTAGAGGTTATCAAAAGGGTATTTGTGTGTACACAACAATATAAGATCTTTGAAATAATCAAAGCTAGCCTAAAACGACTTGCTACAATTTATTACTACTGCTGAATATATCCTGAGAATATCAGTGTCACAACTGGAAAGCAGTTGTCTGATGTCCATTGTGCTAAGTCACTGTTCTGGTTTTGGCTGGGATAGAGTTAATTTTCTTTCTAGTAGCTGGTGCAGTGCTGTGCTTTGGATTTAGGATGAGGATAATGTTGATAACATATTGATATTTTAGCTGTTGCTGAGCAGTGCTTACACTAAGCTAAGGACTTTTCAACTTCTCATGCTGATCTGCCAGCAAGTAGGCTGAGGGTGCGCAGAGAAGCTGGGAGGGGGTGTAGCCAGGACAGCTGACCCAAACTGGCCAAAAGGATATTTGATACCATATGCATCATGCTCAGCACATAAACTAGAGGGAAAGCTGTCCAGGGGGCCACTGCTTGGCAACAGGCTGGGCATTGGTCTGTTGGTGGTGAGCAATTGTTTTCCATTTGCATCACTTGTCTTTCATGGGTTTTATTTCTCTTGTATTGTTATTTTCCTTTTAATTACAATTTATAATAATAATTTAAAAATTCTATAAATCAATTGTTAAACCGTTCTTAACTCATGGGTTTTCTTACTTTTCCCTTCTGATTCTCTCCTCCCCCACACTAGGGGGGCGTCAGTGAGTGGGTGTCTGTGTGGTGCTTAGTTGCAGTCTGGGGTTAAATCATGAGAATTACTTCTGCTATTTAAGTAACTACTGTAATTAAATAGGAAAATAAGCCTATGGAAGTCATTTTTTTTCCAAATAAGTATATAGCATGTGATTAACATCACTCTAAAGCCAAGGATCTGGGATATGAAAGCTACCAAACAAGGAAACAGTTTGTTTTCCTATAAAGATGCTTCTTGCTCTGCATTACTAGACCTGGGAAAAACTGTGAAGCTAGGGGTAGTCCAAGGATTTATTTTAATATGCAAAAATACAGAAAACAGTCTGTTTTCTGATCAAACTTGCAAAAGCTGCTTTAAAATCCCATAATCTCAAAAAACCCCCACAACTACATGGGCACCTTGTAATGCACAAAGGTAAAAAGATAACTATTTTAATAACTATGCATCAATTAGTAACATATAAAATTAAATACTTCCTAGATTCAAATGACTAATATCAGAATTTCATGTAGGACACCAGGGGAAAAAAATAACAAACACAAAAACCCACTCACATTATGTTTTGGCTAAGTTATCTAGTCACAGTAATAAAAAAGGATCCTGCTTTCCTGATGGGAAATTATACTGCATCATGAATCATTCAGCATTAAAACAAATCCGGCATTGGATAAAAGTTAAACTTCATGCTGGGTTCTAATGGAGGAGGAGTACTCAAAACCAATTCCCCTTAAATTGCCCTTCTGTTAAACACATTAAAGTAATACTCGCACTTGTGCAGGCATGATAGATCATGTTGCCTGCAATGTTTGGATTTTTTAGTAGCAAGTCTGAGATGTAAAGCTTTTAATCCTTAGCTCTCAACATAACAACCTTATTTTACAAAGTATTTTTTAAAGTCAGTCAGCTGCAGAATTCTTTAGAAAGCTGTCATCATTGTTCCAATATTTTTATGATTTTTATTCTTCAAGCTAGAGTGTAATTTAAGCGAATATCTTATTGGCGGTGATTTACCTTTGTTATGAGGTCTTCTTTGAGGGCACTTCCTAAAGTCTCTGCCCCATTGAGCTCATAGCTTCTAAATGATATAGGAAAGGGTGAGTATATAGTTGGGCTGAGAAAGGTTAGAGCACATTAAATGTTACTATGATAGGTAAACCTGCCAAAATACTGTTCTCAATGGTCACAAGCTTATTCTGTAATGGAAACCAAATAGTATTTTGTTAGGAAAATTATACTAGTAGAGCCTATACTAAATTACTGAAAATCTGCAAGGGAAAAAGTAAAATCCAAGACAGGATAATGTATTTTTAAGCCACTTTTGCCTGCATAGAAACAAAAGACAAAGATTGTAAACATGGAAGCTGGCAATTTCCCTCCTTCCATGGAATTTGGTAGCAAACTCCACTGATTTAGCAGGAACAGGATTCAGTCCCTTGATATTGGATCTTGGTGCCTGAAATTGGTTTACTTCACAAAACACTGCTGGTAATCAGGTAACTACCAATATTATCTACTGATCTAAAGCCAAGGTAATTGCTGATGGTCATACTCAGTTTTCTTCAGAAGCGTTTAAGAACTAGGCCTTCTGATGACATACTTACCTTTTTTCTTATAATTTAAGCACAATTGTAGCCAAGTGTGGTCTTTGTGTAAAGTGATCTCCTGTCTGCAGCACTTATAGGAAACTGGCAGTGTTACTCCTACTGCATGAGCTACATCACTGGCACATCCTCCTGTGTAATATCTGCAAAAAAGAACAAAGCTTTATTAGCTAAACATAATTGCCATTCACTGTATCTTTAACTCTTCCTCAGATTCTTGGCTGTACCTCAGTAGCACAGAAGAAGCCCATGAAGAGGCTCAGGCCCACTTTTATTTGTTTCTGTGTGGGCAAGAACAAGTCTTGGCCAATTTATCTGGCCATGACAGTGTTATTCTTCCTGTATCCAGCTTTCTGGTTATGTTGCCTTCTTGGCCACAAGCTTACAAAAGAACAGGTTTGAACCCAGACTTCCAAGTGATATTTCATTGTGGAAAAACATAACAGAAGGGACAACATTCACCAGGATGTGCATATGCAGAGCTAGGGTAAAGAATGGCCTCAGCAGGCCAAAGGAATACATGCAGTAGTAGATATTGGAGCTTCTTCTTTGAACTAGTGTTTGTCAGCTGCCTGGGGCAATCAAGCTGGGGGGCTTTACTCTCGTCTTAGCTGCTCACTCACTGTGTGTTTACCTGAGATGGGTTCTGGGGCTTGCTGCTGCCTTGACCTGTCCCAGACCTGGCTTCTTCTGCTGAATCTGCTTGGCGTTGTTTCCAATGCTGTGTTGCAGTCAGGGGTGAGCATTAGGCACCAGAAACAATCAGGCCTCTGTTGCTGGGCTTATTGCTGAGCATGATGAGAATTGCAAGAGCATTAGTGACTTCATACCTGAAAAGAACATGGAAAAGTAGGTTTTGCACAAATGCAAGATTACCCCATTAGAAAGAAATACTCTTTTCATGGATGCACCAGAGGGAAATTTTAACTTTTCACAAACTACATAACTTCCCAAACTTCCAAGTGGTACTGTCAATGGTTCTGAGGGTAAAAGAGAAAAATATGTACTTTTTTTTACTAAGTCTCTTACATATGTGTTACTGCATTGAAATATTTTATCTTCCCAGTTAAAATGTATCAGGAAAATTCTTCTGCTGTGATAAACACTAACATTCACTCCAATGGGAATTAGAAACTCTAAAAAGAGTGTTTTCAATAGATTTTCAATCTGCAGATCTGACTACTACAGACAGAAAGTCTTCTTAGAATGGTAAAATGACTGCTTATAGAGATGTGGCATTTTTTTTTTTCTGCACTTATCTATTTGATTAACATGGTCTACATCATTAAAATTCTCACAGAGTCCCACAGCAAAGGAATTGAATAAATGCAGAGATATTAGCATGGTTATATTAAATTGCAGTCATTTCCCATTTTGCTTTTATTGAATGTTTTATTAATTACAATGATATCATTAATTTTTTGTGTTGAGACCAGTCTGTACAACGTGCTTTTCTCCATCAAGTGGAACTTGGGAATGCTGTTCTGTATTATTTGACATGAGCAAAGCTGTAAAAGCATAAATGTTTGATACAGCTCTGCTGGGAAATATATTTCTACTTATCTGTTTTTTCAAAGTTATAATGGAAGAGCAATTCCCTGTAAAGTTAGTCCTTTTTTTTTTTGTCACAAACAGCAAACATAAGCTTACATTACCATTCCATTAACAGCATGGTTAATATTATTAGCCAGGTTTATTTGTTTGTTTTTTTTTTTTCCTACTTTAACCTATTTTTCCCTGCTTAGGCCTGTATAGTAGCACTTGTATTTTGTTTAGTTTGTTTTGAAAATAGAACACTTATTTGCCTACCTACAGTCCTTGTCTAGAAGCAGTGTGGAAGAGGAAAGCCTCGCCGGCTTATAAGGCAATAGATTCAAGCTTGTCACCGTCAGGAATCTTTCATGGTAAATCATGTCAGTTAGTGAATCTTGGAGGAAAGGACTGCTGAGATAAGTTGGGATCTTTTTTCAGGCTGTCAGACAACAAGCTAGTCGGTGCTAACCACAGTAATGAACTCTCCTTGCCAACAGCAGCTATAGTCTTACTGCTCTTTTTGTTACCTTAGAGGGAGTGACCTCAGAAGATCAGTCTTGGATCTTCTATTGATCTCCATGTATTGCTGAACATCACAATCCTACACCAGCTCTTCTATACCAGGTTTCTACCCTTCTCCACTGCTACTGAGAAGTGAAATAATGTTTTATCAGACCATTGCTGCCACATAGTCTTCCCGTTGCAAAGCAGAGGAGACAAAAAAAAATCCCTTTTCATAAATAGGGAATTTGCATCAAATAAGCCATTAGTATTTTCATGGCCAGATTTGCAACAATCATTGCTAAATGATAACTCATACAATGAGAAAGTGCAGATGCTGTTTTTCTATACAAATTTGTCCTGATTTACTCTGGCCCATGAAAAACAGAAGTCACTTATATTGGGAGACGACTTTCAAAAGTTCTTGGCCAATGCTTGTCTCTTTCTCTTAGAGTTGAGAGAAGCATGCAAGCTTCAGATGAGAAACTGTAGTCAAGAACTTAATGTATTCCACCATAAATTGCAGTCCCCAGTCCCCAGGAATCAGTCTGTGGCTGCAGTTGGCTCTGCTGTTAGCCATATGAGAATGGAAGTTTCATTTCTCTGGAAAAACAAATGCAAATGATTCTTTAACTGTGTTCTGCCAATTGAAATACTTGACTAACACAATGGGTCTCCTCCTCCACTGAATAGGACCTGCAGATTGATTGGAGAGGAGATTTTATACCTCTGAATTGAAGGAATTAACTTTTGTCATATAAACTCTTTTCCATACTGATTTCGGTGCCAAGTTGTGCTGCCTCTCTTCTTACCAACCCCACTGAAGTACCTGCTGTAGGGAGAAAGCTGTGAGTTTGACTACCAGTTTGAGATGTGGTTTAGACATATTTGGGTCATGTAAAAGAGCAAGTGCATTATCGTCATCATTTGAGGCACTAGTCCTGCTCTTTATAAGTTAGTGGAAAACTAGGATTGGACCTGTCATGTCTGATTTTTATGTTAATTTTTGACCAAAAAAAAAGATGTCAAAATATGTTGTGTTCTTTGCGCTTGCATTGCATGTTGTCTCCTAAATTGTTTTATGAATTCCCTTAATCTGTCCCCTCTTGTAGCTCAGAAATAAGGCATTTAAAAAAAACCCAAAAACTTTTGCATTTTCTATGTGATATTGAATAAGAGAAATTTTTACCTACAGTAGTGCCAAACTGACTAGTGTTAAAGAATAATCAATTCTCTGTGGAAACTTCAGTGTATCCAGTACCAACACTGAATAACACTAACTGACATGGAGTGGGAAAACACTGCTTGCATATTTTGGTCTGGTTTGAACAGGCTGAGCATTGCATTTAGTCCCTCCAAGTAACAAAACCTAGAACATAGTCTTGCAGACAGTAGTTGTCTAAATCCAATTTTGTTATCCTTGGGAGGGAGAAAGCAACCGTGCCCCTGTGCCCCAAGAATACTCCTACAAGCTGGAGGAAAAGGACAGCAGATTGGAAAGCTGCCTTTTGTATCTTAGCCCATTCCCTTAAAATGGAAGTGGCTAGCCACTTCCCCTTGAGCTGCCTGTGCACTTGTGAAAGTTCAACTGCACCCCCTGCACTGGGACTGCCAAGGGAGCCACATTGCTTTGGGAGTTCTTGGGTAGCAAGAGACTTCACAAAAACCAGGATGGCTAGATAGGGATAGGATTCAACAGCACTGCCAGCCTAGACTCATGGCACAACAGAGTTGTGAGGCCACTGCCGTTGTAGCCTCCTTGCTGAGAAATATGCCCTTGAGCTTTGGCTGACTGGGCTTTCTGTGATGCATGGTTTGTGTCATGAGGCTCTTTGCTGTAGGAGAATTTTAATGTCCTGGGCTTAGGAAAGGTGTCCACTACTGCCACTTGCTTGATCAGAAAAGATCTTTGCAATTTTGTTTGTTCCTCAGTCTCTGGGGATAGCCAGTCCTTTATGTTGTACTTTGCCCAGATCTTTAACTGCTGTGAGGGAAAAAGTTGCTGAAAGTTCTCTGCATGACATTTTTAAGTTTTAATCTGTCAGTGTGTGGGTGGGAAGAGCTAAAGAGCAAGAGCAAGAAAGAATAGAAAAGCTGAAAAGAGTATGTTACAGCCTCAATACACAAGGCCTGACCATTTTTCCAGCATGTGTCTTTTAAGTCAGGCATGACTTGAGCCAGGAATGCTTTCCTCCAAGCACTCAAGAAAACCGACTGCATAAAATAACATGCAACATCTTGTGCAAGGTGGAAAAGGCAGTACAAAGAACCACTGCAACACACAAAGAGTCAAAGCTACTAAGTGCATGGCTTTGTCCCGTTGCCATGGCTTTCTAGCCAGTGAATTCTCTAGTCCAAGGGGTTTCCACTGGAAAATGTGATTGAAGCACATTCAAAATCTTCTTTAGGGAAAATGTTGACACCAAAAGACAGCCATCCTATTTTTAATGGGGAATATTGAAGTAAAACATTTGATTTGTGGTGGGCTAGGCTCAAATGAGAATGCACTGATGAACTGGCCTGTGGCATTAGTTTAAACATACCATGGCACTGCTTTCCAAAAGCTGCTTCATAGGATCCTGTTTTCTGCTATTGGCCAAATTCCTCATATAATTACATTTCCCAAAATCTCTACAAGCTTCACTCTGCTAAAGCTCCAGGATTGGCCATGGTGGTGGTACCCAACACACAGAGCCTCAGGCTTCTCTACAAGTAACACTGTCAATTTGGAAGTGACTTGAAATGAGACATTAAGCTGAATTCAGGGAACTGAACTTCAGGAATGTAGAAGCAGTTTATCTGGGGATTCATGATAAGCCTTACTTTTCTGTAGAGAGTTGCCTGAAATCCAGACTCTCAGTCCAGCATGGGGTGACAGCAAAACGTGCCTGATGTGCTGTGAGCAGGGCAGTTTTTGAAGGCCTGGAGCAGATGGTAGCACAGGCTGAAGGATCGTCATAGTAGGAAAGAAAACTAATTGTTCTGACTGCCCTATTGAGAAGAGCAGTGAAGGAAACAAAGCTCACTCCTTCTGTGTGAGCAATTGGAGAGCCAAGAGCCAGCAGCTTGTGTGACAGCTGGTGCTGCTAGTTGTCCTGGAGGGCAATGCCAGTCTCATCCTCTCCTTCCCCCTGCTCTGGACTAAGCACTAACTAACCAGGAAAAAAAAGAGCTCTAAGCAACAGCTTGGAAAACATCCTAAACCCCAAATGTTGAGATAATTTTATTCTAAGTGGCTAAATTAAAACTAAAGCAGAGGGACAATATTCTTACAGTCTGGGATATCTGATACCATGTAGCCTCTGCTGGAAGCAATGATGATGTGTTTTCTGTGAACAGTTAAAATAAGGAACTAAAATGTTGCTCTCCTCATCAGTGTCCATGATTAAATTACTTCCTTGCTTTCACTTTTTTTTTCCACTGATGTGTTCAGTTGGTCTTGGTATAACTTAGTTTTAATAGTTAATCTAGCTGCCCATGATAAAATTACAACTACAGGTGAAAACAAAAAAGTCAAGGCTGAAAGAAAGGAAAAAGAAAAAAACCAAACATCCAATGTTGTTTGATACTTTCATCTGTAACTGCATATACTATTTTCTCAAAAAGTAAATATTTGAGAAAAGTAAAAAGAAGAACTTGTTAGTTGTAACCTTCACTTTTTCTATTCTAAGTGGTTTAAGGTAGTCCTTAAAGTAATCTTTTCAAAATGTAAAATGTCTGGTTTGAGACATGTAATCCATATGATTAGAAATATGTTCAGAGTACAACTATGGCACAAATGGAGGGGGAAAAATGAGGAGGGTGAATTAAACTTCCTGCATAATTAAGAAACAAAGTATTCTTGATATTGTTAAAACGTGAAAACAAAAATCTATTTTACTGAGGCATAATAAGGCCGAAATTGGTTTGACTTAGAATGGCTAAATCTTCCCAAAGGGTAATGTAATACCAGTGATGGTAAAGCTCACATAAGTAGAACATCCTTGACATTATTAAACTCAAGTCAGTTGGGGGTTTTCATCATTATGACTAAGTCTTCCCACATACTCAAAGGGAGAGAAAGTATTGCGTCTGCTGCTAAAACTATTTATTGGGCCCCATAGTAATAACTCTTCTTGTGCTGGCTTTTAAAGCTAGGATTGGGATTTTAATGTGAAAACTAATGCACCCCACCAAAAATGAGGTGATTATAGAATCTTAATTTGTTAGATGTCTTTATATTGACCCAGGCCTTTTACTTTCATAAAAACTTCAAACTGGCATTGTGTAACTTCCATGAACGTTAACAAACATTAACAAATATTAACATTGCAAACTGAGGATATTCTTCCTTGTTTAGTTTTCCTAGTCAGCTTAGCATGTCAGAGCCTTTTGCTATAATACTGCAGATACTGTTAACATTTCACTTGAGAAAAAAATGTCTGCATGGATTTCAGGAAAGTTTTGAAGATGCATTCTTTGTAACTGAAAGACTCTGATTTGCTACGACAGGAAGGCATATCTTAGGGACTTACTGACTAGCTTGGGAGATAAGTTGAAGAAATCCTGCTGTTAGATAGTTGACCAACCCTAGGAGAACAGACCTTTCCAGAAAGGCTGTGGCAAAGGATGTTTTTACAATGTCAGCTTCCTCTCTTTCCTTTATCACTGTTCCCTCCATTCAGCAGTGGTCAAAATTTTCCTTCCCCTTCCTTTTGTAACTGGCATAACTATCAAAGTCCTTCTTGCTACCCTTCACATTCCTTGTCATTTTCAATTCCAGCTGAGCTGTGGCTTTAACTCCATCCCTGTATACTGAGGCAATGTCATCACATTCATCTTGGGTATTCATCCCTGCTTCTGCAGTCCATGAGCTTCTTTTGTGTTTGATATCAATCAGGAGTTTCCAGGCAAGACAATGCCATCTCCTGCCTTGTATGCTTGACTTCCTCCATATTGAGATGGACTTTTTTTTTCCCTCCACTTTGAGGAGGTTGTCCTTGAGTGTAAACCAACTTTCATGAGACTTTTGGCACTTTGGGACTATCACTGACAGGATCCTGGCTGCTTATGCCCTGAAGAGGCAAAAGTCTGCTTGCCTGAACTCCGAGGTATTTATTCTAATGCTTGTCTTCCTAGCTACTCTTGGGATCCTCCACAATGCCTCTGATATATATTGTCTGTTGACCTCTTAAGTCAGAAGATCTTTACTCGTTGACTACTGACAGTCTTTTGCACAGAGTATACCTGCCCCACTCATCTTCCCTGACTGGTTTTCCTGAAGAGCCTCAATCCATCCATCAACTCCAATTTTATTTTGTTTCACAGTGTATCTCAGAATTGCCATTTATATCACTGTTCTGCATCTGCATACAGATGTTTGTTTCCTGCACTGTGTGCATTTGTATACAAGCATATGAGATGAGCTCTTGATCATCCTTCTTTTTCATTGTGATTGTACCCCCTACTATCTCACACCATGTGCTCTTCCACCTTATCAAATCATGCTCTGTTATTTGTAGGCTTTAATCTCAATCTCCCAATGAGTCCAGAAGAAGCTGTTAATCATGGCAGAATAGGTCCAATTGGTTTCTTCTCAGTCACATTTGAACTGTCAGGTAATTTTACAATGGGGGGCAAGGACATTACTTTGAAATATTGAACTGAAACCTGTGGGGAGCAAAGCTATAAAGCAATTTGAAGAAGGTCAAGAAATTGTGAAGACCTGATCAAAAGATGGCAAAATAATTGGATCACAGCACAAATTTTTCTGCAGACACTGGAATGGAAACAGGTATTTTAGTCTAATATTCCCTTATCTTCAGCAAAAAAAAATTTGCTACCTTTGCTATTAATAAAATATTCACCATCCCCTGTAGCTCTGGCTCACATGCAGGCTGTAAAACAGGCACTGCAGTGAATTACTGTTTCCCTTGGTTTAAATGAGGGAATTTTGTGCAGTGGTTCTGAGTTTAATCGGGTGATGATATGTACATGTCAGTGTGAGGCCACATGGTGGAGTTAAAGCCATATTCAGTTTGCAGGCTTGCACGTGCAAGAGTCATAAGAAGCTGCAAGATGTCTTTGCAGAGCTCTCCTTGCAAATGTGATCTCGTAACTTTTTTGTATAGATGGTTGTTACAGAGACATTATGTGTTTGTTTTTGTTGTTATTATTGTTGTTATTAAGAGCAAAACTCACAAACAGTACCCTCCCACTTCTGGCTGGCTTGGATGGATCTGTATTCAAAATCTGTGAATGGATCAAATTTAGCACTTCCCAAAAAACCAGAAAATCACAACTGTTTTGGGTTGAATCAAACAGACAAATTCCAAATTAACTGTGGAATGAATTTTTCTCTAAAATGCCAAAACCGTGGAATAAAGAACTAGTCAACAAAAGGTTGCAATTCAACTCTCCTCTGACGGGCTTGATGGTCTCCCCTGGGGCAGAGCCCTGATCATTTTTGGTGGTAGGAGAACCCTAAGCAGTTCTGTTCTCTCTGACTGAGGGGATCCAAACCTATCCCCTATAATGTAGTTAAGCGCTTTAAGTACTAGCCCATAGTCTCACGTTGGATGAATGGTTAAATGTTTCTTAAGTGGAATACAAATATTTGATTCTCGCTGACATGTATGTATATGTACAACTTCATGATTTAAGCTTTTTCTGGTATTAATTTCCAGTCTCCTTATTTTCAGGAACACTAGGGTGATTGAAATATACCTATTCATGTTCATTGTGTATTATCAATGTATAATTAATTGTAAATAAAACAGTGTGTCTATATATTATGTTCAAATATTAATTTAACTTATCAAGATTCCCATCAGAACTTAGAGAGAAACTTCATGAAAAGTTACAACTTTGGTTTGGGGGAGCCTCAATTTTTAAAAGGGAGTGGGAAAGAGCAGATATGCATTTGAAAAAGTATGGAGAGGGAAAGGAATGAAGAATTTAAAATGGAGCTCTGAATACATGTATACACAATACATTTATTTCACACAGGTATGTGAAATTCAGGTTAAAACTTTTCTCCATTAGCTTTCACAACAGCTTACTGTTGCTTACAATGTGTTTCCAGGAGTGCAGCTTTATTCATTGTCAGAAAAAATCCATAAATTCTTCTTAAAATAATGGAAAGCAAAAGTCTCTCTAAATCTATTGTGCCAGATAATCATCCTTATTGTTAATTCCAAGTTGATTGATCATTTTGACTGTACTCAGAACTATTCTTCTAGCATTGAACACATACCTTTATGAAGCTGTATGAACCTTGGGTGGGCCTTGAAATGATTTTTTTTTTCCTCAGTTTTTACTGCCTTACATAAAAAAAAATCAACAGTATACATCCATAAATCTTACTATTTTTCCAAAAGAACACATGGAGTCCCAACTATCCTGAAGATATTTTGAAAGAAACTTTCACTTACAAAAATATTACTTGTATTATCTACTATAATGTATAATAAAGATTACCGTAGTTCATGGTAGATTTTCCTATCTTTTATACAATACTGGGACTTTGAAAAACAAGTAGTGATTTGTTCCAGAAGCAATCCATGTGAAAAGAAATGCTTGCTTTTATTCTAGTTTGAATTTATTTATTTCATTCTGGTCCATAACTACCTACTGTTAATGTCACCTGGTGTCTGGATCACAAGTTGGAACTGAAGTTCCTGATAAGTATCTAATTGTTTTGTGAAACTACAAATACACCAAACTTCTGAGAAGTTTGGTTTGATTCTGAATTCAAATTTCAACATTATGAGAAGCACTGCTAATAGTGAAAGAGTCCAAGTTAAAACAGAACAGTTCTGGCTGTCTTTCAAAGCCCACCTTTATCAAATATTTTCAGAATACTCCACCTCCCTGTATCCTGAAACTTGCCAATTAGTCTTAAAGCAGAAATTGTTACATTCTCAGAACTGTTTGGATCCTTCTCCCAGATTTTTTTTTTCCTTTTTATCTGTACCCCAGAAACATTATAAGGAATTTGAAAGATATTCTGTAGTGTAATTACTTTTTTGCAGATGCTGGATTAAGCAAGTAAACAGATCCCCTCCATTTCCAGCTCTGCAGTTCTACCCATAATATATGCATATTATATGCTTGTATTTAAATATATGTATATAATGTATACAACCAAATATACATAAAGTCAAACTTTCACTTAGGTTAATCAGAATAACTTTTATGGCATTATTTTCTTTGTAATAAAGTATAAGACATTGTCTTAGCTCTTTTTTCATTTACATGATTAGACACAGTAAATAATGGTAAATAAATATTTGTCTTTCAAAAAATCTTATTATGAAAATAATAGTTTAGAACTTGTTACAGGTAATAAGCAATAAATAATGCCTTAAAATACAACCTGATCATGTTACTGACTTTTCTCATTTTGAACCCTATCAAAAGTTAAATTTCATTTTCATTCTTCATCTGAATTCCACAAGAGTTGAAAATGCAATTAAAGGAAACATGCTTATTTCAAAGTTGTTTAAATTAAACTGACAAAGTTCTCACTGGAACTTGGAGAAATTACATCTATTGTTATATGCAAAACACACTAAAGTTTCATTATTTAAGCAGTCTAGTTTCTTAAAGGTTTTAGCTGTCATATCTGCTTTCAGAAAGAAGAGTATTAAGTAGGTTTAATCTTAGATGTGACAAAGTATAATCCTGCTCGTTACTTTTTTCTCATAGTGTATTCAGCTGTCTGAGTGCTGGCCCATTGAAAACCATTACCATTCACAGCCTTGCCCTTGGCTTCTGTTCTTTGATTTTGGCTGGTCATGTATTCCCCGCATCAGCAAAAGACTCTCACCATACTTTCAGATTGTAAATTTATAATTTTTTATGTGTATAAAAGGAAAAAAATACCCATCTTCCAACAACACATACTTGAATGGTTGATCAACTGAAGCATTGGTAGTATGCTGATGTCAACTGTTAACTGAAGTGTAGATATAATTAAGACATTTTAACGACATTTTTTTATCGGTCCCATTTGAATCTGTCAACATGGCTTCACTTAGACCTCAGACTATTACTACAAAGTGCTCAATCTTGAAAAACATCCTGACATGAATTAAAAAGGACAAAAGAGGCAATAATAGACAATCAAACCATGTCATTATTTACATATGTGTGTTCTGACATATGTGTATTTGCACACAAATAACACATTGCATTTCTGCATATACCTTATGTGAAAAGGATTATTTTCCTGTTTTAACATATTTTCACAAAATAATGCTATATTTTATATCATATTTTGAAGGACTGCTTGTGGGGAAAGAGTAGAAGTACATGCTCTTGTTCAATACATTGTACTTGCAGTTGGCCTTGTATTTTGTAGGCTATGTTCTGTTGAACAGCAAATCCAGTGCAGAAAAGCGTTTTATGAGGGGTGCAGATTTTGGCATAACAGCTGAGATGCTTCATCATGCTACAGATCAGCAGCACAGTAAATAATTTTGGATCAAGTACCATCTCAAGCAGAAAACACTTTTTTAGGAGGACTGTTCTTGCTACTTAAACCCATCACTTACGTAACATGATAATCATGCTAGCCAAAAAACTGATCTAGCACAGGACCATAAAAGACATCTGGGAAGCAATAGAAGAACTGTATGGGAGCTTGCAGAACCACATCTATGGATTCTGTCAGTGCTGCTAGTACCTTAGCTAGACAGTATGTCCGAGTATTTCCCTACTGCTTTGTACTCTTTGTACTGGGAGCACTGTATCTTTTGTATGGTGAATAGGAGGCACATTTTTAGGGATTCCCAATAAGATAGAATCTTAAAACTAATTTGGAAGTCCCCCTTGCAGCTTCCAAATATAATTATGTCAAAAGCTGGAAAAAGAAAGCATCAAGCTCCACAAGGAAGAGAAACCCTCCAGCATAGAAATTACTCCCTGCTGACAATGAAGATAGGAAGAGACGAATTATAGCTTGACAGCGAATGGCACAAATGAGATCAGGATATGCTGATGTCTGTTTTTCGCTGGCATAATTAGTTTCATTCCTAGCTGACTTTTTCTCCATCAGTTTGAGAAAGGAAAGGAAGGTTTTAATGTATGGTCTGTTTTTCCACAGTCTTAAGGACTACGTAAAACTAAAAGGCAAAGCAGGAAAACCAAAGGGAACATGCATAGCACACAACATGTTCCTTAAGCTTAATAATTCACTCTACTGCAAACAATAAACAGCTCATCTGATCACTCATGTTGTTCTTTACTGAAGTACAGATGAAGGATGCTGCCTTAGGCTAATAGGCAACAACTAGTCCCATCGATTTAGTCAGGGAGTGCTGCTTAATAAATGCTTTAGGTTGGTGACATGAACATGTGGCCCGTGTTTCTCTGAGCATTCACATATGTAATTAAAATTAATCATCATAATAATGAGGAAAAGACTGCTATGGATCTTAAAGTGAACACATCTAAAATATCAGTCTCATAAAAGATTTTGGGTTATATATCATTGCATGTTTACAAAGCCATTTTTTTACTTTACACTGAATAAAGGGACATTAATTTCACCTCTTTTCTCTTGTTTTCACAACGGTTGTGGTGGGTTGACCTTGGCTGGCTGCCAAAATGTCCACCAAGCCACTCTCTCACACCCCCTCCATCAACAAGATAGAGGACAGAATATAAAAAAAGCTCAAGAGATAAAAATAAGAACATCACTCAGGGAGGTTACTGTCACAGGCAAAACAGAATTAACTTGAGGAAGATTAATTAAATTTATTGCCAATTAAACAAAGTAGGATAATGAGAAATAAGAACAAATCTAAAAGCACCATCCCCACTCTACTCCTTTCTTCCCAGTCTCAACTTCACTCCCAAGTCTTCAACCTCCTCCACCCAAGTGGTGCAGGAGGATGGGAAATGGGCACTGTGGTCTCTGTCACTACTTCCTCCTCAAATTTTTCCTCTACTTCAGCATGGGACCCTTCCCACAGGATACAGTCCTCCACGAAGTTCTCCAATATTTCCAGTTCTTCAAGAACTGCTCCAGCATGGGTACTTTCCATAGGGTACAGTCCTTTGGAAAGTACTAGCCCAGTGTGGGTTCCCCACGGGGCCACAGGTCCTACCAGAAATCCTGCTACCGTTTAGTATCTCCATGAGATCACTGTTTCCTTTGAGACACATCCTCCTGCTGCGATCAGTAATGATGGAAACCTCTACAGCTTCACAGCTCTTTTCCCTTGTTCTTTTTCACCAGAAAACAATTGAGATTCTGTGAAAATGTAGCAAGATGTTACCCATTACACTGGTGGTTACTGAACTGCTTTTGGAAAGATGTGTACAGACTCTTCATTCTAACTCTGCCTTTGGAAAATTAATGTTTTTATAGCTCATCAAGAGAAATGTTGTAATTAAAGTTATAAGTGCTGTAATTCAGTCTTTATTTTCCACTGGCAAGAAAGATAAGGGGATTGTGCAGAGCACTGGAGGAGGTTAACATGGTTAATCTTATGCTCAGTTTGGGCAATGTAGTACTTCATGAGGTACTGGATCACAACTGGTCTTGCTTCCACTACTTACTCATATTAGTTAGTAGTTCAGGGGAATTTTTCATTATTTTACACTGGAAGTGTATCATACTTCTGCCCTGTACATCATATCACCCTTTATGCCATATAGGTCTTTCCCTTTGTTTTTTTGTCACTGTACTGAGTCTGGCTGGGATGGAGTTAATTTTCTCCATTGCAGTCTGTATGATGTTGTGTTTTGGATTTGTGACTAAAAGCCTGCTGATAACACAACAATGTTTTGGTGAATGGAGATTGTGCAGCATCAAGGCTTTCTGTTTTTCCCATTCCCCCCTGCCCACAACAAGTATATCTGGAGGGCACAAGAAGCTGGGAGGGCATACAGTCAGGACAGCTGACACCAACTGACCAAAAGGACCTGAACTGATCACACCACATGACATTGTGCTCAGCAGTAAAACTCTGGGAAAGGAGGACAAAGGTGGGGCACATTTGTGGTTTGGCATTTGTCTTCCCACATAATCCCTAGGAGTTATGAGGCTCTTGCTTTCAGGAAGTAGCTAGATCTCTGCCTGCTGATGGGAAGTAATGAGTAAATTCCTTCTTTGCACTGATTGCACATGCTGCTTTTTCTTCGCTGTTAAATTGTCTCTATCTAAATCCAAGAGTCTTCTCACCTTCCTTCTATTTTACCCCTGTCCTTCAGGAAAGGGAAGTGAGAAGATGGATGGATGGATGGATGGTGCCTAGATATTGGACAACAAAAACTGCCCATCATTCTCCCTTCAGCCCTCCACAGAACTCCAGACTGATCTTTCTTTCTGCATATTAATCTCCCTGCTATTATAGTTTCCCTTTTCTGTCACCGCATGCAAAGATCAAAGCTTAAAACAAACAGATAAGAACTGCTCAAGTTGTGTGAAAGCTGCTTCTAGATACTAATAGGTGAAAGCTTGCTCTTCTTTAATAGATTGTTTATCTCCATATCAATGGGACTTGGGCAAGTGCTCAGGTGCTTTTCTTAGACAAGGCTTGCGTTCATAATGAAATTTGAAGACATCTGTAGCTGTAAGTTGTTATTTTAGCTTGGAGAACACCTTGATGCTCAAACACAAACCTTCAGGAAAACATAACAAAAAATATATTTAGTGTAATTAAGCTATGAGAGCCTTTATATAGACAAAAAACATCTTCGGTCACCTAGTCACACTTTTGCATGAGTGGAATGAAGTTGCCTACTGTAATGCATGCAGCTAGATTGAATGCTAATGAAAACAGTCATCAAAAAGGCAGTTTTCTTTTAAACTGTTAAAATTAATTGTATTGACTGTCTACGGCAGTTCAGTTGATGTTTGTCCACATCTTTCATTTACATTTGGAAATGTAAGTTTCACTGAATAGAACTGCATGACCCTGTGGTTTTCAGAAATGAGTGGAAATAACTGAGGAATCACCTCTTTCTCCAGTCCAGATAGGAGGAGCTGCCATCCTTGGGGCCACTGTAGCTGAATCCCTCTAGTAATTTTTTGTAAAGGTGACTGAAAGGGCATCGTGTGAGATGGCTTCAGACTCTGGAACAAGCTCTTCCATAGCTTTCTCCAAAGGATGTTGAATTCAGTGACCTTCTGGGCATGTTGCAAAGGACATCTATTTGACAGGTCTTTCAAAGGATGTTAAGGGTGAAGACACCAGGCAGACCTTTCTGGATATGTCTGTCTGGATTCCTGCTGAATTGATCACTTATTGCTGCTGACATTCAATTTCACTGTTAATTGTGTTAGAGCACTTCAAATCTGAGATAGGCATCTTCTGCTTTTTGGTGATTTTGTTTTGTTTTTAAAAGTAAAGTGAATGGGATTAGCTTGAGTGTTTTGCTGAATCTGAGTGAAGATAAATACTGTATCACTTGTTACATTAATCCTATTTTGGTCCTAAATAGAAGAAATTACGGGATTAATTCAGTTTTCACTTTGACATGCCCCAGAAAACCCAGCTGTTTTGCAAACTTCAAACTTTGAACAAAAGAACACAATGAACTTCATTGTTTACTAAACTGTTAGGGAAATCAGAAAACTTAAAATCTGAAGCTAAGACACTCAAGACACTATTTGCAATTCAGATGAAAGAAAACGTGATGCAATATCAAAATGAGAAAAATTAAGAATCAGAAATCTATATTTTAGGCTTATTAAAAAATCAGAGAACTGTCTCCTCACACGTACAGCTAATAGAGATTGATATAAAAACACTTGGGTAATACATTTTTTAGGTTTTAATTAAAGCCCTGCAGTTTTTTCCTGTATTGTATTATCTGTTGTCATAGATTGTCCTTGGCCCAGACCTTACATTGCTTTGTATTTAAATAGACCACTGCACATTCTCGGTCAAATAATGTTAATGATGATAATTTTTTTATAAGGTCATTATATTAACTTTCTAGAGTAGAGTAAACCTGAAACCCATAAATGCTATAAGAGGCTTGTTTCCCTCCACTGGAGTGGCAATCTCCTGAGGGACATTCAGAGCATCTGCAGGTTAGAGCTCAGAAGATGTGAGTACCAGCCCTGACCCTTATCCTGCCATGCCTGGAACCTTTGGTGTGAGAATCCATGCTCACTTTAAGCTTGCAAATCCCAGTTTGTAATATACTTTGCAGGACCACATTCCTACAGGAAAGTCAGGGGAGAAAGAGCTCATTATTTTGTTGTTATTCACTCCTCTGTTTTCTGAGTGTGTAGGCAAGACAACAGTATTGAAGAAATAATACTGTGACAATGAGGAATCTCAGGAGTTGTGAAAAGCAAAGATACTACTACTGCCTTAAGAAATCCCTAAACCACAGATAATTTGAGGTATAGAGGTTACAAGTGGAAATATTTTTATACCCTTCCTCTCATTTTATTCTCTGATCATTTATTACCGCCATTGTCAGAGACGGGTTGCAATTAGATAAACCTTTGATCTAAGAGAGTATTGCCATTTTTTTTCAATTATATCGTGCAAGGAAATATTGAGCATTGCTCTCATACCAGTGTACACTGATGCAGCTGAGTAGATTTTGGTCTGGTAACCTTGTTTTGTCATTCCTTATACTTGCACAAACTTAACCTTTTATCATGATTTATATGTGTTGCTTGAATACATAGTTGGGCTCATATCAGTGGATGTTTCTTTTTCTTCTTCTGTATAAGGCTGTGACTTTTCTAAGTAAGAATGGTATTTTTAATGCATGCTTTCCTTCAACTCATGTTGTAATATGCCAAGATAATCTTTATTATATGTGCTGCATAATGCTCCACAAATGTATACTTTTGTGTGCTTACAGGTTTTTGTTGTAGAAAGATTTCTTTGCATACGTCTGTAAAGTATCAGCATGCAACAATCTTTTAGTTGTGAAATTGCCTTTCCCTTACCAGTCATCTTTTCTTTGACACATAAATGATTATTTTAGATTTTTTAATAATTGTGCTGCACCATTTACTTTAGTCTGAACTATTTCATCAAACTTTTTCAACTTTTAGCAGTCTTCAGAGGTGATTTATGAAATAATAGTTCAAATGATCTTTGCATTTTGCAATTTAACAATTAATTCAGAGTTTTTTCTTTTTATTCATGAAGACTATTTTTATTTTATTTAGGTTTTGTGCTTTAACCCATTCATCTGCCCACTTAGTGCATAACAGGCACTTGTTCATTGTCAAGGAATTAAGTATGAAATCTGAGATTTCCAAATACATATCAGGCCTCAGAAACCTACCCATGACCACAGCTGATTCCTAGGATCCAGTACCTAGAAGCCACTAACTCTTAGCATCATGTTGACACGGTATATAGGACCTTGTAACTTTTCAAGGGATTAATGAAGACCTTTAGAGATATCAAATGCCAAAAAGGCATATGATATGAACTGACTCGTGCTCATAAAGACCAAGTTTTGTCTTCACACTGTCCTACATTATAAACTATAAGGCAATCACTTTTCTTTTAGCTGTTGTTGCTTTCAGCTTCAGACTCCTTGAAGAAAGTAAACTCCATGGCTTAGGACACAGCTCTGGTTTTAACACAACTGACACCTGGGTTTTTTTCCCTAATACTGCAGAATTAAAAAAACCTCCAAACTGCTGTTTTAGAAAAAAATAATGGAAAAAGAGGTTAGAATTGGGTTAATTAGTGATTCACTGAAATCTCCCACTGGTTATGAGTCAATCTTCTGATCTCTTGTGTTTTGATTTCTATGCTCAGTGTTGTCATTTGTAATGGTGCAACCTGCTTTGAAAGGGAAAGAAAATATGTGACCAGGACTTACAGCTTGCTTCACAGTATGCTGAGTCACAATGCTGTCTTTTAGAATAGCATTGCCTTTGAGACATTCATTTTTTAATCTGCAGAAGTTTTCATTAATAAATTACATTAAAAAAAAAAAAAGGGGGGGGAAAAAAAAGTGATTTCGTGAAAAGGTCTTTTTGTGGACTGCAATTATCTCATAGAATTTAATCTGGGAAGGTACTGACTAAAATGCCTAATGTAATGAAGTAGAAAATGTTATGTTCATTATTAAAACAATCTGTTTTCCGATACTTACAGTAATGATAAGGTGTATTTTTAATATACCATGTACTGACCATGCTTGAATATTCTTTCTCTGACAGGACCATTATTCTAACCAAAATGAGCAGAATGAATTTTTTTCACTTGTAAAAAATTAAATTGCCACTTTATAGCTCCCATATCTAAACAAAAGACACTAGAATGTATCAGTTTTTGAACAATAGACCTCTCTCTGAATTAAAAGTAAAAACAAGGAAAACAGCCCTATGAATTTCTGTCATGTAAATTTAAAAGGTTTTTTTCATGACACTTTAAACTTTTTTTTCATGACACTTTAAAGGTTGGCTACGTAACTTTCGTATTCTGAAAAGTACTGACTTAAAAGATACCTATTTGTATTACAATAAATACCTAGCAAAATTACTTCATCATTTGTTGTGGTGATAGTTGATTTTCCCTCTGGACAAAGATCACTGTAATTATCTTCTCTGAGCTCCTTCATTCCAGGAGGTTTTTGCATTGAAAAAGGATCAACAGACAGCTGTAACTAAGTCATAGTTGCTATCATCTATATGTTCTTTCACATGCCACTTAACTGGTAGTATCAGAAGGCAATCTTTCATAAAGTCTGGCTCACCTGGTAGTCCACCCAATCTACATTTTTATTTTTTTACCTACTGTCTGTTTATGAAAACTGCAAGCTGAAGGCAGTATAACGCAAACAGAATCAGTTTCCCCATGTTATAGACACTCATTTTGTGACTTAAAGACAGAGGATAAGAATTCTTCAACATTATCAAACTTTGGTGTTGTAGAGAGGATTTCCCTGTCTCATTAGCACCTGCAGTATATAATCTATATATAATATAATTGACTACCTTGAAAAATGAATTGACTACCTTGAAAAATGCAGACATTGGAAATTAACATCCATAGCTTTATGGGGCTAGTGATAGGCTATAATTTTTAGAAACCCAGCCTTCATTTCCACTTGTACAATTCTGCACTACCAAGCAGATATTATCACTAAACTGTGTTTATGCAGGTAAAGCATAGACCACCCAACCAGGATGAAGAGGCAGGCAGAATGTTCTCACAATTTCTAGCCCTTGTTCTCATGGGGGACTTCAACTTACCAGATGTCTGCTGGAAATACAATGCAGCAGAGAGGAAACTGTTTATGAGGTTCCTGGAGTGTGTGGAAGATAATTTCCTGACACAGCTGGGATTGAGCCAACTAGGGAAGGCTCTCTGTTAGATTTGTTGTTCATGAAGAGAGAAGGACTTGTGGATGGTGTGAAGGCTGGAGGCTGTGTTGGACATAGTGATCGTGAAATGGTAGAGTTTTCAATTCTTGGAGAAGGAGTGGGATTCATAGAACTGCTACCTTGGACTTCCAAGTTAGGTGGAAATGTTGATCTGGTTGAGTGTAGGAAGTCTCTCAGGGATATGGACAGGCTGATTTGATGGTCCAAGGTCCTGCACTTGGGTCACAACAACTCCATGCAATGCTACAGGCTTGGGGAAGAGTGGCTGGAAGGCTGCCCAGTTGAAAAGCAGCATGAAAAGCTTGCACGCGCCAGTAATTGCATCTGTAAAGTTGCTTGTGCACCAACTAAATGGTGAATTGTGTAGGAATTAAATGCATAAACTAACTGCTTCAGCCTCACTTTAAGTGAAAACTATACAAAAATTGGATTAGCCTTGTGAACAAATATTAGCAATTATGTTTGAGCTTGAATAAAGCTATAGCCTAGTCCACAGAACTCTTGCATGTATTGTGGCATTCTGTAATACAGTGCAGTGTACGATGACTTAATACCATCTGTCAAACTCAGTACAGCTGTTTATTCCATTATTGCCTATTCCTGAGTATGTCACGTTATGTGAGGCTATGTGCAAGCACAGAATAAATAAAACTTCTCTCTCTGAAGTTCCATCCATTTCTGTGTTAACACAGTAGAAACTGGAAGGAAACAGTAAGATCGTGCTGAATGGCAATGATCTTGTGCCTACCAGCACCTCAACCTAAATAAAGTTCTTTTCCTGTGCACTGTGACCAAGTTTAGACAAAATACTGAGCTGCATTCTGTGAGGCAGCTCTCTGGAAATTATAGGAAATTGCTATGATGGCATGAATGGTAACATAAATAAAACCACAAAAGGGTTTTTTGGACATGCAGGTGGGCAAGTGTTTTCTCTTTGGATGCAAAGTTCATTTATCTGTAAAAGTAAGCACAAAGCTTCGCTAGATATTGTGGGATGGAAGAAAAAGATTAAAGAAATATTGAATAGATTAGTTTGGTTAGATTCAGAACAGACATTCAGAAAACAGAAGTCTTTGTTCTCAGTAAGTGCAATACATACACTCCTTGTCCAGACTGAGTCTTTCCTCCACTCACCCAGTAGCTAAATGTTCAAGAAGTCCTTTTGGGTTTTTTTTTTTCCCCTTTGTCTAAAACAGTATTTAACTCTTCTATCAAAATTCATCAGAGAAACTAAAAGATATTACACCCAGAATATCACATAGACTGAGGCTTGTTCCAGCAATGGAATATGGAAGGGTGAAACTGTTTTTCTGTATGTAGATACTTATATGGTGGAGAAGATTCACAGCTGCTGAATGGCAGAGCCTGCTTTCACTTCTGGGCTTGTAAATACTGTTTTAAATCACCTTGTCAAGTTAGTCTTCTGCTTTATTAAAATGTCTACTGGGCAGCATGCTTTCTTCAATTCAAAATTATTTCCATTTAAATGTGTTGGTTGTGTTTTGCTTTCTTTAAATTGCTTTGCATCAACTCCAAACTGAAATTAATTGCCTTCTGTTTGTTTCCCTCACTGAATACATCAACTAGGTCTTCTCAGAAGTCAATATCTGCATGTTGTTTCTCACCCATATGAGACATAAACAAGGCAGTGATAATCCATGAGGGCATAAGAAAGGAGGATTTTATTTATGTCTGAGCATGGAGGAGGAGCAGTGGAGGGAAACCAAGAGCTTAAGCACAGTAAGGAAAAAGTGGACCTAATATCAACATTTCCAGAGTATGTGAGCAAGGCAAAAGAAAAGACAGAAGAAAGGCCATTGCAAAAATGAGAATCTGGATGAGATAAGAGTTTAACAGGTGAAGAAGAAAGGCTTGGCTTAGTGATTAGATGTAGTGGGAATGGTCCAAATTTACCTTCAGTCAATGTATAAGGTAGGAACACATGGGAAAGAGAAGGGGTCTGTTTTCCCTTTCTGTGTTCATAGGTTGCCCTTGCATCTACTTAGTTCAGCTGTACAGAAAAATACCAGTGAGTGGAGATTTACAGCAGCTGCAGTGACAGTTTCTGGCCCTGGTTGGTTTTTTTTCTGTGAGGTTGTGAAAGGCTTTGGTTAGAGGTGAGAAAGATGCTTGAATTTTCAAAGCTCTGCAAAGTAAACATACAGAGCTGGTAACAGCATTTGTAAATTAAAGATTACTTTAATCTTCAGTGACAGATTTATGAAATATTGCTTTAAATTCTGCTTCATGCTGCACAGCCAACTGAGTTTATTTTGGAGACAAAAGCAATTTAAAAGAACCCATAGATTACTTTGGCTCCTGAAGAGTATAAATTATACCTAACTAAATTTTGTCAGTAGAGTATGTTGAGCTATTTAGATAAAACACACTTTTTGACATTTATTACGGAATGATCCCTTCCCACAGACTGCTAGTCACAAAAGGGGGACATCTTTAAGGGGGTGGTAATCTTCTGCTGACATATATGATATTGCTTAAGGATGAAAAAATTAAGCCATGGGGTTTTTTGAGGTTTTTTTGGTTTGTTGTTTTGTTTCTGTTTTTTTTAGTATGGTACAGTACTGTGTAATCAGACAGCAGAGCATTCAGATTGCAATGATAAAAATACTGTAACATGTAAAAGTGTATCTTGATGTGACAGATGCTGTTGTTAAATATATATTTACTCGGATGCAGAAGAAATCCTTCTGAGGTGAAAGCAAGAAATTGCCTAAGTTAAATGCCTCACAATGAATGCTACCCAAAATTCTTCACAAGTCAACTTTGAACCCATAGTCTCAGCAAAATGCTATTTCCAGTCCCAGTCTTTTGTGGAGATCTATTTTTTTAGGGTAGAATAGCAATTTACACAACTGATTTTGCTTTCTCACATAGATATCCTTATTATCCCCCAAGACAAACTGCACGAATTAATATGGGCAATGAAATATTTTTCACCAACTAAAATATACTTGTGGCAGTATATATACTACTGCTATGCATGCACCAAGAAATCCGTGAGTGAACCTACCCTGGAGACATGCACTGCTTTGGTTACAAGCTGGCAGGCTCTGTGAGCCACCCTCATGTTTCACATCCAGGCTCCTGGGAGTGCACACGAGGCATGTCCCCCAATCCTTGCTGTAGGCATGACTCCTCTTCCCAATTTATCCCACTTGCCCCAGAGCATCTGTAACAGCTTTCTGGAACAGGTGCATGCCATCAGTGTCCTATAGGGCCCATCTGTATCTGTCCATACCTTTTGGCTGCACACAATAGCTAACCTAGATTTGCTGCTGTCTGGGATGAAGAAAGGAGCCTAATGCAGTTAGCAAACTGTTAACAAGCTGTTAGCAAACAGTTCACTTTATTTTATTAAATGCAATTACATACCATGTTCTCTCTCCTGATCTTCATTCTTTTAGTCTAGAAACAGGAAAAGAAAAAAAATCATAACTCCTTAAAAATTATATAAATATATTCCCTCAAGATCGTGCCTAATGCATGTGTCTGCAAATTGCCAGATGTGAGGGGAGAGAGTAGTTACTGTCTACAAGCTCTACTTTATTTCTGTTTATGCAAATGAGTAGACAAATTAAGATGGTTTTGGAGTGAGAAAGGAGAAAAGTAATTTCCAGAGCACAGCTGGTTCTCTGAGATGCATACAAATCCATACTGTCTCTTTACCGTGGTTAGAGAAGATTGAGCTGCCCGGTCCACTAAACTCAGAATTTCAGGGTTCTTCTGTTTTTGAAGTACAGGTTGGGTACACTACCTGATCTCCAGTTGAAACAGTGTTTCCCCAGTTTTAGTAAGTTATCCTCTTAAACAGTAAAATTACTAAAGAAGACTGTGATTCACTGCTCTGTCTCTTAACTTTCCAATTTCTCAGCTCTCACTCCTTTACCATTATAGTGTTCTTTTTGGTCTCTGCCATGAAGCTCACTTGATTTCAGGGTGTCTGTTCTTCATAGTGACATACAGAGTAAATAAGTATATGCTCCATCAGCTGTACCTTTGTACTCGTGAAGGTTCCATTTTGTGTTCATGGCTCTTAGCAGTGGCTAATAGCTTTCAAATAGCCTTGGAGGTCTGTAACACCTGTGTGTACAAGGCAGATGAGGAAGTCTAGATCTGTAACATATTATTTTTACTCAAGCCATTTTTTGTTTCATTTTGTTGCTTTATTTCCTTTCCTTGCTTTGTCACTGAGCTATACGTTTTCTGCTTGGAGCGCTGCTCCAAGGGGCCATATGTATGCAAGAGCTGACTAAGAAGTTGCCCCTCTGAGAGGTTCTCCATTGCCTGTGTGGCATGGCATGGTCAAGCTCTGAGCACTGACTGGAGTGTGTATGTGATGCTATACTATGAATGAAAAATTGTAATTGACTATATATACCATAAAGCATCATCTAGTAATCTGCATGTTGCTAGCAAATGGTGCCACCAATTACCCAACACAGTACTTCAAGACAATTCATCAGGGGCTTTGGTTAAATTGAACACAGTTTTCAGTAGGAAACTCAGTCCTTTTTCAGTGCAGGCTATTCCCTTGCTCTGGAGCTTCTCTCTTTAATGCCATTCCTTTTCTGTGCAGGAGCAATCACACATAATGAATTTTGCCCTCCGTTTTCCAGTTTTGCATAGCACATACAAAAGACTTTTTAATCCCATTAATATTCATGTTCATATTCATATTTATATTTTGTACCTGACAGAATTGAAGAAAACAGGCTAAAGAATTATTTGGTTACTTTTGAGATTTCTACTTCAGTTTATAAAAATGTATCCTTTCTAACGACTGTTTGGCTATGTGTGCAGACTCAAACAGTATACTGTGACAAAAAAAAAGCGATTTCAAGTCCTACTACAATTGCAAAGTAAAAAACCCTCCTGTGGTACTACTAATAATGCACAAGACTTCTTCAGGCAGAAGGCTTCCTGACGTTTCCTAATTTAAACCATGATGATGTCTAATAATTCAATAAGGCAGAACTATTTCTGCCACAGAACTGCTTCCATTTCAGAACAGAAGCAGACCACCCTCTACAGCTCTCATCTTTATTAGCACATTGCCTTTTAAAACCTCAAAATACTCCTGCTTACTGTGAACAACCACTTAATTTTAAAAGCTCATTATAAAGTGTAAATAAATCCATAGCTACTGCATAATGATACTTTACTGTCAATTTGAGTAAAGCAGAAATCTAATCTTCATAGTCAAACAGTTGTTGAGCTGCCTAACACAGTGACATCCCATTCTTGGCAAGGACATTGGTCATCTTGGTAGTAAATATAATAGCATTAAGACTTAGCATATGTGCCAAAGCAAAACTGTAGCAATAACACAGTAGCTTGTGTGCTAAAATATTTCTTTAACTAATGCTAAAATTAGGTAAAGCTTATAAACAATCATGTTCTGTGTTCTTTGAATGATATTTAGCATATTTTTGCCAAAGAAGTTACACAAATGATAATGATACTAAGGTTCACTCAACCAGTCTTTAAAGAGTGCCTTCATTTGCAGTAGGTGAGCTTTGGAGGCCCTTGGCAGCTTTACTTGGAGAGTGTGTGCAAAGCAGTCATTGACAGGTAACACGTTTCTGTGGGGACAGTGCTGGAAGGTCTGCTCACTGCTTTTCTTGCTTCTCTCAGCTGTAGCTCTGGGACACAAAGGTGTCAAAATATGCTCTGCATTTCTGTTTTGTAAACTTGTGCTCTTTGGGTCTCATATTGCTACTTCAATATGTAATTTTAATATCAGTCTTTGGATTTCAGACATAGAATTCTCAGCAATAAACTTTCAAGGAGTTTTACTGAATCCAAATCCTTCATAAATTATCTTCTGGCTTGATTTACCACCAATACTTTTATTTATTTCATAGGAATGAAAAGGATTTTCTGGAAACCTGTGCCACGTGCTGTTTCATGTTGAATCTATTGCCATTTTAATTCTAAGTGATATTTCTCCACTGTAACCAAAACAGAATTTAGAAAAAAGTACCAAATCTTTCTTATCCCACTTAAATGTAAAGTAAGAGTTATGCCCTATCTCTTTTTAGTGGTGTATCAGAGTAAAGGAATGATACGTGAATCCTATTCTTTCAGAGCTGTGGTAATAAAAAGACTTTAAAACTATCTACAGATGAAGACATAAATCTCTTGACCTTTAAAAACTGATAAAAACATCAGTGACATGATACTTTAAACTGTGTCTCAATGTAGTACAAATGTGTACCAATAATAAAAAATAAATCAGTAAAAGAAATCTAGATGATCTGTAATTCCATTTTGGATTACAGCTAGTGAAATAACTTGAGTTGCTCAACAGAGTACAAACATTTGTGTTGTATTTTTATCAAAAAGGGATATATATATTTAAATATATATCATAATGTAAATTAATTTTCACCATTCCCAAACGACATATTTTCTTTTGCTTTGGACAAAATTCATTTTAAAAACATGTATTGTCCCCCCCCAAAATGGTTTGTTCAGTTCACAATTAGAGTGTAAGTATCACATCAAAAATCAGTTTATAGAGAGACTGCTGTTACAATTTGCTACCTAATATTTTTCACGTTCCTGAAAGTGGACCAATGTTGACTCCTCCTGTTTTATTCTTCTTCAAGACATTTTAGGATGAAATTTGTGAGAGCTTTTACAGAAAACTGCATAAAAATGGGTAAGAATGTCAGGATTTAGCTCACTTCTTCAATCATCAAGACTGTAATTATGTAACTTTTGTTATTTGGTGCTCACCTGTGGTTGCCAGGAGCTACAATTTACATTAGTGCGGGGTTTTTTTGGTGCTTTAGCAAAGGTGGGGAGGCTGTGCATTTTTTTTCAGAGATGAACAACTTGTGTAACTTATAAGAAACTGCTGATGCAGGCAGCTTAGCAAGTTTCAAGGAAGTGATTGCATATTTATGTGGAATAGAAGAACATTCACATTTACATTAGGTAGGATATAAATAAATCTAAAGGGGTGGTCTTCTCCTAATTCTGTAGCATTTTAACTTTATCAGTGGAATTTAAGTAATATAACCCTCAATTTAAAATGTATGAAAATCTTGATGTGAAAAATACGTAGTATCTATTTCATGTGAATAATCAAATCCATAGTAGTCTCCTTAACTATATAACTGTGCTCATGCATATGATCATATAATTCATAATTCTCAAGTGACTGAATTAACAGATTACTTGCTGTATCTGTAACTGACCACATGTATTTTTGTATAACACCTACCTGCAGAATACAAAAGTATTAAATGACTTTAGGTCATGACACTGACAGAGTCACAATCACAAAACACCCCAAGATTTGCCTCCAAATCATATGGGCATTTTTATGAAGACCCTAATATTAGTTGAAGGAGCTTTTACTTTTTCACAAAGCATGTTCTTTTTGAGCTATGCAGCTGCCACAGGAGTGCACTTCTTTAGCCTGTTCCAACAGTTCAATATGAGGGACATCTGTATACACTAAGAAGAGTTTTGGGGACACGCAGGGGTTGTATTCGAGGCCTGAACAACTGGCATCCTTGTCTTTCCCATAGATTTTTTCTGACACAAAATATGTCCTGCTTCGCTACTATAAGTGCATTCATATGCCATCAGTTTCAGATGAGGAAACAGCAAAATCTGCACATAAAAAATACCAGTGTTACATTTTGTCCTTTCTTCTAAACAACATAAACAGACTTCTGCCAACTGCTTTCTGGAAAACGTAGTGCGTACAAATCAGCTACAATGAAGAATGTCCTTTTGTGATTAGACAATTATTTTTGCTGTTGACAGTGGTTTGTAATTTTAAAGAGAGACTGGAAACACTAGGATGTAAACTTTTCTGGCTAAGTTTGTTTATTCTTTGAAAATATTTTTTTTTATTATTAATTAATTCTCATTCAGCTTCGCTAAGTTACTTTACAAATTTTTGTAGATTGCAAAATTACTCAATATGTCAGAATATATTTTGATAAGAATTTTTTTTTTTTTGTGGTAGCATTGAGGTCAACAGAATTTCATTTATAAACTCATTGAATAGAAATATTTTCTGATTTACTGTCTTTTCTGAAATTCTTTTGAATTAGGATAAATTAAACCAAACTAGTTATAGTATGAGGTAAGTCACAAGCTTGATCAGCAGTCTGTCATTGAGAATACTAGATGTATTACAATTGAAATCTCTGATGCATTTTTACTTTTTTTATTCCCTAACCATGTGAGTTTTGCCTGCTATACATCTCTAGCAATTTACCTCACCTTTTAAAGAATGAATTGAAAATGAAAGATAATGTGATGCTATAGCAGCTCTATAATGATCTATCAAATATGATTTCAATCTATTATGTATCCTTGTTTTTGAAAGACCTTCAGCATTCACTATTTTCTCACGTACAATGAGAACTATTTAAAGAACTGCAAATTTAATTCGTCCTCACTTGTGAAGACACGGTAATTGTTCTGCCTTCAGATACTGTCACAACTGTTATACAGTTTCTTCTCATACACTTATTGCTCCTTTAGCTTTTCTTGCTATAGAAACATTAGGGGGATGCTACATGTTTTCAGATTTTGAATCTTAATCTGTTTAATATGACTAAAGCCAAGTAAACTGTGGTTGCATGACTGTGCAATCAGTAGAATATGGGATGTAGTTGCTCCAAGCACCAAAGAGGTGATATGTTGATGAAGGCAGTATTTGCATAGTGGGACCTAGAGAGAGTGTTGCTCCATGGCCTAGGAGCACATCTGAAGAGATTCACTTCTCTGTATTTTCATGCTTGTTCAATGCAAACGTAATGTCACTGAACATCAAACATATCCAACTGGTATAAAACTATCAAAAATTAGGTCTTCATAGCACTCTCCTTTCTGATTGTTTCCATTTCTGTGTTATTGCAATGTAACCTGGACCAACCAATTTCACTCATGTTTCAAATTCTCCTTCAAACAGCAAAGTAACCAGTAGCAAAGAAGATGTGAGTGGAAAAATGGAGCAGCAGAAAAAAATGTTTGACCTTTTTCCTTTGACGTTTTAAACAAAAGAAGGAGAAAGCACAGGACAAGAACCTATCCATGCAGATTCATAAGATAAAGCTTATAAAGCTCATATCCATCATCTGCTGTTCTCTGCAGAAAGCCCAAGTCAGGGCTCCCTTATTTGTCTCTGTTTCAGCAATATGTATTACAAGCAAGTGAACTATACTATAATCATGAATTAATAAGCAGTTTCAAAGCCTTTTGATGACAAACACCATCCTCGATCTTCTGATGGAGGTCAGGGTGAATACCAGTGAGAACGATCAGACCTATATATATACAGACAAAAACATCCTTTATCATTTCTTTTGTTTGGTACCAAGCTCCAGAAAGCTCGATTTAGGGAAAGATCATTTGAGGATAATATTCCAGAAGATGGTACCCATCTGACTCTGGCAAACACTACTTTGTATGCTTTTGGAGAACTTTCATTATCAGCCACCTCCACCTCCAGTGGATATGCAATTCAGAATAGTATCTGCAGCATCTAGTTATTCAGATGGAAATTTTAAGCTGTTGCATTTTGAAATAATGTTGTTTCAGAGACGGTTGGCTATGTCATTACACAGTTTGCTTAAAATAAATTAATACATGGCACAGTCACATATAATTTTTTTTTATTACTGAAATAAGTCCATAAAATTTTACAGTGCCTGTTGTGCAACACCCACCATTTTCCCAATTGCTTAATGAATGATTCTGAGTTACAGCACCTCCATCTTGTGGTAAGCTTGAGAAATAGATCTTCCTTAACGCTACCTGCCAAAAAGCACCTCTGAAAAAATTACAGTGTAGCTGTATCCAGATTCGAGCTCAGCTCCGGATCCTTCAGGGAGTTTGTTTTAGTGTGATTTCTCACTGCCTCCATTTTGCACTTGTCAGCTGGGACAGTCCTCTCTGACCATGCTGAAGAGAGGCTGACAGCAGGAGGAACTTGTCTTCCCCTGAGGAGTCAGGGAGGTACTGTGATTCTATGAAGTGACAGCTAATGCTATCAATGAATAGTAGTATTTAGGCATTGAGAATTTTAAAGGCTTATAAATACCTGTCACGGAGGAAGCTTGAAATTATCGTCATTCCATTGCAATTGTAAAGCTTTTTTCTTGAAGCTAAAACATCAAAGCAGATGTTTTACACTGCCACGGTTGACTAGGAGCTGGAACATGCATGTGTGTGTGTACGTGGGTCTGTATTTTGAGTTTAAAGTTAAATTTTATAATTTGTAATATGAAAAGAGAAAGGTTTTTCAAGTCTGAGAAAAGATCTTCATGACTGCTACCGTCCAAAACCTAGCTGATAGCTGGTCACTGTCTGCACTCACTAGGTCATGAAGTTTCTCCCACTTTCTTATCTTGATATTGCAGCAATGCTCTATTTTACAGGACAGCTCTAGATAATTAGCATCAACACGCCCAGATTCCTCACTCTCTTCTAGTGTCCAGTGTGCTACAGTCCTATAACTGTCTTGGATTTACTACAATATAGTAAAATCTTGCTTATTCTGGGGACCTCAAAAGTGGGTGCAGTATTCAGGTGTGGTGTCACAAGTGTGGAGTAGAAGAAATTAATCACATCCACTGACCTGTTGCATACAATCTTGCTAAAAGAAGTATGCTATTAGCCTTCACTGCCACAGGAGCACACTGCTGACTCAACTCACATTTTTTCTCTGGGACCCCCAGGTCCTTTTCTGGAGAGCTCCTTTTCAGCCTGTTGATCTCCAGTCTTTGCTGTTGCATGAGGCTACTGTGTACTGGTCGCAGGAGGTTGTTTTGTCATAGCTGAACTTCATGGGTTTTCTGTCAGCTCATTTTTCCAGTCTGTTGAAACCACTTTGAATGGCAATTCCATCCAATATTTAAATAAGGAGTAGCGCATCATCTGGACCAGAAATAATAACTGCATTGTAATTTAAGAACATAAAAACTTATGTGCTGAGATGTCCAATATCTTCTCTCTGACAACAGTCAGCAGAGGAAGTACCATAAACCAGGAAAATTTAAACTTGTCCTTGCTCTCCTATGAGCTACTGTCTCTAGTAAATCAGTAGTTTAGGGACTTCTTAATTTGGTATGTGCATTTTGACCTTTCTCTTCAATAGCAGAAAAGAAACTTAGTCAATTTATTTATTTGTTTGTTTATTTTCCCCCTGAAAAAACCTCATGTATCAATTAATTCATAATCTGATGATGGATTATGCAAAGAAACACTTTTTTTGCTTGTCTTAAGCTTCCTTCCTCATCATGTTTTTGTTATACTTGCATACTGAGAAACTGGAAAGCATAATTCACAGCTCAGCTTGTGCACCATTCCTGCTTCTCTAGTTCCAGTCTATTTCATCTTTGATTTGAGTAGAGTGAGTTGAAATGTTTTCTAGCTTGTTCTTCAATGCTTTCCTAGCAGTTTAAAACATTTGACTGGCATTTTTGACTGTTGCTGTGTAATGAGCTGGCATTTTTGGATAACCCTGCCTGGGAACTTTAACATTTCTTCCTTGAGTGGGAATAGCTTATTAGCCAATATATTGGATGTGTAGTTTGAGTTATTTTTCCCATACATGTTGTTTTGTGTTTATTGACGTTGAATTTCATCTGCCATTTTACTGCCCTGTTACCTGCAAGATCCTTCCACAGCTCTCTGCAGTCAGCTTTGCTTTAGACTACTCTGAGACATCCTGTATGAGGAAGGGTGTGCCACAGCAAAGCCTTTATGGGCAAAAATTGATTTGACTGAAACTCAGTGGAGGTCAATTATTGTAATATTTCTGTCTCCACAAGAGAAGGATAAGGATATCAGTCCAGAAAACTGTTACCTCTTCACTTTATGTCATATTTCATATTTTAACTCTAGGCTTACATATGTGTTTACATTAAACTTTGCTCTCAAAATCAGAAGGTGCAAAGGGAAGTGCATGGGTGAGGATCACAGCAGAAAAAGCAAAAATACTGATTGTTTTCTCTCATTCACCTAAAAAGGTAATGGCTTTGATATTATTCAGCAGTCTCTGGCTCACTTCCCTGTTGTAATTGTATCTGTTTCTCATTGTTAAATATTCCTCATCCAAGCTAGTCTATTATTTCTGAAATCTGTAGAAAGGTTAGTGAGTCTCTAGAGTTGTGATTACTTTTTCTAGCTGACATTTATTGATCTCATTACCTTCATGCTCATATTTCAAAAACTTTTTTTTTTAATATTTTGTTACCATTTCAAAGATGACAGAAATGCTGCAGTGCTCACTGTATTAGAACTGTATGTAATTAAAATTTGTACTCTGTTTCATCAGAAATTCACTGTCAAAACCTCAGCATGTATTGTTTACAAATTAGATTGTTATAATTAGAACACAAAATAACTGCAAAAATAGAGACAAAATTTATGTTTGAAACAAACACCTATTTCATTTCTGCACAGAAAACTGTGACATTTTTGGCCATAAGCAAGTTGCTAGAATACCATACTTTGAATGGAATTAGATGAAATCTGCACCTGTGCAGATGCCAGCAAGCCCATGAACCACTTAAGCACTTCTTAGGAGATATCACAGTGGAGGTAGGAGCTGTGCGATTCTGTGCTAGCTTTTTATTTAGGAGTGAATTTCACCTTTTGCTTTTATTGCATGTTGCCTTTATTATTAATTATCAGTGAAATTTAAGTCATTATAATGGTATTATCAATTTTCTTCTATGGACAAACAAATCTAGGCCATAATACACTCCAAAACTCCTTAGCATACTTGTCTGTTCTAGAGAAAGTATGTAGGTGTCAGTCTTAAAAAGGACTATTGTTTTGAAGACATCTAATAATGTGAAGGACTCCATGTTCAGTAAACATCTGAATTCCAGAGGATACCAGCTGACAAATGCTGCTGTCAGCTTGAAATTTCTCCTGTGCCTTTCATGTCTTTCTTTGTAAAGTTTTTTTAAAGGTTGTCTGTCAAAGCATTAATGTGGACAGATGATGAAATGCTGGCAACAGGATAGATACAGAACTAACAGGGTGATCTTGTGGTAGTGCATAATAAATACTTCCATGGAAACATGAAGATCTGAGATAGCTTAAGTAGCACAACGGTTTAATGGGTGTGAACATCTCGGGCTCAAGTTCTGTAGTGCTTTGCTGAAGATTGCTTAATCATCTCTCTGTCATTGAGTTTCTGAAAAAATAATAAATTGTCACTTCACTGAAGTGGGCAAAGGGAAAAACAGCATAGGAAACAAACTGGTATAGGTGTTGACAGTTTAAACATTTAAATATATATTTCTGTATTATTCAATTAATATATTTATATAGACACCTTTATGCATATCTAAAATGATATGTGTTTATATATACACATAAAATATAGATATATAAAAAAATGCATTTTATTGCTGGCACTTCAGCAGACTTTATATTAATTTCTTCGGAAGTTAGACAAAAGAGTTGTTTTTTCCTTGTATGTTTTTACCTGGAGAGACTTAGTGAACTATCATACTAAATAGCCCTATCCATAAAGAAACTATCTGTGTTACTTGTCACTTCCTTCCTATGACCAGAATGTGTAGGGTTCCCAGGTCAGTGATCTTTATCCAACTTGTGTGACATCTCAAGAATTTTCCCTCAACCCTTGCTTTTCCCAACATTAATTCTCATCCACTTTGTAAAAAGAAACATGACTCCTTCTCTGACAAACATGACTTGAGAGTCCTTTGTAAAAAATGTACATGATCTTATGACAATTAATGGGCCTCAAAGACTGAAGATATTGCCAGAGAAAAAAAAGTGTTGATAGTCTCTAGGTGCCTAACGGCAATGCTAATGCAAGACAAAAAGGGTGATACTAACTTGCCAAGCTGAAATTATCTCTAGAAATCATCGTTGTTGTTGCATTAGCACACAGAGAGTGCAAGCATGTAAGTATGTTCCTTGAAGCAATGTAAGATAAGCTACAATTTCAGATAATACCAACAGAACGGAGACGCCTTACTCTGACAATGGAAAATTCTACGTGATCACAGAATCACAGAGTGTTAGGGGTTGAAAGGAACCTTGGACATCTTCGAGTTCAACCCCCCTGCCAGGGCAGGATCATATAATCTACCCTACAACCTAATCTACCCTACAGCCTAATCTACCCTACAGCCTAATCTACTCTACAGCCTAATCTACCCTAACACAGGTCACTCAGGAACACATCCAGGCAAGTTTTGGAAATCTCCAGAGAAGGAGACTCCACAACCTCTCTGGGCAGCCTGTTCCAGTGCTCTGTGACCCTTACTGTAAAGAAGTTCCTCCTCATGTTAAGGTGGAACCTCCTGTGCTCCAGCTTATATCCATTCTCCCTAGTCCTATCACAAGGCACAAATGAGAAGAGGCTGTCCCTTTCCTCTTGACACTTAGCCCTCATATATTTATAAACATTTATCAAATCCCCTCTCAGTCTTCTCTTTTCCAGACTAAAGAGCCTCAGGTGTCTCAGCCTCTCCTCATAAGGCATGTGCTCCAGTCCCTTAATCATCCTTGTAGCCCTCCGTTGGACTCTCTCAAGCAGATCCCTGTCTCTCTTGAACTGGGGAGCCCAGAACTGGACACAATACTCCAGGTGAGGTCTCACTAGTGCAGAGTAGAGGGGAGGGAGAACCTCCTTCGATCTGCTGGACACGCTCCTCTTCATACACCCCAGGATACCGCTGGTCTTCCTGGCCACAAGGGCACATTGCTGCTCCATGGAGAACCTGTTGTCCACCAGGACTCCCAAGTCTTTCTCCACAAGACTGCTCTCCAGCAGATCACCTCCCAGTCTGTACTGTGTAATTTATTATTCTTACCTAGATGCAGGACTCTACATTTATCCTTGTTAAGCCTCATTTGGTTCTGCCCTGCCCAGTTCTCCAACCTGTCCAAGTCTCGCTGGATGGCTGCACAGCTTTCAGGTGTATCTGCCGATCCTCCCAGTTTTGTGTCATCAGCAAACTTGCTGAGCAGACACTCTGTCCTGTCATCAATGTCATTGATAAAGATGTTGAACAGGACAGGACCCAGCACTGATCCCTGGGGGACTACACTGGTTATAGCTCTCCAGCTGGACTTGGCACCGTTGACATTACCTTCATTATTCCTTTGAAACGGGAGTCCTCTCCTGTTCCTAGGCTGCTTAATTACAGTTGTTCTTGGAGCACTCCTGAAAAGAAATGAGTATGAATAGGAAAAGGAATTGATGGGCTGTGATTACATTGGTTATTGAAATCAATATGTCTGCAGCTGAAACATATACCCACAGCCTCTCTGGCTATCTTTGGATACCATGGCTGTTTATGGAGAGATTAAGCAATGTTTTACTTCTCTTTACATTCTTTTAAGGTAATTTTAACATAGGTGTTCTCCAGTTAATATTCTTATTCCTGATAATAAAATGCAATAACTTTACTCACCTTTCAGATATTAAGGCCACTAGCACATGCAGTGCTAACCCCAAGAGATCAGCATGATCACCACTGATGAGCAATAAAAAATGTGAATCATTTCTGTTGTGGATGTCCAGCAAGTAAATAAAGTTTTGGTGAGATTTAGCAGTAAGAAAAAGTAAGAAAACTACAAGACTTGAAATCCAAACCAATGCTTTAGAAAGAGATTGATGTATTAAATATTTATGCAAACATAATAAATTGGCAAGTTCATGAAAACACTGCTACACCTTCATCTCTTTCATATATCCTCTTCCTGAAAAAAAGGATTTGCTACTCAAACAGAATTGGAGCTCTGCTATATAATTTTCATGTCAGTGGCTACTTACCATTATCCTTTCTATGTCTGTCCTAGTTTAGGTAAAGACTTTAGCTAACAATAATAAGAAACCAATACATTTTTTTTTCTGAATAGAAGATGAACGATATCTTTACATCACTGGACACACACTCTGGAAATAGTGATCTCTTGTTAATACAGGATTAAAGTTCGATTAGTATTACTGACCTATTAATTTAATGAATGGCATATCTAACCATCTGTTGAAAATAATAGAGTTCTTGTGTATTTTTAACGGATTATGAAATAATCAGTCTTCCCCAGTATCACCTAGTAACACTTGCATTCTTCTTTATGACCGCGGCTACACTATTAGTTATTCTGACAAAAACTCTGAAGAAAATATTATACTGGTTTTTTTTTGGTTTTTTTGGTTTTTTTTTTTGGTGAAAGTAATGAAGAGAGGTTGGTGAATGTCATGTAAGAGATATCTAAGAAAAGATAGACTAAGGTTGAATTATTTGAATGAGATTCTTGTTCAACTATATGATTTCTTAAAGCTAGTGGAGCATGAGCCTATACAAAAATAGGGCATGATTTACCACTCTTCACTGATGCATACACACACCGTTGGTTTGATCATTATGAAGACTGCTGTATTTGCTGGCTACACAATTAATAGCAAGCTGTAGACTATAAAGCGATTGTTCAGCACTTTCACATTCTGAAAAGCTCCATCCAAAGTGAAATGATGTCATTGATTCTGCACGAACTAGAGATTAGAATAATTTAGCCATCAATGCTTCAAATGTATAAACCTTGACAGATTCAAGTTTTGGGTAATAGAAAGCTGCTTACGTAAGTGATTCACAAGAAGAATGTAAGTACTATTTAGATAAAAAAAAGCAGCCTGGGATTAAAAATGTTTAGATAAGCAATATCATGTATACTTCAAATGGAATAAAATAGGGAAGAAATAAAATATTCTAAATTAATTAATGAAATAAAGACAAATATAATGAAGCTTTTACTAATATTTCCTTCAGGAAAAAATATAATTGGTGTCTTTTACAATTCAGGAAAAAAAGAGCAGAGATTTGAAGTTGTCATTTCACTGAAAGCAAGACAAAGAAGCTTTATGCAGACCAGCTCACCTTGCATTTTTACATTCACTTTCACTGGGAGCTCTAAATAAGAACTAAACTTTACAAAACGTTGCCCAGAATATATGCTGCACGGAGAAAACCAAATCAAATGTTCAGGCTAAAATCTATTCACGAGATTTACAGAAATGTTGACTATTTCTAGTATGTGGCTCTAGTTTACAAAGAATTAGGACACTTTTGAGATACCAGATAATGTCTTCAGGTAGAATAACAGGACAACTGATCTCGTAGTCACATGTTCCAGGCTTCTATAAGTTTGTTATCATATGTTAACATAGTAACAGGTGAAAGTTTCTAGCAAAACTGATTCTGTTGACCTCAAAAGTTGTCATTGTTTTCAGTGGAGCAGGAGTTCACTTCTCTTGTGAACCCTGAGGAATCAGCTGTAGTTTTGTACCACTAGAAGGGAGAAAAGTTAGAGGCTGGGTGGATGGGTTAGAGGAACTGAGGATGGATGAATATGTAGTTGAAACAGTTATAATCCAAAGACCTGCATATACTGCCAGGACTTGATTTACAACTTTAAAATCTCCTTCATGTCTGAAGATAACATGCACTGTAAAGCTACGCTAAGACATTTCTGTTATATGTCAAGGGACCTCACTATGTATTTTTATACCTGAATTGTCGTGTCAGGATGTTGATCTCACTCACTCAGTATCATGAAGAAGACTGCTTGTAAAAATCACATCAGTATTACAGTATGTTCTTGCTGTAGGGTTCTCCTGTGCTGGAAAACATCCCTTGTTAAACTAACTCAAGTGAGAATAAGCAGACTGTGAAACAGTAGTCAATCCGTGTCAACACACCCTCCATTCTTGTTTGATTGCTAAAGTCAAATTTCTGGAGGTGTAGTGCTAGAAGATTCTTTGTACTCTTTGAATTTCCTCATATCTGTAGGCATGGGGAAGGATGTCTTTCTTCTTTCTGAGCACAGTAAGGGGATTGTGGAAAACATTTTAGGGCTGGGTCCCTTAAGTGGATCTATCCTGTATCCACATTGAGGAACAGTTACGTTAGCAGCTGGCGAATCATGCTAACTGTAGTTTTTACCTATACAGCAGAGAATATCAGCATAATGAACTTTGTGTGCAGGTAGAACTCATATTAGGAGCAATACTTGAATTACAATTGAAATAAAATTCACTGAGTAGACAAAATTTTAAGGGTATATCTATACTGTACTGTCTAATGCTGCAAAGAAGCATACAAATCAGCTCAACCATTAAAAGTAATATGACTGCATTTATATGGTTCTCTGCTGCCTGATTTTCAGAGTATTTTTATGTCAGAACTAGTGACTGTAGAGCTAGGCTGGGTATTTCAATTTGACACTACATTGTGCAATGAGGAAAATCTCTAATAAGAATAATTAGAAAATGCTTACGTACTCTTTTTTTTTTTGAGGGGGGGCCAATAAATACTAAGTAATCTTTATTAATGATAAAAAACTGTGTAAACTGAGAGGATGGATGAACTGGAGAACATTTCATTATTCTAATCATCATCTCTTAGTGGCAGGTGACCTGCTCCTCCACTTCCTTGCATCTTGAAAACTCACTAAGACTTCTGCAAAGAAAGCACAATGTTCTAAAAGGTAGTATTTTGCATCCACTGTGCTCAGCTGAAAATTACTTTATGATAGCTAAGGTAGTGAAGGATTGCACCCAGAAGAAACTACTAGTAGTTGAGGCTCATATTTCTACATGACCTGTGATGAAAGAGAGAAGGTGCAGCATCTCCAGAGACTTGGGACAATGTTCAGGGAGTGCTATAATTAATATACAATCGTTCCATTTGACAACTCTTAATCTCATTTTTTCAGGCTTGTGTCCTACAGATTGTTTATAAATTAGATTGGTGGTCATAGTAACTATTCCCCTGAGATTGCAAAGGGAAGCGAGCCTAAAATGACTTCTACTTTTCACAGCAGGGTCAAATGAGCACATCATCCTTCTCAGCAGGATGAGTACTGTGCAGTTTACTCTGGGGCAAATAATTTCCCTTTCATACGATCTTAGTAAATGAACTGTGGCAGACTCTATAAGTTTAAGGAGGAAAGTACTGTTCCTTAGCCTACAGTGAAGCTCTTGCACACTTTCAGCTTGTGCTGAAGCTCCTCTGTGGGTGACAGGTACTGGCGAGTCTGTCCATGTAGCTGCAACACAAACGAATGTATTTCCATTTTATGTATGTGGTGCAGGTCTTCTGTACTGTCTCCCCCAACTTGTAACAGAACATCATCAGCTCCATGGAACAAAGGACTTTCCATGCCTCTTCACAACAGAAAAGGAACTGAGTCCTCTAGGAAAATTGTTGAGATGAGATGTAGATTGTCTTTCTGTTCTGAGCAAAAAGCAGCTGCATCATAGAGAAACAAAGTTTTGTAAAGTTCATTGCATTGATAGAGAGAAAAGATGCGTATCTTTACTTCCAGAACTGCATATTCAGTGCAGAGTCAGAAAGTAAAACTGCAGACTGGAATTCAAAATGAAGTTAATACTTTTAACAGGATTACAGAGGAGTTATTTCAGAAAGAACTTGTAGTTAACAAAACATTTAAATTATATGCCAACAAGAATAAATTTCAAGTCACTTGCACAGCTGTGGCTTGTAGGAGGAAATCAACATAAAAGCTCATTTTTTACCACCAAAATAACAGGGATAACTTTTTTTTTTTTTTTTCCGTATGGTAGCATAATTTCTCAAAAACCACTTTCCAATGTAAATTCTTCCTTTAGAAAAGTCCTCACAGGCCTGTTGCAGGCACCGTATTGCTCCCGAGCCCTAAACCCTGATCTGTACTGATTCACTGTTTAATCTGTGATCCACAACACCCTTTGGCAAGGAGTTGAACAGTTCAGCCACACATGCGAAGAGCCAAGTCCTCTTATTTATTCACACCTGGCTTTTATGAGCTTAATCTTACCCCCACCACACAGTTTTTTACATTGCAAAACACTGTATCATAGTTAAAATAAGGATGTACTTTCAGCTTTGGTTATGCCAAGTTCAGATGCATTGTCTTCTTTGTAAGATTATATACTTATTAATAAAATGCATAATAGTAGATTTGATCATTTATATATATGTACATATACACACATATAATAAAATTTTATATTTTATGCGATACATTGTATACTAAGACTGTACAACTGTATTTTACATATACAGCCGTTTATTTGTGTTAGGTTCATGAAAAGATCGCTCTTCAGGAGGCTAAAATTAGAATGAGTCTGACTTACCAGTTTCATTCACTAATTATCTGAAACATAGGCTTTTACAGGATTAAATGGAATATCTGAAATAATTCTTATCTACAATTTAAAGTAATCTCCTTCGAAGAAATGAATGATCTGCAGGTGACTACTAAAGCCCTGTGATTTATTGATTCATTTTTATCGACTTAGTAGGTAGCAGAGCAGAGAATACATGTGAGCTGGTGAAGAGAAGGCGAGTGTGCACAGGCGGGTGCACACACCTGAACTCCCGAGCTTTCAGGGGAGATGATCGAGATAAGCACAGTCACAAGCTGGGGGGTACCCAGTCAGCCCAGGCAGCCGCGGTCTGTGAGAATTCTCGCTTCCAGGCAGCAGCGGGAAGCGGAGCAGCGGTGTTTCCCGCTAACCCGGAGCCGCGGCTGGTTGCGGGGGGACGGTGCCCAGCGCGGCCGCGGGAGGGGGTTCCCCGCTCCGCACCCCTAAGGGCGGGGAACGGCCGCAGCCTCTGCCGGGCGGCAGCCTGCGGGACAGGGGAGGGGGAGGAGAGGTGAGGGGATGAGGGAGAGAGGTGGAAGCGCATCCGGAGACAGGCGGAGAAGGGGCAGTACCTTCCAGCCATCGAAGGCGGGAAAATTTGGCGATGAGGATGAGGAGGGCGGCCAGCGCATCCCGCCGCCTTCCCCTCTTCCCCGGCCCGCCCCGCTAGGGGCTGCCGGCCGCGGCCCGCTTCCCTCCCCGGAGCGGCGAGGGGCAACGTCCTCCCGCCCGCCGCCGCCCCCGCTCCGGCCCTACCCCTCCTCCGCCCCCCTCGCACCACGCACCGCCTCCCCCTCGCCGGCGGAGGTGAGGCGAGGCGAGGCGAGGCGCGGCGCCGACTGCAGCGGCGGCACGGCGGGACTGGGGCGGTAAGGGCTCTCCGTGGCAGCCGGCTGCTTCCACCACCCAGCCCGGAGGAGGGAAAGAGCCATGGGCAGTAGCCGCCGCTCGAGCTGCCGCAGAGAAACTCCCCTCCGGATGTCGGCTGCCGGTGACCTGGTCTGAGGAGGAGGAGAAGGCGGCGGAGGGAGGGAAGGCGCCGTAGCAGCGGCGGACTGTGCAAGTTGCACTCTGCCCTTCTTCTTCTTCTTCCCGGGCCCGTGTCCTACCCGCGGAGCAGCATGCGGACTGGCCTCCGCGCTCCCTCAGATGTGCTCTGGCTGCCGCCGCTGCTGCCGCCTTCAGTGCATCCTGCTGCTGGCAGCGCTAACCCGGGCGCTGGATGAGACGGGAGGGGGGAGATCGCTGCTGCGGTTCCGCCCGCTCCTTCATGCGGACTTCTGCTCCGGCGGGGGTAGCACTGCCGCCGCCGCCGAGGAGCCGGCCTGCCTTCCCCCCCGCCGCCCGCGAAGCTGGGGGGCTCCCCCCACTCTCCCGCCCGGAGGGCCCGCATGGCGTGCTACCTGGTCATCAGCTCCCGGCACCTCAGCAACGGGCACTACCGCGGCATCAAAGGCGTCTTCAGGGGACCGCTCTGCAAGAAGGGCGCTCGTTCGCCGGTAACTGCCACCTCCTCGCTCCCTCCCTCACTTGCCCCCCGCACGGTAGGAGCGGTGCCGGCGGATGGGTGGGCGCGGGGCCGTGGGTGCCCACGCAGCGGGGCGGCGGCGTGGGCGCTGCCTCGCCGGGCGGCTCGGAAAAGTTTCTGAGTCGGCGGCCGCCTGCGTGGGGCCGAGGGGACGGGGCTGGGGAGGCGGTGCTGGCGCTCCGCGGCAGGGCTGTAGCTGCGGATCTCCGTGGACCGCGTCTCGGCCTCGAGCCGACGGCAAGGGGAATTTATGACGCCTTTCAGGAAAGTTGGAGGCTGCTATAGAGGGGCAGGCGCGGTGTCGGTGTCGGCTCCAGGTGTCGGGTTTAGTACCTTGTCCAAGATTTTGACGTTGCGGAGGAGGGGGAGCGATCGACCTTCTGGTTTCGGCTGCAAAAAAAAAAGGAACTTGCGCGTTTGGCTGCGGCGTGTTGTGAACTACCTGTCGAGACCGACATCTAGGCAGAACACGCGTGAAGTTTGGGGAGGTCCTGCGGAGACCCGGGTCCCGCCGAGCTACCGTAGACTGTCTGCGAGCCGCTCAAGGCGTTCCGTAGGGGCGAGCGTGTGGCAGGATGCGGGCCGTCAGCGCCGCGCCGCTGCTGCAGCTGGGGCGGGGGACAGCGGGGTGCGGGGGCAGCTGCCGGGACAGGGGGCAGGGGGCAGAGGGCTGCCCGGGGGGAGCCGTTGTGCCGGGGGCGCCTGGGTGGCTCTGAAGCATTGTAGCCTCTCCTCTCTGCCTGTCGACAGTGGTAGCGGTATCGCAAGGGCTTCCGTAGCCGCGTCTGAACTTTCCCTTGTCAATGTGCCGGATCTCAGTATGTGAAGCACTGAGGGGTGCGGACCTGCCATCCTCCGTGCGGGACTTGTGAAAATACCGGGGTCTCCTCGGTCCCTCCACTGCTGGGGTCCTTTCCGGCTTCGGCAGTGCCGGGTTGTGGCCCGTAACACACCTGCGTCCCAAACACCTTTTGGAAACCACTTGTGACAAAGTCTCTGCTTTTGGTTTCTCGTCTTTTGATGATGGAAAGTGACAAACATTTCATTATACTTCTAAAATCCCTTCTGTGTTGTGCACCAGCACTCTGATACAGCATCTACAGGTTCTTCCTTTGTACTGTTGTATTTTTCGTGTGCAATATTAATACACCTGCGCTATAGGTATCATCAGGCAGACATTGGCTGAGTTGTGTTTATGCTCTCTGACCCGTGGAGCCGATTCACCCTTGTGTGTGGAAGCTCCTGAGATGCAGAAGGCGTTAGCTGACATTTCTAGGGACCGCTTCTTATACTTAAGAAGGAAGTCTTAAGCAAGTGGCATTTATTTGTATTCCCTGTGCTGTGCTTGTGCTTTTATTTAATACCTCCTGCTTATAATTTTGAAAGATACAGGTTATGTCTTGTGGTCATTTTTAAAACGCTGAACTTGGATGCAGCCTTGAAGCTTCAATTTTCTAGTTTGTACAATTAAATGATCTTGTATTTGTACACTGTGAGGTATCTTACGCATGAGTCTACATAGTCTTTAATGGATAACATGTACCTTTCTATATTTAAAGTGTTCTGTATTAACAGACCACGAAATGTCAGTAGACTTAAGGTTATGCTTTAAGAAATGAGAACTATGGTGAATATTTTAAATACCTGTATCAAATTTCCTGGTTATATGAACAAGGATTTTTCAATCTGGATGTTTCTGTGGTATTTATTTAGCATACTTTGCTATTATTGTGTCAGAAACAATACTAATCCTTCTTCCTGGTATGCAGAGAGACCTTTGGTGTCTCAATACTAAGAAGAACAAGATATGGATGACTACAAAGATAATGCACTTTGTGCATGTGGATGTGTGGTGACAGTCATAAAATCTTTGTCAAATTCTACCTTTCCTTTGCCTGCTTTCACACATTGGAAAAGGATCTAGCTATGAATGTGCTGAAGCTGGGATCTGAAGTTAGCGGTAATGAATTCAGAAAAAGTGGAATCAGAAGTTGACACCAATGAATCATGTATCAATGGAGTTGTGATAGGACCTGCTCAGGGAAGAGAATGCTGAATTTGAGCATGATGTCAACATTACTGAGGATAGTGGACAGTAAGAGGCAGAAGGAAGCTGCCTATTTTAGAGACCTGATTCTATGTGTGAAGTGCCTTTTTTGTTGGGTTTTTTTTTCCTTCTTGGAAAGTTATGTTCAGGAACATGCTATGAACAGGTTTTCTGCCTCAGAAAATTTCTTTTTAATGCCATGCATTGTGCTACAGCGATACTGCATATACTTCAGGCTGATGATGTTGTCTACAGGGTTTTTGAGTCCTGAATAGAATAAGTTGATCAGGTTTTAGTTTTTGCAGTCATGATAGGTATGCTGTAATATTCACCTGCAGCCAAACCTGCACAGAGGTTTACTGCCACACCTTACAGGCTCGCAAAGCTGGCACTGAAATGACTTTGCTGTGAAACTTTTTGAAGAAAATCTTCCAGGATACAGCAGAAAATGGTACCGGGAATTCAGCAGATGGCCCCCTTGCTTCTGAATAATTTCTGAGCCAAGAATGTTATTAGGGTGCACTGTTCTGCTTGTGGCTTTTTAAGGTGAGATATAAACAAAGTCTCGTTTACTACTTGGTATTTAAAGATCTTTTTGTATTTCGAAGGAAGTAGAAGGCTGAGAAGACTCAGTGCCTTAGCCAATTTCTGACTTGGCTAATTATTTTTCTTCCGTTGTTCCCTGCAGCTTCAGCTGAATACAGTATTTTTCATGTACTTCTGTAAGCTGTTTTCTAATAAGGCTGTCAAGCAGCTGCTCTGTTGCACTTAGTTCTTACCTAATTTCTTTGGGTGTGGGGGTGGGAAATGCTTCCCTCTTACACAGAGCTACCTTTTATAAAGCACAGCTCTCACTCCATGTCCAGAGGCTCCAGTAGTTCTAAGTAAGTACATTGCAGGTACTGGGAAATAATGACTGTGTAGTTGATACTGAGCCACAAGCATGCTGTTCCAGCAGTAAAACAAGTGTAACCAGGACTGAGTACCACCTTGTTACATACACTCTGTAGCAGATAGCAACACTGGGCACTTGGAAACTTCTTAGAAAATCTAAGCATGTTTGAGGACTGAGGGATGGTAAAGAGAGAACAGGAGGGCCATGGCACAGGCAGCTCTCTGCTTGAGCCTAATCGGGGAATGCTAACACAACTCAGTCTGCCACATAGAATGCCAGTTTTGTGTTTCCCACCAGTGAGGAGGAACATGTGCCAAGCACCATTGTCAGAAAGCAGTTTAAAGGATACACATGGTGAGTATCATGTGAAAAGTGGTCTAGGTGGCAGCAGGTTAAAAGGATACACCCACCGTATAGCTGGATGATTGGCTAAAAAGACCAAATAACTTGCGAGGTTCTGATGATAAGCAAGCCAGTCATCCCTCAGCACCGTGGCTGTATCCTCAACAGCACTGAAAGCAGAGAGGAAAGGTAGTAATGGGAAGTAAAATTTCAATTAAGAGATGCAGTATGAAGGGACCAATAATGAACCAGCAGCTTCAATAAATAATCTGGTTTGGGTAGTTTCTATGAAAGGAAAGGGAAAAAATACCCAACTGTAGTAACAAAATAATGTAGAAAGCACAAGAGGGAAAAATAGGAAAGAGAATGGAAAATGGTACTTTCACTTTTCTGTGCCAGAAGCCTCTGGCAGCTGCCTCCAGCAGAAGTGGCCACCTGCCAGGGGTGATCCTGCTCACTCTGCTGCAAGCGTGGAGCTGGTTCACCAGCGTACCTGCCTCACACAAACTAAAGAAGGGCATGCCTAACTATTTCTAATCTCATTGATTCCTGCCACTTCACATCTCAGACTGGGCTGAGTTTGTTTCCTCCCAGCCCTAATGCCTGCACTGTGCTGTGAAAAAAAAAAATCATTCCTGCAGCCCAGACTTAATCTTATGTGACCTTCTTTCCTGCTTTTGTGGGTACTATTACTGTGCTTTCTGTGCATTCTGCAACATGTGAGAGACAAAGAACTTCCAGAACATATGAATGTGGTTTTAGCCACATGTATCCTTGCTGGTCATGCCTTGTGTTAAACCTGGTTTTGTGGTATGTATCAATTTTGAGCATATTTTATTTCAGTCAGGGGGTAGCACTTTGCACATAGCGTTGCAATTAAATTTAATAATCTTCAACCAATTTCTGTTGGGGCCATTTCTTTCACCCACAATTAGCAGTAATGTTAACCAGCTGCTTTATGTTTGACAGCACCTTTCCAGCATTCTAATATTTTTATTGGTGTCTCAACTGAGTCCTTAAAACCTCATTGATTTCTCCCTTATTTTGCATGTGGCAGTGATTGTTTGTCCATTACTTCCAGTGTTATTGCTGGTTACATCCATTTGCATTCTCAATTTCAGTTCATACACATTTTACTCACACAGAGTGTAACAGTTTAGTTCAGTTGTGGGTTGTTTGTTTTTTTTTTTTTAATCCTGTACTGTGTACAATGTTGAAAATGGTTGTAGAGACTTGGTGTTTGTGAAACAGGTGCTCCCTTGTATAGTAGGTTGAGCTGTTAACCAGGCTCTAAGCATTAAAGGCTGTTACTCTGCCTATTCCTGCCCTGCTTTCTGGATTACTGCCCACACGTGCTGTCTATGGTAAGCACTTGCCTGCCTGCACTGGGGAGGATGCTTCAGCTCCTTCCTCTGACTAAATGAACGTTTTGTCTTGACCACTTAACGACTAAATAAAGTGAGTAACTTTGTTTATGCAAATACTTTTGAGATTAGATTCCTTGTATAAAAAGTGTGGTCAAAAGAATCTCATAATCTGAATTTACTTATTCCCTGTCAAAAAGGATTTACAAGAGCTCCCTGAAAAAGGTTGGTAAATGGAAAACTTTTAAAGACTGGCCAGAATATAGGCACTTTTTCCTACTTGGGTTTCCCTGACAGACTGTATAGCCTTTGGCTACAAGGCTTGAGTTGTTTTTTTTTCTGGCATTTGACACCAAGAACCTTTGTTAAGTCTTTTAATTACATCTCAACTTATTACTTTAGAAGTCTTCTTTTATCATTACCTGCAAATGTAGTTTTTCTCACTTGTATTAGGAAATCTGTGGGGTGTATTAAGAGGAGTGTGGAGAAATACTACCCTGGGGAAAACGTTGACTTTTCTGTGCGAAAAAAAAAAGAAAATCAAAATGGTTTTATCTTCCTGCTGAACTACTGTTATTTTAAAATGCCGGTGCAGTGCACTGCACTGCGAGAGATTTAGTTTGACCACTTTATGTGTCTATCCACGTGTATAAGCCTGGCTTCTTGTACGAACGTATCTTGCATGATGCCCTCAAGGTCTTCACTCTGGAAAACTGTGCACCACATTTGTTACAACACACAGCAGAAGCCCAAGATTTAGTATCATACTGTGAAAGTTTTTCACACAGCGGTAAAAAAATAGTAATAATAATAATGGATCAGGGATAATTTCTTTAAAATGTCAAATTAAGTTCATTACAGGCTCAAGTCAATGTCAGAGGCATATGGATGCATGCATGGGCCTGCAAGAACCAGAATTTCCAACCTGATATAGAGAACCATTAAAATCTAGTTTGTCTCTCTAGGGAATTAAGTGATGTTCACTGGGGAAAAACAGCGAGTTTGCAAACATACGTGCATGCAAAAGTCCATGCATGAGAACATTTCTGAATAGCAATAAGAGGATCATTTAAAAGAGCTTTTTAGTATTCACATCAATGGTTGCGAACATGTTTTTTTTCCAAGATTCAACCAGCTCTTCTCTTAGCCTTTCAACCTTCATGACTCTGAATTATCAGTATTAAAATAATAACTTGGTTTATGAAGGTAATCTGCATAGGTGATATCAGAAGCAGCTACTGTAATATTAGAGTTAGATATCCAGCGTTCACTCCTGCATTTCTGCAGTTTTCTTGTGGGCACATATCATTGCTTGCCTTGTACAATCATCTACTGCGCATGACTAACAAAGTTTGTCGTGGGGTATGTACACATGTCTGAAAATGCTGTTTGCTGCTCAGAATGTATTGTTCTGTACCCAGCCATAAGACACTTTAATGACAGCTTTTTGTTTGTTGTTTGGTTTTGGGTTTTTTTTTGAATACTAGACTAAATTTATGTGCATATTGGATAAGATGTAAACATCATCATCAAAATTTTGTCCCAGTTTCATAGTTATGCATAATGATAATTGGCAAGCTGGTTCAAGTAAAGAAATAGAACTATTGTTGGGAGATTGCACGCAGCTCTGAAACAATTCATACATTAATCAACTCTAGTTGATATCAATTTTTCAATTGATGTTTTCCCTGGAACACATTTTAAAACTGATTTAGTGCATTTGTGTCAACAGAAATATTCTATCTGTATTCTGCTCAGACTGAAGTGGAGAAATATATCTGATGTTGTTGAGAAAATTCTCAGTTGTAATCGGCTGTAAATCTGCAGCCTGCATTTCCAGCTTAGATTGTAACAGGACAGCTTGTGAAACTACACTGGTGTAGGGAAAGAACTTCCTAAAATATACCCTTTAATAGCAGAATATTCAGTACATGGGATTTTTGAATTAAAATTGAATTCTGCATGAGCACTATTATCAAATGGTCTGCTAGAAATGCAAAATCATAGTTCTTAAGTTAGTCTATGTATTTTTTCTTTTCAAAGAAAAGTTTTCACACTCAGATTTATATAATTCTACTTGTGTTTTTTTTGTGGATTTCAGAAGCCATCAGTTAAAATTGTCTGTACCAATCTCCATTTTTCTGTGCTAAGCTTTACATCTTCAGTGGAATTATGACTTTCTGTGAGGCGTGAAAAGATCTGACCACTGATACTTATTTTTTTGAGGCGTGGTTTAAGAAGGACCAAAAGGTGTATATTCATGCCATCCTACCTTAGACACTGGAGAACTGAGTGCAAATCTTAAGTCTGGAACCTGTTCTTGAGCCCTTGTGTGTGATTACAAAAGGCTTCTGGTGATGCATTACAGGTTGCCAGAGAAAGAATCTGCAGTGATCCTCACATCAGTTGCTTAGTGAATGTTGTGGTCCAACTACTGGCTAAGGCGGATGACCAGTGGACTGGATAATAATGATTTCTCTGTGTGGGAAAGGCACTGCTTACTTCCGGATGCTGCTCTGCCTGTTCCACCGTGCTGGAAGGCATTACGGTGTAGGAACAGAATATCCAGGATGACCACAGCCCTCACGGCTGCAGGCCTGTGCAAAACAGCAGCCTGAGAGGTGTTCCTATCATCTCAACACAGGGAATGGCTGCCTGGTCTGATGAGCACCAGATCAGAAATTGTCACATAGCTATGGAGAACTTGTTTAGAAAATAAATTAAAAAGCACAGTCATGTAGGTTGCCATAGAGCAGAAGACAAAAGCTCACAATGTAATGTGCATGCAAGTAGTTTATGCATAACAAATAATAAATACATATCCTTTAAATGTCACTGAATACATATGCAGCTTCTCCTAGCTGTCTTAATGCTTAACTGCAGTCCTTATAAGCTGTACTACTGTTTTTCCTCGATGGAAATCTTAAGGCTATTATGTTGTATGCATTTACATGAATGGACACTAGTATTTCCCTTCTTAACTGTTTCAGTATACTATTACTTCACTCAAGGAAAGAGACAGCAAAACCTGTGTGAAAAAAACAGTTTAGTGAGACAGATGAAGAAAGATTAGATTGGTGCTATATACAAAGGTTTCAATTTTCCATTGGAATCATAAATGTATACTTGGCTATTCAGTGTGGCAAAGAGGTAATGTAAGGAAGACTGAGCAATGTTGGGAGAAAGTGATTTGCTCACAAAATTAAGAGCACTTAAAAAAAAGTTCTGTTTCTGGGAGTGAGTGATAAACTTTTGTGGTTACTAATCATCAACAGAAAAATCACAGATGTGTGCTTTTTGATGCAGACGTCATATTCGTACCCTATAAAACAAAATATACATAGAAATAAGTGTTGAATTTGTAAACTTTCTGGTTTAATATTTTGTTCATTTCTTCTGCCGAAGACCATTCTGTATTTTATACCATGTGGAACAGGAATTTTTTATTAGGTATATACTGTACGATACATATATTTTATTGCTTAGCATTACAACAAGCATATTTTAGAAGTTAAGCTTCAAAAAGTAAAGATGTCGCATTCTGGTTATTTATCTCAGAAGATAACCCTTTCTTTAACATAAACAAAAAATGGTCTCTAAATTTATTCCCTAGAGGACATGTCTTATTTGAAACTGATAACACTTAGTGGAGAAAAATACGCCTAGCACAGGTTTAGAGCTCTCTTCGTATTACAGGGAACAAGTTTTCATTCTGTGAAGTTAAAAAAAAAAAGAGTATTGACAGCATTGGGCTTTTCATTATTTAAAGCAGATATGGTGCCTGAAATAGAAGGTTATATCCATATGCTAGATATATCCATAACCACTGGGCTAGAACTCATGGAAATTCCTGGGAGTGGTCAGGTGGGAATTAGGCCTTCTCCCCCCAGAAAGGTGGTAGGATCAATAGCCCAACTGCAGTGCATCTACACCAGTGCAGGCAGCGTAGGCAACAAACAGGAGCAGGAGGCCACTGTACAGACGGAAAACTACAATATAGTTGCTGTCATGGAAATGTGGTGGGATGATTTGCACACCTGAAGTGCCGTGTTGGATGGTGATAAACTCTTCAGCTGGGACAGGCCAGGAAGGAGAGGTGGTGGAGTGGCCCTGTGTGTTAGGGGGTGTTTGGACTGACTTCAGCCTACCGATGGTGATGATAGGGTTGAGTGTCTATGGGTAAGAAAGCAGATATCATGGTGGGAGCCTGTTATAGACTACCCAACCAGGATGAAGAGGCAGGAAGAATGTTCTACAAGTAGCTGGGAGAAGTCTTAGAATTTCTAGCCCTTGTTCTCTTGGGCAACTTCAACTTACCAGATGTCTGCTGGAAATACAATACAGCAGAGAGGAAACAGTCTAAGAGGTTCCTGGAGTGTGTGGAACTCCAGGTACCCAGCTGCCTGAGCTGAAAGACAGGGATTAGAAGCAGAACAAGACCCCCATAATTCAAGAGGAAATAGTCTGTGATCTACAACACCACTTAGACATACACAGGTATATGGGACTGGATGGGATGCGTGCAGGGGTACTGAAGGAGCTGGCAGAATTGCTCACTAAGCCACTTGCCATGACTTATCAGCAGTCCTGGCTAACCAGGGAGATCCAAGTAGGCTGGAGGTTAGCAAATGTGAAACTCATTTACAAGAAGGGCTGGAAGGAGGATCCAGGGAACTACAGGCCTGTCAGTCTGACCTCTATGCCAGGAGAGCAGATCATCTTGTGTGCTATCACTTGGCACATACAGGACAATCAGGTGATCAGGCTCAGTCAGCACATGTTCAAGAAAGGCAGGTCCTGCTTGACCAACCTGCTCTCCTTCTTTGACAAGGTGACCCAGCTGGTGGATGAAGGAAAGGCTGTGGATGTTGCCTACCTGGACTTCTGTAAAGCTTTGACACTGTTTCCCACAGCATTCTCCTGGAGAAACTAGATGCTCATTTCTTGGATGGGCATAGGCTTTGCTGGGGAAAAAGTTGGCTAGACAGCTGGGCCCAGAGAGTGGTGGTGAATGGAGTTAAATCCAGTTGGTGGTTGGTCACAAGTGGTGTTCCTCAGTATCTTTATCCGTGAACTTGATGAGGGGATCGAGGGCACCCTCAGCAAGTTTTTCAGGTGACAACAAATTGGGCAGCTGTGTTGATCTTCTTGAGGGTAAGGAGGCTCTAGAGAATGATCCGGACAGGCTGAATCTATGGGCTGAAGACAATGGGATGAAGTTCAACAAGGCCAAGTGCTGAGTCCTGCATCTGAGTCACAACCACACCAGGCAACACTACAAGCTTGGTGAAGAGTGTCTGGAAAGCTGCACTGTGGAAAAGGACCTGGGCTTCTGGTCAACAGCTGGGTGAATATGAGCCAGCAGTGTGCCCAGGTGGCCAAGAAGGCCAAAGGCACCCTGGCTTGTATCAGTAATAGTGTGGCCAGTAGGACTAGGGAAGTGATTGTCCCCCTGTACTTAGCCCTGGTGAGGCTGCATCTCAAATACTGTGTTCAGTTTTGGGCCCTTCATTGCAAGAAAGACATTGAGGTGCTGGAGCATGTCCAGAGAAGGGCAACAAAGTTGGTGAAGTGTCTAGAGCAGAAGTCCTGTGACGAGCGGCCAGGGGGACTGGTGTGGTTTAGCTTGGAAAAGGAGACTGAGCCTGCAGACCTTATTGCTCTCTACAGTTGCCTGAAAGGAGAGTGTAGTGAGATGGGGGTTTGTCTGTTCTCCCATGTAATAAGCAATAGGAGAAGAGGAAATGGCTTCAGGTTGCACCAGGGAAGGTTTAGGTTGGATATCAGGAAAAATTCCTTAACTGAAAGGGTTGTCAAGCCCTGGAACAGGATGCCCAAGGAAGCGGCTGAATCACCATCCCTGGAAGTTTTTAACAGATGTGTAGATGTGGTGCTGAGGAATTTAGTTTAGTTGTGACCTGTCAGTGCTGGGTTAACATTTGGATCTGATGATCTTATAGGTCTCTTCCAACCAAAACAATTCTACGATTCTATGCCATGTTATGACTTCTAATGCGAAAAAGGAAAATAAAGCAAATTAATTTGTTTGTTTGTTTGTTTGTTTGTTTTTTGGTGGGTTTTTTTTGAGGTTTTTTTGGTCAGCTACTAGTCTGGGTATCTACTCATAATATTATTTCTTCACCTTAATCACTGACTTTGTAAGTGATTGATTTTGATATCTGTGAGTTGTGGGATCAGCCTTTAAATGTTGATTTGCCTGCATGACAACTTTCATCATCAGAGATCGTTATAAACAGTAGGTTGGAAGAAGATAAAAAATATGTTTCCTTGAAAGGGATTTAAGCAAGTTTACAGAATGACTTAATAGAGCCTGCATAATCTTCACAATTAATAAAATCAAAGGCAGAGAAACATGCTTAAAATCCACAGCAAAATTGTTTTGCTTCCACTGTCTGTCTATTCTTGAAGACTCACTCTTTAAGCTATAGCAAATGTGGCTTATTAGGCATGTACAGTTAGAAATATTCAAGTAGGAAAAACAGTTTTCAAGACTTTTCTTTTAAAATTTGGAGTTCAACTGTAAATTTAAGTAATAAGGACTTTGAATGCTTTTTTCCTTGACCCAAATAAGGTTGCTCATGCCAAGCTTTTGCCAAAATATTTCTAATTGCAGTAGCATTATCTTCCTGACACTCTGAGTAGCACTGTCTGAGGACTAAAATTATGATTTAAAAAGTACTCGATATATGTATTTTTAGAAACTGTTTTAATTACTGCGATTTATCATTGTACCAAGCAATACTGTTACCTTGGAGAATTAAAAAAAAAAATCCCAAACCCACCAAAACCTAAACCACCCCAAACCATGTCCCCAAACATAGCAAAAGAATCGGATTTAGCAGGTGAGATCACCATGAATGTGATGAATCACTGGCAGTCTTTCTTCCTATGTCTACTCAGGTAAAGTTCAGATCTTGTCTGACCTTCCATTTGCCTGGGAGCTGTTACAGAAATTTTAATTGGCCTCCTGATTGCCTGTTCCGAATAATAACTGATCAAGTAATTGCATCACCTTATGCTGAAGAGTTCTAAATACATAAAGCATTCTGAGTTGTCTCTTTACAATAAAAGGCATGGCTGCTCATGTTATATGTTATACAAGAAACTGTTCTTTTCTATCGTTGTGTGCTTACTTAGCCATGTTTATACTTCTAACCTCTGGCTAAGAAGGATGGCAACTGTAGGCATTAGGTATTAGAGAGCCTTAGATTGATGCCTTTGATTACAGCATGCTATAGGATAAATTGCGTGGTTCACATCTCTTACAGAGTTAAAAAGGATATGTGGTATCTGAAGAGACATAGAGATGTCAATTTTGTACTTGATGGTACTAATATATTTTGATAAGATCTGCATATTAAGAGTGAGCCCTCAAGTACAGTGATTTAGTACTGCAATTTTTGTACACTGTACTTTTGTACATTGTACTTCACGGTGGGTAGAACAAACAATAAAAATGTGAATCCTTGCCTCCACTCTGAAGGACAGCGAACAAAGACACAGAAGTGTTGCAGCTGGCAGGAATGGAGAGGACTTGGTTTTCAGAAGTGACTGGAAAGAGGAAGGGATGGGGGATAGTAAATGTGAACAGGGAGGTTAATTGCAAAGTAAATGAGTTTGGTACAGAAAGAAAGCGCTGGGGCTCAGATCCTCAAAGGCTATGTGTATATTAGTAAACAACACCAGGGAGTGTGCCAGGCACTGGAGCTTAATCAGCTAAACTATTAAATTGTAAGCATTGTTTCTAGTGTGCTTATGGTGTCGACCAAGTAGCACTGTCTTAAACATTTCTTGGAAAGACTTTAAGAACTAGGATAGGGCTAGGACCTTTACTGGCATGTGGTTTCCATTCCAAGAGAGTTTAACAGCACTGACATAGGCTGCTCAGTAAAGGCAGCTGAAAGCCTCCCTTTCTTTTATCAGGCTTTGAAATCCCTCCAGTATCTGGAACTCCAAACCACCTATTGGGAACATTGCCCATCTGCTGCGGTTCCCCAAACTATAACTGGGCATTGAGAGAATGGTGGGTGCCATAAGTTAAAATTGTGCTGGGTAGCATTGTAAAAAAAATTATATGGACAGTTGTGTGCTAATGCTTGAGCCCATGTGTGTAGCCTGGACTCCAGCTCCATTAAGGGTATGCAGGATATAGAACTGGAGTGTGTTGGGACATTTGAAGACTGAAGGGTAGTGGCTGGATCTCCTGACACCTAACTGGTGGGTAGACTATATAGAGAGTCTGGATTTCCTCACAAAGACCATTAGAAATCTGTCTCATACTCTTCCCAGAAGGTGTCTCAGTAAGCGTGATGTGCATATGCTGACTGAATGAGAGAAAGCTCAGCTTCACCACTCAGGCAATGAACTTCAAAGATAAAGAGCAGGTGAGAGGGAATTGGTAAATCAGTAATGAGTTTCTTGGAGTGCTTTCTGTAGTTCCTTCAAGCATCCTTAAAAGTCACAGGAAGCCGAAGTGCCCAGTGACTGTCTGTTCAGGGCAGGATTTTAGCTTGTGTAAATCAATGTATTTAATTGATTGCATTTTCCAAGGTTGATTTATGCCAGCATGGATCTGGTCCTCACATTTTATTTAGGTTTTATTTAGTAAGCAATTCGGCTGAAGTTAGTGAAAACTAGTTGCTAGGACCTCCAGGGGTGAGGCATCGACTGTGATTCAATCACAGAATTTTAATTAGAAGGGAAACGCCACTATGCTCCAAAAATGAAACCTTGAGTATTTTTCCTGGGCTCGATACAATGACTGTCTTTTCTGTACTACCAAAACACAAACAATGCTGGTTATTTACAAACCATGCTGCTATAGTGTATAAATTCATACAGTAAGTATACCACCTTTCATGTTACGGAGCATCTCTTTCTTTGATTTGCACACTTCCCTGAGAGCACACAGTTTGACCCAAGACTTGTTTCCACGTTCCTTACCCTCGTAGCAGATACGTGTTCCATAAGAAGGAAAATTCTGGGATTATTCACTGTGAGATGGTGTTATGCTATACATTTTAGATGCTCATAGTAGCATAAATGCCACTTGCTTTCAGGATCCCGATTTCTGGTTAGAATAAATCAGATCTAAGTAAAAGACCCATATAAAGCACTTTTTATCTTTCCAGCAGAGAAAAAGCTCCACAGAAGTCAGTTGCAACTTTTACTAAATTAGAAGTGCAGAGCAGTGCATTTCTGAAATGTGAATTAGTGATCAGACTTACTATCTCAATAATAATTAATACTAATCACTAGCCTAGTATTATATTAATATTTGAATAGTAAGCTAATATCCTGTTCTGTGCTGTTAAATGTTTTGTGCATGAGTGAGTGACTAGGCCACGTAGTACCAGCTGTTGGCATAGTGAAGTGATTTGTTTCCTATGGAGAACAAGAGTCATTTTTAGGTTTCTCTTGAAACCTAATGTGTACAATATTTTATTAACAATATACGACAGATTTTCTGGGCTTTTATGTTTGGCTGCCCTGTTAGGGATTTCTGTTTGTTTTCTTTCCTCTTAGATGACAGTGGTAATCTCCTCTAACATAATACGTACCAGAAACCTACCAGCAGTCACTACCTGTAAGACTGCTTGAGGAGAAATCCTGCTCTTTAATGACTTCAGCAGGACCCTGCCCTTGGATGAAATAGGAGGGCTGGCGTTTAATTCCACATAAGGTATTCTGTCTTCACAATAGCAGAGAGTCACTCTGCTATTTCAGTTCTGCAGGTGAGTGCACACCATGGATGCTGTAGGCATCTGGGTGACTGCAGGTCACTGAGTGTTGGGAAACTTTGGAGTTTGGTGCTTTGCTTGGACAAAAGGAATTCACCTTTGTGTAGTCGTATTCCTTTCTTCATGTTGTTGATGCCACCATTGGGCAAGTGAGAGTTGGAGGTATCTTGCTTTATTATCTGGACCTAGTAAATATTTCCATTGTGGTATTAAGTGATGATCTGATGAGTCTGGAAAATTACAACTAGAAAATTAAGTCTGGAAAAATGACACCTATGGGGATGCCAGAGGTTTTGTGAGGCTGCTACACTTTCTCTAACTGGGTTGGATATATATATGATAACTCCATGCTTGCCCTCTTGGTATGTCCACCAAGTGCTGCCATGCTACGTGCACTCTGGTACCTACTAGTGACTGCTCTCTCTGTCTGTCTGAAAGATCAGGAGGATACTAGCAAGAGAACATGGAACATAGAGCTGTGAAGAGCTGGGTTGTTCATTCTGTCTTTCTGAGATGCGCTTGGAGTTCATCGTGGTTTAGCAGGCTGGTAGTGATGTGGGGAACTGCCTTGGGAAGGTGAAAGGAACAGAAAAAAAAATGGGAGGCTAAGTATGGGAAAATACACATTTTTTTCCATTGGTTTTGTTTTCATATTGATAATATGTTAGAGAAAAGATATTCATCCATGGCCAAAGGTCTGCAATGCGACAGTAGATCTAAAATAATTGACACAAATAAATAAAACTTTGGAAAACAGAATTTTGGCAATTGCGTGTTAGGATATTTTTGCTCTCTGTGTAGCTGATAAATGAGCAAGTCTGCAATTGCCACTGGAAATGGACTCGACTGTCTCACTGTGATATTTACCCTACTGGCACTGGTTTAATCCCATCCCCGAGGCAACTGAAACACAGATACCGGTTGCATAGGGTTTTAGTTAATTTATATGTAGTGAATCTGTATGTACATAGGGGTTACAGGCACTGTAATGGAAGAAGGGCTGGTTTTAGTATGCAGGTAAGTGAACTGCCTTCTTTGCATGATGGTAATTCCAGTGATTTTGTTAGTGTGTAAACTATAAACTTACTCTGTTAGCACACTGAGTGTGTTTATCACAAACTAAAAGTCTGAGAAAATGCAGCTTTTGTCAGGAAAAAATGAAGAGTTCCCCTCTTCGGGTATGGTGCTGGGAATGATTTTGCCTAAAGAAGGAATGACTCAATAGCTTTTTCAGTTGCAGGAGCACAACTTTCATGGTAGGTATATCCCTAGGAAGTGTGGGGTTTAGGTAGGCATGTGCAATAATTTATGTCTGAGCCATTTGTTAATAATGGCAGTGTCAGAGGTGCTCTCAGTGCTTATGGCAGGCTGGGGAGAAGAATTCAGCAGCAGGTTGCTGCTTCATCCCCTCACTGAGGGCTGGCATTTGTACACAGTGAGAGGTTGGAAAGGTACATCACTTTTCCCTGTAACTAGTATAGGAATTAATCTGTGCTTCTCATAGTAGTTTCAAGGAGTTTTACTGAACTCGGCTTCCATGATTTTCAGCAAGATCTCTTGTAAAAATGTTTATAGAAAATCCTGTCTCCCATGCAATTACTCTGCCATATGCAGGGGCACATCTTACTCATTCTTTGAATGTTTTATGCTTTCAGGGGGATTTAAGAATAAATACTACCATAGACTACAAAATTAACATACCAAATTAGTGCTGTGTTATACACACAGAGTGATGAATAATGTTAGTTCAGGGCTTGATCCTGCATATGCCGAATTTGAGAAGATTTTTTGGTGTTATTTTGGTTTATGATTGGCACATAAAGGTCTTGATTTTTTTTCTAAAAAAAAGAACAAAAAAAAGGTAATTAATTAAATATAGCCATAGCATGTTAACAAAAAACAATGGCAAATAAAGATTACATTAGGTTCTTCTATGAGAACTGTAAGACCAAATTTCCACCAACGTTTTTGTTTTTCATGAGGAAAAACGCATTTGCAGTGCTGTAATTATTTTCTGAAGCAGAAAGCCAGTCAGATTACATTGATATCATTATATCATCTGTGTTAGAAAGTACTAATTGGAGATTACTTTCTATCAGGTTTGATTCAACAGCAAACAAAGTTAACATAAGTGGCCATATACCTGAATTAATTTCAAATGATCTTTTAAGGTTGAGATGTTAAGGTTGAAACGCCTTTAAAGTAAACTAAATGCTGCTCATGTTTGGAATGTGATCTGATATATAATCAGGTTTCTCCTATGGAAAGGTTAGAAGTTGTGATCCAGTGTTCAGAATCAACAGCAGAAATGTCTGTTTTTAAGGTTTAGAAATGTATAAAACTCAATATAAGCTGATTTTAAAGATTTACTTGCATTTAATAGTGTGGGCATGGAAGATACGGGATACCTTTCTTAGGGAAAGAAAATTTTGGATTATGCAGGATATTGTAAGTGATGCGAGTTCATGCTCTGGGTGGTGGGACTGTTAAAGAATGCAGATTTAAGCAGTTGATATCATTATATATTAAAAATAAATATGTAGAGAAATGTATGAGGATGAAGGACTGTGTGTAAGACTTTAGGATACCCAACAGTGTCCATTATAGTGCTTTTAAAGACTCAATATTTAATCATTTTTCAAAACAGAACAAGTTTAACACATGTCAGAGGCTGGTTAATTAATTTATTTAGAGTTTTTGTGGCAATTTTTGCATCTGTTTTTCTTTCCCCTTAATAAAGAGGTTTTTGTAACTAGGTTTTATTTTGTTCTTTCAAAAGAAGAAAAGATCAAAATGATGTCAGTGTTAGCTCAAAATTCAGGACAGCATCTTTTGGCTGGTTTGGAAATACAGCATTGCTGTGTTCTCTCTTGAAGGGAAAACTATGTCTTTTTCATATGCACAATGACTTTCCATGCTAAGTCAGCTTGAATTAAAGTCACTGAATATTCTATGGCAAAAGAACTTTGAACCTAAATTTGACATTAGCTTTCCCCGCTGCAGCCTGAGGACAAGAGGAGGAATATGTAGTGTTTTCAGAGAATACTGTAAATCTTGTGGACATCCATTCTGCGAATCTGGAGAAGTGAAGGATGGAAGAAAAGGAAGGTAGTAACGAAAGCTGTATGAAGGAGTGCGTTCCCTGCTTCCATTATGCCTCCCTGGTTGTTCCTAGAAAGACGTGATATGCTTTGCTCTTACTACTGTGTGATGGCTCAGTGCAGAGTATACACACATGGTAAGGTGGCTAAATGGAGATGGGGAAAGAGCAGAAGGTGAGGAAAGGGAGGTATGAGGAGGCAAACATGACTGTGGTCCCTTCCTCCAAGAAGCACCCTGTGGAGACAGGGCTGTGTGAAGTGCCAGCAGTAGTTGTGAAGCTCCTCCACCAATCTTGAAGGGAAGTGGTGCAAGAGAAAGGCAGGGTAGTTTGCTTCCTCCTTATGAAGCAGGAGGAGTTAGGGGAGTTGAATGCGTGTGTGCATGTAGACTCTTCAAATAATCCAGTTTCTAAGCCATAACATGCAAGTACTCCTGCCATCTATACGAGATATTTATATAGGGAAAGTACATTTTCACTAAAGCTGGATATGGTGGGTGCTATTTTGCTGGTGAACGGTGATACTGTTACTGGAGAGAGAAGGAATGTGTGTGGGAAAATGAACGTTTTAAGTTAAAAATGTGTATTACATGTCTAGAAATTAATTTTAGGTTAATATTAACAAGACGAATAATTTCTCACATTAATATATGAGAACATTGTCAGTAATTTTTGCCTGAATTCAGTGTCAGTATACTTCACTTGACACATCTTAGCTCTGAAAATTTTAATGAGATTTCTTCCTTTTCCAATCTGTAAAGCTCTCTGTGCGCCTAAATGTCTAACTAGTACCTGACTTCAGAAAAAAATGATACTACATTGACCTTGCTAAAGAAGGAGAAAATTCTAGCAGAAAGTAGTCATCAGGATCAAGCTCAGGGTAGTCTAAAAGTGACAGTCTGGTGAGATCTTTCTGTAATTTTCAAAAAAATTAACGTGAGCAGTCAGTCTCACATCAGCTGCTTTGAGTTTACAAGGCCACACAAACTCCGTCAGCACATGTCTGTGCTGGAGCTCAGAAGTCATAGTTGCCAGTGGGACTCACTTGTACAGGTTCATTTAACAGTGAGCTTCTTTGAGCAGCTTGCTGGCTAAAATAATACAGAGGGGTGGCATGTGGCTGTTCCTGACCATATAGGCATAATTCTGTGTTATTTAAAAAAACCCTCAAACATTCCACTTTCTCTTAATAATTTGGGCAAAAGAGAAAGTAATTAGATTGTGCAGTGTTTGTGTTTGCATGAGAATAAAATATAAAAATATATTGCAATAAGGAAATTCCCTTTAATCAGAAGTACTTCTTTCAAGAAACTGTTAATAGGCATAAGTAAGAATAATGAAATCTGAGTTTTGGTTTCTAGGACTACAGAGAATGCAGATAGTTTTATTTATGGTTTCTTGTTTTGTAAAATTTACCAAAATAATTTTTTTTGTTGTGATAGGCTGTACTTTATTTCTTCAGCAACACAGTAAAAAAGAATAAGGAGAATAAATATTAATGGTTACTACTATATGTAAATGGATTATTCATGTAAAGCTGCTTGACATCTATCCTGGAAATGAAGGGACAGGGTCATATTTACTAGTGTGGTGTCCTTAATTCTGTCATTTATAATGACAGGGAAGGTAATGGAAACTACTTGTTGAAGACAGCTCACGAAAAAGGTAAGTGAGAGCAAATAGGTGACACATTGGGAAGAAAAATTCCTGGTGGTTAGAGATGACAGAGGAGGTCTTATGTGCGTTATCTATTGTGGCTCAATGCCTGCCTCCTGGATAACTTCAGCAATTCAATTAACCGGTATGAGCCTGTGTTTCATCATTTATAAAAGGTAGATCATACTTACCTACCTCACAGCATCTTAATAATTGATTTTTGTAAAGTGCTTTGTGAGTCTCAGATGGAAGGCACTATACAAGTGTCAATTATTATTATTATTATTGCTACTAGTAGTAGTAACAGTACATGGCATTTATACCGCTCTTGCCTGTTCACAATGCTTTAACATTAATGCATTCCTGCAGTGCCTCTCAAGTAGGTACCTATGTACTTTTAAAGATGAAGAAATCCAACAATCATCTAGCTTTTTCATTTTCATACAGGTTGTAAGATTTAAAAATAAAAATTAAAAAAAAAGGTGAAAAGAAAAGTCCTGAAGTACAAATATCTGTGTGATGATCTGAGCTCTTGTGGGAGGTTCTAGACTAGGCTTGGAGTTTAGTCATGGTTAGAAATACATGGAACATGGTGCTCACAATTTCTGGACAAATTTTTGTACCAATGACCTCTGTAATGCCTTCCTCCTCTAGCTGTGTTTCTGAATGCAAAAGCCTAAAGATGTTGCTTCATGTTTATCATGCTATGACCAAGCCTGTTCTTCTAGGTACTTCTGAGCAGTTGTGACTAGTTTTGGCAAAGCTGGGGTCCAGAAGGTCAGCACTGGCTAACAGGGAGTCCTGGGCTTGTTCAAATCTCTTGGCACTGCTCTTAGTCTTTCATTTCAAACACAATTTTGGTATCTCTAAGTTTAGATTGATCAGGAGGTTTTGGATCATATTTTGGTTGAAAGGCTTAAAATACCCTAAGCTCTGTTTTAGGCGCTTAATAGTTTGTGTAGGGGTTGGGTTTTCTTTGTTTTGACTTCACTAAATCTGTCTCTTACTAATAATCTGAGATTTTACATTTGTGGTTTTTTTTTTTTCACAAATTGCACATTTTTATTTAATCTGTGATATCTTGGAAAACTAGAACTCTAAATTGCTCACCCATCTTTTTGGAACCAAATTCCACCATAAAGAAATAAGTATTTACCCATGGTTCCATTGCTGCCTTTGTTGTGGGCTCAAGAGCTAGCAGATATCACTGCGTCTGGAGGCACTCTTTTGAAAAACAACTAATTATCAAGGTGGCAAAATGTCCTTGATACACAGCAGCAATGGGCTCCAAAGCTCAGGCATTCTTCCCAAGTCCGGCAGGTGTCTAAATGCCACTTGCTGGAGGTGACATATCTGTTGCTGTACACGTAGGCAGAGATGATAGGAATTCATGGTGTGGGCTTAAGCAGCAAGCCACAATTTTAATGCACTTAAGATGTAACCATAAAGAATGTTCGGCTTATGTGGATATAGCATGATTACACTAACACACTGGACAGGGTGCTAAGGTATTCTGGTTTGTGCAGAAACCCCTTTACCCAAAGAATTAGGATCTGTGATCTATTGTTCAGAAGCCTTTTCCTAAGGCTTCACAGGAGGAGAGCTGCAGTGTGATGGTTATGGGCCATAGCTTAAGGCCTTATCCCATGGTTTGCCTCTGAAGACTGCTCTAAACCTTTTCGCCCATGGACACCCTCCAGTAGACTTCTTGCAAGAGAATGATGTGTAAATAGTGTTCATTCCAAAACTTTCAGGGTTTTGTTTGCTTGTTTTGTTGTTGTTGGGTTTGTTTGTTTCAGTTTTGTTTTTGTTTTGTTTGTTCTTGTTGTTTTTCAATCAAAAGCTGAAATCAGTTTTGTCAAATACCTCCTAATTGGCCTCTGTAATTCAGGAGACCAGTTACACGTCTTTAGAATATCGTATTTAGAATCATGTATGTAGGATACGTGTGGTTTAGGGAGTGGGGAAGCCTTTCCTTTGAAAACAGAAGTTCAATCATTATTTGTATGCAGACAACCTCAATGCATTGTTTATGTAGCACATATGTAAATGGGAGCGAAGTGTGACTCAGCATTTTGTGATGAAAAGCAGATACCCAGACACATCTCGTGTTAAGTGTCGTATTCCCAGGCCATCACTAATGAGAGCTTTGGAAATCTGTAAGTAAATGTTTCTTCTTTGTGTCCCAGACATTAAAGGTTATCAATAGCAGCAGGCTGCTGAAATCAGCTTAAATGACAAGAGCGCTTTTCATGAAGACCGTAATGGGTAAAAACAGACTGAATTTGAAATTCAGTGCAGGCACATGCTTCAGGCTTGCCTGAGAGGTAGGCTGCCTGGAGACCTCTGCATTGCTCATAATGGTGAAAAACTGAAAAATGACTAATAACAGAGCTGGTTAGACGTGCAACAGGCAGGTGTGGGTTCTCTATTGAGACAGTCTTACTGCTTTCTGCAGACAGGAAATTACAGGGTCTTGCTGTCTCTCTCAGCATAAGGGAGGCTCCAAGAATTAATGAAGTATTATCTATAGGAATCATGATATAGGCATAAACAGCAAGACTACCTTGTGCTCATACATGCTCTGCATCTTCCTGCTTCCTTGCTTTATCTTCCCAGTGGCACATCTCCTTTCACTTGTACTGCCACAGCATTTGACTTTCTGTTTCAGAAAGGGCTATCTCTGTAAAAAAGTGATTTTTCATCTACTGCCTATCCCTAATTTTAGGGATAGTGTCTCGGTATCTTATTGCACCTTTTGGAAATAAACTTCTGGCTCTCAAGTGTTAATTGGATCGACAGGCTTACCTGCATGACTAAAAGTTAAAGCATTACTTCGAAGCATAGAGTTAATGCGAGAAATCATTAGTTTTGATATATTCTCATTCTACTTTTAATGTTCTCCATAATTTCTTTTTTGGACAAATTATCCCCTGCCTTTAAATCAGCTATGTGAAAAAATGTTTTTTAAACACTTTAAAATATCGTTATTTTTTTTTTTCTGCACATAGATAAAATTTATCTGAGTTAGAAAATAGCACAGAAGTGTTCAACTTAAATAAAATTTCATATTCAAGCTTGTACAGTAAACGATTTAAAAATTTCCTGTATGCGTGGACATACAATGCCAAAGTGTGTCATTAAACTACAAAAAAATTTCTTTAATATTTTCCTGAGGCCACAATAGAGGTTTTAAAACTTGTTTAATTATCCTAAACCTCCCATTTTATAGAATTAGGTGAAATGTAACTGCATCAGGACAAGTTTCCATGGCTACATTCCGTGGTGGTTTTTATTTATCTATTTTTTTTAAATATGACTCGTCCTCCATATTAACCGAGGAATTTAAAGCATGGCACATGTTTCTGGGTCATTATTTTTAAAAGATACACCTTGAAGGAAACCTCATGCAGGCAAGACTTGAACATATGAGCATTGGTAGTCACTTGAATGTTGAAATTTGTACTTACTGTTTTAAGTTGTGGAAGAGTTTGGGACAGCTTTTAAACTATTATAAAACAAAGATAATTTGCCTTTTGCTTGTAACTTAGCTGCTCAGTTTTCTCTAGCATAACCAACAGTGTGTCTGCCTTATATTGATGGAGTATGAGCACTTTCTAGGAAAAAAAAATGTGGCTGTGATGTTTTGTACCTCTTTCCTTTCCAGCAAGACTTGAAACAGAAACTCATCACTTAAAAAATAATTGCTGAGTATTCAGAATATTGAATGTTATGTATGAGGGAAGTTTGTGCCAAATGGCCTAGACACACAAAGTCAGGATAATTGGTGGTTGTTGGGTTCTTAGAAATGAACAGATGTTTAGATAGAAAATATATGTCTACAGTCTCACCGTGGCTCTTCCAGGTTATTTACCCATGCAGTCCTGTTGATGTCACTGCTGTTTTTCAATCATATTATGACTATCTCTTCAGTTTGGAGAGTGTGCCTAGCACCTAACATACATCAGGATATTCTTTTCTGTTTGTTAATCTGGTGTATTTATGCCCGTGTAGCATTTGAGAGAATATGAGGTGAAGCTGCAGTACCAGTGTAGTGGGCATTTGTCCGTTTCCATGTAACTTAAATTTCAGCACCTGAAATTTGAAATATTGTAATCCATGAATGTGGTTTTTTGGAGATGTTACATCTTTGTGTAAGACAGTCAGTATTTGAAATGTAATATTTAAAGAATTCTAGTGCTTTGTGTAATTATGTAAAATAAGTGATTTCTGGGGTCTGCATTTGTCTTGCTTAAAGGGTAGCCCATGTATTGTCCCTATTTTACTGCAGCTCTGTCCATCCTACAACTGTGGCTGTGCTTGCAACGACAATCACAAATAGGTCAAGATGCTTCATTTTTTTTCACTCATGGAAAAGAATATCTACAACCCAGAAAATGTGTCGGTACTATCAGAGCTCCACAGGACTTACATATCATGTAATGAATTTACATCAATTAGTTACATCCATATACACTAAGCACTGCAGATACTCTTCCTCTGGATGTGTGAAATGTCCTGCACAACTGTCCGTAACTGTTAGCAGGTATCAGCCAGAAGAGCAGTAAGAAGGAACTCTAAAGGATTTAAATTTCTCTGGAGCTGGAAAAGGAGCCTGTTTCTGCCCGTGGACATAATTTGAGAACTGTACAAAGGCCTTTTATTGATTCTTTGTAAGGCATGAGACAGAGCAAGGATATCCAGCCTTCTAAGACAGGGTAACAAACCAGGAATCTTTTCAAGTGATTCAGGCAGAGAATTTTGCCTAGTAGAGGTGAGCGCTGCTCCTTACACTATCTATTGTCAAGGATTTACAACCTAACCTATTTGTGTTTTCAAGAGGCAGCTTCCACTATTTAAAAAAAAAAAAAGCACTAAAAGCAATAAAGTCATGCATGTAATTAAAAATTATTGTGTGTATTAAATATATTGTTCCATTAGAAGAAGTAGTTTCAGATAAGTTTGTCATGATCTACTAGATGCTGGGTGGCTTACATAAAATTGTATAGTAATTGTAGGTTGATTGTTGTGGACAAATGCTTAAATCTCTGGATTGCTGTGCAGCAAAAATTGGTCCCTGGGCTGGAATACTGTTGGGAAATAAATAAATGTGAACGGAGTAAAATCATCTTTCATCTCCCATCTCTATAGGTGGTTTCTAATATTCACGTCTTTATTGCTGTCTTTTCTGTGATGGGGTAGGCAAATTTCCAGGCTGTTCACTGGAATCATTTACATCTGCTTTAAATGCTTACACAGAGGAAATAACAATGCTGAAGTTAGTTATAAGAATACAAATATCTAATACAAAGCAATGTAATATTAAAATGCACATAGATCCCTTTTCCTTTTTCTTGCTTTTCTTTTCATCCCACTCAAGGGATGTTTTTGTGATGTATTGCGTATTTACTGATCTGAAAAGCTGTAGAAGTTTAGGTCTGTCGTTTCTTTTTTTTTTTTTTTTTTTTGATTATTTTTTATTTTTTGAAAATCTATTTCTATTTACATGCTTGAGAACAAGGTTACTAACCAGTGCTTTAGAAGAACCTACTCTGAGACATGCTTAGGATCATAAGCAGACTCTTAAATGAACACTTGCCCTCCCTCTCTCCTATGCTCAGTGTAAGCCAAACACCTAACCTGCCCCTTCCTTCCCTTAAGTTCACTGTGGGTTACTACACTCCATCCATCCCAATTCCTCCAGACAATGAATGGTGCACAAGAGGGGTTGTGGTCATGTGTGTAAAGGTCTCTGCCAGAAAATTTTCCCCTCTTACTGGTGGTCCTCTGCCTTGCTGCAAGTCATCTGAGGGTGTCCTTGTCCCTGTGTGGGTTGCCCACAGTCTCTGTTATGGTCCCTCAGGGGCGTCTCTGCTCCTTTGTCATGGAGAGTCTCCTTCCAAGAGTGCCTCTCCAGCTATGCCCTTCTGGCTTTTCTCTGCGGTGTCTCCTGTGCCCAGCAGCTGCCATCTGAGCAGAGGGGCTGTGCACTCCCCTGGCTCATTACAGTTTTGGTGCGTGAGGGGAATTGTGTGTCTGCAATTGGTTTTTATTGGTATGTGGCAGTTCATGGCCTTCTCTCCCACGTTACCACTGCAGCACCCTGCCGTTTATGCTCGGTATAAATTCTTTCCTAAATAAGCATTTTTCAGAAATAAACTATGTTGTTATGTTTGTAGTGGACTTTCTATCCCTTCCCTGGCAGCAGGCATAGCTATTGCAGCAATGGGCAGCGTGCTTCAGAAGCCTACACCTGGACTGTTGCAAGGTGCTTCGCTGGCAAATATCTTGTTGAGTCTGGGGAACTTGGAGTCTGTTTGGATGCTATAAATGGGTTTTTTCCTTGGAATGAAATAAAGCATATTTGAGAATTTTTCATTAATTTTTGGTTGGTAAGTTAATTGTAACCATGTTTTCCCAAAGGCGTAGTTGGGTTTTTTTGTTTGTTTGCTTTATTTTAAAAACTTCCCCCGTTTTTTGCTAGATCTCAAATGTATTTGTGTGGTGAATGAAGATCTAGCTTTGCCTGACCCTATCTTTCCTCTCTTCCCTTCCACATTCACCTTGGCTTGCTGAGGGAATTAATTGTTTATGGTGACCGGGATAGTACTTACAGACAGAGGAATACAGATACAGACTCCACCTGGGGTACTGGTGTGGGAGATGCTGCTTGCTCTAAACCCAGTAGGGTAGGGTTTTCAAGGATGTGCAACCTCATAAGATCAAGCCATTAAGTTTTCTAGAAGCTGTCTTTTAAAAAGTATGTTTTACCATGGAACAAATTCATAGTCTTGTTTTGTAGCAATGAGGAAAAAAACATGTGAGATTCTTTTTTCTGTGTCTTTATGTATTTTTCCAGTCTGGTAAATCCCACGATCGTTATGAAATCACATATGTTTTCTGGTAGGTATGTTGTATTTTTTTAAATTTTGTTTTAAGTTCTTCCAAGAGATACCATTACATACTTGTAGACAAAGTGAAGCTCTGTTATTTGCTATCAAACCAAGAAATTGAAGTGGGATGAAATCAGAATAACATGAATTTAAAGTTTATGTATTAAAATAAATAGGAAACATTTTTTTGTCTATTAGGCTGATGGCAGAAGTTAAATTAAATTCAGCTACAGAGTACAGAAGAGGAAGATTAAATCTGTGATGCACCGTGGTTTGTGAGTGGAAAAGAATGATTCCTGCATATGTTTTACAACATCTGAGTGGAAACACTGATTCTGCAGCATGGGATAGGAAATACAATCAGTGCAGCTGAAGCCAGCATCTATTTATCTTAAATTAATCATTCTCCAAGTAGGCAGTTGATATCCTAGTGCTGTGTGCCATCTTTTTTACATTCATACAGCACACATAAACCAAAGAACTGTTATTATAGGAGCTGAAATATATTGCAGCACACAGTTTGTAAATGTTTAAAAATACACTAACTCTTTCCTGTATGTTCAGCTGACAATCAAACTGTATTAATAATTTCTCTTTTAATGCTTACAATTATTAGAGACTTGGAAACAGATATGCGTACAAAATTCCTACAGTTTTCACACGTATAAAAAATGAGTTTAAAATACTTGAATACAGGAGAAGAAAGAGAAGCTACAGGTAGATTTCAAGCTAGAATAGTTTTAAGTTTATTTGAGGTTTTTAGTTCAATAATTTTTATTTCTGATTTTCTCCAATATGGAGACAAGAAAAAATCTGAGAGTTGTTTCTAGTTGCCTCTGAATTTATAGGGAATTGCTTAGGTCATGTCTGACTCTCACACTCTAGACTGAATAACATGAGGAAAGTTATTCTTTTTGGCATTTCAGTTTGGATACATACAGTTTAATTCAAAAACAGAATTCAGGAATTAACAATGATAAAGAGAGACCTGTCTTTGAGGCACAGAGTCTCCAAGGCACTTAAGTATTTCTTTTCATTCTGGGACAGAGACGGAGGTTTTGTTGGATTTGACCTCATGTGTCATATGAGTGAATGAAATAAAAAGATAATTTACTGTCTCATAGTGCAGATGTAGTAATTAGAAGAAATTAAAGGGAAGAAGAGAGCCAGTCATTATGTGAAAAGCAGGAAATGAAGCAGGCAAAATTTTCTTTTAAAGCCATCATTTTTTTTCCCCTAAGTATTGATGATATCTGACAGTAATTGCCTGCCAATCAAAGTACTGCAACTGGAATCTTATTTATGTTTGTTCATTCTCAGATTATCACAGCTTTTTAAAAATTACTCCTTCTCCAAGTATTCTTTGTTTCTGGTTTTAAATCAAAGCTACTTTAAAAACAAATAAAAGATAGTAGGATTTAGAAATCCTAAATGACAGCTTTTTAATGTTGTTTTAGCTTTTAATCTTTTTAGGAGCCTTTATTTTTTCTGTAGTGTCATGCAGTATGTATACAGACAAATACTAGCTTTACAGCAAAGTTTGCATTTGGACTCTAAACTCTTACAAACTATTCACTCTCTTCATATTCTGGCCACTCTTCAGACACACCAGGCTGAAGCAGTTCTGAAGGATTTGCCACCCCCACCTCTAAGCTGGGCTATGAAGTGACTTCTGGTCTGCTGTGCGGTGGTGGTTTAAACTGAACTGACATCCTGTGTATTGAAGTGTGGGTAAGAGAGCATTCCCTACCTGCACCTGTAGCTTCATTTTGAGGGGTGCCAACTTGTAAGTGGTGGGCAGTCAATCTTAAATCACTGTGTCTGAAGCAGATAGTTTGACACTAATATTTCTCCAGGACAAATGCTAGATGACAGTACATGACCAGAGGGAAATATTTTCTGCTTAATGGAAACAGCAAAATAATCACTTGGGCCCACCTTAAGGTGTCTGGGTGTCAGTCTGGCCTTTGGCATACCTGTTCATCTCATCCCAGGCACAAACCGTGATCTAGCAATGCCAAAGACTGCTGTGGAGTCACTGTGGTTGACCTGAGCAGCATGGACAGGGACACATTTCACTAGACCAGGATGCTCAAAGCCCTATCCAACCTGGCCTTGGACACTTCCAGGGATGGCACATCCATAACTTTCTCTGGACAACCTGTTCCAGTGTCTCACCATCCTCACAGTAAAGAATTTCTTCCTAATATCTAATCTAAATCTACCCTCTCTTTGAAACCATTACCTCTTATGCTATCACTATGCTCCCTGATAAAGAGTCCTTCCCCATCTTTCTTATATGCCTCCTTTTAAGTACTGGAAGGCCACTATAAGGTCTCCCTGGAGCCTTCTGTTCTGTAATCTGAACACCTCCAGCCCTCTCAGCCTGTCGTCACAGGGGAGGTGCTCCAGTTCCCAATCATCTTCATGCTTGAGAGCAGGTCCATGTCTTTCTTATGCTGCGGACTCCACAGCTGAACATAGTACTCCAAGTGCAGTCTTGTGGTAATGGAGTAGAGGGGGAGAATCACATCCTTTGACCTGCTTGCCATGCTTCTTTTGATGAAGCCCAGGGTGCAATTTGCTTTCTGGGCTTTGAGTGCACATTTCTGGGTCATGTTCAGTTTTTCATCCAACACCCCCAAGTCATTCTCTGCAAGGCTGCTCTCAATCCACTCATTGCCCAGCCTGTATTTGTGCTTGGGATTGCCCTGACCAGGTGCAGGACCTTACACGTGACCTTGTTGAACTTCATGAGGTTCACGCAGGCTCACCTCTCAAGTCTGTCAAGGTCCCTCTGGATTGCATCCCTTCTGTGTTGACCACATCAGACAGCTTCGTATTGTTGGCAAATTTGCTGCAGGTGACCCTGATCGCACTGTCTATGTTGCCAACAAAGATGTTAAACAGCACTGGTCCCAATATTTATCCATTTGTCACTGGTATCTACTCAGACATCAAGCTGTTGATCACATCTCTTTGAGCACTGCAGTCATAGGAGCCATCCCACCATTTCTGCAGGATAAGATCATAGCCCTGCAGATGTGCTTGTGTCTCTACCTTCTCTTGTTTATTCCCCAGGCCACGTGCATTTGCATAGAGGCATTTAAGTTGGGCCCTTGATGAAGCTGACTTACCAGCAGGAATTCCTTTGTACTGCTCTTCTGCTGACCTGTGATCCCTCTTCAGGTTCTAAGCATCTATTGGTAGCACTGACATAAAATTGGTAGGAGTGGCATGGATTGAGGCTCTTCTCCCCTTGCAACATTAAAGCCCTCTTCACCAGCTTGGCAAACCTGTGATCAACAGTGTTCTTCCCTTCTCTTACAGATGGACCTCATCTCCAGGAAATTCCTTATCCACTGGTAGAATGAAAATCACTTGGGTTTTTTGTGTGCCTAGAAGCAAGCTTTGTTTTTGTCATGAAAACATAGATTGAATGTGTGTTGCCTAACCCTGGCAGTTAGAAAGCCAAAGTAAATGTTTAGAAGTACTTTTTGCTAGTAAGTATACCCTTGCCCCCATGTGTATTTTCACTGTATATAACGAAAGATTTACACTTTTGTGCTGTTTGGTGCCTACAGAACGTAATGTACATAGAGGACTGCAATATGTCAAAGCAAGACAAGGTTCTGCAAGAGTAGGGAGCTTAGATAGCTCAAGTTAGAGTAACTGTATGGCCACAGGCTAGTCTTACATTTCCAGGACAACTGCTTATGAAGTTATATCAGAAGTCATATAGTGACTGCAGACTTTTTCCTTTTAACTCAGTTGAAGTATAAGTGAAGGCCTGCTCTATCAACAGATGGAAATGAAAAGAAAGCTTACACAAATCTACTTCCTCAGGTGTTCACTTCAACTGTAACACTCATTTGTAATTTTACACCTGAAGGGGAGGCAAGACAAGGTTAATTTTGAAAGCACCATATTTACTTTTTGTCCTCTACTATGTATCTTTTAGAAAAGCACAAGGTGAGATTTTATACATCCACAGTCCAATTTTCAGAACCACTGAGCATCACTGATTCCTATGATAACATCTGGAGCTGTATGTCTTAACACCTCTGAAAAATCAGGCCTTCAGACATTATTGCTTCATTTCCTCAGGCAAATTGTCTCATAGTAGCTGGCAGAATGAATGAGAAGCTGGGAGTGCTGCAGTTCAATTTGTACTAACATTTATGTCTTTTGAATGTCAGGATGGCTTTTTAAATGTTTCCTCATAAACTTAAGTCCATTGTCAACAATATTCCTTTCTCCGATTAGAGGAAATACTCTACAGCTTAATAAAAATCCTAAACCAAACAGAGAGCTGCTGAAGTTCCGAAAGAAAATATGTGAAGCCAGCTCAGCCTTTCTCTGAGCTACACACAAGGCATGGAAAGGTGAGGTGTGTAGGCGAGAGCTGTTCTCCCTTGCACCTTGGTGTGCAAAACAGCATTTCGTGATGCATATGTATGTTTGTCTCTCTCACCACTTGTGGACAGGAAAGGGTAGATGTAGCTTCCTTCACTAAATCTTTGTGATGCTTGTCTTTATATTCACAGTTTCTGATTCTCCTCTTCATTTGGTTTCATTTGATTTCCCTCTGATACGCCATGGTGGATTTTTTTTGTTGTTGTTTGGTGGTTTTTTGTCTATTTGTTTTCAGAAAGAAGTAAAGGGATTCCTTAGAAATAATTATTCCTATTATTTCTTCCTAGTTGAGTTTTTTTCAGAAGATCAAACTCTTGCCTCAGTATGCTGTAAAATGCTTCAGGAGATGTCAGGCTCTCCAGCTGTCCTAATGCTGTGATTCTCTGACAAAGGATGAGAAGTTCTGACTTCTGCATCCTGCTCAAGCCAGTGTTGCCCATACAGTGATGGAGGCTTACTTATATAAGCCCTCTGCCTTCTGTTAAGGGGAATATATCATGTAATATATCTTTTTCTGAAAGATTAGGATTTACCAGTTTACTTACTTGTGCTTGCTTTGACAGTGACTTCACTGCACAGAAAAGGTCTTCTAGGGTGGCATTTACATTTCTGCATCTGGTAGTTCAGCTTTACGTGAAGCCATATGGGAAATAATGTCTTTCTGGTGGTTACTCCAAATATGGTTTTCATCTCAAGTGCATAACAGCCTTTGGTACAGAAACTTGCATGTCATGACGTAAACATGCCCTTATCCTAGGATGGTGTCATGCTGAAATATTGTATTGTGCAGGATACAGGCAGTCTGCCTTTGTCAGGCTGTTGTCCAGAAAATTAAGTTTTTCCATTAAATGATCAATGTAATATCTATTTCCATTCTCTCTCTTTCTTTCAAATGAGGACTTTCTGTCATGGTACCCTTTCCTGTTCAAAGATTTCCACTCCTCATTCACCATGTTCCCTCTTCTGCATGCTTCTGTTCAGAGCTCCTTTTGAGAATCCTTCCAGCGCTGGTATCAGCACCAGTAATGCCATTGCTTCTGATACTGCTTCTGCACTGCACTGAATTTTTCAAATGGCTTGAGGGCATTCAGGGTATTACTCTTAAGTGGTCTGCAAAGAATCAGGGACACTTCGGAGCTGTACAAGTAATTATTGCAATGGTAACGGTTACTTTGTTCTGTTCAGTTTCTCTGTTAATGTATTGCTTTCCATGTGTGATACAGTCATTGTACATCAAGCACTGTAGCAAAATGCTTGTGTTTTGCAACATTTAGTTTATAATACACTTACTGTCAGGCTTGAATCCAGAAATATATGCCTATGTTTTCATATGTGTAAACCTGTATTGTCATATAGCTGTAGACTGTATATTTGGTAAGGGTAGAAAGGGAAAAGCACTAAAGCAGTAGAGCAGAGATAAAAATGCAGCTGTTATTTACATGACTGAGTATAATGCACTCCAAGTCATGAGGCTGTTACTCTGCCTGTGATGGAGAATGTGTAATGAATAAAATGCAAATATTGTGCTAAGGAAAAACTGTACAACAGTACAATGGTGCAGTTCCTTACAACAGTAAGGAGCCACTGTACTTAAAACTAAATAAAACAGCCAGACACAATTATCCTCTGCTAAATCAGTGCCTGTGCAAGGGAAAAATGAGCAAGGTTAGGGAGACAGTGAGAAAGCTCACACTCCTTGTGAGTTTCTCTGGCAAGGTAAATACCAGACTGATTCCTCTTGTCAAACAGGAGTAAGGTTCAGCCTGGAAAGAAAAAAAAAATGTGATCACAGTTCATATCAACTGAAGAGAATTAAAAAAATGTGTTAAAAATAGAACCAATCAGTTTATGAGGTCTGAAAAAGCAGGTGATGTTGCGGGCTGAGGTCTTGGGGGGGATGTCTATCTGGAATGTCTACTGCTGACCAACCTAAGGCACACAGTAGATTTAGCCAAAGGAGCTACTAGGAAAACCAAAACCTCCATCATCTGGTCAGTCAAGTGAACTCACCAGAGACATCCTTCTTAGGTAAGTTCTCCAACAAATGGTTAGTGGTCCTTTCTTGTAGCGTGGGGTTGTGTAGGTGAATATGTGTAGGGCTTCGAGTCCTTTAGGAGGTTCTGTGACTGTAGGTACACATGAAAGAACAGGGTTTTTTGTTCATGCAAAGTCTAACATGGCAGGTTAAAGAAGGGGGATGCAGCTGTTTTTTCTAGGTATGGTCTATATTCTGCACTGCCAGCAGTAATGGATTGTGGACTCTGGTTAGGCTGCCTCCATTTAAGCTACCTATTGTAATATTGAATTATAGAGAAGAAAAAAGTGCAGATTTATCCCACTTTTTAAAAATTTGATTTTTAACTTATAATTACTTGAATTACCTGAGAGCTCCATATAAGGCAGAAAGATTAACTTAGGGAATAGAGAAATAAAATTGAGGTATGCATCTGTCAAGTCTCATGAGGCATAAAGGTTATTAATATTGCAGAATGTGATGCCTTCAGGATGAATGGCTGCACAGAACGATTTGGTCCTATAAAATGGACCTGTATCTGGACATACCAATGATATTCCTTTGCCCAGATGGTCAAAAGCATTCCCTGGATTGTTAATTTTATTTTTTTTTCCAGGTACTGTTTTTTGTATTGAAATGCTTGCTGCAGAATGGTAGCATAGGGAAGGTGGAAAAAGAGGCAGGATTCAGAAGAGAAATTTAGAAGGATTGTCCAGGCATGTAGGAGGACTTTCAGACGAGCAGCACTCAACTGGGATTGAGACTTGTCAAGGGCAGGGAGCAGAGCTTCTACCTCTCAGTTAGTAACAACGGACTAAATGAGGATGATGTGGGCCTGTTGCTAAGTGGAGTGGGTGAATTACTAACGGCAGACAGATACGGCCGAGTTGCTCAGTTCTGTCTTTGCCTCAGTCTTCACTGGCTCGGTGCTGGTGAAATCTAACTAATCTGACTTTGATAACTGAAACTTCAGAGTGCAGCTGATGTGAAGGGTTTTTTACTGTGAAGAAGCTCCCACTTTCAGAAGAGGTCACTGTTAGATAGTATCTCTCTCACATTTACCTCTTTAATAACCATGTTTTGGTGGATTTTTGTTACAAAGTTGTTGTCAGATGATGGGAGTAGCCAAATGTTTCAGAAGCTGTCACACCTGTCAAGGATGTACTTAAAGAAACAAAATCTTAGTTGAAATCTACCATGATGCACTAAACAGAGCATTAGCATTCAAAATACCTCTAATTTGAAAGTTTATTGTAATGCTGACACAATGAAAGGGTCACAGCAACAGAGACAGATGGGAGTTAACTCACTGCTGTGCTGTATATGTTTCAATTGTCCAACCAGACAGCAAAATACACTTCTTTCTGAAAGTATTATCTTTTTCCCAATACAAGTCCTTAGTGTAGATGCTCTGTACAATTGTTAACACTGTTCTACTTCATGCTCAGACTAATGAACTGCTTAGTAGACACGTGTTTATTTTATTCTTTATGATAAGCAATGCTCTTGATGTTTTAATAAGTATCGAAGAGGTATGTCTTCCAGACATCAGTGGCATGTACTACGTCTTCTAGATGCCTAACCGAATCCAGTCTGAGGACCAGCAATGTGGATTTGTCATGGACATAACTGTGGAATTAACTCAATTTAGAGACTTTGGCCTTTGCTCTTTATTGGGGGTCACTGATTCGGTCCCAGGTTTTCTGCACAGAATGGTTGCTGTTGCAAATACACAGATGAGTAAATAGACTCATAGAGTCTACGATGTAAATTAAACACAAATGATTCAGCTTCAGCATGTATAATAGGCATACAGAGAGTTAAAAGCCACTTAACAGAAGTAGTGACTTCTCAGAAAAAAATTGGGTTGAACAAACATTTGCCGGAGAAAAAGCATTTTCAAGTATAAGAAAAAAATACTGGGAAAGAGTCATGAAAATCACAGCACAAGGAAGAAATGGGAAAAAAAAAAAAAAAAAAGATGTTAGGAAAACATGGAAATATAGAAATAGAAGAATAAAAGAGATTTTGGAAGGAGCATAGCTGCTGTGGGAAGTGCTGTGATGAAGACATTTACCTCGTACATGTGCATGGCTTTTTCTAATTTGAATGTCTTGCTGTGCTTGGTGTTAAAAGCAAGAATTTTTGTCCTGAGTTTTCAACAGGAAAGGGAAGTTTTATCTGTTCCTATGGATAAGGCTTTGGGGACCAATAGCCCAGGAAGTCCTCTGAAATGTGAATGCAGATCTTTTACAAGAGGTGGGTCTGTTTTAGGACATCTAAAACATCTGTTTTAGAAATTGAAATCCTGAAATCCACTCTTAGACTCAAGCATGGCAAAACACAGGAAAAAATACAATCTCTTTATTTTTTATTGTTGTTTTTGTAATGTTCCAAAGTTTTTGATGGATTTGGTCAATTTTTTTTATGCTTTTAAAAATTAAAAGGACTCTACTTTTGTGATAGTTTTGTAGTTTCCATAGGAATCATTAATAACTTCTGCAACTTCCAGCCTAAGTTCTTTGTCTGACACTGATTCTGCTGAAACTATGATAAATTACTTTCACACAAAGGCTTTCCAGTCCCTGGAAGTACAGACTGAAATTGGAACCATTCATTTTTCAGAAAATTTAAACTGACTATTTAGTCATTGCCAGATGTATTTTGTCAGGAAGGCTTTTTGCATGACAAGTCTAGTCTTACTTGTTCCTTTCTTGCTTGAAGAGTACTTTTTAGCACCTGCATTTCTGGACTGATGCTATAAAGATATAAAGGAATTTTTAAAATTTTCTTTTTCCCCCATAAAATATTGAAACCAAGTATCTTTATGAACGTGTGTCATTCTTTGCTAATGGCGTCCAGCAGAGGAGGATTTCCAAAGTCTAAACATTATTCTGAAACCACCTTGTTTTCAGGTTTGATGTAAATAAACTATGACAAAATATGAAATGGTCAAAAATATAGCAGCATCAGCCCTAACAGAATAATTTGTCCCAAAACCAAAGAATTGTATAACAAGACCACCCAGTTGTGCAGGTCTTCAAAAGACCTGGATTTTCATCTTCAAAATAATTTTTCCCTTTAAAAACATCTGATACTTAATTTTGACTACTTCTTTGTATTGTTGGTCAAGAAATCTTTAAATTTAGGATTAGAGGCTGTAAAGCTGAATTATCTCTGAAAGAGCAAGCACAGGATCATTTCAAAACATATTGACCATGAATGACACTAAGAAGAAATAAACAAGGATATCTCCTTTTTCTTTTCTTTCATATGATTAACAAAGGTCTCCAGAAAACCCTTATATTGCTCTGAAACTCAGAAAGTATATTAAACCCATATTTTTTTCTTGTAACAGTTTGTGTTTCATTTAAATTTTTTTCTCCACTTCTTATATTTTCTTTCTACTTCATAGATTTTTTTCATGTTGTAATCAGTTTTTGAATAAAAATGTAAGTTTATTCCAAATACTTATTTTTCAGAATTGTAATTTCTTTTTTTCCTGTTAACTATTTTGTCAACACATTTGAAAAGGGATTATTTTGCACTAACTGTCCACAAACTTAGCAAATTACTGTACATGGCATAATTTCCCTTATTTAGGACTTGATTTCAAAGACGATGAAGTTGAATGCCCTTTAGAACAGTGTTGCTGTTTTGTAGTGCTCTGTTGACTAGCACTGCATGATACATTGAAGTGGTTTGGTTTGAAAGATGCCAGAAATAAAATACTGTAGTAATCTCAAAATTTACCTAACTGCTGGGTGACAGACATTAAACTGAGTTTTGGTTATAAAAGTGTTGAAAAGTAATGTACAAATGTATCTTAATATAGTTGATCCCCACCATGTTCTGATGAAACAGATACCAGTTTTTGGGTTTGCAATTTAGGGTTCCACCTTTCGCTCCTGAGTTTTGGCTGACTGGATGAACTGCGTTTTGATAGTCAGAAGTAAAACACTGCATTTAAAACTTTAAATGCCAGATTATATATTCAAGAACCAGCTGTTTGTGAAGGGGTCTTTGTTTCTTTTGTTACTGTTTGTTTGTTTGTTGTTTTGTGTTGTTTTTATTTTCTAAAATCTTCTAAATTTTAGCTAAGAAGACATACAGTCTTTTTATTTAAACATAGGATATGATTTGTACTTTCTCTAGGCTGTTGACCTTCCCCCTCAGACATCTTAACCAAGTCCTGTACTTTTTGTAATGTCAACCTCAGCACATATTGGTCAGTGCCAGAGTTAGAGAGATGTGACAGCTGTGACAGCAAAGCTGTGCTCGTCTTACTGTCCCTTGGAAAGGCTTCTCACACTTGTTAAACCAGAAGAGCAGGCTATGGGAGTAATTGCCTAAAACCACCTCAACTACCATCTAGACTTGTTCTGAAAAAGAAGCTACTGAAATACTACTCTGTCTGTCCTGCTGAGATCTGAAAATCTGTGAGGAAAAACCTGTAGTCAAGGCATCAGAAGCCAGAGAGAACTCTGATAAATCTTCTGCATTAGTTCACTGCAAAAGGGAGCCACTGACCAAAGGAATCAGCATGGTCTTTGAACTGAAGAGAATTATGAATCAGAACATCTTGGGATTGGTGAAATCTTAAAATTGTAACTTTCTCAAGTGTTCCTACCTCTGGATGAGGGAGAAAAAAATCATTATTCCAGCCTCAGAAATACTTGTGAAGTGTTAGCAAGGTAGGTTCTTTAGTCTAAATATACCAGTGCTTAATAGTAGCTGTAGGACTAACAAGCATAGTTTTTGGTTTTGGTGTGGGTTTTTTTTTTTGTTTAAAAAGGTCATAACAATATAAAAAATAAGTGTACCATGTCAGGATATAAAGCCTATTTAAAAAAGGGAGGAAAGGTATACCAAATATTAACATTAAAAAACCCCTCTCTTCCAGTGCATACAGTGAAGTGTTGTGGCTTTTTTGGGGGTTTTTTGGTTTGGTTTTTTTGGGGTTTTTTTTTTGTGTGTGTGTGGGGTTTTTTTGTTTGTTTTTTTTTTGTTTTGTTTTTGTTTTGTTTTTTTTTTTTCTTATTACCATAGTTATCACATAACGCTAGAAATTAGTATCTCATCCAAAGACAAGCAAGACAGGATTCAAGTAATTCTGGGGAAAATTGTGAAGATAATATTTTCAGAATTGTCTAGTTTTTCAAATGCATTTCTTCTTCTGAAACTATTCTGAAACTTCTGAAATATTTTGAAATATTTCTCCAGTGTCAGTATACAGAGGAAGTAACCACATGAAAACAGTTCTACAGTAGCACTGTAAAACAACATGTAAAATATAATTTTGCTACTAGAAAGCAATACAACATGGCTATGACTAAGGAATACAAAATATCAACTTGTTTTAAAAAAGAAACTATATCCCCAAGAAGGAGTATACCTTTGTGTGCCAAGCTACATGTGAAGATATCTCAAAAAAGTGCTTATTTTCTTAAAGAGATATCCATCCAGTGTTCACTTTGGTATCTTGCAGGACTCAGTCTTGTATGGTGAAGAAATGAAGTTAAAAACAATGAGCAGAGCAATGTTAAGAGGAACTTGGCCAGACTTTCATGAGGCTGGTCTATTCAAGAAGAGGTGCGCATACAAAAGAAAAACCTGATTTGCCTGCACAGACCTTAGAATCCCTCTAAGACATCTGTCTGCTTATGTACATCCTGCTCATTTTGTAACCGCCGCTCGACAGATCATGAGTGGGAACACAAGGAGCCCAAGGCACTCTTCAGTGCAAGAAATACAGCTGGAGCGTATGCCTGTTGCACTGGCTGTGAGCTTGCACCCAAATCTTCACTGGCCCATAACAGCTCTGTTGCCTTTTTGGTTGGTAGGACCACAGTCTAAGGATAAGAAGAGAATGGCTCACTCCTCAGTGCTTTCCATCACTTTCCACACAGATCTCTTTAAATATTGCATAGGTACTTTAGATAGGGATCTTTAATATAAAAAGTAATGAAACCCAGTTTCTAGCAAAAGCAATAAGGGTGAAAAGGAAATGAACTCAAGTGTTTAAGTATTTTGTCTGAGAGTTGTCTTTTTTTTTTTTTTTCCCCCCCAAATACAAGGAAAGAAGAAATAAAAGACCCAATTAAAACTGTAGGATGTAAAGCTTAAACAGAAACATCAGTAAGTTAAGAAAACCCTTGGTTTCAAAAATCATGAATAAATTTAAATAAAGTCAAAGCTACAGTTTATATAAAAAGTACTTGAAATCTGTCTGCGCACATACAACTGATTTCTTGCTGAAATATTCAAAAGTGTCACGTTTACGATTTCACTTGTTTGATGCAACTCTGACATGCTGAAAGTATAGTGACAAGGATATTAGGAATGAAGCACGTGAGCATTTGTTTATATAGAAAGGGGCCTATGCTCATACGTGTATCATATATATTTATTTCTCTATCCCATGACAAAGTTATTATGACTTTCAAGAGGTCTGAGGAAGAATTCTGGTAGTGTGATAGAGGAACTAGTGTAATTAGATTTAGTGCTTTTACTTTTCATGTAAATGAAAATGTCATGATGTGCTTCATTCTTTTATGTCTGTTGCACATAGGTACTTCAGTTATAACTTTTTCTAGTAATGTGAATAAATGGAAGCTTGGTTTTTTGATTTGGCTCTGTCAGTGTGGCTGTACTTGATACTATGTAAATTCAATATCAGAACACTTTCCTGGATTAATAACATGAGTTTATGGTATGCTTTTACCAGAGGATTTAAGGAAGAATTGATATAAGATGTGCAATGTTAAAGGGACAAATGAATGAGATAAAAAATAAGCTTCTGGCAAATGTGGGATCATTTACTGCACTTTGTTGCATAAGAAATATGCCAAAGGCTGTAATTTTTGGTCTTGCCAAAATATGTGAAATCTTAAATCCTGACTAGTGAGTCAAAATCATCCTATTAGCCAAAATCTTTGAAGGCAAACAAAAAACCTGCAAATTAAAGCTACATCAAAACCTGACATTTTTTTTCCTAAGCATCTTAGAATAGTGAAATGCATTCTAATTAAACTGTTGTGCTAGGACAATTATGTAAATATTAAGCGCTTTCAGTGTAATCTCATATAGTTATTGTTCCAGGTTACTTTAGTGATGGTATTTGCTATATCACATATGTTATATGCCCTGTGATGTGTCTGTTCAATTTAAGAATCAATGACTGTGGTGGATCCTGTTACTCATATCTATGTTGTATTGTATTTAAAATTTATGTATTTGTTTACTTGCTGTATTGATTGTATTTAAAAATATTTATTTAAAATTTATTTCACTTGCCTAGGATTTTCTGTCCACAATTATATTTTTGACATGCAGAAAGAAAAACGTCTTTCACCCATGATTAAATTACCCCCAATCTACATTATATTTGATAATAGTTAGCTATTGTAATAGTTCTAACATTCCAGTTTCCTGTCTAACAGTATGTACTTGTTGTATACATTTTCAACTTCCTGCATTATCCTTCCATCAAGAGACGTGTTCATATGAGGGTGTATTATACCACTTGTACATATTTTGCTAAAACTAGAGGAACTGAATTTCCCCTATAACAAAATTATCAGATTATTTTATATTGTCATACTGACTGACATGACTCTTTCATTTATGACAGGGATCATGTACTGTCTGTTTATACTGAAAGAAGTGTCTGTCAGTATCTTCTGTGAATGATTTACTATTAATGTATTTTTCCACATCTACTATTACCCACTAAGCTCATGATGTGTAGATACTAACATTTATTCTTTACAGAAAACGTACCAACATAAAATCTGATCTACTGCCAGCTTTACTCAGCAGAACTTCAATAGTCACACGTGGCTTGTTATTCCTAAGAAGCAGGTAGCAGGGAATCATCTTATGTAGCTTGTTACCTTGCTGATAGCATTGCATCATACACTTGAAACTCTCAGTAGTTCAAGGTCGTAAAAACATGGAGAAAAGATAATAATAGAGGTTTTTCCTCTTCAAGATTATTAGTAAGCCACTAAGGCCATTTGTACATTGAGTTCAACTTTCAACACAGACGAAAAGTAGGGTTCTCTTCAAAGCTGTTGAAATATCACCTTCTTGGCTTTGTAACTCATCACGGTGTAATTAAAAATTGTTCAAATTCTGGATGATACTTTTCCTGCTCTAATGAACAATGTTAGCCATTGTTCCTTGCTTACTTTCTCCCACTAGACTCCGACATTCACATTGACATGGTAAGCAAGGCCGGCAATCACTTGAAGTACTTGATCGCATTAAACTGATCAAGATTTGTTTTCAGTTCAGGTGGGATAAAACCTTTCTGTACCTTTTCCACAATTAATCCTCATCCTTGGACACTGTGCTCAATAGCATTGCTGATACTGAAACCCAGTGGACATACTCAGTCTGATCTGGGGTTATCCTTTATTCCTTTTATACCTTCTCATGTACTGTCAAGTCAATAAATTAGAAATTTGTTTTACAGTATAGTATCTCCCTCTTTCATGGGAGAAATTCATGTTTCATTAATAGCTCCTTTCCATAATGCTTTTTGTTCTGGCCAGAATTGCCCTAATATTTCTGTTTTGCTTATAGTGGCTGCTTCCAGGTCTTTATCGGTACTTTTAGCACCTTCATTTTGTTGCCTTTGCCTTTCAGCGGTTGCGTTACTTCCTCTGGGAACTAGTGGATCTAGACTTCTTTGAGACTATGTAGGTTAGACTGTTGATTGCATATTTACTGTTCTCATCAACATTAATATTTTCATTCCCTTTATTTTACTTCCATATTTTCCTCTGATAATCATTCTTCTACTGTTGCATTCTTACCTACTCACTTTCCTCTTCCTCTACACTACAGACATGCACAGACCTTCATCTTCTTCCAGAGCATCATCTGTTCTGTTTCCTTTTCCTGAAAAACTGAGTTAACGCAAATGAGGCCAATCTCTTTCTAATTTCCTTCCACATTTCTTAATTTAAAATTCATCTCATGAACCATGCTAGCATTTGTCTCAGCTTGATTCACACTTCTTTGGGGACCATCCATAGAGCACATACCCATTTGATACAGAGTTTTCACATGGCACTAATTCTTATCTTCATTATTTTGCTGGGCTTTTTCCTTCCCTTGAGAATTTTCAATGAAAATTGCCCAAGATTCCTTTTCTCTGAGATTTTCTGAGGCATCATCCATAGTCCTTTCGTGTGAGTTTTATGTTGTCAGCTTTGCTGATGTGACAGATAGTCGGTGGGTTCTTACTGACTCTCATGAGAGTGTTTTTCACACTCATGTTCTCTCATGGCCTTCTTTTTGTCAGTCAACACATCCTTCTTTCTTCTAGCTGTGTTATAATGACAGACTCACTTATTCCTCCTCATAAGAGCCAGGCAAACTAAATTAGGCAGATGAGAAAACAGATTATTTTACCTTGTTTTTTTTACCAACCTCCTCATCCATTCATTATATCATTCTTCCTAAACTCAGGGACTCATTCTTGTTTCCCCACAGAATTCTCAGCCTTCCCAGTTTTATTTCCAAGGCATGAATTTGGGCAGGAATGTGTTGAACTATTATATGTCTTGTAAATCTTAGAAATTAAATATTTTTTAGTCGTTCTACAAGGGAAGAAAAGGAAAGGGAAGATTTAATCCATAACAGAGGCTTTTTTAATAAATCATATTTATTCCATAGAACCAATATGTTTCTGAGCCCCATGCTATATGTGTGTCGTAGGAGCCACAAAAACTTTTTGTAGGGAATGGGTGGTTTTCCAAAAGAATACCTGAAGAGGTAAAAAAGATGTAAAATACACATCTTTATCAGCTTTATGAAAAGCTTTGTATACCACTGCAACTGCAGCTGCAGCTGTTTAATTAACCTTATTTGAAGTTAAATAAATACTTTTCCATTTACAGACCTTCTAATTTTATTTTTTTATTTTGAATTGATTTTATAATTGATTTAATTCTATTTATTTTTATTTTTTCCACACTCAGTAAGTGAACAAACAGTAAACATGCCTTCTTCTGTAGCTAATTCTCCAGTCTGGCAAATTGCAGAAGGACAAGACCTTTCTTTTGGCATTTGCCAAACATGCAAATCATACTACGCTCTGTGCAAGACATGCTTATGTATCTTAGTATTTTTGTAAAAACACACTCATAGGAAAATTGGGATAATTTTGTGAAGTACTTTTAAACTTGATAAAAACCCAAAGATGTTTTCTTTATCAATCAAATGAATTTAAAATGGAGTATTTGTTGCAGTGAGACAGACAGTTGAAAAATGTGGAGAGGTTGCTATTTATACTCTGTCATTGATGTCAGTGAAATTTTGGAAGGTGAAATTTCCTGTATGATATTTTTTTTGTTACAGATGGTGTTAAGTGTGTGATTACATAAAAATTGTTTAGTTGTTGCTGTTTTTTTCTGTTTTGTCAGAGAGGAGTCAGTACTTTTCCAGACTTTTTCCATTCTTCTAACTTAGTTGTTACATGCATTTGCATAAAACTTGTAGCTACAGCACCTAACAATTTCAAGACCCAGAAGATGCTATGTAGCCTGTGCAATATATGGCATTATTCATTCCATTGCTGGATGAAGATTTTCCAAACGTTACATCTCAACAAAAATCTTGCATTTGATGACCCATTTGAGGTGCTGAGTTAGAGGGGGAACCACAGCTAATGTACTATGAGTGTGATGAAGAGATTGTAGAGGAAGATTTCAAACTGGCTGGCCAAGTTAAGTGAACTAAACTGCAGGAATAGTGCCCCTTCATTCCAATTGTCAGGAAAACTTTATTTCTTTGAGGTACAGAGAATTTCTGCCATTTCATGCTTGGCATATTGCTTTGGGCTGTTCTTCTGAAGTGAAATATTTTTTGTCATTTTTATCTGGTTGGCTAGGCAGAAAGCACAGAAATCTAATTTTCAATGGATGAGAGTAATGCTGTACAAGTGGAAAGTTACACTGTCTTCATTAGAGAAATAAGGGCTAAGTTTGTTGCTTGTATCTTTTTGGAGAAAGAGCCACATAGGGAGCTTTTCGTGTCCTTGTTTAGGGTCTTGATCTTGTTCAAGCTCCATACACAGTCTCTGGAGAAGTATGTCATTGAGGGTGTAGGGGATGACTGCATCTCTCCATGTGACTGTTTCCCTTCAGTAACACTTAGGCTTCCAAACAGCTACACTTTGGGGAGTTGAATCTTAGACTTGGTGTTTAATTTAGTGACTGCCTCCACAACAGCGCTGTTTTCTGCTATATGCTTCAAAATGACTTTTGGTATCAGGATATTATTGCAAATATGTTAGGACCCTGAACTGGGGATTAAGTCAATTTAATATAAGCACTGCAAGAAGGAGCCAAAGAAATGTCATTATACATACAGCTGAGGATTTTTTTCCTGAACATCAAGGAAGTACACAGTAGAGACTCAGCTGTTTTGTCATTTACTTATATTTATTTACCTCCTCCACATTATCAGTAAATCAACAAATCTAAGGACTGGCAAGATGCTTTTTTCTCATTCCATAGAAGTGATTGCCATCTGCTTAGAGAATGTACCAGATCATGAATTTGGGAACTTCTGTAAGATTCTGGTGAGAAAACTACCATTATATGTATGTGCACCTCCTTGTCCACCAACAGTTGTCATTAAGAGAGGGGACAGACAGAATTGAAGGGGAAAAAGTGAAAACTACAAATGTATGGTTTGGCTAATTAATGAGTAATGGCAATATGACAGCCACCTAGAGAAATAAGAATCATGTGAGTACCTGAGAGGTAGCAACAGTATACTTAAATTCTTTGCATTGATTAGGATGAGACAGTATTGGTACTGCATGCAAAATGTGCCAAAGGGAATGTGACTGGATGTAATGGGATATAATTTAGTAAGAGATAGTTTAGATCAATAACAAGACAACTGCTTGATATTCAGGTCTATACAATTGTGGAAGATCTTTCTTAAAGAAATTTTTGAAGCTTCATCTTTAAGACATTTAAACTTAGGACTAGGAAATACCGGGGAAAAAAATCTATTTTGACAGGAGATATCTCTTTCTCTCACTTTCTTTTCTAAAGCATCCACAAGCATTGCTCTAATACTTGAGTGCTTCAAGATGTACTAATGGGACTTTTATCTGTAATTTGTATTATTTTCTGGTATTTTAAATCCTCTGAGTAGCTCGAGAACTTTTGTGATATGACCCATTGACAATGGGTTTTCTCCATCTGTTTACACACTTCCTGGCTGAGCCCTATCTTGGTAACTACAACCATATGTTTTTATAATTTTATATCACTGTATATTCTTGATGAAAGAATTAGTTGTTTTAATTTGTTGTCAGATTAATTTTTGTATGCATATCAGTTTTGTACTTACAAGCACTGTCAAAAACAGTCATCGTCCTTTCTTTTATCTTTTTTTCCTTTTTTTTTTTGTATTTTACCTTTTTGTATGTAGGAGTCTAGTACATGTAATTTAGGTAAGTTAGTAATATTTAAATATCAGCATGAAGTACCACTTACTGAAAGGTAATTATTTACCATAGTTCTGTTTTAAGAAGAACTGAAATGTTCGGAGTTACAGTAGTGTTAAATTAATGGTTGGGCTCAATGATCCTGTTGTTCTTTTAGAACCTAAGTGATTCTATGATTCTATGGAGGAGTACAAGGAGGAAAAAGTTATGTTTATTTCCACTAAGTTTGAGAAAATGAATAAATAACTTTGTATCCTGAGTCTGCTTGGTATTACTGTGTTTTCATGTACTTCTGACCTTGCCTTCCTTTGGAGATGCTGACAATTGAAAATAAATCCTGAGATAATTCTCATCTCCAGGTAGCATGAAGCAAACCAGAAGTAGATTTAAGAACTTGAATGAAAAAGAACTGATGATGTGGAGGAATGACAATGGTAGCATGAAGCAAGGGGTTTTGGAGTGGGATAATAAAGGTTCTGGGAAAATTCCCCCTTATATTAATGATACATAATACGTAATGATACAAACTACTGCTTAATCAAAGGATGTTTTCAATAGAAATGAAAATGCAATAGTGTTATGACTTCTATAAACACTGGAAACTTCTGTAAGCCTGGAAAATACCAGGTTTAAACGCAGCTTGGGCCATTCCATCTTAGAAAACAGGGGCCGCATCCACCCCAGGAGCAACTTAACTGCTCTGAGCTCCATCAGGCCTGCATGCATCCTGGCCCCCTGGTCACACATCTGAGCAATCCACTCTCTCTCAAACCAAGCTTGCAGCCATCCTATTGTTGAGGAACTTTTCCTTCCAACCACTCTTTCTTCTTGGCTTAGTGGTTATCACAGTAAATTGTGCCTCTGTCTCTCTTCACTCTGTTCAGCCCCTGTCCAACCTCTTTGTCCAGCCCCTTCAGCCTGTTGAAAGGGTTACAGCGGTTCTGGTCTTCCTTTCAAAACTACATAACAACACTTCTTTCTTGTTTCTTAATTGCTACCCAGATGATCTGAATATTGCAAGAATTCTTTATACGGTAGTGCACCAGTACACTTTTTCAAATATTCTTAGGAAGATTAGATGTAGTGTGGTAGCTTTTATTAAAGCTCTGATGAAAGGCGGAGAGAACTCATCAGTTCACATACTGATTAGAAAACACGTCATTTAGAAAAATACAGGTTAGCAAAATTCAGTTTATTCATTTCACTTTCTGCCTTTGTTAAACAAATGATTCTACTGCTGATTCCCTTTTTTTGTTGTTTGTTTATTTTCTAGTTTTATTTCTGTTATAGACTTCATCTAGGTTACTGCTACCTAAAGACTGAAAAGAGGACCTATGTGTAATTTTGGAGTCTTAACCTTGAGTCCTAATACTGTTCCGCCGACTCTGTGCAGCATTATTTCTAACGTTGCAATAATCTCACTATGATTAGGTAGTCAAAGGAATGGAGTATACTTGACATACTATGTTATTATTTTATGCTGTAACAACACCATATCTTCTGATTCACTCCCTCATGTAGAATCCAATTCTCCATTACTTTTTTTTTTGGTTTGTTTTTTTATTATTTGCTGTACTCATATGAAGGTCCTAACTTTTTCTTCTAGCTATGTTATGTGTATCTTCCTGGACTTTATATAATTTCTTATTGTACATTTTCTGTGTTTCATTTCTTTGGTTTAGGCTTTGTGTTCTGTCTTCTTTCATTAAGCTCTCTGCTGTGGGTGCCTTGTAGCTTGCTTTGAATCTAAATGTATTTCTGGTTCAATAATAAAATATTTTTTATTTTGATGTTCCTAGTGTTTATTGCAGATATTTTCCATAGAATGGTTAATATGATGGCCTCCTAAGTCTAAAGATTTAATTCCATCCTAGAATAGGAAGTTTAGAAAAAAATCAGGATTTCTTGATTTTCAGCTATTTTGTTTAACTTTGACACTATTAATCCAGAATATTGCTTATATAGTATTAATAATGTGTGTTTGGTTTACAGTTGATATTAAATTACTATTCAAATTAGAAGCACAAATTGAAGAACGAAGTTGAAACTTTATGATCCTTAATTAGAGCTCAGCAAATATTCAGGCTATAATTAGATATGAACAGATTTCCAACTCATGGTAATGCATGTCAGGCCCTCAGTTTTCATGCTCGCTTTATAAGCTTTTACAAAAGCTGTATCTGAATTGTTAACTCACAATTTTATCTTTGCTTAAAAACCAAGGATTTACTAACCCACAGAGATGACCTTTTGTTCTCCTATTCTTCTGTCTGTGAAATCTGAAGCGTGTCTTAAGACAAAATCCTGTCGGAAGGATTTACTGACAACTAGCAGTGAACAAAGCTCTGATCAGTTATTCCAGCTACGATCTCATCTATACTCTGCTGTCCAGCAGCCAGATTTTCTATTACACCTCTAAAAAAGAACTATGACATGGAATGTACAGCTGACTTTTTCTGCTTTCCTGTTTCTGTGGTTCTTTCAAGGGACAGCAAGGGCTGAGGAGCAGAAATTCTGTTGTAAAACTTGCATTTTTTTCTGTCTTCCATAGAAAAACCTTTATAGCTTCATGGTGAGAACTGCTGAATGTATTTTACAATACATTTTTTTATTATTTTTCAATAAAACAATGAAAGAGATTTTTAAAGATAGAACTATCAGTACACTGTTTTCAACTATTTATGGAATTTAAGCCTATACAAACTTCAATATAAGAGGCTCTTTTTTGTTGCAGGAGGATTTTTTTCTTCTCTTGGTTTGTTGTTTTTCCAAAAAGAAGCTTTAGTGTATTGCTGCTACAACTGACCATCACTAATGTTGCTTGTAAAACTTTTCACAGCATTGTCAAGATGGGAGAGGCCTGTTGATTTTACAAGTTTCAGTGTCTGTTGTGCTAGGAAAAACATTTAATAATCCTCCCTTTTTTTTTATACCTTTGAATCCATTTGCTTTAAAAGATAAGCTTTGTCAAAGCTACAGCTTTCAGAGATATGTAAAATAAATTGCATCAACTCTTCAGGTGAATTCATTGTCAGCTTTTTAACTACAAGGCACATGATTATTACGTACAGTTTCCTGTGCTGTTTTCAGGGAATGGTGAATTCAGGCCCTAATAAACTAGCAAAACAGCTACTAATATTTTTAAGGGCACTGTCATTTAATAAATACTTAGAGGATAGCTGAGCCAGTCCTGGCACAGGTTTTTAAAAAGGAGAGAAACCAGAAAAAACAAACCATGATCAAATTATAACATTAATGGAGGAAAGAAGTACAATAAAGGCAATATATTGACATTAGAATTGAATGTTTGATGGTGTCTTACTCAAAAGCTGATTTTAAAAGTGCTAATTCCAGGGTGTCTCCTGCATTGAAACTTAGGAGTGTGGAAGTATATTGTCGGTTGTTAATGAATTGAAGGGAAGTGTTCAGATGAGTGCCATAGGGCCTTGTGTAGGATTTGTTTTTATTGAGTCTTTATTTGTATTGACTCTTTGAGAAGAGGGAGATGGCGCACTAGGGACTGCTGAGAAAGCAGAAGTCATATTGCAGTGCAGTGCTTATGTCATCAGCAAGAGGCACCCCGTGCCCTCCTCTGGAGCCAGAGAAGGGAACGTGTTCTGTGCTGCACCCAGGTGGTCCAGCAGATGCTGGGGGCTCCTGGCTGGCACACAGCTGCTCTCTCTCTGGTGAGCCAGGAGAGCAAAAGAAAGAAAACCAGAGAGCTGCAGGCTATGGCGGAGCAGTGCCATGTATGAAGGTGAGCTACAGGCTGAAGGCATGAACCTTTGGTCAGACAGGCAGGTCAGAGGCAGCCTAAGTGTTGGGTATGAAGACCAGGGAGGACTGCAGGGTGCAGATTGTTGCTGACTGTGGTGGAAGAAGGATGCTGGCAGTCCTTTGTAGAGCCTGTGATTTGGCTCTGATAGTTGGACAGAGGAGGAAGGAGCTCCCTGGAGTGCACAGTCTGTAAATGGCCTGAGCTTAATGGAACAATAAATAAGCTATGGTGGATGCTCTATACATGTCGAATTACCCTGGGAAAATAGCAGTGTATTACCTGGCTCTTAAGTGCTTATAAAAAGTTACTAAAGGGCATATGTAATCAACCTAGCCCTCAGGGTATGGTTTGCAGTCCAACTGTTGCCAGTTGGTGAACATCCAGCATGCAGGAGTAGTTCCATCCAGATAATTGGAAAGAGAACCCCCCAAAACATTGCACTTAGAGGCAGATCTATAGCTTAATTGGTCTCTAAACAGGGAAATGAGGAATCAGAAGAGGAAAGCAGGCATTAGAAAAACAATGCTAGTTGAATATGAATGTCTAGTAATTACTACTGTAAATGCTGGTAGGAGTTACATCAATAATTGCTTTCTATTTTCCTGCTTTACTTGCTAGTATCTCACATTTAAATCTGAGACAATTGGTATTGATTACCAGGAAAGAAGTCAAAGTGGGTGAAACATACTTCAAATGCTATTCAAGATCTATGTAAAATATCCCAGGTCTTCCCCACAAAACTTCAGGTCAGCATCAGCACCTGGAAGGAGTAAATGCTATCATTCAGAATTTTAAAGCAGAGGTTCCATGTGCAGCTGAATAGGCAGCCAAGTGCCTTTTTTGTGTGTTGTGATCCTGCAGTTCTCAAGTGTCAGAAAGAAGAGAGAGACCATTTCAGATAGAATCTTTATAGTCATATGAAAATGGAACGGATATGTGTTGCTTACTCTTCTTCCCTGAATACCTGTAAAATAAAAAAAATAATTAAAAATTCCTGGAATATTTATTGATACACATGACAGCTGGAACCTGTTGTATGGACAAGATCTTATCATCCTGTAGGTGCTATTTCCTTCCTTTTGTCCATCTAAATGGAGCAAGACTGGAAACATCAAACTTCAGAGAGCTGGAGAGTAGAAGACACAGAAGGGAGCTAGGGTTTGCAGAGATCTATCTTTCCTTATGCAGATTTTTTAAAGTTCTGTAAGACTGAATGCAGTAAGAGATTATTTTCTAAAATTTTATTCCAACTCTTAACATTCTGTGGTTCTGTGATTCTGTGATACTGTGATTCTCTTATAGTCTATCACTCTGTAATTCTTGGCTATTTTTCAAAGAACCAGCAGCTGTGTGTTGTGTACAAACACTTTATAATTGCACTGGTTTGCAGATAGAGCTTCAGTTGTGTTTTTAGCAAAGCTGGACCTGTGCTTAGTTCTGAAAAACTGAACCTAACTGCAATGTCTGTATTTTACTACAGAGAGAAAATGCAGAATGTGGGCTAAAGCAAAACTTCAAATTGAGATGACAACTGTTCTATAGCAATGCCATAAAAGAGTTTTCCTATTTTTTTTAGATTTATGTGAGAGGGCACAAAAATTATACTCACAAGCAACTCAAATATAATTGAATTGTACTGTTCATCATATATTGCTGAAATAGATCAGTAGAAATAAACAGCCCAGAAACAACTTCAGGTGAGAAGTGAAAGGCTAGAGCATGATTCAAAAAGTGCTATTAGGTTTATTGGTAGGCATCACTGATGTAGATACCTGCTAGCTGAGCTCATCATCTGGGGTTGCCTTTTTAGTTAGTGAAAAGGAAGAACAACTTTAAGGGTCTAAATTCATCTAATCTGTTTAACTTTTACATTAAATTCATTTAATCATGGATAGCACAACTGTATTTTCTAGGTCTTTGATGACTACAGAGGAGTGGCAGGGTAAGATAGATATCTGAATTGTAAAAACCTCTTCTTGGTTTGGTGGATTCCACCACAGTCTTCAGTTTTATTTTGTCTCTCTCTCTATTTTTTTAATTTAAGAAAAATCACTTTAGTGCTTCTCTATTCTGTCTCATTATCTGTCACAGTTCTGTGAGCCTAGGCTACAAGGAACCTGATTCTTCACTGACCATCTGCACTTTAAATACTATTTATAGAATTTGTTCAAAGCCAACATAAAGTATTACTGTTAGTACTTGGGCAGAGTCTTACCATTTGTAAATTTGAGCAAGATTTGTCTGGGGATTGCTGAAAGTTGGCTTAGAGTGCTGTATGATATTATTTGAACTTTTTCTCAAGTATCTTTATTCAGGAAGTACACATATTAAACTTAAATACAGAATGCCCCACATTTGTAGGATAGTTTCCCCCACCCAGGCAGATAATCCACTGTTTGAGTTCAGAATTTCTGGATAGGTCACGACTTGTGTCACGAGACATAGCCAAGCTATCGGTTTTTTTTGGTTTTTTGCATTACTTCTAGGTTCTCTATTAATTTGTTTCTTCAGAACAGCTTTTCTGCTAATATATCATTCTAAGGAGGGAAACATAGCTGTCTGACAACCTCAGAAAAACCCTTCCTTTGAGAATTAGCTTAATGAAATGAAAGGGAACAAAGTCACGCTTTCCTATCATTTTGCAATAAGAAAATGTATTATAGTACATAGTTTATTAATTTCTAGCCTTGTATTGAAATTTTCGTATAGGTCGTTAGTTTTATATATGACAATTCCCCTGCAATGTAAAAGCACTTCATATAGTGATTTTTCAATGTTTTCCCTAAAAGATTGCCTTGCTTTTGGCTTAACGATTATAATGTGCATGTGTTTTTCCATTTATTAGACAAACAGTTTTCATTGTCATACTGGTAACCTTAAAAAAAATTTACATCTCCATGAACTCCAGACAGTAATTTTCTTTTGCTTTTAGGGTCAGAATACATTTTAAAACACTGATGCTTGGTATAAATTGCATGCTATCGTGGAGGTAAAACAGATTTCAGTCAAGCTGATTTACCTCACATCTCTGTAACTAAAAAATTGCTGTTAAAGTCCAAAGAGACACAGACATGTAAACATGGAATACACAGGCAGAGGGTCACATATCATTCAAAGAAATATCTGATTTTGACTCCTAGTATTTGTGGATAAAGTGGTAGGTTCCCAATCATACATTTCCTGGAGAAGACAGTAAAATTGGACTTGAATACATAAAGAACTACCTCATGTGGTCCCTGGTTCTCATGGTAAGTGACAAAACATGGAAGTTTTCAGTAGGGCTATTCACTTGTCATTAATAATGTCATACTAAAACTTCTTATTTCTCCCCCAGCATGTGTCCTCTGGAGTTTAGTAAAGCCCCAGCCCCAGGCCTGCTGCACAGGTACATTGGGACTGCTCCATGGACAGTTCCCAGTGCTGTGAATAAGGACAGTATAAATGGCCCCCTTGCTGTTTTTGGGGTTTTTTTTCTCTGTGTTTTATGGTACAGTGCTGAGGTTAGTATTAATAGATACACACTTCTTTGCATCTGATTGCACATTAGCATGACACATATCCTAATGTTTCCTGTACTAAATTTTGGGAAACAATATAGTTTCATTTAGTGTGTCATAGTTTTGGCTAAAAGGCTTTAGTGTTGCCATTTTAGTGCGCTTTTTTGTTTGTTTATTTGTTTGTTTTTTTAAGTGCCATTTTAGTGTTCGGGGCTTTGTGCACATCTATATGTGTACAATTCGTTAAATATGGTTTTAAAAATCTTTAAAAAGCTTATTAGTTTCCCTGTTCAAAAGTGTATTATATACCTCTTTTGAGTCCTTGAACACCAGGTCTCTGCCAAAGGCAAGACTTTATGGTGAAGTTACAATATGCTGAAATGGTAGATTGTAACTGAAATGCATATGCAGGCTTATCAGTTGTGTCTAGAAGATGCACACACAATTAATCATTAACAAACCAAGACAAAGAAAATGAGGTCACTGACTAAATGACACCTAATCTATCTAACTGAGCCCTGGTGCGTATTACTGGTTTAGCTGGTCACTTGTTAAACTGGACATATTGTTCTTTGAGTGGTAAATTTTACAGATCCTCTTGGCTTAGTAGTTCAAAAAACATGCCTGGAAGAGTTAGTTTGTGGTAAGCACACTCTAGAAAAACCTAGATAGGAGAAGTCAATCCTGAATATTTAAACTGTGTTTGGAAGTTAATTATTAAAATGTAACATCTAACACATAACTTTTTATTCAAATACCAGTAAAATACATAATTTGAAAATAATTTTTCTTTAAGTAGTTATTGCTACAAATTTGGTTCAATATCTTGCAAAATTTGTATGTAAAATATTTTATCTAAGATCCCAGAGCATCTTTTACATGTAAATGCCATATTGTGAATGTCCACTTGAAAAAATTAAGCCTACAAAATGACAGATGAGATCTGTGTAAGGGTTGCAACTCCCTGCTCAATTTGAGAGAGTAAAGAGAAGTGATGACCAGGTGCCTTTTCTTGAGATCTCTTTCCCAACTGGTAGAATTCCCTTCCCCCATTCTCCTCTTTCTCCTTCCTTCTATTTCTGTCCTTCTCCTTCCTCCAGCCCCACAGCTGACGATACAAATGTACAAAGCTAAACTGTATTTCTCCTGGCTGTAAAGTGTGGAAACACACAGACTGCAAAAGGCATGATCCCAGGAGTAATATTTCTGCTTGCTGTCTTTCCTCCTAAGTAATGTCCACATTGAACTCCCAGGACTAATGCCCTGAAGAAGGGGGCTAGGTCCTTCTTGCATTAACCTTCTTGCCCTACAGAGGATAGACCACTCTAATTTAACAGCTATTTTGCCTGCTAGTGCCGCACACTAAGAGCATACAGAGGTATCTCCTGGTGGCCACGCTGCCACAGGAGTCCTTCCAGGAAAGGTGCGTATAATTGAGTCCTATGTTATGATGAAATGATGCAGGGGAGATATTTGTTGTTGGGGAAGATGCAGTGTTTTCCCTTGAAAGAGTGTGTCTGGTTACATCTCTGAAGATATGTGTTAGGTGGGTGATGGATAAAGAATCTAGATTTATAACACATTCTGTGTTACCTGCTCTCACGCTATATATCAATATTCAGTGTTTCTCCCAGAGCTCCAGCTATGAAATCGGGTTATTTTCTAAAAGTCCAAACTTCCCTAGAAAATAAATAGTGCTTGCTACTGTGGGAAAGCCTTGGAAGTAAGAATTGTAAGCTCTTCCTTGAGAAGATAAAGGAAAGAGTTGATTATTACCTTTAAATCTTATGAATTTTAGTCCTGTTTTTAAGGAGTTGAAGGGTACTTCATAATATTTTTGAACACAGAGGACTGCAGTCTTTTGATTCTTGAGGATCTCTTGAGGTCCGTAGAGAGATAATATTGTATTACTTCTGCAGAAGCTGTATGGGTTTTTAAGATCCGTGTCATAATCCCTGTCATTGTCTGAGGTGCAGTGATATATATAGTTGCGTTGTTGCACAAGATTTATTGTTAGCTGTTCTATGAAGCCCACTTTACCTCGTCTAATATACAGCACAAAATACAGTTACTTAAATGACACAAATGGACTTGAATGCAGTTGGTCTGGCAGTATTCAATATTAAATGTTATTTGGGTTTTTCATTAATCTCCTACTAATCATAGAGCATACATGAGTACTAATACTTTCTAAAATAATAAGATTTTTTTCAAGAAAGCTAGATTTTTGTCATTTGTGGTTTTAATATTGAGATTTTTCACTGTGATTACTGTTCCATGAGCTAAATAGAAATAAGAAAGAAAGTTTAATTTTCTTCCTTTTGACTACTTGTAATTCTTTATAATGTTTTCTGGCTGTATTGGTAAAAGAAAATACTTTCTTCTAAAGGGGTAATGCTCTGGAATAACTGGTCTGACTAGTTTTAACAGTTCAGGTGTCATAGAAGAGCCTACTTTGCTGCGTGCAATTGTTGGACACTGACTATGAAGTGTGCACTTCATGTCTTTACAGCCTGAGATAAAAATAGCTGTTCATGTCAACTTTCTTGTACCTTGGAAAGAGATGAAAATCTGAGCCGAGTCATGCTATGTGATGAAATTTCTAGTACCGGTGATAATGTCAGGGGCAAACTGCGTGTAAATTAACTAGTAACTGTGTATAATTGCTAAGTTGTTAGCTGTGATAACAAATCTTAAATTTACTTTGGTTACTCAAAGAAGGAGATGGGAATAGGGTGGGAGGAAAGAGGCAGCAGAACGAAAGTTCCCACTAAAACAAATTGTTTCAACTTAAAATAGCAGAGTCTTTAACCAGCACAACGCTAACATTACACAGCAGTCTCAGCAAACTGTCTGCTGTGTGCCCTAGCAGCCTTTTAAGTCCGAGTGTCACATGCATGTCTTATAACTTAGTATGTATCACCTTACAGACTGTACACAGATAGTCAGTGATGCTGTGCTGCTTAGCTCTCGCTATAGTGTTGTATTGCAACATCCCGCTTTGTGTACACTAGTAAATCCTGGATGTATTCTGATGACTTCCTATGTTATTTCTCCCAAGGCTGAGGGGAAATAAAATTTTCTTGGAAGAGCTGTGAAGTTTCCCCTGGGGTCTTTAAGAGCAGTTTCCACAACCACCCCCTTTCCCCCCCATCCTCTGTAAGTTTAAGCTGCCTGCCTGTTCTAGACTCAGTCTGCATTGCCAGCTTTTTACCTGAAAGTTTACTGCAGTTTACTTTTCTTTCTTCACCCCTTTGACCCTCCACAGCTCTTGTGAGGGTTTTATACCATCATCATGGTTAAGTCTTGGGAGAGGCAGAGAAACTGGTTCTCCCTTGACAGTGCTGTTTGTAGCCATTGTGGTGGCACTGGTGTTCCTATGGTTAGGTGGTTATCCTGCTCATTCTGTGCCATGGACCTCTTGTAAAGGCTATCATACCCCCCTATTCCCTTTTCACTATGCTGCTTCTGCTGCTGAAGTTGTATTTCTATTTATACAAAACCAGTGACTGTCTTCCATGGGCTCTGCCCAATTTCTGTGCTGCTGATTCATGGTCAAGGTTGTACAGTGCCTGAAATTACTGATTTTTCAAGGTTTGCACACCTTTCTAGAGAACAGGAGCTGAATTAAGATTGTATGGGAACTTGCCAGATGTCAGTGTCTTAATTTTCCTGCCCAGGTAGGTTTTAACTCATGCAAGTCAGCTGTATGTTTTGGAAATTACTCAAAGCTTATTTTTATCACGTGGTTTATTGGTTATTTGAATATGCATTTCAGTACATTCTTGAATCCCCTTGTCTCTAATTCTTTGGGAACCAGCAAAAACCATGCACCTGTGTGGGACAAATCCTGCCCAGGTGCACACTGATTGTATATAAACCAGCCTTGAGCAAGCTTCAGTCATTAAGAGTCTAACCTGGTACCTAATGATCATCTACATGATCACAGCGAAAATAGGGCCTTTTGTTACTTAACGATATTTCACTATGGATCTGCTGTGAAAATGATCAATTTGATAAATTAATGGTTGGTTGGCTGCAGTCATGGTCATTGTGCATGCAAAGTAATAAATGTGTACATTTTCTGTCCATGCATTTTCTGTCTGACCTCATGGAAACCAGACTCGTATTCAGATTTCTATTTCTTGTCTTGAAGCACTTTCTTCCTTGCAATTCAAGACACTTATAAAGGAGGTTATAAAATTTTAAAGAACATAAAGAAACTATTAGAATGGTATGAAATAGAATTAGAACAATTAATTGAAAAAGTTATTTTCTTATGTCTTCTACTTTGCCACTAACAGTATTACTTGTATTATCCGTTAAAAATGGACAAAGATTGTTAGGCGTCTTTAAACAGTGGAAAAGAGATTGTGAAACTTAATTATTTTTACTTTTAAGACCTTAAGATCTGACTGCAGATCAGTGTGTAGGTTTCACTGAACTAGCTTTCCTTCTTTGCATGAATGCGAGTAAATGAATAAAAGCAAGCTTTAAGAGATGAACAAAGTTTAGTATACTGTAGCTTGTAATAAGATTATTTTCATTTAAAAATCAGGGTCAAGTAAATGATCTCTCAGCAGTGGCATTTCTTTTAGACTACAAGTGTTTCTTCTTTTTCCCATTCCATATTTGTTTATAAGTTGGATATCATATAAATCAGCTGTAGATGGTAGAAATTAATATAGAATAAGCTCTAAATATTGTATATCTTCTAATGTATCTTTTGGAGAATTAATTGTATTTGCTATTTGCTCAAACATTGTTTCCAGTAGTCAGTGTTCCTGTAGGACTATGTCTGGACTTCTTGATGTATAGGAATTATTTGTATAGTACTTATATTTAAATACTTTTGTATATTGTCAAGGCACATTGGCTCATGCTGTCTGGCATGATTTTTCATACACTACAGCTGTGTAAACTGTGTAAAGTAGGTAAGAAGCAAAGGCTGTAAAGCCCTTCCTTTCCTGCTGCCTCCCTCCCCCTTTCCCCCATGGCAATGTCTAAATGTTTTTTTTAAAGTCTGGTTAGAACTGGAGAACTTATTTCTGTGATTAGGAGATTTAAAGCAACAAAAATTGCATAATTACCTAGATTGGTCTAAACATGAAGACACTTTACTCATGTGAATTAAATCTTATATGTTTACCCCTAAATAATTTTTGCAGGTTGTAGACTATTTTATTTAAACATCTTGAGAAATACATGTTTTGATTCAACACAAACTAATTTTTTTGTGTGATTTTTTTTTTTTTTTCCCCACGAGTAGATGAGAACATTGTTTGCTGAACTCTTACCTGATCCTCTTCTGGTTATTGCAGATAAACCAGACTAGAAAGCCCTCAAAAACTACTTAACCAAATTTTATAATCTGAAGTCTATTTATACACTTATACACATGCCAAGTTGTGCTGTTCTACATACTTGAACACATGCTTTTTAGCTTTGCTAATTTTTACATAGCAAAAGTGATCAGATCTAATTTGAGTCAATGAACATGTAAGAGTCAAATGTATCAAAAAAGAGTGATGATCCACAGCATAAAAATTTGGATATTTTATTACAGAAATATCATATGAACCATAATGGGCTTTTTGCTTGTCTGTCCAAAAAATGTTATATAATGGTATGTATTCAGATGTAGAATTTAAATTTAATATGATTTCTATCACAGTATCATAGAATACCTTGAGCTGGATGTGACCCATTAAGGATCATTTTGTCCAACTCCCTGCTCTTCACAGAACTGCCTAGAGATATGAGCTGGTTTTGAGAAATATCAATTAATTCTGAGGTGAAAAAGGAAGTAGAGACAATTAACTTTACACCTCTTGAGTTAGTGAATATCATCAGCCTACCTAAAACTATCCATTTTATTTTACTGGTAAATATGACTTCATATATTAATTTGTTTACTAAATTTGATATAACACATTATGGGAAATCCTCTTATCTTTTCTCTGGTTGATGTGTCTGATACTTGATGAATATACTTGCCTACTTGTGCTCAACACCACAGTTTTCATTTGATCCTTATCGATCTAATAAAAGCTTTTGCATATTTTGATAGGATATGGCAGTTTCACTTTTCTCTTCATTATCATAATTTTTGTTTGTGGAGCCACAAACATTTGAAGCTTCTTTGAAAAATCAAGATATATGAACAGATGGTGAGAAGCACTGGGAAGGTTAACCAGATCATGTGAAGCACAGAGTCTTGCCATATGAAGTGAAGAAATAATAAGCATCTGAATACAACTGAGTCTTATCAAGGTCATGAATTATGCCTAGGAGTGTAACCTGAGCAAGCTGGTGAAGGCAGTGAAGTTCTCAGATTTGTATTAGAGCTGATGGAAAGGTTTGTATCATTTACATCAAGTTCTTCTAAGCTATCTATATTTACAGTTTTGATCAATATAATAATGATTGTTCTTCTGTAATAGAGGTACTCATGTATGCATTTTCCTTGAGCCACTCTGAAGAATAAATCCCACTTTTCTGGTCCTCACAGATGGTCTTGTGGAGGAAAAACTGCATCTTCAGGATGTACTGTGTGATCAGTCCTTGGATGCCACTCCTTATGCATTAGTACTCACAAAAAACATTGGATGTCACTCCTTATGCATTAGTGCTCACTAAAAGTATTGAACAAGGTTGTGTTAACTGAAACAGGTGGTGGAGAAATCAGCATTTGAATACGTTGATGATTGAGCTCATATGCTGTACATGATTCACTGAATATATTTTATATATGTAGTTAGACACCATGAATAAAGTTCACCTGTAACTTCAGCTTCCTTTTCTTCATAGGTTCTTAGCTTTTATCTTCTGCTATTTTTAATTTTTCAGTGTTCTTTCTGAAAAGAATATTAACCATTTGACTGCTAAAGTTATGTTTAAAATTTTTAATTTAAGGTGTTACAATTACGTGTTCAATGGATCTGAAAAATAATAATGATTTGTCTCCATTGTCTGATGCATTTGGGAATTCCCTTATATGATATCCGTTGAAAGTAACCAAACATATGAAATGTCTTTTAAATTTTGCATTGTGCATTGGGTAGGTGAAACCGTAACTTAAAACTTTTGAGTAGAATAAGATTGCCAAAGTAAGCAGCTGGCTCTTTTTCAGATCTTGGTGTTCACTCATGAATTAAAGTTAATCCACTGCTATAATCAATTGCTTTATCAAGCTGCAAATCCTGTAATTATATAGTCCAATCTAGATGTGGTTTCCCAGGATGCTTCCTCCTCTTTAATTTGTTGTTTGCTCCTCTGTTCAGATATGCTTCTGTTCTGTTTGCTTCTGAAGCTTTTTATGTCCACTATCAGCACCTTGATTCTTTTTTGAAATCAGTTTTCATGAGCATCTTTAAGGCATAGTTCCTCATGCTGTTCAGTCATCTAATCCTTGTTTACTTACATTATGTATATCAAATGTATAAATATAAGTAATATAGTGACTCATTCGTTGTTACTGTTTCTGGATCTTTTGGGCTATGTTTCGCACCTGCTTGTTATTCAGTAGTTTAACTGGTAGCAAATACAGATCTTCAAGTGTATTTTCTCTCTCTCTGCAGACCACAGAATGTACATAATAATTTTCCTATGTCAGTTCATAAGTTACCTATCAAATCTTTCAGTTAATTGAAAAGAAACACAAAAAGCAGTAGTCAAAATTAAACCATTCTGAACAAGTCCATCAAAGAAGAGACAATATTATATTATAATTAAAAATCTGTCAAAACTTGTTACTATTGTAGAACGTATGCAAGAACTGTTTTATATTTGCAAGGTAGTAGTACAAACATTAGAGAATTATCCTTTCAGAGTTAAGGAAAAGGATTTATCAGTTCATAAGCTGTGAAATGCTAAGTGTTCTTTCTTTGGTGTGAATGAAAAAGAAAAGCTATCAACTGTAAGGGCTCAGTCCACCCTCTTCGCTTTTAAGTTTTACTGCTGTGTGAAAAAATTATACTCTCAGTCCTCGGGTGTGAAAGCCAGCTGTAAAGGGACAGAGCAACCCTTTCACCTTATGTTTCCCTTCCTCCAAATCAAACTAGCTCAAAATGTCAGCGCCTCCAAAATAAGCCAGTCTGTTCCTGGTTCTTAAAAAGACATCCCGTTGAAGGGATGAGCAGTTCACCTGAATCCTCAAGATAAGAAAATGTTTAAGGAATTTGAGAGTTAGCAGTTAGGATATATATGACAGATAGACTTAACAAGCCCCAGAAAATCAGCAATATTATTGGAAAATTATGCATTCGTCACATATTTTCGATTAAGATATTTTAATTCCAGATTATATTAAGCAAACTGTTACAGACATTTTTTCCATATACTTTCTATTCATGACATCAAGACTAGATTGAATTATGATTGTTTGTGTATCTGAACTATGTTTTTGTTTGGGTTTTCTTTTCAGTTTAAATATTTGATGGATTGGGGTTTTTTTTAAGTGTTGGTTTTCTGTATATATTAGATTTTCCTGAGCTCAGGTATATAACACCTGAGCCTGAGGTAATTTGATTGTTCTACTGCTGCCCTTGAAGGGCAGAAAATTTCCTGACAGAAAACTGCATTAACATGGAGTTAGGAATGTTTCCCTTTCATATATAATACACTAAAACTGCAAGCAGAATGATATTGTGTGATAGTTGTAATGATTTGAAGATGTGAGGTATCTAACTTCAATGAGGGTTTTATGAAACTGTAATTTTGAAGTCCTTCTGCACCTCAGCAAGATTGCCAAAGCTATCATTCTGTGATTCTGTGAGAGAGAACACTACACTACAGCAGCCTGTTGCATTGTGTTAGGAGACGATTTGCCCCACCAGATGACCGCAAAGTAACACCAGTGTATGGTGGCCATCTTTTTTTAATGTACAGTTGTGTTACTGTCTCTGAGCCTCATCCCTTTGTCAAAAGGAAGGTAATGGAGGAAACGCAATCCTCAAGCCCAGGCACCTTGGTCCTCTAAGGGCTGTTGCTCTTTGTGATGTGCCACCCTGCCAGCCAGGCGGGAGCTGGGGGAGCAGAGCCCTGACACTGCTCTTCTCCCGGACCCCTGCAGGACAACACAAGCCTTCTTTGAACTGTTCATGTACCACAACAGAAAGAGTGGTTGGAAGAATATTTCTGTGGGAGGGGCATGAATGAGGTTGCCTTTGGCACCATGTGGCTCTACTTAAGCCACCTGAATATTGAGTTGAAGTGCGATAGTGTCTGGTTTTGATAAGGTAATTTTTAATGCCTGCATTTAGTTGGGGGTCTAGTTTCTTTATATACGGTATCTAAGATTTCAATTAATACAAATATATAGCTATAACCACATTGTTACAATAATTATCACCGTGCTGGCATATGCTGTTTCTAAGTGTACACGGTTCAATACATTATTCCTACACTGGTTTGATCTTTTGTCTTTTTTTCATGAAGTTTCTAGGAAATAGCTTTGGCACCTTTACCACTCTGACAAATTTTGTTGAACTTGATCTCCGAGTTCAAATTTGTTGCTAACAGACACAAACTGATATTATATGTGACAGTGTAAATTCGCCTCCTGTAGGAAGGCAAACTGAAAATCTATACTGAAAATACATTCAGGTTATAAAAAGAGGCACTTGGAGCAAGGACACCACAATACTAAGGTTGTTGGGGAATCCACAGGAGGACCTGGATGTTTTCTTCAGTCATTCAAAATCTGACCTCCTAATGTAATGATAGGATGAAGAAAAAGGGTTGCCTCACCAAAAGTGAATCTTTCAGTGGGATGTTGTAAGAAAAGCTTCTTCAAATACAGTTCTGTATCATTCCTGTTGATATCTTTCCACAACTAACATTCTCAAATGTGTAAAGCAATACTGAATTATGATTATATTTTCCTGCAATTATTGTCTCTCTAATAACAATATTTTAGTAAAAATCATATATTTTGGGGAGAAAATGTATATTCCACAAAGAAGTATTTGTGGTAATCTATTTTATTCTTTGCTGGATAATTGCCATATGCATTTTAGCAAAACCTAAAATATCAACTGCATAGTCAGAGATCATGGATTTAGTCACCTGTATTCAATAGATTGTTCTATTTTTACTAAATCTTAAGTGAAAATGTGGAAGCATAAAATGAAAAATACTGCTTTCTTTTCACTTTTTGCCTTGCATGGATTTCAGCCCCTTTGAAGAGGCCAAATCTTCCTCAGGAGACTCGGAGAATAGCATGAGAAATGCTATTTATTAGCTGAAGCCTTCTGTCTTTTACATATGGTGGGAAAAAAGAAAAAAAAAAAAAAAAAGAAGATTGTATTTATAAGAGTTTTAGGAAAGACTTTAACTCCAAATTAACCTTTTAGCTTCAGAATGGATTTTTCTGTTTCACTATAGAAGAATAGGTTATATTGAAATTGGTTTTATTTTGACTAGATCCTCAACACCACAACACTTGGCCCATTTTTGTTTTCATGTACATTTGTCCCATGTCTTTGAGAGCATCTGTGTGCATATGCTTAACCATATGCATAATTGTTTGCACTTTTGGATTTAAGTGATCTTTTGAAATTTGTCTCGTTTTGGTTAATGTTTCAGTGAATCCAAAGACTGCAAAACACAAAGCAGAGAAAGAAGGTGTTGGGATTGAACCTTGCAGCAGCAGTACAATGTTATAGACATTGTATTTAGTCTTTTTTGCAGGTTACTTTATTGTCATTGAATGTTGTTTCCTAGAGGAAATTTTGAAAGATATGAAGCCTATGGCCAAGAAAAGGGGGGAATATGTTCTTTCAGAAACTTCTAGGGCTGTTGGAGGACCTCTGGGACAATGTGAAGAACTTTCTGCTGACCCCTATATCAAAAGGTGCTTACAGGAGGTTTGGACTTCTAGCAAAAGCTCTGCCAGCTCTAAGGAGCAATGTCAGCTGTCACTGATCAGAGTGGGTTTGGGGCTTTTGTTCCAGTTTCCTCCTTATTTGGGAGGGTGGAGCTCACTGGCAGCTGGTACTGGGGTGGATCAATATAAAAGCCAGGACTTGAGCACAACTCCCAGCACCCAGCTAGCAGATGCAGGAGTGTTTACAGAATAAGGGTAGAAACTGTGCCTGTGCTCAGTGATGATGATGTGCCCCAGGGTTTGGTTCCCCCGTACCTATGGGAGTGACTGCCCTGCACATCAGAGGCCTTGACCCAGACAGATCTGGAAGGAGAATGCATCCCTGCAGGTCTAGGGCTGCTGGGACAACTGCAGCCTCTTGCTGGGACTGGGACCAACAATGTAGTCCCCTTGCTTGTAGGAGGTTTGTGCTGCAGGTAAAGTCTATATTAGTGAGGGTGGAGCTGCAGGAGGTCTTGCAATGGGAATGCTGAAAGGAGGTTGGCTGGGTCTTGTATGAGAGCCTGAAGGTTCAAAAGCTTGACCTCTTGCAGATGTATTGGAGGGGGGTAGGTGGAGTCTGTGCTTATGTTGTGACTCCACTGATGGTGAAGGCTGGGAGCTTGTGACTTTTGGCAGTGGAGGACAGTTCCTGTTTGTCTGTGTTTACACAGCAGATTCAGTGGTCTGGTTGCAGAGAAGGCACTGGGAGCTGTATGGCATCAGGAGGAAGTGGTAAGGGATAGTTGTGAGTGATTTCCTGCTGTGCAGGATGGAGGCCCATGTTGGCTAACTTGATCTACTGGGGAAGTTTGACACTTGCTGGGGACTCAGATCCAAGATGTTGGGGAGAATGTGGAGGCTTCTGGCCTTTGAACTATTACTACCTGTTGATCTTCTACATGGGCACCAGTGGTGATGCCAGAATAGACCTGGAGTGTATAAACATGACTGCATGTCTCTGCAGTAGTTGTCAAGGGCATGGGGACCCAGGTGTTCTCTCTGTGATCCTGTTGGTGAGAGGCAAGGGCTTCAGGAGGCCTTGAAATCTAAGGGCTGGCTGCATAGCTGCTGTTGACAACAGATACTTGAGGTTTATGACCATGGGACCATATTTGATCATCAAGGACTCCTAGAAGGAGAGAGGACTGATAATCTTAGGTCATGGTGATTGAGGGAGGCTTCTGGGGATTCAAAGAAAATAAGTCAGCCTCACATGACCTCTGGGAAACTGATAAAGCAAATAATTCTGGAAAGCATCTCCAAGCATTTGAAAGACAGTAAGGTGATTTGGAGTACTGAGCATGGAATTTTGAAAGGGAAATCATGCTTAACCTGATATCCTTCTGTGATGAGGTGACTGGCTTGGTGGATGAGGGGAGAGTAGTGATTTTTTTTATCTTGTCTGCAGATAGACTTTTATCATCCTCATAGACAAGCTGATAAGGTACAGGCTAAATAAATGGGCATTGTTTCTATGTATTTATAGTTTGGGTAAATATGAGCAAGCAGAAACACTATGATACCTTGAAATTTAATGTGTGGAACCTGGCTTTTCAGTGATCCTTCTACACCATCTTGTATGGCTGGCTTTGATTTATTAAACATTTCAATATTTCAGGAATACAAATAGATCTTGTAATATTTTATGTTATTTCCCTTATAGTGACCTGTTCTTTGAGATTTTGCCTGCTCTAAGATGTTCTGTGGAATATTGCTGAGTTTGGGTTTCATACAGGTTTAAGCGTGGAACAGATGTCTCCTCTTGCTTGAAGACACATACATGGTGATGTGTGACAGCTTTACCAACGTTATTTTTGCACTCCATCATAAATGTTTCTGATATACTGATGCTAGCTTTGATACTTCTGACTGTATCCTGTTAATACATGACCAAAAGAGACCTCTTAATAGTCAGCTGTGCAAACAAATATGCTTAACCATCCCACCTGGTAAGAAAAGACCAGGATTTATGGTTTGGTAGACATACTCAGGTTCTCTGGAGAGAACTCATAGCCATAGTCCAAGAAATGTGTTTTGTTCCATCATAAGGGATTTAATTATATTCTTATTGCTGGGGATATGGTGTTATTTTTGTGAATCTTTGAGTATATCTCCAAGTTTTGACTTCTCTCCAAAGGTAAAGGAGTTTTCGTTACTATTGAAACTAGGTTGACATGCACATTAGTGATGTTTAAAACATGTTGACATGATTATTTTAGCCACTCTAAGTATTTCAGCACAGAAATTACTAATTCACACTCTAAACTCTACCATTATCTTGCCTTTCAACTTGTTACCATATGAAGTTGAAAACTACTGAGTTCTGTGGTTTTGAATTACAAAATATTTCCTTTTTGGCCTGGTATTGATTATTTAAATGAAGCCATCACCGTCTGCAGCAGGTAACTCTACCTCTTGCAATGTATTGACAAAGGCCAACAAAGATAATTTTTTTGGTAGTCATAAAACATGGATATTTCTTGTCACTTAATTTGCCATGACCCTAGATGCTTTTTTATAACCTGCATTTGTTCCTTCAGATAACTGTTGTGGACTGTTTGTTGAATTCTTCAGAGAGAACATGGAGAGTCTCAGGTGGCCTTATGGAATCTCTTGAATATGATTATTGTAAGATCTCCAGCCATTTCCCTCTCAGTTGGGCTGGACAGAGTTGTGATACTGGTTTTGATGGTGATGTCTGCAGGGTTTTGGGTATTCCAGACATTTGTTCATTTGTTCTTTCTTTCTGCTTGTTACTTGAAATCACAAAACTTCATTGTCAGAGACCACAGTTTAAAATTTACTGCTATTTTACTTAAGAATGGTAAGTCAAGGCTGTTTTCTTAAAAATATTCTAATGAGTTATATGTTTTTTAGCTGACTTGAGTTACTTGTTCTTTTACCTGTATTTATATCTAAGAGCCTTAAAGCATACTAGATTTTCAAAACTAGGCTTTCCTTTGGATTCTGCTCCATTTGGGGTCATGAATTATTTTATGTTGCTTTTGATTATGTTCAATGAATCATTTTGGTGATTAGGTTCCTTGTATTTTTAATATGATTAGCCACGGAGAGTTGTTTTGACAACATAGAGAATTGGCTGTGTTTCAGGGTCCACTTACTAGTCAGTTGATAATGATGCATAATTTTGTCAGTAGCTGTGAAGTGTCCTACCCACTTGTGGAATTTATGATTTACAATAGGCAGTATCAGCAACAATATTTACATGAGTTCCAGTTCTGAATTTATTGATGTAGAAGAGTCTGAAATCTTCCCTACATCAAGCTACCTATAATACAAGCTTCAAAGTATAGTACAGTTCCTCTGAGTTGCCACTGTGCACCTGCAACGTTGCAAAGAAATCAGACTGTTCAGTTTGCTTTACGTGGCTAATGCCAGGCCGGACCACAGAACATTTTGCTTGCATTTGAATTGCTGTCATCTTTCTGTGTGTGTATGTATGTGGGGAAATCCATCTGCATCTTGCATATTTGGTGAAAGCAGCAGGATTTCTTTCATGCAAATCTGTGCTCTATCTTTCTTTTGCCTCTGCATAGGATTCCTCACTTAAGCCTGCTTTTAGGCTGGTCACTTGCCAAGGCAAAAGGACCCAGATTTGTACCTGGACTGCTTGTCTGGTACTAATCTTTTTGAGTTTAGTGCCATTGTGAGCAAATTTCAAAATTGTGGGGTTCTCATATAGATAAGCAGACAAAGTTTGATGCCCTAGCCAGGCTTTGAAGATTTCTTTGATCTCTCCAACATGCCCTTCATGCTTTCGTAGCATTCCCAAATCCCTCTAGTGACTTCAGATCTGATTATTTTTTTTTTTTTTTCCTCCTCCCTTCTTACAGACAGTTTCATCCTTTCTTCCAAGAGCAAGTGGGTTTGATCATTTGCTCACAAAATTGCTCCCTGCCTTTGTTGGAGGCAAGATGTTCAGGGATCCCTTGTTTTTTCCCCTCTAGAGAAGATGCAACATCAGAGGGTAGACATTCTGTAGTAACGAAAGATAGTTAACGTGAAAGTTCTCCGGCAACCCTGACAGTCAGCATGCCAGTTGCTACAATGATGTGTAGCCTTTAATTATTTATATTATTCTTTAATTGGTTTTTGATACTATGTAGTTTTGGAAAGACTGATATTTATCACTCTGAGTCATGGTGAGGCATGTCTTACTGGGTGGATGATTGGAGTAATTTTAGACTCTGTCCCTTGGGTATATTTAGAAACAATTTCAGGGATGGATTCTGTGACTTATGGTATGGAAGATAGCAGCCAGAGGATCATTCAGTGGCCTTTATTAATTGGAATCTAAGAATTCCTTCTGTATTTAAAATGAGAGAAAGGAATAACCTCTAGTCCTAAAAAAAAAAGTAAAGTGGTTTTTTTCTTGGACACACTATAAACCATTGTGTTTCAGTCAATACTTCTGCAATGCCACTGAAGTGAAAGATGCTGGTTAGTCTGAGAGCAAAAATTGACCTTCCATTCAGTGCTTTATAACTCAATTTTAATTCTCTACCTTCTGTGTATGGTCTATGTCAAGTTCAATGCATTAATGCTGCATGTGTTACATTAGTATTCTAGAAGTCAAACAAGTCTTGTTAGATTTTCAAGCTAACCTCTTGCAGTGGTGCTCATTTTATGTCAACAGAGAAGAGGGTTTAATAAGAAGTTCTGGCACTTTGACTAGTGCAGTTCTTTCAGTTTTTCCACTAATTTGATGACAACCACCGTAGCCTTTTAAAAAAACCATGCTCAGCCTTATGTGACCTTAAAGATATGAGTAGACTGGCAAGTGTGAAACTAGAAGGGGGAAAAGAGTTTCTGTATTTGGCTTGCAAACCAGAAGATTGGACAGTGCTTTGAATAAGTATCCAGAATATCTGTACCACAAAGAAATGGGTGTGGAAGATAAAAGATTAGTATCTACTCAACGTTACGTCCAGATTTCATAGTTGGAAGCTGTAGAGAACTAAGATTGTAGAGAAGTCTAACGTTGCTGAATAGATAGCTGTTTGAAGCAAGCAGAGAGGAGTTGTAAGCCCAGTTTCCTACACAGAACCTGCAGTCATGGCTGTTGAACGTGACAGTTCATTTAGGCATGTTCCTTTGAATTTCAGCAGTTCTTTGCCTAGTAAAATTCAAATCTTGAGAGCAGGCTTATGATAGGACAACAATCACTTTAAGGAAAAAAAAATTCTATAGAGCAGAGCACTACTTTTGAATGAAGGAGTAGGCAATAATGCTTATGGTGCTACAGTGATAACAGTCTGCCAAGTGTACATATATGTATATGGTACAGATGTACATTTAAAGAAACTTTGGAATTTAGCAATTCCTCATAAATTGTGGCTTTGCTGGTAAGATAAAATTTTTGAGTCCTACTGTGAGGGATACTTTTAATAGAAACAGTGACTCAAGTTCAACATCTTAAAGACCTCAAATAGTAAGGGAGATTATCTGATTTCATTGGTTAAACTTCTGGCTATCTACAGAGTCCTAGTGTGTTACAGATGGAGATATAACTCAACCTTTTTCTTTCTAAGAAGAAAACACTTATGCAGGGATAATTCTGCTTTAATGGGATAATGTTGAATCTTATGGCTGCACTGTAAGTAGTTCTGGGAACTCGTCAGGTCATTGTAGCCTGGACAGTGCCACCTGGAGAATTCACCTGCCTTCTCCTTCCTCCAGCTCATGCCTCTCCCTTTCTTTATGAGGATGCTGATGTTTGTGTCCAAGGCATCAGGGAGTTGGTTTGGGTTAAAAGAAACTTTTTTTGTCAGGTGCAATTGAACCAACATTCACTCCTTGATTACATCACAGATTCACAAGTGCTTGTGCCAACATAGAGGAGATGGGTGTGTAAAGTGGAAGCATCCTAGGAGAGGTTGATGCCATACCCCTTGCAGGGATTTTTGCAGACCTTGTGCCCTCCAGACATCCCTCTCATGTAAATATCTGTCATGGAAAAATGTTTGACACAGTTGGAATTTTCAGCAGTTTAAGATTTATTAATAAAATGAAACACATCACAAGCTGATTTTTATCAGCACTTACTATAACAAATGATCTAGTAAAACAGTGAGTTAATTATAGGTTCAAGGATAATAAGATTCACAGTAACTTACAGCAAGGTCTCTCCAAGCAAAATGTGTATATGCATGAGCACAAGGCACACAGATGCAGAAATACTTGGCTAGTGAAATATGTAGATGACCACACTCAGAACAGCAAATGTATAAAATCAAACACCTAGATAGGTAGAGAGATGGGTGAAAGACTAGCCCATAGTCAAAATTTCCCCATTGAGTTTATAGAGTAAATACAATGCATCAGCATTTCTTAACTGGCAGTTGTTGAGTCTTGAGGAGGTGGTCTTTCCCAGATCTTGCATTAACTTCATTGGCAGGCAGTCCTGAGAGGTGTCCCCACTCAGGAGATGCTGGATGCAGCCCAGTGAACCAGGAGAGCTCAGAGTCACATTTCAGAATGCTATTTATAGGGTCCAAGGTAATTGAATTTTGTTATGTACTTTTCCATTTCAGCCTAATTCTAGTGTTGCAATGTTCTGGTTTGTGGATGTTCAGAACTTGACTGTCCTGGTATTTTTCCACCAGTTGCGCATGTCCAGAACTTACTGGATCTTTGGGTCTTGGTATTGCCGGCTCAGGGTCACTACCCAAGTACAAGTGTACCAGGTTATAAGAGGTTTGATTGATCATCTAAGATAAGGAGTAGGATACAGGTGTGCTGAAGGGACTCCTTGAGGCTTTGGTCCATTGCAGGAGGTCATTGTCACTGTTGTCCCCAGTATACCTATACTTTTTCTGACCAATTGCTGTGTGGCCCAGGGAGGGGAGTTGCACCCTGTATTGGGTGGCCCATGAGTTGGGGAGAATCATCCCACCACAATCTCAAGCTACAGATGGCTGAAGGAAGTGCCTTAGTGGGCTGACTTGTGCCACAGACTTGTCAAGATTCCATATAGAAAGGGGAATGCTTTTCTGCCCTTTCACAGAATTTCTCACAGGACCTTCTTTTATAACTTCACGTGGTAGTATTAACACTGCCCAGCTCTGAAGGCCCTGAATATCACCTAAGTATCTACAGCAGCTTAAAAAGTATGGTCTGTTCTGTTTCAAAGGACCATTTATGTTGAAAATATGAAAACCAACAATATTACGGATGTGATAAAACAGATGGTCTCAAAATGCTTCTTATTGTAATACTTCCATACATCAGAACAGACTATATTCAACTTCAGTTTCGGTGTTTTCTGACTGTGAGATTTAACTGTACATTCAGCAGTGGAGTGCTCTACAGCACTTGGTATGCTCCAATATGACTCATTGGTATAGAAAAATACCCAGGAGAAAGGATCAAGTTAGGTTTTATTTTAATGTGTATTTGCAGTTTCCTGGAATGGAAATGAATACATGAAGATTCATTGCCTTCATTGTAATAAACCATTTTTCATTAGAACTATACTGTCAAGAAATTGGTATTATTGATTCCTGGGTATTGTTTCCAAGAGCAGGTAATATGGAATGTATTTAAAATAATTGATTTTCAATTATTTATCCCTGAAAAAGTAAAACAAATATTAAACATTATGCTAATTTATGTTGTTAAAATTATTTCATTTGTAATTGTCTGTGCAACTATAGAATAGATATGGGGAAAAAAAAGGTCAATATAAAAATGTTTTTCCAGAGGTGTTGCTATTCAGAGTGCAGTAGTTCTTAAGATGAATTATTGCATATAGCTTTCAGATAACTCTGGATTTTTATCAACAGTATCTGTTCATAACTTGGTTTATTTATTGTGCCTTGGAATTCTGAGCACATACAAGTCCTTTTGCAACATAAGACTTCATAAAAATACATTTGACAGTAGAGTACTTCCATTCGTATTATGGTTCTCGTGGTCTAGGTTCTGTCTGAAATGATAATGAAAAACTCCTTTTAGAGGTTAAGAAATTGTTTATCATACTAGTGACAGCTGAAGTCAGCCAGCCACAACAAAAAGCAAGTTATCCTGTCAGTTTGCAATGGGATTTCTTATGTGACGAGATTGCTCAGGTGCATAGGAGATCCCCTGTGAAGCCATAAAAGTTTGCATTTTAAAATGAAACCGTGATTAGAAATGCTCTTTAAAAAGTCAGCAATAACATCTTTGTTTCTAGATGGACTTTGAATGATATATCAGGCTTTTGCTGTGAAATCTTAGGTATTTTAACTCAGTGACTTGACAGTCATGCAGCTGTAGTCCACATGAAATGGCTAAATGTCCCAAACCTTGAAAACCAAAGCATTATGTACACTAATGATTAAAAGATTTGGGGTACAGCTAATGAAACATAAAATTATTGCTAAATAAATTTTTCCTTTTCCTGAATTAAATATATGTTTGGAGATGAATGACCTTAAAGTCATAGATAATCTTAGAATAGGTTGACTTGATTAACCAAGATATTTTAAAATGCTATTTATTCCTGTTATAGACAGAAATTGTTAGAGTTTAAGGTTAACTTTTTCAACCCAGAAAGTCATAAACTATTTGTGAAATATCAAAAGGAAAATAAAGGTTGTGAACATGGTAATTTATAATATAATTAACGCTTCAAAATTTCATATGCAAGAATGAAAAAAGCTCCCCATTAAAATGGTATGTATAAGCAAATACATACAATTAACCATACTCAGGCTCTAGTTAAGAAAAAAAATAGACCTGTGCTTATCTTTAATAGGTGTTTAATTACATAGTTTTTAGCAGAGCACATAAATGTACTTAAAGGTATGTTTGTAGATTTTTTTCCCCGTACAGACTCAAAACCAGTACTTGAGCGCAGCTTCTAGGAAGTTGATTGGCAGGATTGGACCTCTAAAAATCACCTGGTCTAATCACCCCTACCATAGGCAAGGACATCTTTTACTAGATCAGGTTACTCAAAGCCCCATACAGCCTGACCTTGAACGCTTCCAGGAATGTGGCATCTACAGCTTCTTTGGGCAGTCTGTTCCAGTGTCTCACCACACTCACTGTAATGAATTTCTTCCTTATGTCCAAGTCAAATCTACCCTTTTAGTTCAAAACCCGTGCCTCTTGTCATGGCTTTTTTTTTGCTGCTTTTTTTTTTTTTTTTTTTCTGGCTGGTGTTAAAAAGGACTCTAGGAATGAAGGAGTGCACCATCTGTTCTTGCTTGCATGTGCTTTCCTTCTGTATAAGTTCCCCAGATCTCAGGGACTCTACTTTGCTAAGTCCAGGCTCACATGACTGGCTGCTCTTGAGGGGAATTTTGAACCTTGCCTGTTTCAGTCAGTTGGATCAAAGTTGGATAAATCTAGACCCAGTTACAATGTGATCATGTTATTGTCTTAAGCTATTCCCATTTGAATGGATAATCATTAATATTTAACAGACTTCCCTTATCCCAGCCGTTGAAGGTATGTGACACTAGATGGCCTGTGGCTGACATGTGCAATGAGGCACTAAGTGACACAGTTTCTTTGAGAGAACAACTAAAATTCAGAAGGCATACAAAGAAAATGCTGGAAATTGTGATAGAAAGCAGAGACCTAGTATTTTAGGCAAACAATTTCTAATAATAGTAAGAAAAACCATGAAAATTGGGTCAAATGAAACAGGTCTCACAGCATTTTTCAGTTGAACTACTAATGAGAAATTAAAGAAAAGGCATTAGTTGTAGTTCAGTTTAATTTTCAGTTAAGAAGCCAATACAGTAGCACATGAAAATAACTGGATAAATGACAACTAGGGAAAAAACATATCCTGGAACCAAATGGATTCATAAAAAGAAGCCCACACATAGAACAGTTAGCTATTACTTAGGACTTGAGCATTTAGCAATACCATGACACGAGTTAGTGCTGAACACTGAACAAAATAATGAACAAAAATAGTTCAGGTGCCCAAATATTTATATCTCATGATTTCCAAGGTATCCTAGACATCATTATTCCATGGAACTGATGCCTTGCTGCATAACTCCTTTTTACCACAAGTCCCTGGTTGTTAAGTTACTTCTGGGATTATAGCAATATAATATATAAATGTATTTATATATATTTGTAAGTATGTAGATGTGTAACATATAGGAGAGTAAAGGGAGAGCAACTGATGAGGTGGAAGAATTTTGAACAGAGAATGAAGGTAAAGAGACAGTATTGGTTAGTACTGAAAACAGTACAAATTTTACTTGGAGAACACGAGTTTTACTTTCTACCAGCAGTTTTGTGCAAACCAAATCTTGTGCTTCTGTCTTCAAGTTGGAAGTACTTGGTGACCACATTGGCACAGTCCTTTGAAATTTACTGATTAAGGAAAAAAACCAAACCGACAACACATTCATAATGTCTTGTTCATAAAAAACATTTCTCTACGAGAAGAAATGAAGTGACAGAGCATGGGCCTGGAGGAAGGATGAGCTAGTTGGGCAGGAATAGAGAAGGGGTACTAGAGAAACATAGAGAACAAGATTACAAAAGAGGCAGGAGAAGAGATAAAATGAGGAAAATAAAAGAAAATGAGAACTTAGGAACAGATAAAAGATTCAAAAGAGAGGATTGAACAAGGAAGGCAAAGGAATAAGTAGGGAAATGTCCAAATGAATCTTCCTAGATGGTTTATTTTATTTAGACTATTCACATGTGTTCCAGCCTACCTTCCTGGGCTGCTTTCAGGAAGTGATTTATTGTACACTCCTGCATTTCAAACAGTTTCTTTACTCTTCCAGTAGCAAAGTTTCTAAAAATGCTTTGCGTCTAAAGATCCAGTGGACTAAAGGCTACCCTTGTCCTCTGAAATGTGCCAGACAGGCTCTGGACCAAGTAATGATGTAGAAAGAATTGCTTAGCCCTGTGGCCTGATTTAGAAGGTTAGCTTCTAAAATTTGCATATAACACACCATCTGCAGGAATTTCATGTTCTTCTATAATAGTAGTAGGATTTTCAAGAAAAAGAAACTATCAGATGAAGAAACATATTTTGTTTTCTCCTATGAAAATGTTGTCAAAGTATTTCCCATTAATAAAAATTTCTCTTCACACTTTCATCAGTTAGAGCTGCATGTTGTGTTGCACAGGATTTACCCTGTGGCATTTACACTCCCTTAAATACATAGAGATATCTCATACCCAACCTCCCACTGTTGCTGTCACTTAGCCTTTGTGTGGTTAGCAAGTCCAGTCTTTCTTCATAAATTAATCCTATTAACTCTGTAAGGTCTTCTTAATGCTTTTAATCAACAACTTTCTTGGAAAGCTATATTCATTTCCAGTCCTGTGCCTCCATCTTCCCTGCCTTAATTGCTCTTTTTGGGGTAATGTCATATTTTGGATTTAAATCTGAATCTGTTGGGTACTGTTTGATGTGTTTATTGTATGGTTGTCTTCACATTGTCACTGCTCCCTGTCTGCCCTTTTTCATTTTCTTCATGTAGTCTTTATCTTCTTTTCTATCATCAGAATAGGCTTTTTCAAATCTCTGCTCTTGAAAACAGGATTTTGGGGTTTTTTTTCCAGTATTACCACTGTTTCCCCTGTACCTATTTGGCCTCTCATCTCTGGATGTCTTTCTCCTGAATCCCAATTTTCATTACTCAGCCACAAGACCCTCAAGTCTTCCCTCATTGTATCATATATATATTCTCACTTATCATACACTGTGCACTTATACAGGACAGTAATTTATTGTATTTCTATGTCTTTAATCTGCTGCATTTAATTTGTGTGTGAAAAGCCAGGCTGCTATATAGTGTGTTAGGCAATGTGTCATCCATTCTCAGCTTTTAGTTCATTAAGGTTCTCCTTTGTCCTTTTGGTACGCTACTGCCAGATCTTTTCATTTACACATGTCAAATTCACCCATCTTTCCCTGTTGAAACCTCAATGTGTTTTCATTGCAAATATTTAATCCCAAAGAATTCCTTGTATGTTAAGCAGACAGATCAACTGATTAATAGCCAGTAAGTCTCCTATGAAGGGTCTAATTCTTTAAAGGAGCTGAGCATTATTAGGCTGAGCACTGTTAGGGAGCTATGGTTCTCAGGACCCTTGGGCATATGTTCAGTATCCTGCAAGATCTAAATATTTCAAGACTTCTCATGAAAAATGCAGCCTGCCGAGCCTGTGTTGTAGGATGTTGGTATGAGCTTCTAAACCACTTTTGATCAGTTGGATCAAATTTTCTGCAGTATAATTTTCTTAGGTGGAACATTGTTAATAGATCAGAACTCAGTAGTGTGAGGTACAGCACAAACCCAGAGCAAGCCCCACCTGGATGACTGACGTGCAAAGACAACAGTAATGAGAATAGATGAGAAGTACCACGAGGCAGTAGATGATGCTTAGCAGCATGAGAAACAGAAGCCTTGGTGTGACAATGTCACTTTTGGCATTTGAGATCATTCTGTCAAAGGAGAATGGTTGTGCGATGCTTTGAGGAAGTATGTGGGTCTATCAGCCCCATGCATCATGTGGCAGGTTGTCCAGCTGCTGCATGGTGGCAGTTGACCGCTCCATACTGAGTGAGAGATGGTGAAGCAGCATGCATTTATTGTGGGAGAGATAGAGGGGATTTTGAAGCCATACATAGCCCTTACATTTTTCCTTGATAATGGAGGAAAGAGCTACATGAGGATGGGAAGGAGCACTAAGTCCCCTTCCCCTTCCTTTCGATGGGCAGTTTTGGGTTATGTGATGTTTCTTTGTACCGGATGATACTGGGGAAAAAACCCCTCTTTTCTTACACAGTCATCATCTTTCTCTAAGTAATGTTGCTGTTGCTCACAATAATGCACATGGGGAGAAAATCTCAGCAGAAGTACAAAATGCATACATAACAAAAAGAAAATGACACTATTGAGTTTTCATCAGGCAAAATGATTTTGAATGATAATCTGATGCGAGTAAGATACAACTCTGTCACAGGCAGCTATTATTTTTCACTATAATGTTTAAATTAAGAAGACCATGAAAACAGATAAGCTGTAAATCATCTGTTTAAAAACACAAGCAAAAAATCCAGGACATATCCAAAATTTCATTAAGACTTTGCTCTTTTAGATGGCTGGATGAAAGAGTTTTTATATATCGTTCCAACATACGTTTCTTCTAAAGTCCAGATCTCAAAGTGTGCACGTTACCACAAGTACAAAAATGACTGGTATTCTTGCATAACAATATCTTGTCAGCCAGTCACTTACCCATTGCCCTTTGCAAATGCTGCAGGAAACTCCAGCTTTTTTTTCACTGGTTCACTTAGAAATTTAATTTTGTATCTGAAACCTATAATCATGTTCTAGTTGTCTCTTTGCAAATGTTTCAAATTAGAGGAATAAAAAGCATGATTGGAGATTTGCATTTTCTAAGGGCACCTTTTCTGTTCCGGACCTGTAATTGTTCATCATTCCTAATTACAGATTGCAAATTATATGAATAGCTGCCTGTTTTATTCACAAAACCACATGTTCTGTTCAAATGAAATGCAAGGTTTGGGGGCTGTAACCCCAAATCTATAAATGAATGTTAATTTTGTGTACTGAATAGCTTTGTTTTCTTATTGAGCTTTTGATGTGCCTTAAAAAATATTCATATTCAGTGTCTATACTGAAGCTTTTAGTTGAGTGTGAGAAATCCTCTACCAACTGTGTAGAAGATTGGGAAGATATATTCCTTGAAAGAACTGTACCTTAAATTCCTGTTTTAAGCTGTGTATAGGAACCAGAGTTCTTTTCTAAAGATCCATCTAACATTGCAGTAGTTTGATATTTCTGATGGCTCTTCAGATCAACAAGATACAGGTTTAAAAAAAAAAAAAAATCCATTTCAGAGCACCAAGATTACCCTGAAAATTTGCTTTAGGTTTAGAGCTGTAGCTCTCCCTTTGATCTGTTCTAAGTATCTGAGACTTGGTGTGTGAGGGAACACAGATGCTGCCTGAATATTTTTGAAGTGAAATACTTAAGTGGATTAGGAAACCAACCATGTTGTGGCACCAAAATTAACAGCATAATGTACATTTAAATAAACTGTGAGCTAAATTCAAGAGGGAGACACAGCACTTATCAAGTTGCTTTTTTGTTAAATTGGGCTAGTTTAGAAAAATGAAACATAACAAAATTTTCATCAAGTAGTAGTGAGGGAAAAGACACTTCTCTTTCTCAGGAAAGTAGATAGTAATTATTGCATCTCTTTACAGTATGTTTATAAAATGCCAGCTCTCTTTGAGCTGACCTGAAGTTGTGCAATTGCCAAGAATAGGCTGATGATTACTGCCCGGAGAGTTTATCTCAGTTTATCAGCTTGAGTTTGGAGTCACACTACAGTGGTTGCATGGGCTCTTTTTGGCTCATGACAAGTGCAGATAGAGTACTGACCCTCTTAGTGGACAGTGACATCAGATGTTCTGCTTTGGTAGTATGTGTATGCAACGAGAAACGTTTAAAATCTCTAAAATAATTACATGCTGCAGTCAAACTTTTCATTGCTAGCATGCTTGAATGCAGTGTTTGCCTGACAGTAATGCTAAAATAAACTTCATATCGTGAATATATAAAATCATAAGAGGACATGATCCTAAATCTAACCTCCCCTTTTTGAGGGTGTTAGATGTCCCTACAGGTAGCAGTGAGAGAGGAACTATGTTGGGTGAAATTACACAGGCCTCTGCTTAAGTCCTGGGACTGTGCTGCTTCATCACTGAGCACGGACTGTGTGGGCACAGGAGATGTACCTGTACCTACCGTGGGCAGGAGATGTTGGACACCACTCTGCAGGATGGAGGCAACTGGGCTGGGAGTGTGATACAAAAGCCATCACTCGCTTCACACTGTTCTGCTAACCCAGTAGTGCTGCCTGAATACCTCATTGTAAGGTGAAACCTGGCATGACCCTGTTTATGTATTTGCAGATACGGCTCACAGAAATGTAAAGAACAGACTTTTTGAAAATCCTCACTTTTTGAAAGCTTACTGTATTGGTTACACTGTGTTGATGATTATTTGGACACTAGGAAGAAATTCTTTACTGAGGGTGGTGGAACACTGGAACAGCTTGCCCAGGGAGGTGATGGATGCCCCCTTCCTGAAGATATTCAAGGTCAGGCTTGGTGAGGCTCTGAGCAACCTGATCTAGTTGAGGATGTCCCTGCTTACTGCAGAAGGGTTGGACTAGATGATCTTTGGAGGTCCCTTTCAACCTGTGACTTTCTATGATTCTATGATTATTATGTCTAACACGTGAATAAAATTTATTGGACATATTCTTTGACACTGCATATTGTAAAGCCCATCTTTCAGGAAATCGGGATCAAGTGTGGTTTAGGTCAATGTTTTGACCAGGCCATAAGGAAAAGTATCACAATTCTCTGAATGACAGATAATTCTTGTCTGGAAACTACACCCAAATTTGTCATACCTGACATTGTCATGAGATTGATAGAATGAATGGGTTTGGGTAATAAATGCTATAAGCATATTTCTCTAATTGTACTAGTAATTGCTGTTAATTTATTAAGTGAATGCAATAGCTTAATGGTAAAAAAAAAAAATTGAGAAAATTGTTTTCATTCATGTGATGTCATTTCCTTGTTTTAATGCTGGGGACTAAAGAATGATATAGTGGGTTCCATAATTAAGCCAGCCTAACAATGAGGACAGAATTTTATTTGGCTTTATCTTAGACTTATTTAATTTTTAAAGCCTTGAGTCTGACACTACTGAGAATAGAATATAACATGTATCATCCTGCCATTATTTGCTATGACCTGTCTCTCAGACAGCCAGAATTCCAGATTCCTGTGTCTGTAATGCTGAAATGTCAGCTTAGATGCATTTTTCTTCGGCCTTATGTCCCTTGAATAATAAAAATATTAGTATTAGTATACTGTCCTCGCTGAAAATGCTATCTTTTTCTGCTGATTAAAATGAGTCACTGACTTTTCTTTTTTACACTGGACATTATATGGCTCTAGAGGTCAGTTTATATGACAAATTAACTGTCATTCAAGTAAAAATACATCTTGCCAAAAATATCTTTCATGCTCTTGTCCATGTTGACAAATAATACGATAGACATGATGGATAATGTGTGTCCACATTAGATTATGATGATGTAGTTGTATTTTAGCTTTGGACTATCTTGGGTAATTTTATCCTATATTCAAATTAGGTTTTACTGTCTTCTCAATCTACTATCTCCACAGCTGCCTGGCTTCAGTCCCTGAAGTCCAAGAGGAGAGGCAAGAATTGTTGGCAACTTAAACTAAATCCTAAAGTTCATAAGAAAGTTGAATCTGGCTTTGCCCGAGACATAGGATGTGAAGACCTGAGCTCCTGTGGCTGAGATATCCACTTAGTGCATGAAAATTGCAGTATTGCCCTCACTGAAAGCAATGCTGAGGTGTGGCTATAGCTGCCCCACAGCTTCTAGGCTTTGTCTGGGGTGAACAGATCTTCACTGGCCATTCTTGTCTGGATCATATTTCTCTTTTTATAGTGAATTTCAGTCAACAATGTTAAACGGTGTCAGAATGAGAGCGCTGAGAAAAATATATCCTTTAACAGTTAGAAATCATTGGTCAGCTGATAAGCTGGATGGTGTCAGAAGGCCAAGGTGGATGGGCCTTTGAGCAACCTGATGTAGTGGAAGGTGTCCTGCCTATTGCAAGGTGTTTGGAACTGGATGATCTCTAAGGTACTTTTCACCCCAAACCATTCTATGGTCCTATGATACTCTTCCTAATATCACAGTACAGGAATCAACAGAGGACAGACCTATCTGTAACAGTGGTGGACAAACTAATGTCAGAGGTTTCCCTTATGATGATATAGTTGAGGCATGGACAGAGATCCCTTAAGCTTGGCTTTGATCCATCTGTTTTACCTGGATTGTAGGAGAAATGGCCAGCAGTCAATTTGAAGTTTAACTGGTTTTCTAGAAATAAAGTGGAGCAGAACATGAATTTAAATTATTTAGTAAAGAGGAATAAAAAAAATCCTCTTGTAAGGCACAGCCAGGAGAAGTAGTTAAAATACTAGAACAAACAATGAGGTGGACAGTCTGCAAGTTTTTAAAAGAGATTAATGCAGAAAGGCAGTATGGTTTCATAAAAATACATCATGTCAAGCTAACTTGGTTTCTGCCTTTGATGAGATAATAAGCTTCATAGAAAAAAGGAATAAAGGGGACATATCTCTTGACTTCAGCAAAGCATTTGACATTACTCCACATCAGAAAAAATGCGGTGTGGTTAATGCTTTTGAAATTGTTAGACAGATGGCTGACTAACCGCAATTGAAGAGTAATTATTAATGCAGCTCAGGCAAACTGCAAAGTGAACTCAGATCATAAAAGCATTGGTGTTTTATCTAGCATTAAACAGATACAGATATTCACCATATCCCCACAAAAATGGCTATAGAATGTGCTAGTGCTGGTCAGAGTTTTTATGTCATGCTGTATATCCAGCCCAGTCAGTACAGCAGCATGGCTGAATATAGCAGAGGCAGTGGAGGACAAGTTAGTGGGAAAGAACTAAGTAGTTGCTTACATAATTATGTACTAATCTTTCCTGAGGTGCAGGAGACTATGGTACAAACTACTATAGATTCCCTTGCAGCAGTCCTAAATCAGTCATCTAGTTTGTTGATCAACTTATTTTAGTCTTCTCTTCTGTCTTACCCATTGTCTCAGACCCACCATGAGTTCCTCTCCTTCTCTTGCTGTGTCACCATATGTTATACGTTCCTTCATAATCCTTCAGTAACCTATTCTTCAGTCCTGAATTTTTTTGCACTTAGTCATCCCAAAATTCTTCTGTCCCATGAATTTGTGCCATCAGTGGTCTGTGAATCTCCCTGCTGCTCCAGAGTGTCCTTATGCTCATGCCTTTCCAGCTGCCTTTCACTTGATCAGCCCTGGAAATTCTGAACCTCCTTCAGGGGGCCCAGTCCCCATGAAGCTCCAGGAAGCCTCAGAAGTCAGCTTCACCACCAAATACTGAATGCTTCAGATTAAAGGAACAGATGCTCAGATGTGCTATGCTGCTTGTTCACCTGCAGTATCAGTTATCTGAGGTTGGCCCGTGGCTTGGAAAATGTTTTGGCCAATTAAAGGAAATAGAAAAAAAGAAGTGCATTTTGTTTACTATACTATATTTCTGAGGATGTCAGGGGTTACAGATCTGCTTCCCAGATGACTGAGGGATGGGACAGTGCATCTTCCAGTAAAGTTTCTTTTACCTGTCCATGTAATCACTTTATATTATGAGCTGCATTCTTACTCCTCAAGGACAACTATTCCTCTGGTATCCTATCTGTTTTTTACCTGTCAATCTGCCATTTTGTTCTCTGTACAGCTTGTCCCCTGTCCTTCATAAAATAAATATTAAAAAGTCAGTTAAAGTGTAGGAAGTTTTAATCCTCATCAACAGATACTTTTTTTCTAGATAACCTGCCTGGATGCGTACCCCTGTGACCTGCTCTGGGTGATCCTGATCTGAGTTGGATTAGATGATCTGTTGAGGTCCCTTCCAACCCCTAATAATCTGTGATAAACACATAAGGTCAGACATTAAAGGTTCTTATAATAAGCTGCTCTTTATTGTTTGTTTTTATGCAACAAATGATAGTTAAATATTTTTCCTCAATAATACAGCACTGCAATATTGTTTTACTTCTGCTGTTCTCCTTCATCTTTTGTTATTTCCTGCATTTTAGCTGTAAATTCATTAAAAATGACTGGATATACAGTGATATAATTTTGTACTTTTTCCCTTAAGGAGTCTATTTCATGCCATTGCCCTCCTGAAGATCCAATTTACATGCTTCTGTTACAGCACTTGATTTTGATTGAAACGATTGATTCACATGTATTCCAGGATAGCTAAAAGCTTGAGCAGGAGACAGACATTGAAGAAGTCAAGTTTAATTAAATCTTCTGTAGCTTTACACATATACGGATATCAGAGATGTGCACAGGAATGATGTAATGCTCGGCAAATACACTAAATAGCTTTTCTGCAGCCCTGAAGGAGGGAAATAGTTTCTGCATGTCTGTGAACTGAATTGCAAAGTCACAGAATGGTAGGGGTTTGAAGGAACCTTTGGGGATCATCTGGTCAAATTCCCCAGCTAAGAGAGGTTTATCTAGATGAGGTTGTACAGGAACCCATCACCGATTAAGAGAAAAAATAATCATAGAATGTCTTAGGTTGGAAAGGACCTTAAAGATCACCTAATGCCAACTCCCCTGCCAAGGGCAGGGACACCTCCCACTACACCAGGTTGCTCATAGCCCCCATTCAACCTGGTCAACACATCCAGTGTTGTAGCATCCAAAACTTCCCTGGGCAACCTTTTCCAGTGTCTCACCACCCTCAGAGTAAAATACTTCTTCCTGATTTCTAATCTAAATCTACCCTCTTCTAGATTGAAGTCATTACCCCTCATCCTATCACTGTAAGGTCCCTCCCCAGCTTTCTTGCAGGCCCCCTTTAGATACTGGAAGGCTGTAATGATGTCCCCCCAGAGCCTTCTCTGCTCCAGACTGAACAACCTGTCCTCATAGCAGAGGTGTTCCAGCCCTCTAATCATCTTTGTGTCTTTGTGTCCCTCCTCTGGACCCACTCCAACAGGACCATGTCATTGTTGTGCTGAGGGCTCCAGAGCTGACCACACTACTCCAGGTGAGGTCTCACAAGAGCTGTGTAGATGTGTAGAATCACCTCCCTTGACCTGATGTAGGGACTCTCTATTCCTGGTATCACGGAAAGTTGAAGAGATACTTGGATCCTGGAACAGAATTGAGACAAACATATTTTTTAAAGTATTAAAAAATAAAAGTGTGTGGATGTTCTGTTAAAATATTTCCCTACCATCAACAACATAAAGAAATTTACAGAATCACAGAATAGTAGGGGTAGGAAGGGACCTCTGGGGATCATCTAGTCCAATCCTACTGCCAAAGCAGGTTTGCCTAGAACAGGTTGCACAGAAATGCATCCAGGTAGATTTTGAAATTCTCCAGAGAAGACGACTCCACAGCCTCTCTGGGCAGCCTGTTCCATTGCTCTGTCACCCTCAAAGTAAAGAAGTTTTTCCTTATGTTTGGGTAGAACTTTCTGTGTTCTACTTAGTACCCATTGCCCTTGTCCTGCTGCTGGGCACCACTGAAAAGAGACTGGCCCCATCCTCTTGACACCTATCCTTCTGATATTTATAAACATTTATAAGATTCCCTCTCAGTCTTCTTTTCTCCAGACTAAACAGACCCAGGTGTCTCAGCCTCTCACTGTAAGAGAGATGCTCCAGTCCCCTCATCATCTTTGTAGCCTCATGCTGGACTCTCTCCAGTACTTTCCTATTTCTCTTGAACAGGGGAGCCCAGAACTGGATACAGTGCTCCAGATGTGGTCTCAGTAGGACAGGGTAAACTGGGAGGAGAACTTCCATTTACCTGCTTGTGACACTCTTAATCCACCCTAAAATACCATTGGACTTCTTGACTACAAAAGCACACAACTGGCTCATGGTTAACTTGTCCACCAGGATTCCTGAGTTGTTCTCTGCAAAGCTGCTTTCCAGCAAGTCAGCCCCTAAAGATATAAAGAATTTTAAAGAATAGGTTTTATTTAAAGATTATTTGTAAGCATTTCCAGTAGTCTGTGCAAGTTTTCAATATATTTTCATTGATTAACATAATTTCATTATGTTTTATCAAGAAACTGCTTAATGTTGAATGTTGATCCTTCTGCCTGCAGTACCCTTGAGATTTAGCTGTCTGAAAAGGATTTATGAAATTGCATTAATTTATAGAAGTTGGTCTGTGCATTAGCTAGTTTAAGCTAATTTAAACTAAATTTTAGGATTGAAAAGGAGCAAAATTTCACATACTATTATCATGGTTCTCTTTTTACCCATTTTCCCAGAACTTACAGGCCTGAATTCTCTCTCTTTAAGCATGCCTTGTTTCTGATCTATTTTTAAAAAGAAGAAATTACTGTGTCATTTTGTATAGCAGTATTTTTAAATGAACAGTTGATAGAGCAGTTTGTACAGCTCTTATAATTTTTTGTCCTTTGTTGATGAAGTCTTTCCCAAGTAAGAAAATCTTTTTAAGGTTAAATGCTTAATATTCCACCAACTGGGCTGACATCATTCAAAAAAGGCTTTTGTTGCCTGAACAAAATTCAGCTTGCTAAATGAAGTGCTAATATCAACAATTGCTTCCTGGGATATTGGTTGATTACCACTTTGAGAATTTGTCACTTGTCAAAGTAGCTTGATTGACAGACCAAATATTTGAACAGCACTTAAACACTCTATGTCCAAAGTTGCATAGTGCTTATATATCCAAGTGTTATCTACCAAGGTAGCAATTTATGTTCTACATTGTGTTTAGTATCATATTAATGATTTATGTTCAATTTCTCACTATCTAATAGCAAATAAAATATGGGAATTTTAATGTAGTAAAAGCTGCATTTTAATCTTTTCTTGCAAGTTTAATTCACCTTACCTCAAAGTCATTTATTGGAAAGTCTGGGAGTGCTCAGACATTGTAAATAGATTGAACTGTCATTCATGTGGTACTTGCAGTTGAGCTTTACTTTTTCTGCCCACAAGCAAGTAGCCACTTGCATGAACAACATTATTTTTTTGGAAAACCAGTATTTCAGTTTTGTTAGGACAAAGAAAATTATTATTATATTTTTATTAAATATTAAAATATGTATTAGCCTCATACGTAATTTCAAAGATGCAAGATAATAGTAACAAAATACATTCAAACAAGATAAGGACATAGAAACTTAGATAAATTAGGTTATTACTTATAATAATACAATCAGCTTGGTAACATCTGCTTGGTAAACTCTGGTGAGAAGGGCTTAAGAGCTAAGGTTCATAGCAAAATAGGCTGTTTCATCAGGAAAGTTCAGCAAATACTCATTTTAGTTGTTATAATTGATTTTAAACAGTCTTGTCACAGTTGCAGAAGACCTCTAAGATCACCATGTCCAACCAACAAAGAAAACCTGTCAACCGCCCCCCCCCAACTAGAGCATGTCCTGAAGTGCCTCATCTGCATTTTTTAATACCTCCAGGGATGGTGACTCCACCAACTCCCTGGGCAGCCTGTTCCAGTGCCTGACTATTCTTTCAGTAAACAAATTCTTCCTAATATCTACTCTAAACCTCCTGTGGTACAACTTGAGGCCATTTCCTCTAGTCCTGTCATTATTTACTTGAGCAAAGAGGCCATACCCGCCTCACTACAACCTCTTTTCAGGCAGCTGTAGAGAGTGATAAGGTCTCCCCTCAGCCTCCTTCTTGAAACTAAACAATCCCAGTTCCCTCCACTTCTCCTCGCAGGACTTGTTCTCCAGACCCTTCACCAGCTTGGCTGCCCTTCTCTGAACTCACTCCAGCACCTTGATGTCCTTCTTATAGTGAGGAGCCCAGAACTGAACACAGTGCTTGACATGTGGCCTCACCAGTGCTGAGTGCATGGACATGATCACTTCCTTTCTCCTGCTGGCCACACTATTTCTGATACGGGCCATTTGGCCTCCTGGGCACACTGCTGGCTCATGTTCAGCCAGGTGTCAACTGGCACTCCCTGGTCCTTTCCAGCCACTCTGCCCCAGGCACTGCTTGGTGTTGTCATGACTGAAGTGCTGGACACAGCTCTTGTCCTTGTTAACCCTCATACAGTTGGCCTCAGAACGTCAATTCAACCTGTCCAGATTCCTCTGCAGAGACTTCCTACCATCCAGCAGACTGATACTCCCACCCAATTTGGTGTCATCTGCAGACTTGCTGAGGAAGCACTCAATCGTTGATAAAGATACTGAACGACACTGGTCCCAAAACTGAGCCCTGGGGAACAATGCTGGTGACTGACTGCCGACTGGATTTAACTCTCTTCACTACAACGCTCTAGGCCCAGCCAGACAGCCAGGTTTTAACCCAGTGAATAGTCCCCCTGTCTAAGCCATGAGCTGCCAGCTTCTCTAGCAGAACGCTGCGGGAGACGGTGTCAAAGGCTTTACTAAAGTCCAGGCAGACAACGTCCACAGCCTTTCCCTTGTCCACTAGGTGGGTCATCTGGTCACAGAACGAGATCATGTTGGTCAAGCAGGACTTGCCTTTCCTGAACCTCTGCTGGCTGGGCCTGATCCCCTGGCTGTCCTGCACTTGCCATGTTAGCTCGCTCAAGATGAACCTCTCCATAACTTTTCTGGGTATGAGGTCAGGCTGACAGGCCTGTACTTCCCTGCATCTTCCATCCAGCCCTTCTTGTAGATGGGTGTCACATTGGCAGGCCTCCAGTCATATTGGACCTGTCCTGTTAGCCAAGACTGTTGATAAATGATGAAGAGAGGCTTGGCAAGCTCCTCTGCCATCTCCCTCAATACTCTCGGGTGGATCCCATCTGGCCCCATGGACTTGAGAGTATCCAGTTGCAGTAGCAGGTCATTAACTGTTTCCTTTTGGATTATGGGGGGAGGGTGTTGTTCTACTCTGTCATCTTCCAGCTCAGGAGGCTGAATACCCTGGGGATAGCTGGTGTGACTAATAAAGACGGAGGCAAAGGCCATGTTAAGTATCTCAGCCTTTTCCTCATCCTTACATACTGCTTTTGCACGTAACAACCAAGTAAAACATCCTAAGAGAGATACAGCAAAAAAGTAGTATGTGCTTGATATCAGAGGAAGGAGAGATGGTCAGATATCTGATATTTTCCTGAAATCCATTTGTCCAGGTTACAATATTGTCAAACCACATCCCTGTGAGCTAGTTCTCTTTGTTCAAAGTAGGAGCAGAACTTCTAATCTGGGTACCATGTGTAGGGGAATTAGAGAAGAGCAAGAGCTGAAGCTGACTCGTTCCCTCTGACTCATTCTGCCTTATTGCAGGTAGTACTGATAGAGGCAGGAACAGGTGATCCACCTGCAACTCAAAAACTGATTGCAGCCTTAGCTTCCTGGACCACAGACTAAAACCGATGACAGGGAGAGGGAAATATGAGGATGCTGAAGGGGGTGCCTGGCCAGTGACTAGGTCAGGCTCCCCCCAGTGTCATGCCAGGTCCTGTCTAGAAAGAAGACTTCAGTAGTGGAGCAGGCAGCAGAGGAACTCATGTCCTCCACCCACTTCTCCTAAGCCTTCCCTCCTTCCTGGCACCTTCCTTCTTTTGTTCCCTCCTTTGTTGTAGGCAGGGCAGAGTAAGAATTGTGACACCACTTGGGAGCATGATTTTATTTCTATTGTGTTACATTTTCCTTCTCTAACCTGGAGAGTACAATTTGATTTCAGGAATTATAGCTTCTTGGCAAGTAAAGCTAAGGAGACTTATAAAAGACAGAGGCTATCTGGGATTGTAGAGTGAAAAAGACAAGATGGAACTGGGTCCTGATCTTCAAAGACTTGAAAATTGCTTTTTGTAGCCATCACTGGCAATGGTTTGAGCCTGTTCTTCTGTCTCAGTTGTAGAACAATGGGAGAAATGTTCCGGAGAGCATTTAGAATTTTTTTCTGTTTCACATATGAATATATTAATTTTATATTTTAGTCTGATTTGATTCAGTGCTTCTTAATGCCTAACTACACTACACATGCTCCTCACTTATAATGAGGAAAGTATTTGATCTCTTCTTGTGCTTATAAACTACACTCTATAGCATCCTTTTCACACCATTCAGTTGTGGCTCGTGGCTGATGCTTTTCCATCTTAGTCCCAGTACCTGCACAGTCATTTATTTTTACTATTTATTTTTCTTTTCACAGAATGATGTATGTGGATGATTCTGTTTTGATGTGAATTCAGAACACTTCAGTCTGTTCAACCACAAGTAGCTTGTTCCCCTTTATTTGAAGAACTCGAAGCTGCTGAATGCAGACGTGTTTGATAACGTATTTGCTGTCTGTACACACAGTTAAAAAAAAAAAAATGATGCCTTTGCAATTGTAATCTTTTCTTTCAGCCCTGTAATTCCTTTCCAGATACATGTATTATGATCACAACCACAAATGGACCCATTGTCATTTAATCTCTCTTCTAACCATATATTGTCTTAACCAGAAATAAATCAGTTTCATATTGGTTTCCCTAAAGCCATGCGGAAATGAGACCCTTACTGCTTTTGAGTTCTGCACTACACTTTGCAGCACAAAAAAAAAGCATGATAAGATTATGATTTTAGTCATATTTATGAAAATGAGGAATTGGGGGTAAACACCTTTTTTTTTTAATCTATTAATGAGAACTGCAATGTGTAGTCCAGTTTCTGTATATTGGGAAAGAAGCTGGAAATACATAATCTTATAACCAAAATCCTACTCTGAGTCTCTAATTCCACACATGCATCCAGTCCTGGTTTCCAAAAGTACCTCTTCTTGTAGCCATTTATTCTCTTAGTAGAATGCAGCCACCATTGGAGAGAAAGCACAGAAAATGGGAACATTACGTCATGGAGGTTTGATTGCCAAGTCAAAGCACAAAAGGGCAAATCTTGCTTAAGGCTACCTTCAGGTCTATCTGTGAAGATGAATCCTGTTTTCCAACAGATCATCGGTTTCCTTTGGGGTTTAAGGGTATAACCTAACCTTTGCACAGCTATACCCTGTGTCTATGTTGGTAACTAGTGAAATCAATGGGAGTGGATTAGTAGAGTAAAACCATTGCTACTAATATTTCAGGAATTTTACAGCAAACACCCCATAGTCTGGTCCAATAGACTGGCGTTCATCTACTACAGGTCAGAGTACAATGCAGACACTCCTGGAGAGTGTCTTCAGGTCCATGTACTTTAAGACTGTAACGTGAACGAAAGCTCATTAAGTGCCCAGGAGATTTGTTTCAAAAGTGCACTCCTGATCGGAATGAAAACAATAATGCAGATGCACAGTGGGAAATCTTCTACAAGGTCATGAGCCTCATAAAGTTTGAGGCCTAATGACATCCCAGTATTTGAGGGTGAAGGTGCAGTCTGTAATATAGAAGAAATTGAGAATATACCTTAGATCATGCCACCTCTTGGGTTTCAAGAGCACTTTAAAAGCTGTACAGTTCATAAGATGTATTTTGTATTGTGTTATATTTTAAGGCGTCATCCATTTCTCCATGGGCATCTTTTAAGCAGGCAGGGTAATTATGCTAAAGTGCTAGTACTATTTGAATCACACAGTAGACATTTTCATGTTTTTATGCAAATACAGATCACTGCTTATCTCTATAATTTAGAAAACTTGTTTTCTTTGACAAAGTGGTTTGGAAATCTGCGAGTCCTAATGATACATATTTTGTTTGCAATTTGTACTGGGTGAATATTGCATTTTTGAGATGAAGAAAGAGGGAAGCACAACGCTGAGGGCCACCTGAGAAGCTGCTCATTTGTGTGTATATTCACGTCTGAGGTGTGCCCACCCCCTCTTCCCTGGTAGGTGAAGCTGTACAGCTCATTCCTCTAACACAGACTCTAATACCATTATGGCTCTAGTGTTTTCTTGTTTGGAGTGTAAATGTGTTATACTTAACAGGTGATCTCTCATCAGCAGCTTGTACCAAGTAGCTTTTGTTTCCAAAGCTCTCGGTGAGCCAATTGGCAGGCAACTACCTCGCTTCCCTTGCACATGGGCCACTCTCACAGCCCGTATTAGGATTTTCTTTCATTCATGGGGAGGGACTGTGGAAAGTCAGTCATCAACTCAGTCATGGGAAGGTCTGTGAATAGCACAATTTAAAGTCAGGAGAAAGGCCTGAAGGGCACAGGGCTTTTCAGTGCTGTAAGGCACATGGAGGGGATGTGTTGGTTCACGCATTTAGGAGCCATAGCAATTACTTCCTCTTCTGGTCCTGTTCTGGTCACTAGCAGACACAGATAACATCTTGGATCCCAGTGCCAGAGACAAAGTGTGTAGGGTTGGGGAAAAAGCACTGGGAAATGTGTGTCAGGTGTTGAGAATAGATTTCACTTGGGACTATTTCACTTTGGATGTTAATGGTGAATTGTGATGGTTTTCCATCTGGGAAGCTAATAAGCCTGAGTCTGGTGAGAGCAATTTTCATTCTGAAATGCATGTATTGATGATGAAGAGGGAAAGAATAAGGGAGATGAAGCGTCCCTTCAAGGAATGTATTAGTTTCATGGTAGATCCATGAGACTTGTCTGCTAATGCAAAGTCTTTCAACCCATGTCGGTTTTAAGATTTCTTTTCTGTCTGATTCCAGTGTTGTATGGGTTTAGGACATGTTTCCCCCTACTCTTCACTGAGTCAGTAGCATTATCACATATTTCCTCTTCTTTCAATTCAGAACACTTTAACCTCTGCTGTGGGAAGGATAAGAGGGGAAGGGTTTCTTGTACCCCGTTCTGTGTCTTGTATTTGATTATGGGCATTTGCACTTGGGATGCAGTGTGAGCTACAAGCCTTTCCTTTGATGAAAATGCATTCTGCCTTACACTTAGGATTTCTGTCTTTTCTCATGCTGCTACCCAGTGCTGTATGAATTCTGCTATATTTGCATTTATAGCTAAAAATAATAATACGAGTTTTTCTGTTGAATACATTACTGCTGCACAATTCCACCCAGTAACCTCAAACTTAGATATAAGGGAATCTGAGCACTTCAGTGATAATTTCGTTGCTTTAGATATTCATGTCCTTGAGCCTCCGAAGTTGTGGTTTTCTTTCCAACCATGACCTTGAGACTTCAAAGGATGTTGAGAATATTTTTCTTGCCATTAGAAAGTTTACTGGAGTGGGTTAATTTTCATGGTTTTCATGCCATGCTACTATTTTGGAGTTTTGTCTACATTGACCAGTGTGACACTCAATGCTGCTCTGTTACAGTAAAAGACACAGCCTGGTTTTGTGAGTTTTTCCAGCTGTGTGTGTGAATTGTCATAGTATCTTATGTAGCTTTAATGTCTTGTTTTCCAGTTCATGTCAGTTTCCTGTATTTAGTTGGTTGAGTTGGCATATCTTGACCAGTATTAAGCTTTTCTGGCCATATCAGAAAAGAACAATTGAAAATGGAGTCAGTAATTCTGATTCATGCAGGCCTTTCCTAAAAGACTTTTGATTGTTTTGTTGTTGGGTTTTTTTTGTTTGGTTGGTTGGTTTTTGTTTGTTGGTTTGGTTTGTTTGTTATTTTTTTTTTTTTTGTGGTACTCTATTGATAGTGTTTACTAATTTTTATGTTGCTCAGCTATATCAAATTAAGACTGGATAAGGTGAATGTAAAGCTATCACAGGCTTCTAAATTCTTAGAGTAAAGCCTTTTGCCTGTAAGACAGAGTAACCCACTTTAGTTATAAAAGTGACTGCTGAGATAGTGCCAAGTAGGTTTTTTTTGCAGTGTGTTATTGCCAAAGATGATTTTCAGCTTCTAAGGTAACCACAAAATGTGAGAAGCTCTTAAGAAAACTATCTCAGAATTTGCTCTTTTCTAGCCACATTATACAATGAAAAGGCAATGCTTTTTGCATTTTCAAGAAATAATGATAATTGATGGTCTCTAATTGTGGTCTCTGTTCTGCAATGTAGTTTGTGAAAAGAGAAAAACATCCTGTCCTGCCTCATTTGATTTGCAGTCTTTAAATATTCAGTCCTGAAGAAAATGAAAAGGATTGTATAGAGTGAACATAGCTAGACCTCTTTTTCTTTCAGATATTCAGATTTAGGTCAGGTGAAATGTTATGGAAATATGCTTTGACAAATTGTTTTGATTTAAACGGGCCAAATATCTTGTGAAAATATTATATAAATTAAATGCTTGAAATTTACAGTTAAGAAATAGTTTATAGTTTAAAACTGACTGCTGAATAATGTTGGCATACACGTAAATTTGAAAATGTAGTGTTTTGGATAAAGTAAAATATTTCCTTTGATTTTATTATGTTTTAAATTTGTCAGCTAATCAAAATAATATTCGATGGTCAAAGGGAAATAAACTGTTTTTATTATTTCCCATCCATGTTCAAAAGGATACTGTTCAATTTCTGACTAAAGAACTGACCTGAGTGCTGTTGAACAAGACATATAATTTCTTTATTTATATTGAAAAATGCCAAGAATCGCTATCTGCCAAGAATATTGAACACAATAATCTGCTAATTCTCTTAATATTTTGAGATTCTTAGCTATTAGTAGTATGTAATACCTGAAGAAATGCTTTACTCTTCAAACTACAGTTGATGCTGTTTGAGTGGTGTAAAGAAAACAATGAATATGTATTTGCTTATTTGGTTTTCAGTAGAATTTTTTAGCTCTAGGAGAAAAGGAGTTCACAAACTGACATGCAGAGAGGAGAAAGGTGGTAGCAATACACTGGGGCATTCAATGGCAGTGGAAAGGCTTCTACATTTCCCCTCCCCTCAGAACAGATTTTCAAGTGCTTTCTTTCCTAGTCAATACTGGACCTGAAATTGTCCTTATTCAAACTACTTTTATTAGAGGAGGTTGATAAGATACAGATAATCCAGAAGATTGTGTGATGGTATCTACTGCTTGCCCTTCAGCATAGCTACACTGCCATCTGTTCTGCCTTTCCTTTCCTGTTACTGGGCAAAGGCACTGAAACTGTATGAGAAAGTAAGTAGATGGACGTTGTGATTGTGGCGAGAAGCGTCCTGGGAGGCTGTCACTCATCCTTGGTTGTGTCTCAGGTATTTCAGCACCACGGTCAAAACATGTCAGATTTTCTCTGGCTGTTGTAGAATATTGATACACTTCCAAAGGACCTCTTCTGTTTATGTATCCAGGAAATGCTCATGGCAGATCTTCCTTGAAGAGGATTTTTCTTTTGCTTGTCAGTATAAGCAATAAGACTTATTGCTCCCTAAATCAATGAATGTCGGCCCCTACTGCTCTGTGGGACCCTAATGCTGGTGCTGTTATCACTGCCCTTGTGACTTCACGAGGTCTCTACCAGTTGGATATTGACTGCCTTTCCCAGCATGAAGAGCAGGACAGCATTCGTAATTAGACCTGGGAGCTTATTCTTTAAAAAGTTCTGTTGATGTAAAATGATTTTTTTTCCTGAAATCTTCTGCAACAAGTTTCATCCCTGCCTCCATCTAGATTTTTTCATTGGAAGTAACATTATTAGCTGTAAAATTCTCTTGCTTCTCTCACCCTTGTTTTTCCTCGCTTTCATTAAATAAAAGAGAATTCATATATTTGAGGTGGAGGTTTCATTTTCAAAGTCACCCCTTTTTTAACTTTATCAATCTCAGGATTTCTTTGCTACTGGAAAGAACACAAGACTTTCAACATTTTTTATTTTACTTTGTATTATTCCTCAAGTTCCCAAATATAGGAATTCTTAAAAGATGGTAAAACAACAAGGCAGGGAATTATCTAGGCCAGTGAGTCTACTCCCTGTAAATCATAGGTAACATCAAGAGGGGTCTAGTCTAGAAGGGCTGCAGAGTATCATGTGCCACCAGTTGCACTGTAGTGAAAGGAAAATGAAGGAATGATGGTGAAATCATACTATAAACACATTGTCCAACCTTTTAGGTCACTCAATACCAAAAAGATGTAAAAAAGGATCAGAATTTCCATGAATGAAAACAAAATATTAATTTGAAATTTATTTCCTGCATCATTTTAAAAGTGTAGGAGGGGTCTGTGTTTGTTTTTGTTTTTTTCTTGTTTCCAGACTTTTGTTGAATTCAGTTTTGGGTTTGCTTCAAAGTTACCATGATCTGGCTTGAGCTAAGGCAGCACTGTGCAAGCTGACCAGCTTTTCAGGCACTCTCAGTCTCTTGTAAGGAGCTTACACGTGTATGATAAGCACATGAGGTCTGGGTAACAGCTGGATTAATTGGGCAGCGAGGATGGCAGAGCACTTCCAATCCTTACAAGGCTGAGTGGTGACAGCAGGAAGGGTAATAAGGATCCTGTCCCCATTAGTCATGAGGCAGAAGTCTTGAAATGAATTATGACTGCAAGGAAATACTGTGTACTTGCCATGTAAACTACAAAGCTCATGTCCTGCTGGGAAATGTGAATGCCAGTACAATGCTACTTTCTGTATATAATAAATAAATTAATGGATTAATTTAATTATTTATCTTTCAACATTTTCTCACCTGTCAGAATGGAAATGCTGGTACAAGCTTTGATAAACATACACACAAATCTAAGCTAGTCTTCCTTTATTAATGACTTTTAGTTATGGGGAAGTCTGAAGCTATTAGGATATGTAGTATTCTGTTAATAAGAGACAAGAAAAAACACATGTGATTGTTATCCATTCATTGGTTCAGTCCAAGGCTGAAACAAGGGCTCACGTGAAATTATGGCTATCACTGATTTCTCTTTGAGCTTTCTAGGACTGTTACTACAATTTTCTCCTTCCCTCTCTACTTTGGGAAAATTGCAAGGTACCAGAAATAACAATAACAGAAGAACAATGAGACAAACCCTTTATGGTTTTGCTCATTTGTTGAAGGTTTTGATTGATGTCCTTTGTCTATTCATTCTCGCTCTGCATGGCTCAAATTTTGGAGTCCTTACTCAGTCATTCACTCCTCAAGTGACTCCTAATGGGATAATTAGCCAGAGCAAAGACTTTGGACACAAACTAACTTGGGTGGAGATCTGGAGCATGTGTGGTCTCAAGGTTTCAGAGTTAAAATCTAGAGGATATCTTTTGTTCATTTCTTCTGCATGACCATGACTTAGCTAATATTCTATGCAGTATGCAATATCCTATAACTGCTTTGGACTGTATAAATAATGGAAGGCATTTGCATGCTGACCTGCAGCTATGTCTGTTTAGAGCAGACAGTGAACTTGCTTGCCTGGCTTGTTAATATTCTAGCTCACCAGCAATCAATCTGCTTTGATATTTATGTGAACCAGTGAAGTATATTTTTTGGGGAGGGGAGTCATTAAATTATGCTGTTTCATCTCGCTTTATATCTCTAAAATTCAGCCTGACTTGATTGCCATTTGGAACCTGATACGTGGACAACAAACTTTCACTTTGCCCTTGTAGTCACCTGGCTCTGCCAGCATGGGGGTCTTACTTTGCTTTCCAGGCACTGCAGATATGGTTAATCATTATATAAATGTGATCTACTGCCTTCATGTATCACATGGGTTTGTCTTTCTCAGGATACTTTTCCCTTCTTTGTATTTATATAAGTTAAAGCTCAATTCCTATATACAGAAATTAACATTTTGACGTAAAAATGCTCCTGTTAGAAACAAATACCTGAGCTACTATAAAATAAACAGATAAAAAGAGTAAACATACTAAGTCAGTGGAAGCTGATAAAAAGCAGACAATGCCTTAGGCCATCACAGTGCAGACCTAACCTACACATCTGCTTTATCTCATTTTTCACCCTTTTTTTAATTGTTTTTTTTTTTTTTTACGAGGTCACTAAAGACATTCTCTGTTTCTAAAAGTAACTTCTGGTCACCAGTAATAAGCAGAGTAATCTTTCCCAAGATTTCTAGTAGTTTAGGACTTCAGTTAGCCTGAAGTGGTGGGGTGAAGCAAGCTGACCAGACCTGCTTGTGCTCACCAAGCAGTGAACTGCTGCTTCTCCACAGCATGCAAGTTTAGGAGCAGGTAAGGAGGTTCTCTTTCCAGACACTGTACTTTTAAAAGTTCTGGGAGGTGCCTGAGTACCTCTCTTCCCGTCTGTTAGATGAGATGAATGCTGTGTTTGTCTCATTGAAATGTCATATTAGTTTATAATAAATATTTAAAGATACCAATGTCTCCAAAGAATAGGTCAGAGGTATGTACTGCTGTGATGCAAAAAACATTTGTATCACACACCAAAGCATCTCATTGTTTTAGAATAGGACAACATGTTGCAAATCATCCCCTCTGCCAGTGTGAGGCCTGTGAAATGCTCCTCTAGTGTCTCCTCTGTGATTACAGACCCAGCCTTCCTAGGGATGCCTGCTTCTGGCAGGCTGGGGATTTGGAAGGAAAGGTCCTGGGTTTGATCCAGTCTCAGACTTTTCACCTTTCTTCTCTTCAGTGAGCAACTGTGTGCAGTGGATTGAGTGACAGTAGAGAGACCTCCACAGATGGGCTGTGTTGGGGGCTGTGGTGGGAACATGCATCTGGGCTCAGCACTCCCTGGAGCTGCTGCTTCAGTGAAGAGAGCAGCTTCTGCCCTGCAAGCCTGATAGAGCCTGATAGAGACACAGGCCTACTGTGTCTCAGACTGAGAGGTAGCTACCCTGAAAACTTGAGACAGAGGAGCTAGTGAACATGAGCTGAGAGGAAAATGGGCACCCCCTCAACATGAGAAAAATGCATTTTTTAAAAGACATGGCAGGTCTGCAGCTCATCTCAACACTGATGATATTGTCCAGGGTACTTTCAGCCTCCTGTGTACCTCTGGTCTGTCAGTTCACCTTCAGCAGAAAAACAAGTACTTGCTTCTTTTTCGGATCTTGATCCCTCCTTTTCCAGGCATGTGTTGCAATTTGGCGATATAGAAGGCATTGGTGGACTGCTTCTCTCTTAACTTCAAGAGAAAAAGAGTTTTCTAGAAGTTGTTTTGACCTCCTTGGGACAGCTTCAGGACAATTTATTTATCTAGAGTTATGTATCATACCTTCTTTCAGAGAATTTTTGCCTCATATATGTTTTTAACTTATTTTGTAGCTCTGGACTGACTGAACTGTTGTTAAAATCAACGGAAAGTTCCTCCAGCAGTTTACTAGAGCAGGGTACAGTCTTTATCTATTCAAAGACCACGGAAATCACTGATGTCAGTAGAAAGCCTCCTACTTGCATTGCTTAGCCCCTAAACCTGTACCTGGAGAGGAGGGACAGGACACTCAGCTAATGTGTATGTAGCCTGTTAGAGAAGAAAAGCTTGTCATGGCATTACAGTTTTCTCTTGTTTTCATGCAGACTCATTAATTTTCTAAACCAGATGTTGCTGAGCCTGTCAGATCTATTAATCTGTATATTTTCCAGTTTGCCAAACATTAAATTACCAGAAGAGAAAATGGAAACTCTCATTTACTTCTACTGCTTAAGATCTCCTAACGTAATCTAAAAGTGCTTCAAGCAAGAAACAAAAGGGAATAACCAAAGCCTACATCATCCTTGAGCTTCTGTTCATCTCCCCATAAGGGAGTGGCCTTCCTCTTCTGGAGGAGCTTGGTGTACACTTGTTAGAGTAATTTCCTCTGACAGTTCTCCTGATAGAGAGGAATATTCCTCCAGTTACTGTATCTCCAGAGGCATCCCTGCATAAAAAGCATGTCTGCAGTATTAGAGGAATCACGTTAATGGGCCTAAAATGTTTCAGTCAGGGAACTGAAAAATTTAGTGAGGATATTGCAGTGCAGAAGCATTTTGTTTTTTGGCTGTGCCCACATGTGGGCTATTGACTCATCTGTATTTAACTTCTCACAGCCTTTGACTTGACCTTTCACTTGATTCCCTCTCCTGTCATTTTCCTGGTATGAAAAATTTTAGCCTTTCATTTGACCTGTGTGAACTCATAAATTTGTGTTGCTCACACTTGTAATCACAGAGCAAACAAAGCAGCTGGAAAAAGCTCCTGCTGAAGGAAGTGAGGCCATCACAGTGCAGCTGGAGGAGACTGGGCAGCATCCTGCTCCTCTTCAGCCAGTTTTAGTTTCCTGCACAAATACCATTCCAAATCTTACCATATGTGGTACGCCAGGTGTGTCTTCAAACAGGTCATGATCTCCCAGTAACTTGGGCAATATGTATGTCCCAGTTTAGCCACTTTAGACTTGAAATATCTCTGGGAGAGCTGTTGGGAGTTCATTCATTTCTGTGGGTCCTGTTCTACACCCATGCCCTGGTTGAAAGCCCCAGACCCTCTAATATCTTCTTAAATAGTGATGTTCCTGCTCTAATAAAAATCTATCCTCTTCTTTTGAATTCATTTTTCCTGCCTAGTGAAATTGTATACAATCAGGAATAAAAAAGTTGGTATAAAGGTTTCGTGAAAGTTCAGAAACAACTTTTAGAAAACCTGGTTGGGTTTTCTTCTGATTCAGCTTAGCCATACTGGATAGAGCTATTTTAGTCATGCTGGCAGGAAAGAATTTTTAGGTTCCAAACAGAGATTCCTGAAAGAATGTAGTGTGGTCCGTACCTGTCACTCTCATATTTTTAAGTACCATCTTATGAGTAGCCTTACTACTATGGCCCATTCCTTTAAAAGAAATTGTTAGCTTCTCACTCTTCCAAATACTTAAGCTCTGTCTCAAAACCCATCCTTATAATTATCATTTTTGAACTGTCAGCAGATGATTGTTGTCTCCTCCTAAGGGTGGCATATTCTCTTCATGGTGAAAATTTACCCCATTTCTGTATTACATTTCTGCTTTACATGTCATTTACACATTGCAAGTGTTCAGGCACGAAGGGGTCTAAAAGCCAAGGCTGTCATAGTGGTACTTCTATGACCACTGAACTTGTTGGAAACTCATAGGGGAAAAGAAGTTCCAAGATGTATTTGTATCTATCTACTGAACTTCTTCTTTTTTTATTTTATTTTTTTTTATTTTTATGACCCTTTTAACTGACAGTCTGAAACTTGTGTCATTTCTCCACTTAGGAAAGTGATTTTCCTTTGAAAGTAATACTTCAGAGAGGTGTAAATGGAAGGATTGTTATATTCACATCATAAAAATGTCCTTATCATAAATTTAAAACCAACATCCCCTTTCCTATTGTGGTAAAAAAACAAAACAAAAAAAAAGAAGTAGGAAAAGTATGCTAATGTACTTTTCATTCTTGTATCTTTGCTGCACAAAGTAATAAATAAAATTAGACTAAACTTTGTGAATTGATTGCCCTGAACTTGCTTGGCAAGGATGGAAACTTGGGATTCATATAACAAGAAAGCTGATTCTGGCCCATCATTTGTGTTTTGTGGTTGATGTTCATTCTGTAAAAACATAAGGCTCATGAACTATGCAACACTGGTTTCAAAAATTACGGCAAGACTGCCTTGGCCACCTAGTGGTACCGAAGTGAATGAAGATGGGGAGAAATTCAGTTTAGCATGTACCTTGCTCTTTTTCTCAGTGAGAGTGCTGATGAGGACAAGAACACTAATTCTTTGGGTGTAGCTCTGTAAAATATGCAGATGTAGAGCCCTTAACTTACAATGGGCATCAGCTGTTAATTAAGGAGATTCATTGATTTCTTCTTAGCAAAGGACTGTTAACCAATGTTCACTGCTAGGGAATTACTGAATTCAGATAGAGTATAAGATATGTGAGAAGAAACATTTTTCTTCCCTGGAATAATGTTTCTTCCTGATTCTCAAAAAGAGGAATTATATATATCTTCCATTGTTAAATTATTATAATTAATAAATTCTGGTAATCTGTAAATAACTGTCTGCAATTTAATAGTAAAAAATATTAATTAACATTAATAAAGTATTTATCATTGATTAACAAAATATTACTGAAATTTTAGTTGGAAATAAGTTCAGAGATGAGAGTTGAATAGATTTTGATCTTATCTGAGAAAATCTTTTTTAAGGCAATGTTTAAAGTAACGTATTTGACAGCTTACCATTAAATGTATGCCTTTGAATCATCTGCTAGTGGCATGGATTTTCAGATTGCATTGTAACAACTCAAGTGCCTGGAACCCTAACTGTCATGATGCAAAGATTCAAAAATAGAACCACTGCTATTTATACTGCCTATTTGGGTATGCATGAAATGATATTGAATAAAAGGCTTGTGTAGAAATCTCTTTCACATTTTCATAGCAAATAATGAGCATACATTAAGAACAAATTAGATTTATCTGAACTTAATGGGTGAGGTGTCCTAGGCTTCTGCAAGTGAATACTAATGGAAAGAATCTGTAATATATATTGAACATTTAATTAACTTTTGGGGCAAGACTGTCAGTGGATGACACAGTGGCAGCAAGAAAAGCAAACAAATAACCCGCCAACCTGTATTTGCAGCTACAGTTCCAGAATGGGAAGCAAGAGACATTTTAGCAGCAATTTTTTTACAGAAGAATCCTAATGTCTCTGTGCTACAGTGGCTGGTATGTACACATGGAAGAAATCCAACAGGATTGTCCTCCTTTGGCCCCTCCTTGTGTGGCTTTCTGTTTTCTTTTTTCTTTTTCACTAACATTCAGGTGGACTATGATTGAGATGGCCATCGGTTTACCATGCTGTGTCAGGAACAAACTTGAAGTGTCTGTGATGGGTCAAAGGATAGAACTGTATGGTCCCTGATGGAGATGTCTCTGTGTGTGTATATATGTCTGTACAAACACTACATGCAGTGGTCAGAAGTTTTGCAACCCTGCACTGACTGCTAATATGTAGCTGATATTTTCACCCTGTACAAGTTGGTGTCACCTCTTAGTGGAGAAGAATTGGAGTTCTGTGTTTGCAGTCCCTCTGTATCACCATGAATATATTACATTATCACATTAGGAAACGCATGCAAAAAACAACTCTGACTGACATATTTGACTTTCTGGAAAATCAGCCAAAATATTCGTACCTCAGTAAAAATAGAGTAACAGCAGGAAATAATCAGCTTGGATATTTTCTCATTGGCTAGTCTACTTCCTCATCATATGAGCAGTTCCTGGCAATGTCACCTACTGCAGCCTGACAATTCAGTCTAAGAAAATCCTTTGTGTTGTGAGCAGAACATTAAGATACAGTATATAAGTAGTGATGCCAGTGATCCTATGGTGTCTACTAGGATGCTATTAAACAGCTTTTAGGAAGTTAATTACAAAATAGAGAAGGTGCAGCTTGTGTGTTTGTTATTCAAGAGGTTTCTTCCACAGGTGATGCAATATTTGGCTTATTGGCCATTTTTATAGTCCATTGGTGCAAAAGTGAAATAATATCGTGTGTTTGTAAGGAAATGTGGAAAAGTGAGGGGACAGCTCAAAGCCCAAATAAACTGATTACTCCGTGTCAAAGCTGAGTTAATCCGCTGATGTTTAGTTGGTGTACAGCTGGGAGTTGATCAGCTAGGGAACTGCAAAGAAACAACATCTATTCCTAGGAGCTAAATTTTCTTTCTATGTTGAATTTTATAAGCAGGATTGCATTCGCTGTGAGTAGCTGTCAATTCCGTCTTGGCTGATTTCGTTATGTTTGGGAGCTCTGATTCATGATTTAGGAGAACAGCTACATTTTGTCAAGCATTGCTGTGAGTATGGATTTCTGGTATACAGCTTATCTTTGAATGTAGGGTAAACTTCCCATTAAGTGCCAGTGTGGTATTTATTGTCACTGAGCATACATTTTTGCTCAAAGAGAATTTGGTCTTTTGGGCTCAAAACACCACATTTTTTGGTTGCAATGACTATGTCTTAGTGCTAATTCGTTATTAATTGCTATGTTACACCCAGCCACAGACTGGCCCCGATCCATCTCCTGTAGAAGAGCTGTAGTGTTATGGGGGCAAAGAGTCACAGCAAGGCTCTCCAACCTTGGAAGTTCTGTGTCTTCCTGCTTCAAGGGATCACAGATTTTGGATATCTCACGCTTTGTCCTGTTGGGTCTGTGGGAAGGGAAGTCTAGTTCTGCTTGCAAACACAAGCACTGGTGCATGTATACAGAAGCAGATACCACCACTCTTTCCATTGGCTGCATAAGAAATAATTGTACCAGGGACAAATTGCTCTTAACAGTCTGCTTTTACATCTCTATGTAATCTGCCTAGCCTTCTGTCTTGCACAAAGTGTGGTTATTTGGATTCACATTGTGACGTATGGATCTTGAACTAAATTTCAGGAAATGTTCACATTTAATCTTTACATACTCCAGACATAGCAGGTGCTGTAGTCACTATGGGAAGCATCCTCCTCCTCCAGAGCAGCACTTTCTGTTTAGAAATGTGTGTTTGGGTTTGACACAGTTGTAAGCTTAGGCAGTTGCTGGTTCTCTGTTCTCCCCACTTAGAAAAAAAAAAAAAAAAAAAAAAAAAAAATAGGTTCTATTTTCTGGACTTAACTAGAACAAGTCAAAGACGGGATAATAATCTTCAGATTTTGCCTGAGGATTTTGCTGAAACAGTGTTGTACTCACTGTCGCTGTTTATACCGGGAGCGGAGAGATGCAGCAACACACAAATTCAGCAAGAGAAGGCCAATTTATTAATTTCAATCCCTGTTTTCTATACCCTAGCCCCATAGGGTGATTGGTCAGTGATCACCCATCTCCTAGGGTGATTGGCCAACACCCATTTAAAAAATATTTTTCCAATGTACCATAAACAGAAGTTAACAAAACACCAGGTGTTGGCACAACGTACAAAAACCATCCTACTGTTTCTCATAACATGCGTGAGAAAGGCAGGAATCTCACCGAATATTGTGAGAACCTGAAAAAATCTCTCTGCTAGCAGCTTTTCAGCATCCACATTCTCACCATCAATAGCAAGCCTCTACATACCAGTATGGGAACTGGCCCTCCACAGTTTCCCATTAGCACATGAGTGTTATGAGTGAGGTGGAGAGAGACAGATTCAGTGAGTGCAAAGAGAATGTTACAGTTAAAGGAGATCACAACCTCACCACCCAAAAGGTGAATTACATCTTATCAAACTGGCAGAAAAACCATCAAGTAATAAGTCGCATCCCATCTTATTTAGCTGTCAGGCAATAAACTGTGTTCAACCTGCTGCCTCATATTACTCACTTTCTACAGGATCTGTGTCTTGACTGCCTTTTATTGCCCACTGGCTTTTCTACTGGTTTCATAAAACGTGATGTTAAGAGCTTTCACAGCCTTATTAATTTATCTTGCAGTGCTTGTGTGTTTCGGGGACTTCACTATGTATGTGTGATCTAACTTGATCAAATAGTATGAACTGTAGATGCTGTGGCACTTTTGAAGTGTGTAGAAAACCAAATATTGAATGGAAAAGATATGGTAAATCACGAAGTCCTTGCTAAACTGACAAGAGAGCACGGAAAAGAAAGAGAAGAAAAACAGTAAAAGGTTGCTTAAAGTGCAAAACTTATATATTTCTATGCACTGGTTGGAAGATTTCTCTATCAGCAATTACTGACTGCATGCAGAAATTGGTGTTGGTCCTTGGTAGAGACCAGACCTGCCAGGCTGTGTGTGCTGCTGGAAATGCTGAGGAGTGGAGACCAAGAGACCCAAATAAGTCCAGGGTTTTGTTGGGGCTAATCCCTTTGTCTTCACTGTGAATTAATTCAACTTTTACTGCTAGATTAAATGGGGTAGAGGATGGATTTTTCTCTTTTCAGACTAAATATTTTTCACCTACAAGTATGCCAGATACTGGCTTACAAATCTTTCCAGTCAGCAAAAAAACCCAAAACAGGACAAATTAGAAAAGAAGGTGTAACAGCATGGAGAGGGAAAAAAATATTAAATAATTGAGTTCTTTCTGTGTTTCAAAAGCTGGTTTTGCTTCCAATTCAACTCAGTTATACTATGATTAGGTTGTTTTGGTTTTCTCCCTCATTGTGAACATAGAAATCAGTAATTTTTCTCTTTCATACAGAAAGTGTCCATTAAGATAAATTCCAATGTGGCTCTGTAACATGACTTGTGACTGTCATGGGAGATCCCTAATCATGTCATCAAGTGTTATTTTTACGAAGCATTTGTCTAAAATGGTTATGTCAGAAACACTAAGAAAACTTCTTATCATTACAGCTGATATACAAAACCAAACCAAAGAATATCAAATCCAGACATTATTTACCTTACTGTATTGAACCATTTGATGTAATATAATTAAACTGTGTGTTGGTTTCCCACAATCATTATGTTCTGATAGGAAAACTAGGTATGAACTGAAAGGAACATGCACAGACTAATCGGTACCTTTTAAATTAGTATCTGATACTGATTTTCTGTTGCTGTTGAGCCTTATTCTACTGTGTGAAAGTTTGGCATCAAATGACTGAAAATGATAAAATTGACCGGGTTTAATTTTTCATTTTGAAGCCTATTTTCAGCTGCTCTGATAAAATGCCCTTGCCACTAGGAGCTAGGGTGTGGTATAATGAACTGTCTCGGGAAACAAGTGTCTAATTTCAGATGTAGACAGTGGTGGAAATCTGGGTAAATGAAAACTTTTCCGAGCAGAACCATTGGGAGGAAGCTATTGCTCTAGCTGATGAGGTCCCATCCATGGAACAGAGCTTTTCATAGCACACTACTTGTGCCACTGACAGCCACTTATAAATCATAGAAATAATGATGGATGAGGCATCATTGAAACAGGCTCCACAACCTGTAATTTATGAGCTTCACCCCAGAGAGGTGGGTGCAGCCTGGCAGTCAGTAGGGTAGCAGCAGGAGTGGCTTCATGCTCTAAACCAAAGAGGGTTCCATGGTCCCTGAGCCCTCGCTCTTCCTATGACTTACACCCCCTCCAGATCCCTGGGGGGGGGGATCTTCTGCAGTTTGAGGTACTCACCATATGTCCGCGTGCACCACATGTGCTGCTCTGTATGTTTCTGATCCAGTCATTTAACCTGTTGCTTTGGATGGAGTTGTGCCCATCTAATATTCAAACTTCTGGAAGAAGCTTTATTCTCCATTTCAATGTTGTAAATCGAGGGTAACATCAGAGTTACAATCTATAACCAATGAAGATGGGATTCTCACAGGTGTTCAGTATCAGTTTCTCTGTAACTATGGAAATCAATATACATTTAATGTTTTCAGTAAACGGTGAGCGTAGACTTAGTCTAATCCTGAACATGTCTGAGAATCTCAGGCATGTTCTGGGAGGCAGCATGTTCACAGTTTATAGCTAAGGTTAGACTCAGAAGTAACTATTATGAAAATTAAACAAAACTCTCTTGACTTTTCCAAGGCATTCCAAATCTATTCATGGTATGGGTTGTGAACCCCAGGAAAGCAGAGGTACATAAAAACAGAACCTTAATTTTAGGCGGTCGGGTTTGAAGAAGATTGCCTCAGATCTGTTCCATAAAACAGAAAAATTCCTCCATTCAAAATACTAGTATGTAGTGTTTGACATCTGTCACAGGGTATGAAATTTGGAACCCTCTGCATAAGAGGAATTCAAGTCCTTAACAAGCTACCCTTGTTTTGACAACTGCACTTCTTCTACCTGCTTCGATTTCTGTGTGAAGAGGAAGGTGACAAAATTCTTCAAGATAGATGATAAAAATACCTTTCCTACTGTTCTGTAACCTCCATGGTGCTGTAAGATGGGGAAGCCAAGAGTCAGGCAACTTCAGTCTCTTGAGCATACCTCTCTGTGCAGAAATGGGGCAGGCAAATGTTAAGCAGCAAAATTTCTGCTGTTAGATCAACAGCATCTCCTCTGATGTTACTGTGTGCTCAGGTACAACTGAAGAAAATTAAGGAAAAAACCCACCAGCAAAACTCTAGAGGCCTTGAAGTTCACTTACAAAACAGTAAAAGAATCTCTGCATTTCATTTTGCAAAACTTCCGTGAGAAGAACTAAACCTTATAAAAATTCCTTTGTTTTTCATCCCAGTCTGTAGATTAACTGGAAGATGGAGAACAGAGGGGGTTCCTGGGCTTTTTATTTTCTTTGTTGGAGATACATTGTATACACACTCCAGCATCACACATCGTGGCCACACGCCGTGGACACAGACCCTTTCCCTACTTCTATCCTAGGCTTCAGAGCAGTATTTCAGAAGCAGCTGTGGCAGAGAGTGAAGTGAGGAGATACGTCGGAGGAACTTACCTGTATCACAGTGGGGTTATGTGGCAACAGCTGCTGGAAATGGAGCTTTCACCCCTCCATAAGCCACACTCTTCTACCCTTGTCCCCCAGCTTCTTTGCATTCCTACAGGAGCCCACATGAAGCGAGCTTTGCAGGCGGTCTTCTCCAACAAGCAGAAAGCCCATCAGGGTCTAGAGGCTGGAGCTGGTCCTAGTTCCAGCTCTACTGTGCTCAGTGGCTGCCTTGCTCAATGGCCACTCTCATGAGCAAGATGATGTCGGCCAACCTGGCCATGACATTTGTCTGCTCACAATCTTCTTGTGCATTAAAAATTTGTACTTTACTTTTCTGCTAAGATTTTTTTTTTTTTTTTAAGGCCCTAATAGTCTGTTAATCTAAAATGAAAAGCCCAATATTTACCATTCTGGCAAAACCAGCCAAGGTATATGTGGAAGTCATTAATCTCCAGAGGTGCTGGTGGCAGTGGCTGGTGCAGAGTCCCTGGCTCTGCTGTGTTGTAGTGCAGACTTGGGCACAACAGATGTAGACACAGGGACATCTTCCCGGCACAACAGACATTTGCATCATCCTTCTTCAGAGTCTTCCAAACTGCTCAGAAGAAAGGTATGGTGGATTGAGCGAAATATGTTGCATATTTTGTTCCTGATACAGTTCATTTGTCTGGGAAACACAGATGCATTCTTCAATGTTATTAGAAAAAGTCCAATGAGCTTTAAAGCAGCAATGTTTTGTCTTTGGTCACTGTTGGTTATTTTTCAAGTAAGGAGGAGACTTGTTTCTGTCTGAAAATGCAAGAAGACACCAGCAGATGCTGGTGTCCAGCTCTGGAGCCCTCAACACAGGAAAGACAGGGACCTGATGGAGCGGGTCCAGAGGAGGTCCACAAAGATGATCAGAGGGCTGGAACACCTCTGCTGTGAGGACAGGCTGAGGGAGCTGGAGTTGTTCAGCCTGGAGAAGAGAAGGCTCCAGGGAGACCTACTAGCGACCTTCCAGTACCTGAAGGGGGCCAACAGGAAGTCTGGAGAGGGGCTGTTTACGAGGGCGTGTAGTGAAAGGACGAGGGGTAATGGGTTTAAATTAGAGAAGAGTAGATTTAGATTGGATATCAGGAAGAAATTCTTTACATTGAGGGTGGTAGAACAGTGGAATAGGCTACCCAGTTGAGGCCCCATCCCTGGAGATATTCAAAGTGAGGTTGGACAAGGCTCTGAGCAGCCTGGTCTAGTTGAGGGTATCCCTGCTCACTGCAGGGGGGCTGGACTAGATGGCCTTTGGAGGTCCCTTCCAGCCCTAGCCATTCTGTGATTCTATGATTATGTAAAGCAGATCTGCTGTCAGCCCATCTTTGTGTCCCTACTCATGGTAGATGCTTAAACCTATCCTATTGGCTTCACTTCAAAAGGGGATCTGTTGAGAAATATGCAGTTAAATACTGGTCTGGTGTCTCACCACTGTCCCTGGCTCAGACATCGTGGATGCTAAGTGAAGTGGACCTAAAGAAGGATGTGGCCCAGCAGAGAGCATCCCCTCTGTAGCCGTGCTGTGTGCCATAGCCTTCCCTCTCTGAACAAGAACTCGGGCTGTGCAGCAGCCCTAAAGTTCAGGCTGCTTGTGATACACATCATCCCAACTGCCAGCAGATTTGCCCCAGTTGCAACGTGTTGTAATTACTAAAACATAAAACATATTTTGTTTTCCACTCTACTGCACCTTTAGTCATATTTGCACATTCTCAACCCACAGGGGTACCTGAGAAAAAAATGCAGGGTGGGTTAATGAACAGATATTTTTGCCGTAGGGCAGGATGCAGCAACAGATACTGCGTCTCTGCCACTACTTTAATAGTGTAATGCGGCTAGCCACTGCTTTACTTCCCAAATCTAGTCAGTAGCTTGGGAAGTCAACCGTGACATTTATAATTCAGTAGAGTCTATACTCCTGTCTCCTGAGCCATTACATCAGCCAGATTTAACTTGCTTTTTTTTGGTTGTTTTTTAAAGTAAGTTAACTCCCTTTATCCTCTAAGCTACATCTACAATATGAAGAACTCCAACCGGAGCTGTTTCTTTATTGCATGGGTTAAGCCTACAAAGTTATTCCTGTCTTCTCAAATTAAACAGAAGGATTGTATGGCCATTTAAAGTGGAGTAGAACAAACATAATTCTGCTTTGTGTGGGTGAATTTCCATGGAAGTCAGCTTACTTTACAATGGGCTGCATTTGGCAGCATGTCAATATCTGTGTGGGGAAATTGGCATATATTACTTTTTGTTTTTTCACTGGGTCTCATTTATAAAAGGAAAAAACAAGTCCATAACATTCTTAAAAATGTTAGACCAGTAGACAGTCTGAAGTCACAGAGATGGTTTAGTTTATTTTAGAGAAGATTCTCTTACAAAACTCACATTCCAGTTTGGGTTGACATAATAATGTTATATGTTTATACCATATGTTAGTAATTTTAAACAGCTTGGGGGAAAACAAACAAAAACTATGCCTCCTGCTAGTGGGACCTATTGTCAATATAATCCTGGGCAGAAAATTCAGATGCTGAATTGTGTTTCTCAGAGTATCAATCAAAATTTGTCAACAAAGAATGGGTAAACAATGCATTTATTAACCTGAATTTAGTTACTGATATTGTGTTGGTTTCTTAAAAAGAATTCATTTGAGAAACATGTCAGAAGACAAATTACTTTTTTTTTTTTCCCTACTAGCACACTTTCTCACTGCACTTTACACTTCTAGTAAGGTTGTGAGTTTTCTTAGATATATCAATCTGTACATTGTCCATAATGGGAAACTTATTTTAATTTAAAAAACAACATGGTATCTCTTGCCTGCCCAAGGAAATCGAACAAAGTAATTCATATCAGTATTTAGTAATGGAGATTTCTTAATCCCTGGTGTTGTAATGTGATTGATGAGAAAACGAATGCTTTTGCCCTGATGTCTGCTTTTCCTTCCACAGTACAACACTGTCATTGTTTCCGTAGGGAAAGATTATCTGAGAACACAGAATGAAGAAAATTCTGACAGCATTTTTTATTTCCATTTTCATACAGCTTTTAGAGGCATACAGCAGCAGAGATGGGAAAGGTGATGCTTTGATTATCGGGCAGTTTCTTCTGGAAAGCAGCACCTCCAGGCTAATGCCTGTCCCCACAGCCACTGGAATTCATTTTCTTCAGGGGAGGATGACTTCTGGGTGGAAAAAAGGAAAAAAAATGCAGACTCTAAACTATCATGTGAAATTGCTCATTCTGGACATGACAGTCCTGAGAAACACTAGCTGCACCAGCTCTGTAGTGTTATCTGCAGGTGGGGCTCTTGGCCAGCCCATATCCCATATGTCATTGTCTCTTACTGCTGTGGCTGATCCTCACAGAAGTCATTGTACTTCCCTACACCAGGGTCACCAGGCAGCTAAACCACATCTCTTCATTATGTTAATGCAGTATCTCCAATATGAAACTTTTGTGATTTTATTCTGATACTATTAGTGAAAAGCATGGTTGGTTGAAATGCACCTATTATTTTCATCAGAATGATGAGGATAAATTGAACTGATCTACATAACCCCTTCTTGTGAAGCTGGTGCTCCCAAGGACGCTGTTTGCATCCTTGCCTGCTCACAAAAGCACAAGAACTTTTGGACATTTTGTTATATTTAATGTCATTTAGATCTTGTCTTGCTACTAGAGTTAGTGATGGAAATAGCTTCTTTGTTCACTAGTCAGGTTACTAATGGATGTTTCCTGAGAGTGGGGAAGCAGTGGGATCTGAGGCTGTGGGAGCAGCAGAAATTTGCAGGAGGTTTTCCACCGAACACAGGTTACATTTTCAGTCAGAGAGAGCAGTTTTACTACCAATTACTCAGCAACGCACTTTGACATTATTTACATTGCATCAGCACCTAGTAAACACATCTGGAATAATACACAGAAAGCACAAAATTCCAAGGAAGGTGCTTAAATGCTTTCAAGAATTGTGTCCTTGCAGAGATGCACATATATATATGGATTTTATACATATATATTTAGAGCAGGAAGCTTAGTCTGGCTCATACTTGGCACTAAACACTAATTAACTACAATTACTTATTTGGGAAACACATTCAAATACGAGCCATATAAAATTAGATGGTCAGCCCTCTTGACAGACTGTTTCAAATAATATTAGCTGTTCATATTAATGAAATTCCAATGTAATAATTAGTGATTCAGAGAAAATTGTGGGAAAAAATCACTTACTCAGAGCATTAGTAAGGAAAGTATAAAGCTCTAAGATGGGCAAATTGCATTTGATGAATGCCACAGGTGCAACAATTTTCAGTACACCTTTGCTGGGCTAATAGCAATAAATGAGTCTCTGAGCTCAGTGAGGGGTGCCAGGCACTCTTCTAATAACAGTCATTCCAAAAGAGTAGGTGAGCATGGGCTTAGAAATGAAAAAGGGAAATCAAAATACTGTCTCAGTTTTCTCGAAAGAAGCTTTTAACTTTCAATTTATGACCAGAAAAACCCAAGCAAAACAAATAAACAAAATAAAACAACAAACACACACACAAAAACCCACCCACAGACAAGAACCCAACTCCCAAAAGCAAACAAACAAAAATACCACAAAACCCAACCCTGAATCATACAACTGTTTTCTGTTTAACTTTTACCATTCCAGAAATGTCATAAATATATGCAAAGCAAGCTTTAGAGGACTGGAGACTTTGAATGAAACCTCTCTGAGAAAGGCCAGAAGTATGAAGGAGGATAATCCTGCAGGTCCTCTGCGAGGAATGGACAGGTTCTGATGGCTGTTCTGTCTTATCCATTTCCTTGAACCTGCCTATTTTCCCAGCTGCTCCTTCATATGAGCCAGCAGCAGAAGTGAGCTTTGGGGGAGGCTGGAAAGAAGGGGAGGGTCACAGGGGAATAAAATCATAGAGAGCATTTGGCAGTCATCAGCAATGATCTGACTCTTGGGAATACTTACACCCAACCACTTATACAACCTGTGCTCTCTACATACTTGGCTTTAACAGCAAATTCTGAGGTAGTGGCTACCACATACGGGGGGATTTACAGCCAAAGTTTTGCAGTTTAAGCATTGCTAGCTGAAATATTTCCACTGTACCACAACTAATTTATCAGGAGCTGTTGTAAAGGTGATAAAGAGATGTGGAAGATGGCAACATGTTTCACCTAGCAGTAATAATTACTAGGTAAATAACTTGGCTGCTTTTGGATGCCCTGGGTGACCAAATTTCTCCTTTAGGTGTCTAGTTAATTAAATTGACGAGCATAAAATACCTATTCTGCTAGTGAAGATAAACTGTCATCTAACTGAACTTAGTATCAACACATATCTGAGACAGAAAAAGGGATGAAAAGCTGGGGATCGATGCAGTGGGAACTTGTGTCTGTTGCTGCGCTTCGGCTGCAGGTGCATCACAGGGCTGCCCAAACTCGCTCTGTGACAAGGCAAGGAAGAGCTGTTTTTTTGATCATCTCCTCTGTCTTTCTGCCTGCTCCAGACTTCTGAGTTTCACGTGATCATTCTTTCAGCAAGACCATGGCTTCCCACAGGGCTGGAGCATCGCTCTGGGACCAGACTCCAGGCTCACCCGGATTGCCCTATTCCCCTTATTTTGCTCACTTTGGGAATGCAGCTGCTCCCAGTTTGTGCCAGCTGGGGTAATGGGGTTTCTGCTGGGTGGGTAGGTGCCTGCAGAATCTGTGCAGGTACACCTTGTTCACTTTACAGACTTTGCTTTTTCTGAGTACTGTCTCCTTTCTCTGACTGATCCTGGGTGAAATTGTGCAGGATTTTTTAAAAATGGATTGCTGTTGCCCTTGCCAAAATCAGCTTATTTGGGAAAGTAACTACACCGTATTCTGAAGACACTTTTTCAGTATTTTGTTTCTCTAATTATTTGAAAGTGATGATTTACACAGCCATAGTGGAATGGCAAATGCAGATCTGGATATTGTTCTCTGTGCACTCAAAGGCATTTTCTGTTCAGTCTGGAAGCTCTGAGAATATGGCTCTGTCTCAGACACAGACAAGAGACAGGAAAGTGAGATTACTAATTAAAATGAGTGTATTGAATTAATTTTATTAGCCCATATAGGTGCATTGTCACAGATAAGTTGTATTTCCAAGTTTTTAACTCCTGGTTACATGTTTGAGCATGAAACTATTATTCTCAGCTGCAAAAGGCTCTGCTTAAAAATTCACTCTCTCCAAATCTGAAGGCTGAGGTAGTGTATCAGTCACAAGTATCTCCCATGTCTGCTGTAATCCTGTCTATTTAGAACCTACACGCTAAAATTAAGAGATCAAACTCAACCTGTGCCACAACCAGCAGCTAATGACCCCATAGTACAGAGAAAGTAGGAAGGCACCTTATTTTCTGTTAACTGCTGACAGTTGCTGTGGCTCGTTCATAATTACTCTACGCAATGGAGCGGACAAGTTGGCAGTATTTTGTGGCATGCCCTGCAGCACTCCATCCGTGCTGTCAAATGTGGCATGAAACCAAGTCTCCAGCTTCAGCTGGAAGAAGGAAAAGCAGCAGGTATTCCTAACAGGGGAGCTTATTTGTTCTTTGTTCTTGTCTATTGAGTGCTGTGGTCACCCCTGACAACTGAGTCTGTACACTGCATATGCTGTAGAAAAGGTTTTCAGCTTATTAATTCCAAAATGGTCATAAAATACGGTTGAATTTACCAGTTTAGAGAGCTGGTTTTAGTTGCAACCTGAGTGCGTTACAGAAATGATTGATACTGCAGAAGGAAGCTGCGGTGGTGGGCAGAGGTGGTTCGACTCCCTTGCTTGGTAGCTGTTTGGTGGGATGTAGCTCCAGGGACAGCTTTGGATTGCCACCTACATGTGCTGTGTTGCTGCTAACACTCAGACATGTGGGCGGTGGTCATGTGGTGCAGAGATGGATGCTACCTGTGGGTGCCAGTGAGCAATTCCCTCTGCACACGCATCCGGGAGAGCTCCTGAACTCCTGAGCACTCACTTGCTCGCTGTGGAATAAAAAGAAAATGCAATTGTTTTATCTGGAGTCTGGGGAAAGGACGTACGAGATCAAAGTAAAAAACATCACCTTGAAGTTGTGCTTTCCTTGAAGATTTCCCTCACTTCCAGCTGAAGTTACTCCCTTCCTAGACCTGTGAGGAGTCTCAGAAAAGGGGAGTGACGTCTGCCTTTGTGATACTGAGAAGATTGAACCTGATAAAATATGCAGATGGTCATTGTCAGAAGAAAACTGATGGGCCTTTCTGAGTGTTGTGCTGTCCCTGAGGACCCTGGCCACCAAACACTCCTGTGCCACCTGCCCGCAGCCACTGTCTGTCCAGGCAGGGATGAGGAGCAGTCAGGTCATGCAGAGCTTTCTTCTACTGTCCGTTATGGTGTGAGCTGCCACCACTGCTCCCAGGCTGGTTTTGAAAACATTGACATTTCACGAAAAAAAGCAGCAGATTTGGGCATTTGCTGCACTTACTTAGATATGACAGAGATAATTAGAAATCACAATCTTGCGTTTAATCTCTGAGGAGGTTAAAAATCCACTACACTAAGTCAGATTTTGCAAAAGAGAAATGGAAAAAATGCAATAGGTCTACAAACAATGAACTGTGAGTTTCTGTAGAATATTTTCATCAGGCACTAGGTGTCATGCACTTGTGTCTATTTTCTTACTTTGTTCAGTAACTAATCTGTTTTGGAGACAGCATGTATAACGTGGCTTCCTCTTGCCTCAGCACATTAATGAGATTTATTTTTTGCAAAACTTGGCTGCAAAAGATTAAAACGCTAATGACTGTGATTTGCATGCTGCTTTTTTGAAGTTGGTATTTGATACTGCACCTTGACACCAAAGCAAAAATTGTCAGTGTTATGCATTAATAAACGTTTCACATATATGTATGAAAGAAATCTGAGTTAACAATATTGCAATAGGTTTATGTGTGAGAATATGCTTTTTAATTACGATAGGATGATGAGAGGAGAGCATTTTCATGAGTCCCACCACAGTTAGGAGTATCTTTCTTTGTTCTGCAGTGTCATGAGAAAAATGATATTATTTCTTCTCTCTTAAATAACACACACACAAAAAAGGGCTTCATAATAATACCATACTGAGTCCATGAAAAACAGTTGTGAGATGCTACCCATTATTTATGAAGAAAAGCTTGGAGAAATGCTCTGAATGTAATACTTTTCTGCTTTGCTATGCTACCCCTATTTTGTGAAATAACACAGTTATCTTGATTTGAAGATAATTTCTCCTTTTCTGCCACACAAACATATGCACACAGGTAGATTCACCTTTTCAATGGGTAATTGAAGGCTTTTTAATCTAGCAAACAGCACAAAATAACCCAACTCTGGGAAGATGTGGCTCGTGAAATTCAAACTTTAAATATTTTTAGCACTTCTAAAGAACAAAGATAAGCACCGGTATAGTTTCCTCAGAGAAGTCCTAGATTTTCCACTAAAGATATGCTCCTAGTACAAAGAAATGTAATTACAAGTGTTGGACTTTCTGTAGGACTTATGGAAGAGCTGGGCAGATTCTCTATTATTCCAGTGTTATGCCTACAGTTATGCAAAGAAAGGAGGTGACAGATTACCATGGCTACTACTTTTGTATTCAAATCTATTAATTTATTCTGATTACTGAAAACGTCACAAAATCCTGGTGTTCATAGGTTCTGCTCTGCATTCTTCTTTTGTTTGAGATATCTAAAGTTGTTACTTGGGCTTTTTGAATTTCCCAGGATGTAGCGGACTATACCGTATCCCCAGCAGAGGAATAGTCAGCCTGGGGAATATTGTAAGGCAGCTGTTCTTCAGTAGTCAGTGGGTTTTCTGTCTGGTTTACTACTTAATGCTCCTGTTTTATATTCCATAGAAATAGGTCTACTCAAAGTTGCAGAACAGCTAGCTGTTTTTCTCCAAAGCAGTCTAACTGACATTCTCTAGTGTGATCAGTGGCAGTCTGAATGTCCCTGACTCGTTGCATTAGGAGAGCCCAAGCACGTGCAGCAAGGGAAGAGAGCAAGTGGTGGCTACTTGGAGCTTGGAAAATAAATACACAGCAAACAAGTGGTAGTTAAGCAACTGGGAAATTTAATGCCTGATTTGACATCCTTCCATTCATTAAACATCTCAGTAACTGATGGTGTATGTGAAATGGGAAATGGTACATATGCTCTTTTAATTTGTGTCCTAGAAATGGACAATTTTATCAAATGTATTGTAACAAGAAACAATATGAGTCTGATAAATAATCCGTGAATATAAGCAAGGAATAAAGGATGCAGTAACAGCTTAATGTAGATAAACTGGCATAACACGACTGTAGCATTTGTTGCTTTCATTAGATACTGAATTTGGTTAGTCTTGTGCCATTGCAGAGAATAACTGGTTTATCTTGAAAAGTTGTAGGATTCTTAAATATTGTCTCATTGAGAGACAGAATACACAGGTACACGTACAAAAGCTAAGACTGAATGCTCTGCAGTTGAATATTTTCTCTACAATAAGTAATTGCCCTTCACTAAGTCAGTTGCTGTCTTCAGGCCTGAATTACACTTGGGATCTGCTGGCTTTGCTGGGGACAGGAAAGGTGACACCTCTCAGTTTGCCCTGGTCCCAGGCTGGGTCCCCCCATTTTGCCTGCAGGATTTCTCCTTCTCCTCCTCCTGCGCTCCTGTGCTGGCTGCACTCCTGTGCCTCCCTTGATCATGGGGGCTTTATGGGGACATGGAGACACTGCTCACTACTGGAGTCAGTGGCAGCTGAGCTGTCTGGCAAAAGTGTGTGTGTGACTTCTGGGCACACACCTGGGAATCTCACACCAATTTTTCTAAAGAAAAACATGTTTTGTTTTGTTTTGTTTTCCTTTTCTTTTTGTTTTTCCTGGGGAAAAAAAAGGGATTTTTTTTTTTTCTTTTTCAGCAGAAAACTTTAAAGGGACATGTAACAGTGAGGTGGGAAAAAGCCCTGAAACCCAAAATTTGTGACCAGTTCTAATGAATGGTCTGTTAGAATGGTCTATTCATTCTGGGTTTTTTTCACAAGGACTACTTACATGTTTCAATAAACATATCTCATTTTCTATCTCAATAGACCATTTCTTGGCTATGTGCGATTCCTTTTTATGCCACTTCCTTTTTCTATTCTTTTATACAAAATAGATCACCAATAGATCACTGTATCATCAGTGCCCAGGATTTCACGTGTTTGGAAATGCCAGTTTCATAAAATGCCATGCTAAACCCGAATGCATAAGTCAGTTACAAAGGTGTTTCAGTAAGCTCACAGCATTAAAGGAAGGCAAAAGCTTTAGAGGATCCATAAATAATGTAAAACATTTGCGTGAAAGATGATTAAAAGTCATCAGTATTTCTTCACAACAGTCCAAAGAGATTTGTAGAAAGATAAGTTCATAATTTCTTTTAATTTTATTAAATCTCATCTAGAAAGCATCTAGTTCTGTTTGCAAGCAGTACTCTTCTCTTACCAGATATCCTGGGATTACTTGTTGTCAGGACTGAAAGAGGAGTTCAGGAAGGAAGCAATGTGTTGTTAATCTAGATGGCCCTGGCTGATGAAGTAAAAATATTTCATTCTCCATTCATACCACCTGCAAAGCGAAGGATGCTGCAGAGCTATATACAGCTCTGTGTAGCTCCCCAGCACTCAGAAATGGAGAATTATGATCTGAGATGTGTATGTGCTTGAGGATCTGCCAACCTGCATGAGCTGTAGCCTATCATCTGGTAACATCCCAGGGTACCGTTTTCTTTTTGCCAGTTCCTGTTGTGTCTGTGGGAGCGATGGGACCTCAGTGGTGCTGGTTTCTGTGTGAGCCTATGGGACTGCAGATGAGGTGTAGCTGCTTCGTGATACCAGATGTTTAAGCTGCTTTTGTCAGCTTTGCTGGGCGCTTTTCTCCACCTAGTGTCCTCAAGGCATTTAGATGAGTACCAGCACCACTTTGTAGGTTGTATCTTAAGCCAAGCTGTCTCAGGGGCCACACTAGATCTTCCCATGCTGATCCAGTGATGACTGCTCAGGAGCTGCTGCCCTGTGCCTGCAGTGCCTGGCCAGTGGCTCTTCAAGCTACTACCATCCTGCCGTGGGTGAGCATCTGAATATGTAAAGGTATATGTAAAAGACCCTGTAAATGTCTCTTTCTATACAACATATTTAATTTAGAGTAACACATGATGATAATTCTTGCAACTGTTAATGTATAAGTAAAGCCTGATAATGTAAATTTATAGTTAAAATTATAAGTTTGTTTATATTGCAGAACATATCAGATGCTACAGTCCTGCCCTAGGAAGAGAAAGAGTCACTGGCCTGATGCTCTTTGTCTCTTGCATCTGAGTTTTACAGTTTGGGTTCTTTGCATCTAGGAGGTTAGGTTAGAATCAGATTGCTATCTTGGCCAGGTCATCTTCCTTCAGTTACACAAAAGTAAGCAGACCAAATAAATTCTCCCCCATTATTATTATTCTATATTTAAAGGCATTCCACTGTAAGCAGCTCTGAATGTAACAGTGACCCCTTTCAAAATGCAAGATCTCCCAAGGGGTGTTTTTAAAAAAAAAAAAAAAAATCAGAGCTGGAATGAAATTTCTTAAGCACAGCCAGTGTCTCCTATGCTCCTTTGCACTATTTTCCATTTTGGGCACAAAATAAAAAGTATATCTTGGCTGTGTATAATTAATGTCATGGAACTGTGATCCTGGCATGACACGAGCTGTATCACTGAGAGCAGAAGGTAAGAAGAAATCATGATTGCTCAGCAATTTACACAGGAGGATGAAGGGGAAAGGCATTTTAAATTAATGGTTCTAAGGCCTTGATGTTACCCTGCCACATTTCATAAATCTTTTCTGAGCAATATCTCCTGTGAAAGGGACTTCACAGTCGCAGAGAGAATACCAAACAGGTACCTTTTTCAGGAGGAAACTGTTTTTACATTTTGCTTCAAAATGCACTCCATGGAAGGAAGTAGCATTTCAGCTCATAGAGTAGCACTAAATGTCTACTGACTGCAAAGGGTCCTTCTTCTCAAAGCCATTTATCTTTGAAACAGCACCTTTTCCCTTTGATAAAAGGCTGAGCTCTCCCCCCCAGTGCTTGAGCATGGCAGTGGAGGGCTGCCTGGAGGCTGGTCCCATGCTAGCAAGGTAGAAATGCCCCTCGCCATCCCACAGGCCAGCTGCAGGTTGAGACCCCAGCACTCCATGAGCCTCCTGCACAGGATCTGCCTTTGTAGAGATGGCTGCAGCTCCGTGTGCCCTGTAAAATCAGCTACTTCACGCAAGCACTGTAGCACATTTAAAGATTTCTTTAAAACATCTGCAGAGCAGGTTTGGGTGCTTCTAGAGCTTTGGGAACATAGCATGATAAGGTGGGAAATCCCAATGCACGTGGTATTTGCAGTACTGATCTTGCATTTGGAGCTTTTCAGCAGCAGCGCTGTTTGTCAGCGGGCAGAGTTTCTCCCCGACATTTGCCTCCTCACAGGGCTTTCTGCAGCGTTTGGCAGAGCTGGCAACACACATCTTACAGCATCTGTCATAGGTAGTGGTAACTTCATGGGTTATTTTAAGTTCCTCTTGAAGACTTCAGTGATGGAGCAGATTCATCTTCTTGGGAACCGATTGCATTAATTGGCATTTATAGCAGAGTAGTTAGTACACAGTGAGAGAAGGACAGATGACCTGTCTTTAGATATAGCTGTTTATGTTCCTTATAGTACCTCTTCCAATGCACAAAAAGCTTTTACCTCACATCGTCTGCTCTTGGGTACTGAAAACACTTGAGCGATATCAGAAGTGACTCCCTTATGACAGTTATTTCCCAAAAATAATTCCTTATGCTTCCCTCATGACTGTCATTTGCTACAAAATCATTTCCACTATGATCCGTACAGAGCCACTAATGCATTTTGTGACTAAAAGCAATGACTGCTTAGCACTGGAATCCTAAAAAAATTGCAGAGGCAAAGCAAACAGGAAAAAAAATACACCGTATGTCCAAAGGCAAACACACAGGGAAGAGATTTTAAGTGGAGGGCGAACTGTCCCCTGACGTGGGAGGGCTGGCAGCAGCTGGGCAGAGGGCTGCATTGTAAGGACCAGATGTCTCTCTGCCCTCATGGTCACATTCAGCCATAGTGGCCACAGCTCCTCAGGGTTGTATGCTGGAGGAATAAGGAGATGCCCAGGGAGGAAGAGGGAAGGGAGTGCTAAGGGGTTTGATTAGCTTTGTCCTGGCAAGCCTGGCTGAAAATGGCACATATCTATCTGTACATCATGCTTGTGAGAGAGTACAACCCCATGTGCTGGTCAGTGCTGCCTCCAGCCATGCTCAGCAGCTCCATGTCACCTTTCCACCATGCAGCGTTCACCTTTCCACACTGACACTGCCCCACACAGGGTTTCTCTTTTGTCAAAGTGCCATCATAAGCTGAACTATTTTTTTAATGAATGGACAACATTTTCTAGAGCATACAGAGAAGATGCTGAGTACAACATTTACATGGGCACAGACGCAGGGAGTGTTAAAGAGACTGCCAGTTAAGCAAAATACTGGAAAAAATAAACGCAACCCTTCTGTTTGTTTTACACAGCCTTAGAGTTTATCATGTTATAGGAAAGTATGGTGCCACAGAGACAGAAATATAGTCTGCTAGACATAAGAAAGAATCATTCCATCACAGAGAACTTGAAAACTTGACTTGGGAAAGAACAGGGTTTTAGCCTAAAAAAGAAAAGGGACATGTTAAAAGCCCATAAAAATAGCTACAGAAAAAGCTTTCATAATCAGGGCAAGGAAAAATCTGGTGCCTGTGGTGGATAGACAAGAACTAATGCCCTAAAATTGCACTGTGACTGGGATTAAATACTAGGAAAATTCTTATAATAGTAAAGATAAAATGGGTTTGGAAATGCCAGTTGTGCGTATGTCCATCACTGGCAGTCTTTCGTTATTGGGTTGGACTGGACCCATGTAAGTATGATTGATCCTGCCTTCAGATGGACAGGCCACACAGCCTCTTTAGGTCCCTTCCAACTATAGCAATCCAAATGTGTTTGCAGACACAATGGAAAAATGACTATTTCTCACTTTATTTAATTGCAGATAAATAAAGTATTTGTTGAATAGTGCCCAGTTTGCTCCATGAATGTTTAATGCCTCGTATCTGATTGAATCTACGTATTATTTAATAGTCCCCATTTCTGTTCTTGTCAGACAGCTTTCAGCAATGGCTAGCAATCTTTCTGCATCTCAGCAGACTGCATAATAACAGTTTTAAGTAGAGTGATCTGTTTCTTGGATAATATACTCATTATGGGTGGAAATTAGGAAGCTGATTTGAGAAATGTGAAGTGCATTAAAATAAAATTAACTCCCAAATGAGATTTGGGCTACATGTAAAAACCTCCTTTCTTAAAAAGTCAGAATTTACAAAGATGTAGAGACTGTAAAAGTTTGGAATGAAAAGTGTGACTTTTAGAAACATGGTATCAGCAGGGCTAATTTCGGATGACTGATCGGGAAAGCACCTATGCCTAGAGAAAAAAATATGCAAAAGCCCTAATGCAGGGAGTCCCAAGGAACCTTTAGTTTTTGCTTAAGTGCAAGGGACATTTTGAACCTATATTGTCTAGTAATAACTTCAGATGACAGCAGCTAAAAATAAGCATTGTGCAAACACAATGGAATTCGTTGGCATGAGGAGGCATTTGACTGCATCATAGTCTTTGTAAATTGAGATTTTGATCTGCTACCAAAGTAACTCTCCTCTGAACTTAGAAGTGCATAATGTAAAAATCAAATAGATCCTGGAGAGGGACTTTTTACAAGGGCATGTACTGATAGAACAAGAGATAATGGATTTAAGCTGAAAGAGAGTAGATTTAGATTAGATCCTTCTCTATAAGAGTGCTGAGGCACTGAAACACGTTGTCCAGAGAAGCTGTGGATGCCCCATCCCTTGAAGTGTTCAAGGCCAGGTTGGATGGGGCTTAGAGCAACCTGGTCAAGTGGGAGGTGTCCCTGCTCATGGCAGAGGGATTGGAACTAGATGATCTTTGAGGTCCCTTCCAACTCAAACCATTCTATGATTCAGGCAGCTAGTTACTGCCTCTTCCTGAATCTTAACAAAAACGGTCTTAGCAATAAAAGGTTTTCAAGGCTGTATCATCAGATTTTAAGATCTTACATTGAATATGTATGTCTATCAATGTAGAGTTAAGATTTAAGAATATACCTTTTTTTGAATAATCAAAATTGAACATAATTTGGGGATAGTAAAAATATGGACCAAGAAACATCTTGTGGGAAATACTGCCCGAAATCATAAGCTAAGAAAAAATGAATGTGCCAAGACTACCATGCAATGATGTTTTTTAACTTATGATGGAATATTTGCAAAGGGAATTTTTTAACAGAATCACAATGAAGCTGCTGAGCAGGCAACATGGAAATTACTCCTTAAGTTGCTTTTGAAGACCAAATATGAATGAGGGTACAGACTTGGCCACTCAAATCCCATCACCTCCTTCCCTGTTCAGCGCTGGCTTTACTGTTCTGCATCACTCTTCTGAAGCCTCTGTGACTCAGCTGGTGCTTCACGTGACACTGGTACTTCAGCTGTGTTGACTGTTTGTGGTTACAGGGGTGTTCCTGACCATGTAACTATAATGAGCAGGGCTTGCAAAGCCCTGTGGATGCAGTCTGACAAGAAGCCTGCTTCCACATCTAGCTGACTTTGGAAATGAGCTCCGAAACCCCGTCAAGGTGTACAGCAGCTGGCTTGGTACAGAGGTGAGGACAAATATTATGGAATGAAACAGAAGCAGTTGTTATAAAAAGCATGACCTCCAGGGGACACAGTAGCATTTTGAGGAATTTTATTCACCACCTGTGATTTCAAGAAGCTAATTTATTCATTGATGAATTCCAGCTTCTGTGGGAAAGATAAAATGCATTCTAAGAACTTATTGTAAAACATATCTGTGTGGGACAACAGAATCTGACATGTACACTTCATCAGTAATTAGGAGATCTGTGTTGAACCATCAGATCTATCACCGTGTTATTTAGGAACCTGGTAACATTTGATTTTTAAAAGGTTTTCTTTTATGTTAAGTAAAACTGAGACAGTTATGTTCTTGTCCACTCATTCTTAGTTGCCTTTCTTTTCTGCCTCTACAGAGGTATGTTAACTGATTACTAGTATCAGAATAGAAGCCCTCAGCACTATAACCATGATAAAATAATATATAAAAATAATAGATTAGATGCTTCCTAACTTGCATAAGGTGAGTTAGTACCGTCTAACATGAAAAAATAATAATGCTGAAAGGCAAGTCTGCAAAAAAGCTGGCTGAATAATTCATACTTAAATTGAATGATAAATTTTGCTCCTTTTCTCCATTGACAGAAAGCCTATATACAGTTGACTGTTTCTGAAGATTTGTTCTGTTAGTCTATAATTCATGTGCTCTACAGATCTCTTTTGGAGTATTGTCTGTATCGTTTAGCGGTGACTGGTTGTGTATGGCACATGGCATTGTTGTCTCTTTCCTGATGGTGCACTGCTAATGCTAACAACCAGGACTCTGATGCTAATGTTTACAGAAAACAAACATAAAATTCACTTTCTATAAATATTTGAGCATAAAAACTTAGTACTTGTGTTGCATGAATATTGATTATACTAAAATATGGTGTTATGAGTTTTCCAAATGTTCATGGAAAGTTGAACAAGGTTGAAGGCAGAATGAAAATGAAAATGCAACTGAATATTCATGCCTTCTTTTCCTGTTTTCAGAGCTCTGACACAATTCTAAGCCATGCAGTTGTCAACAGGACCCATTTCTTCATTCTTTACCCTAATTTATGTGTCTTACATGTGAATCCTGACATGGATTTACAAATGGAAAAATGTAGCTATTAGCAGTGATGGTGTAAGGTGCACTCTAAGGATACCCAGGGCAGTACAGCATTAGTTTAGATCCTTAGAGCTTATTTTAAGGAGCTGCATGTGGTTCTGATGGCAGCCTTGCTGGTGCAAATGCTCCTAACTCGAGCCTGCTGGCAGGTCAGCTGGGACGAGACAACCCCACAACCTTACTCGTTTTTTTAGGATAACTACTCAAATACCTGTAGTGAGTCACTGGAAAGCACATAGTGTCTGAGCTCAATCTGTCTGTCAGAGTGCCAGGAATCCCAGCTAAGCTGTTTTTAAAATGCCATCGTGGCACCGGATTTTTCTAAGTCCCCAAATAGCATAGCAATTTCAGGAATAGAGCAAGATAAACAAGGAGAAAAATATGAAAGCCAAACAGTAAGTGCAGCCTGAGTATTCTCTTGAAACATCAAGTGTTAATCACAGACTGCAGCAAGGAAAGGGGAACTAGGGAAAAATACTGAGAAGTGACATTTTGTAATTGCAAATGGTAGGGTGAGTACCCATAACCTTCATCATACTCAGAAACCTTAGAAACACTATTTATGAGTGATGCTTGAGAAAATAAGAAAAAAGCTGTCTTCTTGTCAAAGACAGTTCTTGGTACTCAGGTTCTGCGTGAATAGGCTGATGGTGCAGTAGAAGATGCCTTTTGTGATTTTGTTTTAGCTCTTGCATTTCTGGTCTCATGGAGCAACATGGTCCAGCTAACAGCTCATGGGATGAATTTCATTCGCAGGACCGTTTCTGCAAGCTTCCCTTTCCATCAGTGCAGCCAGGGACCAGCACTTCAGCTGCTTATAACAACCACCCCTGCTGCTTGTGCCCTCACCTGCAAACAGATGGTACTTTGAGCCTGAACTGCTGTCTCTGTGGCTGTGAATGTGTGTGTGCATGCCTGTGTGTGTGTGCATGCCTGTATGTGTGTGCATGCATGTGTGTGGTACAGAGGACAGAGAAACTTAGGGCACATGTGTCCACCTGGCATCACAAGGGAACTGCCTCCCCTGCACGGGTCTCGTCTGCCTGACTCCTAATATTGGGTTCCAGTCCCTCTAAATATAGAAGTTAGAGGACGTTTGTTCACATGCATATTTCACCATATTTCTTCTTAAGGAAAAAAAAAAAAGTTTACTCTAGGCACTGAAAAAAAAAAAATTAATCTAGTGGGGGTTTTTTTGACCTTTGTTATTGGATCAGGGGGTTTTTTGAGTGGTTGTTTGTGGGTGCAGAAGTAGAAGGTGGAGGAGCTGACATTTCAAGGATGTCTTTTATACACAGAAGAAATCAAGTATAAATACATTTTGGATACATGAATTTGTATGTTTGTACTGAGATATCTCTCTGATTGAAACACAAACTATATGGACCCTACACTGAAATTCAAGACACACTTTCTGCTGCTGAAAAGCATGTCCTTTTTCTTGGCAAAACGCCCACAGCTTTAGTATGTATAGGATTATTGCTCATATTCTGCTCTTAGGTTCTTGGGCAAAAGCATCATTCATTTAAATTAGCGTTCTATTTTAATGAAATAATTCGTGTTAATAATGGCAGGGTTACCAGCTAGTTACAGAAATTCTTTCACATTGAAGTTAAGGGCTTTTGTAGATTATATTAATACATCAATCTAATTATAACAGCCTTAGATAAATGGGCAAAACAAATGGATTTCATTCTGTCCTGCCTCACAGTCACAAGAACATTTCTTTTCAGTTCACATATCTTTGCATTGCAGGTCATATATCTCATAAACTTTGAAAATAAAGCCTGCTTATTGCTAATTACATTTGCTCTCTGCAGTGCCATCAAATTTATTTTCTATGATGACACTATTACAAATACTCCATTTTGTTTCTAGCACTGAACATTCTTATGAAGTCTTTGTTAACTTATTATTACAGTAACATGTGGCTTATAATGGGATGCCTGTTACATTCATTGTTAACATGTTTAAATATCAAGTTGCCTTTACTTTGCCCTGTGTAATAAATCACTGAAAGTGCAGGAGAAGGTTAATGTAATAGGCAAAATAAATCAATTTCAAGTTTCAACTAATAGTCTTAATAGTTGAGCAAATCTCATAAAAGTTTTCTTTTTTGAGGCTAATTTGAGAACAGGCCTAACATCAAGAAACAGTTACTGGCTTTAAAGTGGTTCTCGTCTTTATCTCCTATTTTAAGACGCATCAAATGAAAATTAGAAGAAGCAAGGGAGAGGAAATGCTATAGTTAACATTAAACTCCTGAGTATGTGAGTAAGTTCATTTCACTTGCTTAGCTTGAGAGGTAAATGAAATGCAAGGGCTAGAACCTGACCTTTTTGCTTTGTGTTTTGTAATTACAGCTTATGGGAATTCATGTGATTGTTTAGAGCAAGGACGCTGTTGGATGACTATGTGAGTAAGTTACTTCGCACTTGTTCTAATGCTTTTTACTAAAGCTATAGCTGCCAGCTGATGTGTTCATAGCTGGGGAGCGAGGAGTTTGTCTAAAGTGAGATACAATGATAGCACATTTCTGGCTTCACCAAGAAGCTTGCTAGTAGTTGATGAGTTGCTTTGTTCTGATGATCGTGGTCACCTGGTGGGCTGCAGTCCATGGATGCAAAGATGAATTAATTCAGAAGTGAACAGAATGAATGTGTAAGAGATATTGATTTTACCCTGAGACCTGAGTTTCTTGAGACCAAGTCAGGTGAAAGTCCCAGGTGCTAGTGCTAGATGTCCTCACTTTAATGGCTTTCCAGCTTAGCATTACTTTTCTGCTAAAATAGATTTTGGAAGCTGAATAATGCATAAACAGAAGCATACACAGAGCTATTTCAGGATCCCCAAACTGGCATGCCTTCACTCAAATGATAAGCATCTAGCTGTGTCTGTGAAGCTAGGCACATCAAAATGTCCTTGTGCTGTTGTAAATTCTTAACTTCAAACTAAGAGAATTCAAATATTTTAGTCAAAAATTCAAAAGCCTGGCCTCAGTTTATTGACTACTTGTGTGCTGTATCTTACCACTTGCCATACTCTGTGTAGGCAGCAAATACATCCACTTGGTGAAGATTTCAGAAGCATGCATAGAAGCCAATTAGAACTTTCCTTGAATCCCAATATTTGGATTAATAATCCATACAGAACTCTTCCTAGAACATATGCTTTTTCTGGCACCAATGAAGAACGTGATGTTCTTCCAATAAATTTAACTTGCCATATACCAAGTATTGAAATCTGTTACTTCTGGACAACATCGTGGCACATTTTTTGATTTGTAGTGTACCATAACTGATGTGAGGAGCTGCTGACATTCTGTGGTAGATTTTGCAAAGCATTTCATTCTTACTATCATAACCTGACTTGCCATCAGAATAGCCTTACAACCCAAGTCCAAGCTACATAGGTAATAATTAAGACCCCAGAAAAACTCAGAGGGATACAAACAAAAAAAAAAGGAATGTAATGACTGGTCTTGAAATCACAGAGAGAGACAGCATACCGAGTAGAAGAATCAAAATGGAAATGAGAATAATACAAGATACAGATCAGTGCTGATCCAGAACCGACAATATTCTGTTGACAAGCATAGTAGTGTCTCTGTTGCTGTTGGTAAGTATTTCCTGCAGCAGAAAAGTGTTATTTACAGTTCCAGTAGGAGTAGGATAGCATCAGGTACAACTTTAAGATATTTCTTTGGCTAGTTTCTCTGGCATAGGTTCAGCAGCAGATAATGAACATAATACCTTTCTGGCCTTTAAATTTGCCAAAGGTCAAGAAAATGTAGTAAAAACAATAAAAATGAAGAAATACGTGTGGAACAGTATTAAAACACAACTTTAAAGATTGCTGTGCAATTCCATGCATGTTTCTTCAGTTTAATTTTTAAAGGGGCTCTATGTCACCCATGTAACTGTCCCTCTAGGAGCACAAGTCCAACATTTAGATAATTAAAATTCTCACCACTTAACCTTACAAGTGCCTAAAATGTCTAGTGATCTATAACCTGGTATGTCTACAGGACAGTGCAGTACTGCCCTGAAAGCTGTTAGATTCACATGGAAGTCATGTTGCACCGGAAGTAAATGTGCTGCAGGAGGTTTAGAGTTGGCTTCATCAGTCCTGTCTCATGGATTTTCACAACACTGTTGCCACAGGTACTGATGAAATAAGAATTACCTGTCACTGATCTGGCCCTGCAGGTGTGTGTGACTAAATCAGAAAAAGGTTAGAAGTGAATGAGAATAAAGCATTTTCTAATTTTTCTTTCAGCTATTGCTGTTCTTGTGTTTATTACCATTATTTATGACGTATATCATCAAGGTCCATTTCTAAACTTCAGCTTTAATTCTTACTCCAAGTTTTCAAAAGACTTGAGCAATGGAAACATAAAAGATATTATACCAATAAAAACTGCTTTTTTGCACAACTCAGCAGTTGATTACTATTTAAAATATGTTTATATATTCACATATTTTCTGGGTTTGGATAAATAGAGAAATCTGGTGCATATTTACAATAAGTTTGAGAGTGCAGTTATTATCACCAGAAGTCATCATTAAGCCTCTAGATAAACAATGAAATGTCACTTGGTTTGACAATGCAATAGGAATAATTTCTACTAATTATTCCTGTGATGTATTTGGCTCATTAGCTTTTATTAGAGGAAAAGGAAACTGAAAAATCAATATTTCAGAGAAGTTTTTTTTTTTTTCTCTCATCATCTAGGAATGCTAGTTATATATTTTGCAAAGTAATAAAGGGAAACAGATTGTAGTCGAGAATACTAAAAAATATTCAATGTAGAACCAATAGTGATTAATAGTAGATGCAGCTGTTTCAGAATGCAAGTTACTGTTGATTCAGAGGAAAGTGCTGTACTTCCCAGTCTTTATTTAGAGATTCAGTTTTTTCCTTTTTTTTTTTTTTTCTTAAAAAAAAGCCCAAAACATATTGATGAATATTTTGGATTAATTATCTAGGTTAATTTCTGTGTAGATTCAATGTCACTTCTTTCTTTTTTTTGCTCATATGTCTAACCATAACATTTGTGTCTTCCAATTTTTGCTTATAGAGGTGTTTTTTGCCACCCCTTTAGCTTTGTAATTTTTTTTGCTTTTTTTAGTATCTTCACTCAATGCCACCAGTGCTAATGCGAGATCTTTCCTTTGCTGCCTGAACACAGCTAGAAAAGCTAGTTGTTGGTTTGGAGAATTGGTCAGCCAGGCTTTCAAATTATACTGCAGTTTGATTAACTGTGAAGATGTCAGGATTGCGGTGTGTCAAGAGCAAGTCACCAGCTGGTTTGTGATCATTAGTGGATCTATAAGGCTCAATCAAAACATCTACTCAATCTAGGGTGCTTTGCATGCTAATCACATTAATGAAAAAAATAATCAGTGTTGCTGAAGACTAGAACTGATCAGAAACTTTCTGACTGAATGCTTCGCCCTCTGAAGATCCTGATCCATCAGGGAAAAATGTTTTTGTGATGTTGTGTCCCCTGTGAAAGGCCAGCTCAGTCTCCAATTGGGCTTCTATCCTGGCCTCTGCCACTCTGACACTGTCCAGAATCCCACCTTCGAGCAGATAGTTTGACAGAGAACCTCAGGGGTGATTACAGAAAGTCAAAGAATAGTATCTTAAAGTATTTTTGTTATCTAAAGAGAGGTGACCACGTCTGTGTTATGTATATCATTATTTGTAGTCATTGCAGAAAATTGTTAAACCAGAGAATGGTTTCATCTGTTCTTTCTTAAGGTACTTTACTTCATCTGAAAGGGATCATCCTTTGTGAATGCCTACTTCCTTCCATTGTTCAGAAAGCCTAAATAAGATTTCGATGTAAAACTTCTAGACAGGAAAGCTTGGACTGAAGAGTCCTTTCCAAAATGATGTGTAAACTCCTATATATGGTTATAGATACACTCATAGCTGTGTATATGTATGTACAGTTATACATATATACAGATACATATAGATTAATTCCAGTTCTGCAAGAAATACGTTACTGTATTACATTTTCTATTGTTTTGTTCTGGTTTTGGTTTTGTTTTTTTTTTAGTTATTCAAGCTACAGTTTTGAGATGTGGGAATTTCTTGAGAATGGCTGTTCCAGTTTTCATAGAACTCTGTCTATAAGAAATCTGGCTTTGTCTTTTCTGTAGATGATGAAATCTGAAGTCTGCTAACCACAGATATGAATGATGTAGCATTCTAACAGAGTTTCAGATAAAACTGAGCATGAAAATCAGAGTATTCCTGCAGTTCTGTTAGGAAAATAAACCCATTTTTTTTCAATGTTGAAAAAGAATATTTTCAGAAGTCACAACTATCTGAGTACATTCAAATGCTTTTCAAAAAGAGTTCACATGTAGAATAAAATCATTTAAATGTAAGCTGTATTTTCCAGTCTCTCAGTATGGTTATCATATTATGAAAAGAGAGGTATACTAATTAACCATTCCTACTGGAGCCATTTTAGCGTGGCAATGAATAATTGGCCAATAGATTCTGAAACAGATGTAAAGTGGCAGTGCAATGTTACCAGTGGGATTATTATAAAACACTTACTTTCTTAGCTTCCACTAGAGAGGGATTCGGGCCACATAATCTATGAAAGAAATTGGTAATTAAATGAAATCTTTATTCTATCTAGAAGTAAAAATCTGTTTATGATATTTAGAAGACCCTTTTACTGTACTATCTGAGCACCTCACAAACCTGACAATAGCTTCACTTATATATAAGTAGGAAATGGAGACCCCCTGAGTGACTTTTCCAAACTCATCAGAAAGGTCTGAGACCTGGTGTTGGGCACTCAAATTTACCCACCTTCAGGCTACTGGTCAAACTGCAAGCCCCTTTGTCTTTTCTCCCAGTGGAAAAGTATAGCTGCATGCAACTGAAATTGTAAAGGAACTTGATATAGAAAACTGTAGGAGTGATAAAAGTATCAGTAAATTTAAAAATTGAGGTTGTATCTGGGTTGAACATCTTTATGACAGCAGAGAAAATAACTAGCTGCAAGAAGCTAAAGGACATTCTGCAGTTTCAGATATGTATGCTGCTCCTGTTCCCATTTCCAGGGTTGTTTACTATTATGGCACCATGGCTTGTGATATCAAGGCGTCTCGTATAATGCTACTGACATTTCAGTGTATGTCAGATATGTTTTAGTGCTGCATGAAAACATGAGATTTTTTTTTAAAGAATGTATGTCTCAATGTATTCCATTGCATTTCAAACATCCAGCAAGAGCAGTATCGGAAATGTGTCTTTGATACCTTTTAAGAAACAGAAGGCTGAATTCCATGGTTACACCCTGGCATCTGCAGTTTTCTCAGCAGTTCTGAGCAAAACTAGGAATAGAGCATTTTAAAGCTTTTCTCCATAGCTGGACTTTTGTAAGGATTTGTCTTCTTATGGGAGCATACAGAATCTTTAATGTCTGTTGACTGACTTTGAATGCAACCTCTGTCTATTTCTGTAATTATGAGCACAGTGAAAAATAGGGCTGGGTAGAAAATAAGCATGTATATGGCTGGTATTATCAGTTTCGCACTTTTGATGAGTGTCTATTTACCTGGTTACAATTTATGCAATACATAACAATAGGGTGTGTATGGATAGCCCATAAGTCCATCTGAACTTCTTAGGCTATGATGACCAAGAAAATTAAATTTTACTTTCAGTTACTCTCCCAGACTGTCTGAAGTAAAAATCTGGGTAAAGATGATTTTGGTTTACCTCAAAACTTAGACCTAAAAAGTGTTGAGAAGAAAGATGTCGTCTTTTGTTGTGATGGTGATTGGAAAATCTCTCTTTGTTTTCAATTGTCTGAATCACATCCTCTAGCAGCACTCAGGAAAATGTGCAGAATGCAAAATAGTATTAGACCCCAAAGAGCATGTGGTACATACTTTATTTCAAAATATCAGTTACGCTGCTGAAGTAGGATACTGAAGTTGCCAACTTATCAGACAATTTTGCATAATTCAGAGTTTCTGGAGACTTGAGTCTTGGGCTTTCTGGTTAGTCATTCAGTGGCTAAATTTTTAGATCACTGCACTGAGTTTGGTGCCTAGTTTCAGTGCGGTGCTTCAGGAGACATAACTATCCAATAATGAGATTTGCCAACTGTGCTGAGCTGCTTAAACTAGCCAGTAGGAACTGTTATGAACAGAGATGGTCTTAAGCTGTTTTCCAGTACTTACAACTTCAGTGCCAGTGGGACTCACAACACCGAAGCCCTACTATATAGGGTGCTGTTATTCATTTCTCGCAAAATGTATCTGCAGAAGCCAATGGTGATCCTTTCCTAACCTTTTATCCAATAAATCATGGTTAAAGTACTCACCCATGTTGCAGGAAAGGGAGATTCAATTGTCTCATCTTCTTAATGGGATTCAACCCATCCCCCTTGTCCCAGTTGAGCATCATAATGGCCAGACTGTAGGCTATTCTGAGTAAAGGCTTTCTCAGTCCCATGAAAGCTGTTTCAGGCCATCTGAAATAATTGAAACTAGTGGTAGTGCTCTTGTAGCTGTAATGGTCTAAGAAAAATAAGAGAAGAGCTTGGTGGGAAAAGTTAATGTCTCCTATAAGAACATCTGATGTAGTTGAAAGAAAAGGACAAGCTCAGGGTCATCAAATACATTCCCCGGATCTACAGTAGAAATTTAATTTCACAGTAATACATTTAATATAAAAGATGTAGGGGCAAGGAGAGAATTATTATGACACTTGGGAATGTGGACTGCATCCCTACTCAGATGAGTACTTAATATACATTACGTATTCATGAGATGAGGACATGGCATTTAGGCAGCGAAGTTAGACGGCTTTAGCTCCATTGTTGTTTTATCCATTCACCATGTAAAAATGGATAAAACAGGACATGCAACTGGAAGTTGTAAGCTGTTATATTTTTTTCTAGCACAATTTTAAAATACTGTTCAGCCTCATAAGTGCCCACAGCTTTATGTCCTGGTGGTTTGGGAAAGATGTCCTCATCATTGGTAGTATCTCATGTTTTGCACACGTGTTTAGTGATTTATTTCAGACCATCCCACCTTTGTTTCCTGTGTAACATTGTCTCTTTCATGAAATTCCTCACACCAAGTGCCCGCTTCTCATGGAAAACACTTGCTTTCATCAGAGCTCCTTGAAAAAAGTTTTCCATTTTGGGCTGGGTGCTCTGGGATCTGCCTTTCCAGATGCTCCCCTCCATGGTGGACAAGTGCAGAGCTGCCCACAGGGAAACATGCAGGCTGAGTGCACATAGGATCCACCAGCATGCCTGCAAGGACAATCAGTGACACTTATGGCCCTGTCTTCCAGCTTGATTGGTCTGACTTAGCTCAAAGTGATAGCTCTTACCTTCATTTTACCCTTTTTTTTCCTTTATTAGTTCTCACAAGAACATTGCAGTCTCTCCTATAAAGTGAGAGGCCATATATGGTCGCCATGAGTGAATAAGTCAGGAGGTATTAGCTGTTTGGAGAACACATTTTATTTTTTTTCACAATTACATACAGAATGCCAGTTAAACAATGTCCACCAGCCAGGATAATATCCCAGAGGTCCAAGAGTACAGCTGTACTATTTTCTGGACCACAAATCCCTCACTTACTGTTAACAATCTTGTCATCGTTGCTAAAAAAATTAACATTTTATTCTCATTTATCTTGCAGAAATGAGTACTGGTAGCTGTAGCTCTTAAATGATAGGGTAATGCATAAAAACAGAAAGCTAATTAATAAGTGGGTTTTTTTTGGAGGAGATTCTTTTATATTCCAGCCTCATTTTTAACTTGAGAATTTGAGTTATATTTGAAGTATACCCTTCCTTCCTGACTTGTCCTCTTTTGCTTGTCATAAACAGAAACAGCTATACTATAGGAAAGACAAGGGGTGTGGGGAATAAAATAGGATAAAAGATTAGGACAAGAAGTAAAAATGACAATTCTGATTCTTGGTTAATCAGGTACAAAAGTCTAGTTAAACAATAGGGTAATATAAGGAGTCTTTGTCTGGAAATTGCATATCATAGACCTTTAATATTATACAGAAAGCATAAAATTCAGTCACATTAAGTCTTAAATCTAATTTGAAGAAGAGTCAGCCTTGGAGGACTCAATTTTCTAGTTATTTGTGTAGTAATGTTTATTACACCAACATTTGCCATTAATGATAAGCATTAAAATCCGAAGAAAAACTCCATGGACTAGTCAAAAGGTCACGTAAGATATGTTTATACGAGCTCCAAAGAAGCAAAGAATGCATTTCTTCTTGGCATTGCAGTGTTATTAACAAGGTCAAAATTTCACACAGAGCCCTCTCACTGCTTTTACAGGACAGCTATAGACAAGGAACTTGCTGATCTGCACTCAGCATTATATAAAGTTGGAAAGACTTTTAGACCATTGGAAATCTTTTACTATTCACTTGTCAAAATAACAATGTTTCATGTGCAGGTGTAATTTCCTGCTTACAGGGATGGCAGATGCAAAAGTATTGCAACAGCTTGTGGAAGTAGTTAGAGCTGAGACATGCACCAAATGGAGTTTCAGTGAGACAGTATCATTCACCAAAGACTGGTTGGGAAGATGGCACAGCAGCTGCAATCCACATAACACAGAGACTTACTATGAGATATAAGCAAAACCTTTAGAAGAGAAATTGGGAAATTGCACTTAAAAATACAGCTTTGTTTGACTTTTTCTATTTTGATAAAATTTTCAAACAAGTGTCGAAATTAATTCCCTCTGTTATCCAGAAATATATAGTAGTGTAAAACTTATTTTACTATGACATGATTCTTTTACTTAATATATCTTTATTCTCATTGCTATATCAGGAATGTTCCTCACTTATGTGGAGCTGTTTTCAGATTGTCAGACTGTATTGTTCATCTCTATTATAATACATATAATTTTAGTGTTTTGTATTTTTCCAGCGCTATTGAATGCTTTTAACTTTCTAAGACAACATATTTTGACATTAGTGAAGCACGACAATTTAACATTACCAAAACAAACAATTCAATATTTCTGACTCTACATTTCCTGGAACTTCCATTTTGTGAAAATTTATGACATTTTGACATTTCTCTCTGATTTAGAATGAAAACACACTTTTATTTGTAAGAATTTTTCATTGAAAGGAAACTCCATTTATGGATTGGACTCTGCTGTTACTCTGATAGTATGGGGAGGCATCTAGCCATCCTTTAAGAAAAGCAGGCACCTCCAGAAGGTGATTCATCCAGTTCTAAACCAAATGTTTCAGAGAGTTGTGATAAATCATCTGCTAGAGGTGCTCATTGCCCTTCATTGAGTAGGAAATGTGTCTAGGCAACTAGTATAGACTTTGGCAAAAACTTTAGATGTCTCAAGTGCGACAGGAGTCCCGTTCAAAGTGGACCTAAATTCAGAGAAAGTTTACCTGTTGCCACTGTAAGTAAGGGATTCTAAGTAATTACCATAAACATACTACCCATGAGTTAAGTCTAGGTGTGAGTCAATTGTGGGAAGGGAGGGTTAATTTAATTTAAACTATTTTACAGTTACCTGGTAGGGTTTCTTTTGCTTGCTTCCTTGCTGTATTCCTTCTTTTGCATTCCCCTTGCAGGCACGTAGGTTAGAAAATCTAAAAATGCTGGCTCCCTTGAAACCATGTTTGCATTGCTTTGGAATTTGGCCTAATGTCTTTAGCCACACAAGTCAATTAATTACTTAGATCTAATTGATTACCTTACCTTAAGCAAACACACAGTAAAGAACTCTGATTAGCTGGTGAGGATGTTAACTTCTCACAGGATGCTCTCTAAGAGTGGATTATGTTTTAAACAGTAAACGAAGTCATGGGAGACTAAGCTTTAGGATAACACTCTGATCAGTTACTCTCTTCTCAGGAGCCACATGTGGTAGATGTAATTTTTCTTACTCTGTAAAAACTAAATACCCTCAGCCTTGTTCTGTGGTTTCCTCTCTAATTCCATTCAGTACACTGCTCTCACAGTATAACTGGGACACCTGATGCCATGTTGTACTCCAGAGAATTACAGCAAGAAGCAAACTTGTGATTTGTACTGTTCTGCATGTCGACTGAATTATACAGTGCTGGTCAAACTAAGGCAGAAAAACTTGGCATTTTTACCAATTATTTCCTTTCCCTATTAAGACTCCTGAGTGATCTAAGTCTGCTGAATTAAATAAAAGATTCCTGCTGGTGCTAGCTCAGTCCATGGTGAACAGTCCTTCCTGCCTTTTTCAAGTGAGTGGAGCCACACAGCTCCATACCTCGCAGAAATCTGAACACTTACTTCAGGGTGCCACTAAAATATTCTCCTTGACTCAGCTGTTCCATCAGCAGTCTAGGCTTCACAAGCCGTGTACATCCAAGATTTCATGTATTTTTCCTCAGAACACCGAGGAAAAGCAGGCAACTCCTTTTATTTGCATTTTCACCAATGTGAATTGAAACACAGGAAAGCTAAAGCTTCTCTGTACAGCAAAAGCAGATACACAGCCACCTTGCTCCAAACACAGCCCTGAGCCAGGCACAGTCCCAAAGCCATACAGCTGCATTCAAGTATCTGGGACTGTCAGCAGGGCACATGCTGAGAGAAAGACATGTCTGGTAGCTGGCTGGGTTCCTGGTTGCCAGACTGCAACTACGTCCTGGCCCTCAGGGACAAAATATTGTCAAAGGTAGGCCTTGACTGCCTGCCCTTGGCTTGACAGCATGCCCATCTGGGATTTCCCAACCACCCAGGCAGTCTGTGGAGGGTCTGGGCCTTGGGCAAGCCTTGTGCTTTGGAAGGTAACAGTATGCCTGGATGTGTTCACTGAAAGTCTAGAGACTGTGTTTGTCTTTAAATTATTTTTACAAAGCGCTTGGCAGTCTACAATCTCTGTGAGTTGCTGCAGCATGCGTTTCTGAAAGGTGTCCCGGAGAATAGATATTCTATAAATGCCCTGATTCATTATGTAAATCTAGAAAGAGCCAGTTATGTCAGTTGTGAGTCAAAGCTTGCAATTGTTATATAGTCAGTTAAAGAAAGACTGAGGACAATGGCTTACCATGGTTGTTGCATGAACTATGCAGTACATGAGAAGTTCCATGTGAAGTAGTAGAACCAAATAGAATTAATTAGCAGTCGCCATTATTAGAATGATCTGGTATGAAAAAGGCATTTGTGGGGTTTCTTCCTGTTCCCTTGTTTTGTTACCATTCCCGTGATAGTTTGCAAACTTTTGCCTAAGCAACCAATTTACTCATTTTGTTTCTCAAGATGTGTTTCTAAAATTGAGGGTACAACCTGCTCAACACTCAATCTCCTCCTGTAGTGTACACAAGTCTCCAAGTGGCACTGGGTGCCTTGTTCATTCAAACAGTTGCAGTGATTTGCCTTTTCTTATTTTTGCTTCAGGGATTTGCATTATGTGGGGCTATAACTGGGTGTTTCATTGCAGTGGATTACAGGCCCACTGTGTTGTGGTGGGGTGTGTATAACCATGGCTACAACCCTTTTCCAAGACCATTTTTCCTTGTGTGTAGCTGCGGTCATGCCTTTGGGGTTACATTATTTAGGTTTCATTTTTAAACAGGAGCCTTTGAAATAGAAGTCTTCTGTGATACAGAGTTGTCCACCATCTCCAGTCTTACTGACTTCATGAAAAGAGGTTAGAGTGAAATCATGCAATTTGGACTTTACAATTTGACTGAACCTGTTAAAAGCTGATCACTTCTAGGCAAGTCTTCAAGACTGTGAGAGCTGGTGTTCCTGAAACCCCTCAGGGAAAATGTCTTTCCTTGAGATAAAGCCCAGCAAAGCAAACTGCACACCTTTTATCACAGTGCACAGTGGGAGCAGGTCCTGAGCCAAAGTCTACTGATATCAATTGAATCTTTTCATTTGCTTCAGTGTTAATGTTTGGGCACTACAGTAAAGTCAATTTTTTTTCACTGTTAAGTATCAAGCAGTAAGGGAGCACAGTGTCGTTCTGTGAAGTGAGTCTGTATGTTCAGAGGAGATGTCACTTAGGACACCCTATCTGAGAGGTAGAATTGGTGTCTTAAAACCCATTTTACTGTCTTAGATGTAAAAGACACTTTCACTTCACCAAAAAAAAAAAAAGAGGAATTTAAGCAAAACCAGTTTTTGCAACTCAGTCAAGCAGCTAAGCTGTCTAACCTCTGACAGAAAAATACTGAAAGCATTAAAAAACCCTCTGCTGATATGATGACTGCCACTGTTTCCTTCAGATCATTTAAATCAGAATGAGACTGCATGTAAACAGCAGAGCAAAGCAGTATAAGCCTACAAAAATCAGCAGAGCTCTTCTGACTGCAAATCTGGCCCCAAAGGCACACTTTGAAACAAAGCGATAGCTAATTTTTTTCAGGCTGGCTATTAAGAACAATCCATGACAACAATGGCTAATGGAAACAGCCAATTCCAAAACGTAGAGCTAATGCATTGCCTTCAAAAGAAATGGAGTTAATCAGTTATTACTGCTAGCTGCCCTGCTTGGGCACAAAGCTTCTGCTGGAATGGGCTGTCTGTTTGGATTCATATAGTGTATCCTGTAGACTAGAGTGCTAAGTAGATTGTAACACTGGTTTTCATCCCGCTTTTGGAAGGGATTACTTTTTAATTTATATATACATATGTATATTTTGTTGGTCCTTCCTTTTCACAGGAGAAATGTCAGTCATTAGCTGATGGTTAAAAAGGCATTAAAACATTCGACCAGTTTGTGAGGTGAGGTGAGGTGATAATGTATCTTATATTGCCTAGCTGTTTTACCAGCTTCCTGTCGAGGAGCTGCAAGGATTTGTTGAAGAATAATAATTCTAAATTTGCTGTACTCATGAGTGCAATTAACTGAGAACAGACTTCAGGGAATAAGGAGTCTGCTGCTGCCGGCTAAAAAGTGATTAGTAACTGGCATAAAACTTCACTGTTTGAGTAAATATAAAAATGAGACATTAAATATGCTAGAACCATCTAAGCTCTCCTTATCACTACTTATGACTACTGACAACAGGCTTGTTTGTGATATGACATGAAGCCAGAATTAACTTTACATATAGAATTTTCTATTCTGCTCACACTCCGTGGAGACAGTATTACTGTCTGAGTGATTGGTTATGAGTACAGCTTTTTGCTTTGATGCACTCTTCTTAAGTCACATTTGCTTTTCACACAGTCTGTTTTCTCACAGTTCATGCTACCCTCATTAGTATTTTAATCAATGCTCCAAAGAAGTGTAGAGGAAACTGCTGGTTAGCTAAAGCTAACATTCAAACCTCCAAACCCTAGAGCCATGGTGAATTTGCTTCTTCTGTCTCTTGAGACCTGCTGAGAGCTGACTTCCCAGCTGTACAGACACCTCAGGCAACACCTCAGCTGCCTGGCCTGGGTGGGCAATGTCCTGGTGTGGTTGGTACCCCATGTGCACACATACACTCAGTCTCCTCGTATCTCTCACCACACCACATACCTAGACTCTGTCAAAGGCAGTCTGTGAAGCAGCTGTGGGATTGGAAGTGAAGGAGCATACTGTGTCCTTCCCTCATCTCCAGATTGCTCTTTAGAAATGGTGTAGATACAGCCAAGTAATCTTCTAACCTGCAGGTATGTAAGATCAGCCCATCATTTCAAACCAGCCTTTTGAATGTGACTCTGCGCTTGCTGATACAGTGTAGAAACAGCTATTGGTGATCCTAGATAAGTAATATAGCCCTGCTTATCTTGAGCTTGTGCCAAGTGCTTCCTTGCCATGGAATTAATAACTCAGCATCTGACTTTGTCTCCATCCCTGCTACACACATTTTCTACCTAGAAAGTAGCTGGGTGGGGGCTTATAGTGTGGTGATTTATTCAGAGCATGAGCCCCAAGGTCAGGTTGGATGGGACTCTGAGCAACCTGATCTAGTTGAAGAGGTCCAAGCTCACTGCAGGTGAGTTGGACTAGATGACCTTTAAAGGTCCTTTCCAACCCAAGCCACTCTATGATTGTATGACTAATCTACAGGTCTGTGTAAAAGCTTTAGTGAAAAGCGTAACTCATTCTGAGTCCTGGTGGATTTAGATGCTTGACAGCTGCATGAATAAATCTATGTCCATATGATTTCAGAGAATATCCACTTCCCAGTCTCTTCCCCTGCCAGACTTCTTCCCAGACACAGAAAATAAGTTGTTTCCTAAGCTGCTAGGCTAAGTACTGGTTCTGTCCAGGTTACCATCTGTTTCAAAGAGAGAGGATATTTATTCAGGTCAAGCTGCTCCTCTACCTCAGACAAGTTCCTGTTGATTTACAGAAAAAATTTCAGGAGGTAGTCATAGTTACACACCAGAGGGACCTGGAGGTGTTGATTGATAGCTGTCTGAACATGAGCCAGCAGTGTGCCCAGGTGGCCAAGAAGTCCAATGTCATCCTGGCTTGTATCAGGAATAGTGTGGCCAGCAAGAAAAGGGAAGTGATTTTACCCCTGTACTGGTGAGATTGCATCTCAAGTACTGTGTTCAGGTTTGTGCCCCTCACTACAAGAAGGACATTGAGGTGCTGAAGTGTGTCCAAAGAAGGGCAATGAACCTGGTGAAGGGACTAGAGAACAAGTCTTCCGAGGAGCCGCTGAGAGAACTGGGGTTGTTTAGCCTGGAGAAAAAGAGGCTGAGGGAACACCTTATCACTACATAAAAGAAGGTTGTACAGACATGGGGGGTCTGTTCAACAGAATAACAAATGATAGGACAAGAGGAAGTGGTCTCAAGTTGTTCCAAGGGGAGTTTATATTGGATATTAGGAAGAATTTCTTTACTGAAAGGGTTATCAGTCGTTGGAGTGGCTTGCCCAGGGCAGTAGTGGAGGCTCCATCCCTGGAGGTATTTAAGAGTCCTGTAGATGTAGTGCTTAGTGATGTGATTTAGTCAAGGATTTGTGAATATTAGGCTAATGATTGGACTTGATGATTTTAAAGGCCTTTTCCAGTCTAGGGAATTCTGTGATTTCCTCTGGTAAACTAAGAGGAGGGGTCAGGCCCTGAGTTTTAATGACAGTGGCAGGTCACAAGTCTTAGTCTGCCATTCCCACCAGAGCCTAGACAGGGTGAGGTTAGGACTGCAAGGACAAGGTAAGCAAGCAAGGAATCACAGAGTTGGGGAGTTGTGACAGGTCCATCCCCCATGGGAGGTAGTGGCAGCTCAGACAAGGAAAGGATTGTCCAGGAAACAGCCTCGTGAGCACTGGGCTTGCCATGGGAGAGCTACCACCCATACAAATCACAGGAGGTGCTCCTGAAAAGTTTGTCAGCAGACTGCCTAGGCTTAAGATATCTCAGTGGAAACTGTCCTCTGTTCTTTTTTGGTTTGTTTTTTTTTCCTAATTCTTTAACTATTTAATTACCTTCTGGTGTTCTGCAGTTTTCTTAAAAAGGCATTGGTTTCAGAACACTACTATTACACATACCTTAAATATCAGCCTGTGTCATTTAAACTCACTTATTTGTATAAGTGGGAGAGCTAAGGAAAGATTGAAATGGTACAGTTCTTTCCCTAGAAGCCAAGAGATCTGTATCATTGTCAATCTATTAATTGCATTATTATCTTATTAATAAAAGCCATTTTTTTTAAATCTCCCATGCTTTTTAAAGGGAAAAGTCCAGGGAAGATTATAAATCATTGAAGTTCCACTGAAATTAATAGAGGTGTACCAGTCATGACTAGGGAAAGAACTGTCTGCTCCTTTCAGTTCTACAGTATGTCATCAAACTTTCAACCTGTTGGGAATACCTGCATGATGACAAAACATTTTTATATGGGAAGAAACAAAGTATGTGCAAAGATATTTGCACACATAAATCCAACTGAAGTCAATGGGCCAGGTGTCAAAGTATTTTGTGGAAATTGTTCCTGAGCTGTTTTTTCCTTTCTTAAGGTTGATGTATTTTCCCAGTAGAAACTAAATAAGGACATAAATAAATAAATAAATGTAAATATATGTGTATGTATATGTAAACACATGTTTATTCACTCAACTAGTTTGAAATAGAGTGATTTACCTTACTTCAAATACAGACTCACATTCATTTAACAAACAGATAGAGATTTTGAAGTGTTTATCAGTATACTGGGGTTCGCTAGGATACAGTTATTTTTTACCATAGTAGCCAGCATGAGGCTATGTTTTAGATTTGTGCTGGAAACAGTGTTGATAAAGCAGGGATATTTTAGCTGTTGCTGAGCCGTGGCTCACACAGAGTCAAGGCCTTTTCTGCTCCTCACCTCACCCCACCAGCTGGTAAGCAGGGGGTGCACGAGGAATTGTGAGGGGACACAGCTGGAAAAGCTGACCCCAACCGACCAAAGGGATATCCCATACCATATGAAGTCATACTCAGCATATAAATCTGCAGGAAGAAGCAGGATGGGAGGGACATTCAGACTGATGGCTGAATACCTGCCTGCCAATGGGATGTGCTGAATGAATTCCATGTTTTGCTTTGCACATGCACATTTTGCTTCACCTATTGAACTGTCATCTCAACTCATGATTGTTTTCACTTTTACCCTTCCAATTCTGCCTGTACAAAAATTTGGATTAAGCTCTCCTTGTTTTTTTCTGCCTTTTGGACAGACGGCTCCGAAACAGTCCATTTTGTGAGCAGATTTTGAAAAAGGCTCAACTCAGCTTCTGCTAAAGTTCTGAAACCTGCTTTAGAAATAACTAAATAAAATCTAACTACTACTGCATGAAAATTTAGTACATTCATAAGGCAATAATAACTATGGTTACAATAAGGAAATGATGTCCTCCTGTGCTTTCAAATAGGAATTTTCTGCTCTCTATCACTTACGTTCATTTTGCATGTGAAAGCAAAGACAGCTTCTCCCTGCCATTTTTTTTGACCACTAACCATTTTAAAAAATATTATACAGCATGGAAAGCAGCATCAAGTTATGACTTTGATACCCACTCCTAATTCAGGCAATGAAAGCTTAAAGACTAGACATGTACACGTACATGTTAATCTTCTGGTATAAAAGGAGTATGTAATTTCCTTCTTGTCATCCTGTTTACTCATGTCGGATTAATCTGAAGCAGTGGGTGCTTTTCAGTTTCTGACCTGCAGACCAGTAGGTTTAAGGAATATTTCTAAATATTCTGTGGAGGACATAAAAAAGAAGCAGACCTATTAATTTCAGACTTAATTTGTCTACTCAGAAGTTTATTTCTTTATTGTAATATTTTTGGAAATGTATATAAAAATTTTTTGAAGGCCAGGGTCCAGTCACTTAATCTGTGTGTACTGTGACATCTAAAAGACCTTATACCCATTTACACAGAAGCCCTGAGAAAAGTAAACCAGACATTTTGTCTGCGTTTGTACAGAAAATAGTTCAGGAAACACACACCACAATCACCTCTGCTACTAAATTTTAGAATGATTTCTGGCACACATTTGGTCCCAGGCCATCTTGTATTTTCCTATGTAGTTCCTGAGAACGTCTGGAGAGTTACTGGGAAGAGGAATCTGGGTTGTCTTTGTCTTGGAGAACAAGATTGTTAATAGTATGGGTATAGGCTGTTTCAAGCCAGCTGGTTTCTGTGCCAGAGAATGTTCCTATCCCATTGAATGTAATATACATGGGTAGTCCCACTTTACTCCAGTTTGAGGAAAGTATCCAGTTCTTATCCTAACTTGTTTATGGGTGTTTGTATGATTGAACACCTACCTTGGTTTTGCCCAGAGGTGGCTTTGTCCAAATGGCAGCAGAAATTAAGTTAGGAAAGAGGTGTAATATCATTGACGTTTTTCACTTTCTATCTCATTCAGCAAAAAGATCTTGCTTATTTTCATTTTCCTTATGTGTGAGTCAAACCTGATACTTATAATGAACAAGCTGAGAGATATATATACATACATTATTATGAACAAACTGATACTTGTAATGAACGAGCTACTTTTGTTCAATTTTTTTGTTCCAAGGACACTTTTTTTCACATTCTCACAATTCACAAATCTCAGCTGATAATCAGACATTTTTACAGTGTATACAAGCTTATGTATCTTCAGTATTCATGCAATTTGTGCTCTGTTCTTAAATCCACTTGCATATTAACTCTCACTTCTGAACTATGTTTCCTTTGTGAAGCATCATTAAAACACACCAGCTTCTGTCCATGGTACATAATACAATCCCTATTTAAAAGATGACATAAATTGCTGTATTTAATAAGAAAAACCAAACCATTTTTTAAAACTCTTTTAATAAAGCTTTCAATTTGAAAATAGCATATTGAATTGTGACAATCAAGAGTGTAAAGCATGGAAATGTCAGACTTGGACTCTTAGAAAAATGTAAATTTGAAGGATTCTTGCAATACAAGAAGTTGTGTTTCCTGAAAGGTCCCATAGATAGAGTTAGGGGGAGCAGAATTAGGAGTGTGAGCAGAGTGGAGCAGAGAGGAGAGGAAAAGGAAGGGAATGGAGGAGAAGGGGAGGGAATTATTTACTCTGGATACTAGGATAGCTGTTTCACCTAAGGTTCTTCAACTTGCATACAGGCCTCTGCTCTTTATCACACTTCAAGCTAGGAACATGTATAGGGATCACCTTGACAAGAACAAAATTACATAATAGAAGCTGCATAGAAAATGCTAAAATGTGCTTGTAAAGATGATACTGTTTCATTTCGGTTTTTTTATAAGGTTTTTCTCAAAGATCAATATGCAATACATTACATGTGTTGTTGTTTAGAGGTTTGTAAGCAGTTGCTGGGTAGTTGAAATGCAAATATGTTCATGACCAAACCAAAATACAGTGGAGTACAAGTTGTGTGCCTAAAGTTGTTACAGTCTATGACACAGAAAGGAGAGACATTAAATTTCATTGGAACAAGAAATAAAATGAATGAGTTAATAAAGTTAATTTGGTGTGAAATTCAGCCCATGTGAAAGAGCCAAAATAAATCTTCCTTTAGTGGTGTACAAAGAGTACATGGAACTCTTGTAGAGAGCAATTTTCATGCCTTTGCAGAAATCAGAGTGCTTCGTAAAGGTCAATATTATTCATTGTTATTGGTGTTACAAAGAGGTTACAAGGAATGTTGAAATATGTGAAGGCATTGTTGTGCCAATCTAAGATACCCAACCAAGGAAACACCATTTGCTATCAGCAGCTAACTCTGTCAGTACACATTGAACCTGGAGCTCAAAAGATGTACAAACTCAACTATAGAATTTCATGCATTGGAATGATTTATAAAAACAAAGTTGTTGACTGTTCATAAATAACACACACACACACAAAAGAATTTTCTAAAAATGTTTAAAATTGATACATTGCCTGGATTTGACAAAGACACTTTCCTCTGCAGCATGTGATCCATTTTTGTCTTTTTAACTCTCCAAGGATGCACAATATCTGTGAGTTGTACAGGTACATGATAGCAAAGCTTTGTGCAGTGATTCTGAAAACACCTATTTTTGTATCCAAAAGCACAAGAAGATATGATTCTATGATTCTAAGTATGTAGAGCCACAGAAAACAAACTCCACATGTACTTGCAAGACATTATTTACATTTTGAATTTTTGATCAGGTTCTCTGGGAAAATGCAATCTCCATCTACACACCTTATTGCACACCTAGAAAATTTTGGAGCTGAGAGGCTCCAGAGGTTCAGAGGTCTTCCTGTTTACATATCCGCATAGTTTCTGAAGGGAAGCTTTTCTCACATCTCAGCTTTTGTTGTGCTGGAGAAAACTCCATTCCATAAACTCCTCCTTAAGAAGTGGGATTTCCTTGGCCCACAAATGTCTTTAATGTATTTGTAGCTATTCAAAGTGAAATTCTTAACCACTTCATTTTTCTAGTCCAGTGCATAAATGTAATTAGTGACTGAAAAAAGAGGTACAGGTACATTTCATAATACATTTTCAGAGTAGTGACTTCAGATTCCCCAAAATTTTAAATCATGGCTGTAGGAATTTCCTAGCCACAAGAGTAACTCAGTATCTTCTGTTTATATAGAAAAAAAGACAGTAACTTCTTTAAAGAAGATAAGGTGACTTTTTTTCTTTTGCTGAAGTACATGGAAAACTGTCTTAATTTTACTGCATAATTAATTTAATCTACACCAGAATAGAAATTTAGGATTTCTGGTTTTTGCTTTCTGTTTGCATACATCAAATGATTACTGCATTGCTCCTGTCCTGTTATATAAGCAGTTTTATGTTGAAAATCCATTTTATATGCCACAATGGTAACAGTTGTATCTTTGTATTAGCAGAATTGGTTTAGCTGTGATAACCTCAGAACATAAAGAAAAACACAAGTTTTATAGGAAATGTTACCCTTTTTTAAATACAAAGTTGGGGAAAAAACAGATGAGGTTTTGGAAGCATGAGCCCTTCCTTGGGTATCCTTTATGTTTATAGAGAGAATATAATAAGAAATTAACTTTCAAGAAACAATGCATGTTATTCTGCTTGTACTAGAAAAGCTTTTTTTTGTCTTATAGAAATGCACACAATATGTGATGATTTGTAATAATGTGTTCTGTCATAAATTGTTATTATTAATTATTTCTGTAGTGCTATAGGTGTGTATGGCGTTGCACAGACAAATAAAAACTGACAATTCCTTACCTCAAGGAGCATGCAATCCAGATTGCACATAACACAGCAAGGGATGACAATAAGCAAAGACAGCAGGTGGGGGAATGAAGGTAAAGCTTCCATGATTGTGAGAGATGCATTTCATTAGATACATATCCTGTTTTCCTTTTTTTCTTTAATGTCATTTAAAATGAGTGTATGAGACACAGGAAAATGTATGAAGAGTGTCTGGAATGGCAGCATATTGAAGCCATTTTTATATGAGTTGGAGGATTTGGAGGAAGAGATATGAGATGGTCTTTCCAGTAAAAAAGGGCAGATAATTTCTGTCCTGGATGACCTGAGCTGTTCAGTGGAGAGTTGTGTTCTGCATGAGCTTGTGGTCTTGCAACACGATCTACAGAAGGCTTCTTATCATATATTGAAGCTAAGAGCCAAGCTGCTCTGGTGCAGAAGGACAGTGATAGACCATACAAGCTTAAGAAGGATCAAGCAGAAAGTCCAGCAATGTCAGAGGGAGCCTGTAGGTTTGAATAAAGAGCTCCTGACGAAACTGAAACATAAAAAAGATTCATATAAAGGTGGCAGTAGAATCAGATCAGCCAGAAAGAAATCAATGACACTGTCAGATCATGCAGGAATGGGGTTAGGAAAGGCAAAGCCCACCTGGAGCTGAATCTTCTCAAGAGATGTAACAGGCAACAAGAAGAGCTTTGTCAAGTATATTGTTGGAAAAAGGAAGGCTAGGGAAAATATGGGCCTTCTGCTGAATGAGGATGAGGTCCTATTGGCAAAACTCATGGAAAAGGCTGAGGTCCTCAACGCGTCCTTCACCAAAGTCTTTACTGATTGGTAAGACAAGCCGTTGGGAATTCCAGGCCCTGAGAGCAGTGGAAAAGTCTGGAGCAAGGAAGATTTGAAGGGGAAGGGGGAGGACCAGACTAGGGAACATAAAAGCAAACTGGACTTGCACAAATCATCAACCTCATCAAGTTCAATAAATCACAGAATCATGGAATTAGGGGTTGGAAGGGACCTCTGCAGATCATTGAGTCCAACTCCCTGCCAGAGCAGGATCACCCAGGGCAGGCCACACAGGAACATACCTGGGTGGGCTTTGAAAGTCTCAAGAGAAGGGGACTCCACAACCTCTCTGGGCAGCACAAAGGAAAGTGCAAAGTCCTGCACCTCGAGAAGAACAATCCCAGGCACCAATATATGCTGAGAGCTACCCAGCTGGAAAGCAGCTTTGCAGGAAAAGACCTGGGGGTCCTGGTGGACACCAAGTTGAACATGACCCAGCAGTGTGTCCTTGCAGCAAAAGTGGCTAATGGTATCCAGGGCTGCATTAGACAAAGTATTACCAGCAGGTCTAGAGAAGTGATCCTTCCCCTTTGCTCAGCACTGGTGAAGCCACACTTGGAGTACCATGTACAGTTCTGGGTTCCTCAGTACAAAAAGAGACATGGACATACTGGAGAGAATCCAGTAAAGGTATGTGAAGATGATTAATGGACAGGAGAATCTCTCCCACAGGGAAAGTTTCAGAGAGCTGTAACTGTTCTGCCCAGAGAAGAGAATGCTCAGGGGGGAATCTTACAAATATCTAAATACCTGAAGGCAGGGTGCAAAGAAGATAAAGGCAGGCTCTTTGCAGTGGTACCCAGTGACTGGTCAAGAGGCGATGCGCACAAACAGAAACACAGGAGATCCTGTTTAAGCATTAGGAAACACTTTACTGGGAGAGTAACAGTACTGGCACTCTTTGCTCAGTGATGTTACGGACTCTCCAACCCTGGTCATACTGAAAACCTGACTGAACACAGCATTGAGTGCCCTGATCAAGCTGACCCCATGCAGAGTAGAGCATTAACCAGATGGTCTCCAGTGGAGCCTCCTGGCATCACTCATTGTGTGATAGATCAGATCATTATAAGGAGAAGCTTGCCAGGTACTCTGGTTTACTCTTTGCATCAAGAAGTTTACATTTTCATATAGGTAAAATCACAGAGTTTTGTTTGACACCACTTTTGGAAAATACCTGTGTGAAGAAGCAACCCAGCATGATTACTCTTGTAATTATCTGTAGAAATAAGATATTATATTATTTGCATAATTAATTTTATGTACAGATGCATCAAAGGCAATTTAGTATGAAACATTTTATTAGGTTCTGTCAGTAGTAATGAAGAGAGTTTTATTTCATTTCACTGTAATTCAAAAATACTCCTAAGGGTGCTGTTTCTAATTTCCTGTTTGGGAAACCAATTGTGCTATTACCAAAATAAAACTCTCTATTGTTTTTAGCAGCAGTATTCAGTTTTTATAATGAATATATCTTAGGAGATATATGCAGACATAAAACTGGAGGAGATAAGTCAAGTGACATATAAATCTTCAGAATTAAATCCTGAAAATATGTTCAATATGATCTTTGCTGTGACACATAGTTTATTGGTGTTCCTAGCCTTGTGATACCCTTTTAGTTATATTTATAATTAACTATAATTTCAGCCATATTTCTAGCAGCATTTTATTTATAAAGTAGCCGATGAAAATAGTACTTTCTTGAAATATGTAACAGCTCTTCTATCAACCTAGAGTAATACTGATACAATTTAAATGTAATTATTTTTGTTAATTAAATGCTAAGGTTGAGGGAGAGAATGACTAAGACATCTTCAAGACTGGTGTAATTGCCTGGACTGCAAAAGAATGGAATTGACCCCTACATTTTGTCAAAGTGGAAAAATATTTATTCTGTGTGGATTAAATGAGTGTACTAAACTAGCACATTAAGATTTGCATACAAGGCAAATAGGACATATATTATGTGTATGGTGTAATCAGTTTAACAGTGTAGCACACATATAGCAGATACTTGTCTGATTAGATATTGAAATAGTTTGTTTTTATTTCTAGTACAGTTCTTGAGAGCTAAGTGCACTCAGTTGAAGTTTATTTGCTGCTTGAGTCTCTCTCAACAGAATAATTTCTTACAGAGTGCCTATGAGGTACCCATGCAAAAAGAAAATATTAGTGTCAGAAAATACTACATAGTAGACAGCTATTTACCTAACAACTATGTTGGTGTCTGTTCTGGGTGTGTTGTTTGTATTTAGCTTATGGTTTATGTTTATTATGATTTTTTGTCCTTATGAGCGTTTTCCTTGATAATCTGTTCAGGTAAGAATCTTTCCAAGGCAATCATGAAAGCTAACATCTAAATCATAAGAAATTCTTATTCTACTATGTCACTTGAATGTGTTCTAAAACCTGCTGATTTTTTTATTGACCTTATGATTATTTAAATTGTGTGTCTTTTCATAGTAGCTTAGAAAGTGGAGAGGAAATGAACAGTAAATTCTCTCCTTCTGCCTCTTGCCTCCTTTTCTTGTTGTTCCACTCTGACCCTTTGGGACAGCAATGAAGCACATATTTAAGCATGAACATATGCCATGGTCCTGTGGAGTCCATGAGTTGTGTACGTGCCTGAGTGCTTGTCTGAAGCACAATTAATTCAAACCAGGCTAAAGAAACCATCCAAAGCTGACTTTACAAAAACATACGCCTAAAAATGATAGATAACAGGTCAACATTTCAAATACACATCCTACCAGCAGAATGATGGGCTTGGTGCTCATAGCTGGCTAGCAGATACAAACTTATTGCTCTGAGTCATCTCAGAAACATATCTCGCTTTTGGAGGCTCTGTTTTGCCCAGATGCTGATAAAGCTAAGTAAAATTATGTAATATTTTGGACAAAACTGCTGACAATATTTTTCTCCTTCACGCATTGCTAACATTTCTCATTTGGGGATATTTTTTCCAAAGGAGAACCTCCTTGAAGAAATGATTCTGATTTTTATTTCTGAAGACTTAACGAGATTGAATCATGACTGAGTTGTAACTGGGACAAGCAAAAGTGTTTTGAACTTTTAAACTTTTTTTAACTTTGAGTTTTATTGTATGTTGCACACCTTGTACTAAAAAAGCCAACTCTTTTTGTGGCTGTATTCCTATCAAATTGATAAGACTTTCACAGGAACTGTCTGTTTTAGCACAATTCTCAGCCTCCAAGAAGAAAAGAGAATAAAGAAATTAAGATGTCAAGAATATTCCATGTCTGCTCTGCTAAACAAAAACAGAGTATGGAATACTCTCTCACAAGACTTGCAGTGTTCAAAGCTCTAGTTTGACAGGCATTTAATATTCCTAATGACAGCAGATAAAAACAGTTTCAAGGGGATGATGACAAGCCTAGAGACCAAAGGAAAGAGACAGGGCAAGAAACAATAGTCTTGGGGTAACATATCTTATGGCAGGACCCTGAGGATGCTTGGTAATAGAGAAAGTCTAGAGACGTGTTCAGCTGATGGATGTTGAAGGGTTTTGCCTGTTGGGAAAACTCAGAAAAGCAACCAAAATGAATTTTTTGGTTTCCAAAATTGGAGCTCACAGATTCTAACTCCGAGTCTTACGCTCTCCAAAGTCTTACATTACTTTTTGCTCCAGAATCACATAAGCACAAGAACGTAGGAAAAAAAGTAGTAGAAATGGAAGTAATTGAGCAAAAGAGATGTGATCTCTCTCAGCTCATTTAGAAAAATGAATCATTTTAATTGCAAATCTGACACATCTTTATAGAGTGCATGAAAATATAGGCCTGGAGATTTTTTTTTAAGGTTGGCCTACAGGGATTCATTCACATCTTTGCTGAAAAAAATCACTGAAGCTCTAATTGAAACATTTAATTTGGTACTCCATAAAAATACCTCAAAATACATTTTATCACAGTACCAGCAAATATTAAATGTTACTTATTAGAAGGAGGGGAAAATGATCCTGTGAAAAATTGTTTTTTTGCTTCAGAGGTGCCAGAAGGAAGCTAATTAACAAAATGCACACTGCATACATGAAGTAAGTCAGTTTGGATTATACAGTGAGACTGTCAGTGTGAAAGGACAGTGTATTGTTCAGTGTTTTTTTTTAATTCTCCTTTAAGCAGCATGTGGGAGGATCTATACATATCTAAATGTACATAATATGGTGTGCTCTTCACATAACAGGTATTCATTTAAAACTCAAACAAAGGAATCAAGGACAACTGTACCATAAATCAAGGACAGCTTGAAGAAAATTAAAGCCATAGAAAATATATCTTTTTTTTTTTCCTTTATTTTTTTCCCCTTTTTTTTTTTTTTTTTTTGTGTGTGTGTAATAAAATGGCTTTTGAAGAATTTCTCAGTTATGTCTGACATTTCTAGTGATGAATGCTGGTGTTCATTGGGGCATACTAATAGGGAAAACAAGAAACAATTGAATGTCTTGAGGTAAAATGAGGGTCATTTTAAAGATATGCATAGAGGAGTCTTATCCACTAAAAAATGCAGCCTGTGTAACCCAAGGTTGATAAGAAGATGAATCATTGTATGTCTGTGAAAGAATCTGCAGAACATAAATCCGTCGTCTGCATGAAAATTTCTGTCTACTTTTCCTCTCATGTAAAGTTGCCACTGAAAATCAGGTACTGTTCTTTCTCAAATTGTTCTGCAGTTTGCTATGAGTCCAAGAGAGAAATTTAACCATGGCATGAATCCTGCAGGGCAGTGGGAATGTGGAGCAGTGTAAGCACATGGGTGACCACTTAAAGGTGGTACACAAGAAAGCCACCGTCAAAGTTGCCAGGAAGATATCCTGGAGATGGGTCAGGAGGAATGAATATAGCTTACTCAGTAGCTTAGTCCATCAAACCACTTTATTTGTAGTGTTGTCCTGTGAAGTGGTGAAGAAGTTTTCATTCTTTTTACATTTCAGTAAATTACTAGTATCCCTTTTTCTGAATTAATAGATAATTAACAACGAAGATAGATTTTCATTCTGCTGTTGCATTTACAAAGATTTACATAATCAAGCATGATTTTCCTGTGGATTTTAACCATTTAAAAAAATAAATAATGTTTGACCAATTGATGAGTTGTTATTCACGAAAATCAAGAAAGGAATCTCATTCTGAATTATTTGCTAAAACTCATCAATTTAAGCAGAAGGAAGCTGCAGTAGTGTACTTTAGCAGTACTACAATTCTACTTGACTTAAAAACCTAAAATACTGGAAAAATGGATGGATTGATAGACAGACAGACAGACAGATAAGGCTGAGACACATGAAAACCTGAAATTCTGTGTTAAATGTGAAACTGAAATACATGTTACATTTTTGTAAGCAATACAATCTTGAAAAAGTTGAATACACTGAAATAGTTCCTAAAAATCAAACAGTAGAAGGAACCAGTAGTGCCACAACAGCACGAGGTAGAAGAAGTAGAAATTGTCAGACATCTAAAATCTGAAGCATGGGGCTATTTTTAGCAAAATAAAAGATCATTTAGTCTTGGAGAAGTTGCAGCAGGAAAGAAAAGAAGTGCAACTGCCTGACCCTGGTCAGACCAAACCCTGACCCTGGTCTGATCATACCATCCATTCTTTGATGTCCAGCTTATGCCAAGATAATAGATCAAGATAAAGGCACTTGAGTTTTTAAGACTGCTTTTTTAGAAGTATTTTCACCTCTGAAGGTCTTCAGTATTAAAAATAATTTATCTTGATCTTGATGAAAATCTTGTACTGTACTCTAGAATTGTAAAGTTTCTAAGATGAATATAAATCAAACAGATGGAAAGAAGTATCTACTGTAAACGGAAATAATCATCATTCTTTTTCTAGTTGATTTTAAGATCATAAAGTCAGTCTATTTTACTGGGAAACACTAACTTTCCCAAAATATCCCTTATGACTTACATTTCTTAGTACAATAAATGAGCAGCTTTTCATTTTAAGTTCAGCAATAAAATGATGTACAGAGGACTCTACAGCGAAGCAGAGAACACACAAAGTAAAAATATGTGCTTCAGTAAGTCAATATATCAACTCTGAAACAAATAATACATCAAAATTGCTTAAAGGTATCCTGGAAGAGGAAATCTCATGTTGGTAATGTTTAACTATACAATCATAGATTCAGTGTATCATTAAAGTTGGAAAAGACCCTTAAGATCATGAGTCCAACTGTTAATCCAGTACTGCCAAATCTAACACTAAATCGTGTCACCAACTGCCAAATCTGTATGTCTTCTAAATACCTCCAGAGATGGTGACTCAGCCACTGCTCTGGGCAGCCTGTTCCAGTGCTTTACAACCTTTTGTTGAAGAAATTATTTGTAATATGCAATCTAAACCTTCCCTGCACAACATGAGGCCATTTTCTCTTGTCCTGTTGCTTGTTATTTGGGAGAAGAGGCCAACTCCCACCTTGCTACAACCTCCTTTCAGGTAGTTGTAGAGACTGAGAAATTCTCCCATCAGCCAACTGATGCAACAGTGATTTGAGAATGCTCAAAACTTCTAAGAAGGCCAGCTTGTAAAAAGATTGTGTTCTGTTATTGCTTTCTATTATGTCAATTTTCAGGTTAGACCACTTAAAAATCTGTTTGCAAGCAGTAGGACATTTATAACATTCCAAAGAAACGCTAATATTTGTTTTAAAAATATAGACAAAGCCTTCAAGATATGAAAATGTTATTGTGCTGGCATTCAATTGCATAGATACCATATGTCATCTTATTACTTACAGGTTCATAAATAAAAGAGCTGAATGAACTATCTACCAGCATGATAATTTTTTGTAAAGGCAATATATTTCTTCCTGGAAAATGCACAGAGGTGTTCCCTTCTCATCTAAAAATTGGCTAGTGAATGTACCCCTGACCAACTTAAGCATTTCTTAAAGAAAGATAGAGTTTTACTAACCTCCATTCAAATTCCAGTTGTTGGACCTCATTGTGTTTGGGGTGTGATTAGTCTCTCCTAACTTCAGTCCCACTAAAAGATATGTGTTCGGTGTTTATGGTTTGTCTAGTTTCCCTCTACAGTCAATGGTAGAAAAAAGGAAACTTGAGACCAGTTCCTCCCACCTGAAGATATGTGCCTATGACAGACAGGGTGAGTTGATGTTTGGAGAGCCTGTTTCCCTCCATGGAATAAAGGAGTCTAAATGATTGGCTTATACTAGACAACTAGTTTTAGATGTCCAAAGGAAGATGAGATTCATCCTTCCTTTAACTGGCAATAGTGAAATGCTGCAGAGTATTTGGCTTGTTTTCCGGACCCTAGATTTCCCTTGGTAAATTGTTGAACCACATTCAGTATCTTTACACTCTCTGGAGTTTGGAAACAGAACCGTGCCTGTGACCCTTAACAGTGCTGTGGGAGAAGAGTTCATAACTTTCTTATTCCTTCTTCTTATCACCCTTTTTAGTATCTGAAAGTTGTACAAAATATTTTCATGCTAGCATTGCTCTGACAAATCCTGATGATGTCATCATGCACAAAAGCCCTGTGTCACCAGATGGCATAGAATGGGATGGACCTATTGAAACACTCTTCTCTTAGAAACAATGTGTTCTCCCAGAGCCTGTGTTGATGTTCTGTAACCCAGCCTATAAACGACTCCAACTTAAAAAAGAGCTGAGTTTAGCTCTCCCACTCCTGTTATCTGATTGCACCATCATTTTTCTATTCTAAAATAAGGCTTCTTAGCATCAATATCTAACTTTCTGCCCTGCCCCTAACCAGTTTATACCCAATTAGTATTTTTATAGCATTGTCCTTTAGTTCAAACAGTTCTTATCTTCCATGGTGCTTGAATTCTATCCTTCCAGCAAGATGCCTCAAGGCAGGCAGAGCCTGGCTTCAGGTCGGGGTGGGCTCACCAAGGCACAGTGATAGAATACTTGACTAGGTCACTTGAACATTTCTGCCTGTTCTATTTTTTTTAATGTCATCATACTGAAACTGGTGACTCAAACGTAATTTGTGACTATTATTAAACTCAGGCCTTTGATTTTCTTCATTGATCCCAAGCTGCTTTGTAGCACAGCAGCTTTTGCTTTTCATCCCATTTCCATCCCTTGTATCCTCAGGATAGTTCAGCTGTACCATTTGGCTATGTTGCATACAATATGCATATATATATTTGTATCTGCTACATAGGAATGATAAGCTTCTGAATTTCCTTAGCACACTGTTACCTGTTGTGCAAAAGCCTTTAGTGAGAATGTCTAACAAGACTGGGTACTCAATGGCCCTTCCTATCCAGGCCCTGAGGGCAGCAACAGGCCTGGTGTCCCTGCCTGGCTCTGCTGGGGTGTCCCACAGCCTGGCCTGGGTGGGCCTGTCTGTGTGAGCCTGGCCTGGGTCCCTTGATGGAGCGCCCATGGCCACTGGCCTCTGAGTGCCCAGCCCGTGTGGCACCCTGACACTTCCCGAACTCCCTCTCTCTCACCACGTAATTGCTTTCAGTACGACCATAATGGCCGTTTTCCTACCTGCTCGTCTCTGGTTTAGCTGAACATTTCTATAAGCATCTGAAAAGGTATGAGTCTTATACTGCAGTTTGAGTTCAAGTGTGCCACTTTTCTTTCCCTAGAGAATAAATCCTAGCCACTAGTTCTACCCTGTCTAGCTATTAACCACAAAGAAGGACATGCTGTAAATGGACTTTCAGGAAGATACCATGACTGAAGCTTTTTAGGCCAAGGAGCTGCCAGAATCTTTTCCTATTCATAAAACAATAAGGCAACATTATGTTAGTCAAAAATGCTCTCTTGATGTGTTTAAATCCTGAGTGTGTGGAAGTGCAGTTCAGAATTGCTGATGTGATTGGTGTTTGATAGGCCATCGCTGCACCTTTTGTTATTTCTTCTCACCCTTCCTTTCTGGATTATACTACTGAGGCTAGTGGGAACTGAAAGAACTAAGTTCCTTACTATGACATAACATTTGATATCAGATATCCAGCAGGAATATTCAGGGTTCATGCATTCCAGGTACTTGGCAGCAACTCTATGTACATAACTAAAAATAATGCACAGAGAGGGGTAAAAGTCAGCATTGGAATATTTGCACATAATAGTGTCTATTCCAGACAGAAAATATTAACTGTTTTAAAAGTTGATAAAATCATTGTCAGAAAGTTCAGAGACACACAGTTCAATAAGAACAGTCAAGCTGAGTAGAAAAATGACCTGTGAAAGGCCAGCAAATTGGAGTTGAAATAATATGAACGTGCTTTCTGCTAGCTTAAAAATTGCTTACTCTTTCCAGTATGTTCTCTTATCAGTGTGCCTAAAGTAATTCATAGGCCATCAAAAAGGGTTAGGCAGCATAATTTTATTGATAACATTCATATGTGAGGTGAAAGTGCTTCCAGTGCAAGATCCATGTCTTGATATGTTCATGCACTCATTTATGGGAGGATTTATTTAATCTGGCTTTGTCCATTTAAAAGTATTCTTTAAGCATCTTACTATATTTAATGGTGAGAGGGCACTCAAGGGAGTCTTCTTCCCAATCATATTAAAAATCAGTCTTAGCACTCAAATGGGGTTTTTTTTATAACTGTGAAGGGAGCCCAAATAAATAGTAGCCTGAGTATCTACACCTTTGTGGGGTAACATTAGGTCAGAAAAATCATGCATCTTGCCAAATATGAAGATGTTCCTTGTTGCCTGTTCTGTGCAGACCCTTTAACCAATATCAAGTTTATATAAGACTATGATGGTGACAGTAGAATAAGTGTGTTTTATGGAAAGGAACATAAAGAATAGCTGAATTACACAAAAGGTATAAATGAAGATATGCAGGCCTTTAATAATGCATGACAGAACTGAAATGGGGTGTAAAGCATTTAATTTTCTTGAAAATGACTAATCTTTCACAAAAATTGCATTGTAAGAGAGAAAAATCATGACGCCTAACAGTATGTTGCAAAGCTTTAGCTATCACAGAACGTTATGGACTATATACATGATGAACATGATGGTCTGTTTGGGACTTCAGTCATCTCGGCCTCAACAGGCTGTTGCAGTACTAAGGCTGTGCTTCAGCAATGAACTTGAATGAACTGAAGCATTTTTCTCTGTACAGTTGTGTGAAAATTAAACATATTGAGCCTTTTAGACAGACAATGCTTCTGACCCTCACGACAAGTTGAAATAGCTCTTTTTGTCTGTATTGTGTGTTTTTTCCTCTCTAGTGTTTGGGATTCGGGGGCTGCATCTCAATATTACTTTGCAGTGTGTTCTTAGTACATTATGGGAAGTCATAAATAATGTAGTAGTATTAAAATTAAAGAACAGAAAAGGAAATAAGTGAAGATTGCACTTCAGTTTCTCCAAGAATTGAGACTAACTTTTTTTTTGTTTGATGTGAAGGTTAAAAGATATATAAACATTATGGGCATACTTCATCCACCTAGCTAGATATAGGATGGATCCAAAACCTTTGAAGACATTTCCTTCTCTGTCAGCTATGTGTGGAGCTTGGACACTAACTCTAGGAGATCTGATTCATTAACAAGAAAGGGAAGTGAGTACTGCAAGACTAACTCAGGCAGAATATATCAGCCTGAATTATTTTTGTTTCTTTGTCTTTTTTTTTCCTATGCTCAACACTCCCACAATTTTGTCCTGAAATATTCATTGAAAAGTTTCATTCTGGAAAAAAAAAATGCATTGTTCCTAGGGCTTGACTGCATTACATTAAAAAATTGGCTGACTTCCTATTATCCAGTTTACTGGGGAGTTGAGTGAGATATACTGATCAGTGGGAAAGCTAGGTAATACCAGTTGCAATTGATCTGAACTCTATGGCCGAGTTACACAGGCAGTCTGACCACTGGAGCACAGAAAGCACAGTGCAGAGAAATTGTAATGACTCCACAGGAATCAAATCAGGCATAGAATCATAGCATAATAGAACCATTTAGGTTGGAAAAGACCCTTAGGATTATTGAGTCCAACTGTTAATCCAGTACTGCCAAGTCCACCACTAAATCATGTTTCCAAGTGCCAAATCTACATGTCTTCAAAATACCTTCAGGGATGGTGACTCAGACACTGCTCTGGGCAGCCTGTTCCAGAGCTTTACAACCTTTCCATGAAGAATTTTTCCTAATATCCAATCTAATACCACCACCACACCCCCAGCACAACTTGAGGCCATTTCCTCTTGTCCTGTTGCTTGTTATTTGGGAGAAGAGGCTAACCCCCACCTCACTGCAACCCCCTTTCAGGTAGTTGTAGAGAGCAGTAAGATTCCCCCTCAGCCTCCTTTTCTCTGGACTAACCAAGACCAGTTCTGTCAACCTCTCCTTCTAAGACTCATTCTCTACACTCTTCCCCATCTTCGTTGCCCTTCTTTGGACATGCTCAGCACCTTGATGTCCTTCTTGTAGTAAGGGGCCCAAAACTGGATGCAATATTCAAGGTATGGCCTCAGTGCCAAGTACAGTGGGGCAATTGCTTCCCTAGTCCTGCTGGCCTCAGTATTTCTGAAACAAGCCAGGATGTTGTTGGATTTCTTGGCCACCCCAGCACACTGCTGGCTGTCAATTAACACCTCTAGGTCCTTTTCTGATGGGTAGCCTTATAGCCACTCTTCCCCAAGCCTATAGCATTACATAGGGTTTTCGTGACCCAAGTACAGGACCTAGCACTTGACCTTGGTGTCTCTGTCAATAGGCTTCCTATTATTTTCTGTATAGAAAAGTTCACTAAATCTACATAGAAGCACCTCATTGTGGACTCCGTCCTGCACAAAATCAGACTTACTCTTTCTGGGCTGAAGCTGGATCTGGAAGCATTATAGCCAAGTTTTTACAGTGTTTCACCTGAAGAGTTCATGATCTTGCAGATCAAACGTATATGGAGCTAGTTCCAATGTCTCTCTGTAATATAAACAATAAACCACCACTGGTATTCTTCTCAGGTTTATATATCTGCCTACTGATAAGAAAATTGCTTGCTCATTATTCTGGCAGTGCAGCCAATTGAATTCCATTTTACAGATATTTCCCATCCTTACAGATAGCTTACAGACAGGTACAGAAGATATTTCAAAGACACCAAAGACATCCTCTCCAAAAAGAGTTTAGATTCACAAGTGGCTGTTATTTCACTGATGAATGTTTTTAAAATATTTTGTCTAATCTGTTTCACTTGAAATTGCAGCAAAACACCAGGGAAAAAGTCTCTTCTCAAGCAAAACTAGACAAATCCAGAATTTGTGCACAAGACAAGTACAGGTTTGCTTTCTCTTCTTCTATGTAAAAAAAATGACACAGAAGAAATGAGTCTGAGCTGTGGATGACAATTAGCATTGTGTCAGACTATTTGGCAGGAGGCAGGAAAGGTGCTCTGATAAAATACCTCTTTCTGACACCCACATAGCCCAGTCAACAGCTTCATCTATGTGAGGGACTGCAGCCTGCAGGGTCTTCACTGCTTGGATGGAAACAGATTCTGCAGCATCCAGTAAACTTGTGTAGTATGCTGAAATCACATAATAACCTTATACCTGATCATGATGTTCCCAGCTCCTTTCTGAGTGACAGATAACTGAAAGCAAGTAAGAGAGAAATCCCTGTTCACAAAAGTCCTCCTTTATAACACAAAATGTTTCTTGCATATGTAGACACAGAGACCAGGTATAATCCAATTCTTTGTTGTTTGAGATGAACCCACTTCAATGCGTCACATGCAGATTGTTCTTCTGTAGATTGCCTCACTTAGTAGAATAAGGTATTCAAAATATGTTGGAACTGCCAAAGCAGGATGATTTGAGGTTTTTTATATTAAAGAGCTATAAGGAATAGACAATCACAAATTGATAAATAGATGTTGATTCAGATTTTCAGTCTAACTTTAAGTCTTTGTTTAGATTGACAAGCAATCAGGTAAATGTTGAGCTTTCTTCTCTGTTATTGCATGCCCTCAAAACAACAGAGTACATTTTGCTGCATGAAAACAAGATGTGATGGAAGATCAATACATCCATCCATACTGGATGATGGTTATTAACACCCAGGACCTTTCCAAACATGACCATATCAATCTGTGACCCTTGCAACACTGAACCCTTACCAGTGCCATCAGAAGTCATTCACAATTCTTCAGGCTTTGGAAGAGGGATAGTTTGTTCATTAACCACTTTAGCAAGGTCTGGTGTATCACTACTATCTGTGATGCTTACCATGTCTCTGCTCTGCTCTCATTGAGGAGCAGAATATGCTAATATGCATAATAACTGTAACTCTGGTACTGCTTTCTTACTGGAAGTTTACCCTGCACCACAGCCTAAAAGAGGTGGGGAATGTCACCTTCTTGAATGCCCTTGTCTTCACAGGCTGTAGAGATTTTGTGCAGCTAAAATTTGATTATGTGAATGCTATCCTCCATGGCAAAGCAAAGCAACATGATGATTTACTTTCTTAAAGGTAAGCATGTCCTGAACTGCCTTACTTATAGCCAGCTGCTTCACCCAGCAATGGAAGTCATTAGAACTGCTTCTGCTGGTGCTTATCAGGAGAGGTTCAGTGATACTGGTAATGCCATTAAAACACATAAAACAATGACAGCATAATGAGTCTCGTGGCTGAGCATGGAAGTCAAAATCACCATGACCACAGAAAGTAATGTGAAGATATAGCCTTATTTTGCTGTGAACATAATAATAGAAAATAATTCACAACTATGGCCTGATCTTACTGTTACTGAAATTGTGGTAAAAGGCCAAATAAATTCCATCACTGTTAGATTGTAACTATAAATCCTCTTTGGTCTCATCTTCTAGATATTTCTCTTGTCCAGATGCTATTTAAACATTTTCCTATAATTTCTACTGGAAATATCACCATTAAAGTCATATGTATGATCAAACATAATTTGCAAAGAGCATAAAGACTTGAGATGCATTTTTAAATTAAATTCTGAAGCTCAGTATTGGTTAATAACTTCACTTGCCGTTCATAATTATTTTTATCAGTTTTATTACCTTGCAGCTATTCAATTGTTTAAAGACCATAAAACATAACATTGTTGATTAGAAAAAAAGAAGCAGCAGCTCTTTTATAGCATAACATAATTTTACTGTTGGTGTTATTAACATAAAAGGATATATTGAAACATTTTTTACAACTGTTACAATCTTTAATGATAGTAATTGACTTTTATATTTCTATAGTTTTCTGTTCTCTGTATCTCTTTTATTGTATCATCTATCCTTTTAATTTAAACTATTTCTGCCATTGACAAGATGAAAAAAGATGTCCATTTCTTTGTTAGAATAGTCTTCATATATTCTCATTTACGAAGAAAAATTGTCATGTGCCTAAATTTCAATGTGTAAAAGTAGTAGGAAGTTAGATTACTTTCATATATATAGTATTTGTTCATAATTTAAATATAAAACCAGCCTTAGAAATGTTACTCTCAGTTCAAGTAAATTATCTTGATTCATTAGGTGAAAAAAAAGTTGTTACAACATGTAGAGAAGTGAGGGATTTCAGCAAGGATAAAGGAGAGGGTCAGTACCTCTTTTAAGGGGCAGAGAGAAATAGTTAGCACTTATGGCAGAATACAAGATAGCTGCAGCATGCCAGTCTAGTGTCACCTACTGATTCCATGATATTTATTATTCAGAGTTGTGTACTCTATTTCCCAAGTATGTCTTACAAGGAAATTTTATAGGCTCTTTTTTTTAGGATTAGAAATGAGAAATTGCAGGTGGAGTATTGTAAAATGTTCTGATATGAATAACTGTATCTGGTAACAAGGCTATGGCTAAAAATCAAAAATAGTAATAAATATATCAATACCTTGCAGCAAGTATGCATAGCTAAATTTTACTCACATCCATGTTTTTCACATTCCCACATTATATCCCACAGTTCAGTATAACTGGACATTATTTTATCACTAATAGAGAACAGCTTATCCTTGCCAGTTTTTTGAACGAAACTGGGAGATGCTAGGGAAAGTTGACATATGTAGATATGACAGGGAGAAGCTACAAAGATTTTTCACTCTACAAGGGTATCTCCAGAAGCTACTGGAAGATACATCTTTGATGATGTCCTATCTACTTGCTTTATGTGGTGTATGGAAAGCTCTCTGTAATATTTGTCTGTGAAACATTATGTCCCTTAGCTAAAGGACGTGTTTCTTACCAGAACTGTGCTGACTGGATTTGTCTCTAGAGATTTGAACACTGATGAACAAGCTCCTCTAGGCAGTCTGAAAAGACTATGAACAGACCTCTGTAAAGGAACACTGAGAATAGACTGAAAGGGGTAAAAAAAGCCTTCCAAAGTTCATGGCATTATATGATGGAATCAGTGAGACACAGAAAATAATTCCTATTCAAGAGCAGAGCAAGCAGACCACTTTGAGCAACTTTGAGAACGGAGAATTTGGGACATACTGTATGGAAAAGCAGGAAAAAATATAACACTGTCTACTGATAATATTAGACACAGATAATGTGATTAAAGTGAGAATAAAAGACAGAACTCCCTAAGGAAACTTTGTCTACATTCTTAGGAATTTTAGGAAAATATCTTCAAATCCAGCAATCTTTTATGATTAAATTAGTTCCAGACCTTTGTTCACCTCCTACACTAAATATAGAATTTTGACAGTTTGACAAGTGTTCATAGGCTTGTTTTGGGGCTTTATTTTCATGATGACTTTATTTGATAGCTAATGGGCTGTTGAGCTGTAACATTTGAACTCTGTTTTTAAAGGTTTCTAGATATCTTGCTTCATAGCCTTAAGGACTAGATTTTGATTTTACAAAGGGCTGTTAGTGGCATGACATCATTGTTGTCTAGCCCAAAGAAAAGGAGCAGCAGGAAAATTTGCTTTCTAATTGTATCTATCGTTCTTCACTGATTAAATACTGTCTGAGACTTTTTACCCAGACTTCTGTATTACTAAACTTAAAAAGTATGAATCCTCTTGGCTATGATATCCATCACACATTAATACTGAATTTTTTACAGTGGCATAGAAAACTATAAGATGTATCACCTGACATTGAGATTTAGTTGGTTAGTTTATGTTTTGGTTACATATTTCAATAGGACTATGTATTTATTTTAGAGGGATGAGCTTGTTTCCGTAGACAAGTTTCTTGAAGATAAGAGGTATGAGTACCTTCAAAATTTTATTCACATATTTCACATTGGAACACAGAAATCTTTCATATTTCAGTATTTACATGCTAGACCTGTTGGCTGTCTGAAAAGATCCTGAAAAGATCCTGTATAGCACTTGATGACAAAATTATTTTTACTAACCTAGAGTCTGGCTAAGGGCACCCACATGTGGAGCTGCCTGATGTGTTTTCACACTCAACAGAAAGGACTTGAGGAGGTTTTTAGGTACATTTGGAGACTCCTCATTTGGTTGTGACCCTGTTGGGTGAAAGTTTTCATTCCAGATAGTATTAAACAGCAAAATACCAATGCTTATTAGTGAATTGGTTTTACTGTGATCCATGAAATATTTAACAACTGAAAGCTGAGAATCTGCTTTGTCAAAGAAACTAACAGCAAACACTTTCACTAATGGAATACTCATCTTTCATTAATTTCATTCTATATTTACACCTTTGATGGCCCATCCACCTTTTCAACTCTTTCAGATATCTCACAAATGCATACATTCTCTACCAGCATCTGAAATTTCAAGAACTGGAGAGTGGAACTAAACAGCAGAAGCATGTCATTGGTGTTCTGTGGTGGCACAGCTGGGATTGCTGAGATACCTTTTAGATGTGTCTCAATAATGCCTGGAAAGTCAAAGGTAGGAAAATTATAAGTACTGGAAGAACAAAGTATCCTGACATTTATTTAGATAGTTCACATGTGTTTTGGATGATGTTTTGTTCATGGTTACTACTCTTTTTTTCTGGGTAGATTGAAATGGATACACTTGACATGTTATTATGTCTTAATTTTCTCTCTTAGTCTCTAAAGAATGGTACAAACTATTTTCCTTGTTTCAGAAATGCAGCATTAATAGAAGTTTAAGCAGCTCAGCTGTTCATCTAGGTATAGCTGTGGTGCTGAACAAATCTGGATAAATGACTAAAAACTGAAATTTGACCCATAGGAATAATTTGTCTGAGAAAAGGACATGGATGTGTAAGCATGGAGTTATAATTTTTCCCATGCTGAAATCACTTAGAGCTGCTTGGAAGCAGCACAGAGACATTCTTATCTTGCTGAAGATAATGGAAACAATACAAATGATGGTGACATATTATAAACACCTAAAAAGAAAGGACAGCATTTTTACTCTGACCTCTCTCACTCTCATCTAGTAGAATTACTGGTTTTATTAATTATATTAATTGTGAAAGACTTTATCATGAACTTTGACGTGTTTTGGCAAGGTAATACGTGCTGACTTGTTGCCCATGTGGGACATTTCTCCTTTCCAAACAAAGGCTCAAGTTTGCCTGTTGAGTTTAAGAAGCATCACTTTCTTTTTTTTTCAGTTTTATTTTCTACTGTCTATTATTCTGAAGGTTAATGAACTGAAAATTAGTTGCCTTTGTAATTCCCAGAATCTACCATTGGTGGAATCGCCTCTTATGTGAAATATTATATCAAAGTATAGATAAAATAGTGGCAATGACTGAAAAAACAGATTGAGCATTTCTGCATGTGTGGGTTTCTGATGTTAGACACAAGCTCAAGGCATTTATTAATAGAGTTGCAATTGATTACATTTGTAATTACTTTCTTTCTCCAGTAAGACTCAGTTTTAAGCGCAGCAATAGCTCAGAACACTGTGGCTAATTGTGCATGTTATGGCTTCTAAAACTGTGTGCACGATTCATTTAGAGGTCTTGCAATGTACATGCACAAGGCAAATACATTAAAAATAAAGGCCTCTTAATAATGTTTTTTTGGCACTTGGCATAGTCTTTTGTGTTGCATGAAAAAATAGACACACAGCTGTTAATTGACAAGGTAAGTAATAATCCTTTGATTACAGTAGCTAAAGGCTGTCCTTTAATGGATTTTACTTGTCACTTTTAATTCTTTTTAATCTTTGTCTGCATTTCATTAGAACGGCTTTATCATTCTGATGGCCCTCCTGTCGTTATTCTGATTGAGTTAATGGGTTGTCGTCATACCATGGAGCTCCAGTATAAAATATAATAATGTTATATTTATAGTCTTCAGGGACATTTTTAAGATGATTGCTTTGCCAATCAGCTTTTCTGGTTTTACATAGTACAATACTGTAAATGGAGTGCTGTATTTTGCTTTCTCTTGCCTGGTAGGTACTCTGAGCAAAGCTTCTGTCTTAATCTTCCATGACTTAATCTACCTAGAAAATTCAACAGCCAGTTGGTGAGGGAGCTAGAAAAAGTCTGTTACAATTTTTTGTCTTGCTCTTCAGCTGTGATTTTGACTTCCTGCTTAAAAGCTACATTCCTGCACTGCAGTTTTCCTGACAGATGATACAGGTACTTGACTATTATTCAAAAACTTGTCTGAGGTCTTGTAATGCAGCTATTATGGTGGATTTATTGCTATCTCGTGTTGTCAACTACAGCTGTACAGCTGAAGGGTGCATGATATTTAGGCCTTTATGCTTCATTTACTTATCTTTGGAAAAACTAGTGTTCAAGGTACTGTATTTTTTCCACATGTTATTGAGGAGTCTGATAAACTGCTAATAACTTTTAAGATAATATCATTTAATGGAAGAAAACCTTGTTATATAATTGTGGAACATGTGTTGGGCAGCTCATGATGACTTTTTCAATTATATTCTTTAAATTTATGCTGCTTGCATATAGAATAATGCTTGAGGGGACAGGAATATTTGTCATTTTAGGTTGAGAGAAGCAATATACTACACAATAAATTCTTGTAGAGAACCCATTAATACAGTATGGATGATTATATCTGTGATACAAGCCCAGCTGTGACACTGAGCCATAATGTCGGTATTGAACTATATAATACTCTGCTGCAGAACAGATGTCGTAACAGGCAACGTTTTATGATGTGTTTTCATAAAGTTTGCCAGAGCATGACTTACATGTTTATAACTGAGTTAACCTTGCCTACGAGCTAGGAAATGAGGAAGATATGTGGCAAATAGCTACCTAAATTAATACATTTTTATTTTAAAAATAATTTCAGTGTAACAATTTCAATCCTCCCTTCTCTGTACAGATTTGCTAAAGTGGGGTGCAGCTTTCAAAGAACATTAGTACTTATTTTTATTGTCTAAAGATTGTTGATGAAGAATCAGAGATATGCTGATAATGTATTATAACAGTAGGTAAGGTTTCCAGGACTGTAAATAGAAACGCAGAGGATTTTTTAAAGTTGTCTTCTATAAAGCAAAAATATCTCTTATATTTGTGATAGTCTGAATTCATACTTTTAAACAGCCTTTTCTTGAAGAGGGCTACTTGCATACCTTGTGTTAGAATGTTATGTAGTGTAATAAAAGAAAAACGCTGTGTCTATTGATACATATATATTCATATAAACATATATGTTTGCTTATGCTCACTATTCTTGCAATTAACTGTTTAATTGGGGTGGGGAAGGGGGGAATTAAAGATTTCTTGTATTTTAGTCAATTAAACTTCTCTTTGAGACACTCTTTCACCTACTACTTTATGAGCAAACCTTAATCATGTAACAGATACCTGACTGTGACCTTTGTTCTTTCCAATTCCACTGTATTAAATTGTAAAATGTAAAGCTTGGCAAATCATGTGCTGCTGCAGCAGCAAAACAATGGTATTTTTTTAAAGCCCCAGATGCAACTGTGTTTACATGTTCTAATCAGAGAGAGAGTCTCCAGACCAATAACCTCTATGATTTAACCTGGAACCACCAGAGAACATCCTTTGGGCTATGTAGCTTTTATATAATTGTCATTATAATTTGCATTCCTACAGTGCCCAGGAACCGCAGATGGGAAGGAACTCCATCCGAGTCCTCCTGTGTTAGTTCTGTATAAGCACAATACAGTACAAAATCTTTACAGTACAGACATAGTTTCCAAATTCTGTCCCATGCAAATCACTGTGTTGAAGTACATGTTTTGCAGAGATTTTTTTATAGTAGTAAACTCTGCACATTTTGAAAACCTTGCAAATACGAATATTTTTCAAAACATTATGCTGAACACTCAGACTTTTGTTATCTGCTTTCCCTGTTTGGGTTGCTACATCAAAATAGCTGACATCAGCGTATTGCACAGAAGTCCATATACTGGCACTCTGAGGAATGGAGAGATTTTGCTGTCTCACAGACATTCCTATTCTCTCATAATTTTTCTAATATTGCACCTGCTCTCAAAGTTGTTTTCCAATTCCAGTATGTCAGCGGTTATAGAGATTACTGCTTGACTTGGATGGAAGCAGCCTCTCATGTTTTCTACACTTAGCTCAGCATGATTGTCTTTATAGCTTGCTTAAAGATTGGTGCATGGATCTGTATCGATTCATATTTCTTTTGCTCCTCTGTAGATTTGCATTTGTGGATGTCGGCAAACAAACTCAGAAAATTCATTGTGGTATTTTTCTAGCCTGAGTTAAAGGATAGGTAGGAGCAGGTGATGTTTTCATGTGAGACCTATTAAAATACAGTGATCACAGAACTGTAAACCTGAAACCTACAAGGAAATAAATGGAATTATATTTATATTATTTATATTTATATTCTATATATTTAATGTCCTAAGTCTCTACATATCCTAGCTATAGCTGGGCTTATCTTTTTCATCTTCTTTGCTTCAGTACTGCACTATGGCTTATAACTATTCCTACAAGGAAATAAAATGGCTCCCAGAAATGTTTTACTGTAGATTTACTCCAGTGAGCTGAATCAACAGACAAAAATTCACAAATTTAGAAGTGTTTTATGAAGGATCTATTAATTCTCAAGAGGTCTGCTGAACTATCCTTGTTCTATATCATTGAATGAGAGTGCATTGACAGAGGTTGATGAGTGGTGAAACGCAAAAAGCACAGAAAAGACAGAATGGACGTTTAGAAGATTCTGAGAGAGAAATGTAGGCAAAAATTGATAGAAAGCAGGGAGGGAGGGGAAAAAGGAGAGAGAGATGAACTTAGAAGAAGTAATAATAAGCAAGTTGAAAACAGCAGGATTTTAACTTCAGCTTAGACTGATGATATGTAATGCCCTAAGTCTCTAGATATCTTAGCAATAGTTGGGCTTATCTTTTTCATCTCTCTTTGCTTCAGTACTGCACTACGGGTTATAATTAAAGCTGGTCTAAGATAGCAACAAAATTGAATAAATTATTCATTGAAAACTGGCAACATTTTCTAAATAATGTATTCAATGAATAATACTCAACTAAAAATAGGTACAATATACACAGTATTCTGTGCACACTCAGAGTTGGTCCTTGGCCCACATTTTATCATAGCTTGTTGACAGATTTATTTTCTTTTTAAGAGAGGCAAGAAATACTGCTTTTCTTTCTGGTTTCACAAGGTAGAATATGTGAGTGCATTTCACTGTTAAAATTCTAAAGTTCATTTTCAGATTGTATTCTAATAAGTAAAAATTAACTAAACCCTTCACTGGAACTTAGTGGTGGCCTAGACATCAGTGTTAGTTATATGATTATGCTCAGAAAAGGAAAAGATAGTTCCAGCCAGCTAGCTATATATTTAGTGCTTCAGAAAAGCCAATTTCCAAAATCCAAAGAAAATTAAGAGGAAACTTTGACTAACAGCAAAAAAAGTACACAGAAAAATTTCAGTGGAAATGGATATGAGAAAGGATTTATGGAATAGACAGCTGCATTGACTTACTGAAAATTATATCCTCTGCTAAAAGTCCATTGCAGTGAGATGAGAAAATACTATCTGTTCTTTTACCAATCATGAATCTAAATGCTAAACTGTAATCTACAAAATATAAGTGTCTTTATTAAACCTCCAGGCCTAGCCCACTTATTGCTAAAAGTCTTTGGTATTAGCTGGACCTATGCAATATTTAAATAAATGTTGGGTCAGAAGGGGTATTCAAAGAGTTACTGGTACTATGTCAGTATTCAACAAACTGATAAGATCTTCCACAAAACCGTAATCCAACTTCACTTCTGAGCAACATAATGTAAAGTCACTGTGAGAAGAACAGTATCAAGACATGCCAATACCTAAAACATGTGCCTTCTCAGATGTTTGTCTCTTCTTCCTTAGTCTCTTTCCAAGGACAAATGTAACTTTGTCCTGCTCAACCTATCACTACAGATCAGCAGAACTTCTTTGTGATTACCAGTGCAAAGGAGGGAGGGCTTGTACGACATATTTTTCTCTTGGTGCTCCTATAAATAGGATGTTTGTGGTGGGAACCCATCTTGATTCCCTTGCTACAGCTCTGATTAGAGAAAACAATAAATTTAATATAGTGGCTTAGATAATTAAATTTTCATCAAGCTTTTTAGGAAAGCATGATTTTTTTTTTTTTTTCTTTACTGCATAGGCATGGAAACTCATGTAGAGCTATTTGTCAGTTCTGAACCCTCAGTGTGATGCAGTTGAGATACATTAAGACATGTTTCATATTATATTCTAATGCATTATCAAAATATTATTATGCCTTTTCCTCCATTTCCTAAGTAGTTGGAACTGTTACAATTAGTTTTACATTTACATTTACACTTACATTACATAACCATGTTGTTTGGTTTTACATTAAATAAACACATAATTTTAAAGCCAGTGTCAAAATAATCTTGTTGAAAAGAGGGATGTTGAATAGGAGTTATAGACAGAATACTGGATTTTATTGTCAGTTGAGATAAATTAAGATAATTTGGTTTTGGCTTTTATCACACAAAAGTGTAGTTGCCATTCTGTACAGAAGTCATTGCCACCCAACTTCTCAGGACTTTCTAAAATAAAAATAGGAACACAGAAAGCAGTTCAGTGGAAAATATCTGTGTTTTGGCTTCATTCAAACTGCTCTTGTTAAAGCATTTGAAATAAGTAGAATGTCTCATAGGTTTCTTGTTCAACCACAATCACTGTAATCTGCATTCATTGTCATATTCTGCATTGTACTCCTTTGACAGCAGAGCTAAGCGGTGAATAGTCTCCTTTCCAGCAGTCTCTGCTCTGCCAATCTCATATGGTTAATAGTTGAGACAGATGCACTGTATAAGAATTTCACAGTTGTACCAAATGCATGTTGGCCTCTTACAGCCTTCTGTTAGTAAGCAAATGCTTAAAACAATACCTACTACAACAACTTCTTGCTTTTAGAATAATTTAAGTGGAAGAGCTAAAATCCTTATTTTAAATCTAGAAGAAAAAATGCTATAGCAAGGTAGTTTATAATACATATAAACAAACTGTTACATAAAAACAGCAGTTGAAAAGTCTAAAATGTCGGTATATGCAAATACATAGCTAAGACACCCAAACTGAGCTTTATGTAGATCATAAAGAAGATAATGATCTGTATTATACACAGCCCGTGCTTCTAAGTGATATAAACCTCCTTTTACTTATCCATATAGCTAACTACGTTTGTTCCTCTCTTGTAAATCATTTTCTTTGTAGGTTGTCTTTTTTGTTTAGCATAATTTGTCATTGAATGTATAAAACTGTCAGATAATAATTAAGTCTACATAATACTCCTGCTTAATGCAAAGAAACAAAGCCCAAGATGCCCTGAAGTGGCAGTTAAGCAAGTCTGTACGTGACACATGGGATCCAAATATTTTTATTAGCTGAGGAGTTATGTATTTGATAAATTTCATATTGTTTCTAATTTGTGCATATGAAAGCTGATAGCACAGAACCATAGGCCTGTAGAATAATTCGGGATGGGAGAGACCTCAGGAGGTCTGTATCACAACCTCCAGCTCAAGCTGGGTCAACTGTGAGCTCAGGCCAGGTTGTTCAGGGATTTGCCCAGTCTGGAAGTGAAAACCTCAAAGACAAAAACCATGCAGCCTCTCTGGGCAACCTATGCCACTGCTTGATTGTCCTCACTAGGAAAAAGTTTTTCCCTATATTCAATCTGAACTTCCCTTCTTCCAGTTTATGTCCACTATCTCATCCTCCCATCATTCACCTCTGTGAACAGTCTGGCTCCATCTTCTTGATAACCCCTTGTAAGTACTGCTGTTAGGTCCCTCCAAAGCTATGTTGTTTCCAGGGTGACCAAACCATGGTCCTCTCCTTACAAGGCAAGAGCTCCGTCTTGACCATCCTGGAGGCCCTCATCAGACAAGGAAATCTCTTGTAATTAGGTACTACAGATCTTTTGAATTGACCATGTAGTGCAAGAGGTTCCTCATGCCACCAAACTTTATTGCAGAAGGATATTTCCAGAACATTAGCAGTTTTTCCTTTTCTTCACTTCTAGTCCCTATCAACTGGGTGGTGGTTCTACCTGTAATCTTATTTTTCACTTTCAAACACTGAGATTCCATGCAAAAAGAAAACTTGGACTGGTTTCAGCAATGACTGGAAAAGAAATGAAGACATTTTCAGTTCACATTTTAGGCTAACGAAATCATCAGGGGACTTCTAAATTACATAGAGGCATGAAAAATATGTGATGGTTACATGTGTATTAAATAGTAGATTTTTATGACAAGTGCAATAACATTGGGTTGCTTAGTGTACTGTCTGCTAATCCATCTTTATATTCTAGTGACATTTAATACAGAATTTTTATGCCAGTAAAGCCCTAGATAAGAAGCGTTTACTGCTTTGCTTCAGTTTACATATTATTTTTTGTAAATTCTCTGTATTTGTAAATATGAATACTTATTTAATATTATGATATACACTCAGTCATTAAGCAATTATACGTTTTCAGTAATTATAGAAATTCTACTTTTTTGTTATCATTAATTTTCCAGTATGCAAATTAACAAGTTTAATTTTTACAAGCAATGTAACCAAACATATTTTTTCTAATAGTATTATCAATTAAGATTTCACAGGATGTGAGCAATATGACAGGAGTTTATTGGATACATTTATATATTTCTTTTCTTGCACCGTATGCTTTGATCTTCCAATAATACAGTTTGGTCACTCCTCATAATTCTAAGGGAGGGAGGCTTTTTATTTCTTTTTTGATATGCACTATACCACGTGGGTTTATTTGTCACAGTAGTTGCAAAACCAGTTATAAACTTAGTATCACATCACAGAGGGATGGATGATATCAAAGAAGATACATAAAAGTCACTCATCATCATGGTGCATATTTTTAATAGAAGTAATAACCATGTCTGATGTTAAACAAGCTGAATAATGAACAGATCCCAAATGGCTATACTAAAAAGTGTGAAACAGCGCCAGCGGTTTGTGAGCAATAGGGAACTGTGATTTGTGAAATGCTTATATGCTCTATGACAAAAAAATGAACTTCAGACTGGCTGTCAGATGAAATCTTGGTCTGTGGTTATGAAGATGCAACACTGTGTTTGTCTCTCCCTTAGTTTCTGGAAGGACTGCATAAAATTAATAAGAAGCTTTCTTTTCCAAGGGATCTTCTTATCTTCTTGCCTAACGTTTTAACTTTTTTTTTCATGGTGACTTTAGAAAATGGCATTATATAATTAACATTGAAAAAGTCAATGAAATCCATTATTTCACTTTTAGACTTATTCAGTGAAGATAGTAATAGTTAGCATCTCATATGTCTGTTACAGTAAATTTATCTGAAATTTAAATTTCTCTGAAATTTACTCTTTGCATAGACTGAATTTATCTTCCATTAGTTATGCTGGAAATGTTCTTGGACTGCATGAACATAAGATAGAATATTTTCATCTGCCACAGAATCCAAATTTTTAATGGCATTTCAGTTTAACTTTGACATTTGCTGCTTTAATTTTAAACCTAGACATGCCAAATGTAATAAGTAGTCTGTGCAAAAAATACAGAAGAATGATAGGGTGAACTGCACTTTAGCTGACTGCATTTGGGCACAAATTCGTGTCAGGAGAAAGAACGAAAAAGTTATTATATTTCTCACATTCTTCTGATTAGGAACAACTTTCTGTAGTCATTATTCATTCTTCACAAAATTTACCTAAGATTTCCGATGCAAAAGCACTCTGTTCATCTGTGTTTATGCCAGATTTTGATTAAGACTCTTGGGTACTACTACAATATAAATAATTAATAATTACAATTATGCTAATAATGTGAAGTTTGAATGCACAGGAAAAGGAACATTAGTATTCAATTTACTGTTGATCTGATTAGCAGTCAGGCTTTCTGGAATCAACAGTACAATGACAGGTAAAAATCAGTGTAATTCTTTTGGCAAAACAGCTTGTGAATTTTCATTATTCTTGCCTTTATTTGGAAAAAAAACCCCTCCCAAAATACTAATTCCTTATAAGTCTCTATTTTTTCTGATATGGAAGTTTCATGCAGGTTGAGTAGTTGAGTAGGGTTTTTGATGTCATTAAAGCTTGTCATCACAAACTGGCAAAAAAATGCCTATTTTTATTTACTATTTGACTTGCACTTCAACATTTTTAGTACTTGCAACCAAAATATTTGTTCATATCATTTGATTTGGCAGTTGCATACAGTACAGATTATATAAGGAATAAATAGAAAGCTATGATGTTGCCACTTTCTTAAACACCTTTCATGAGAAGTTTCAAAACCTTAATAAAATAATAATGTCAGAAACATAAAACACAACCAAAACCAAGCGACAGAATTGAACCTTGGACTATGACAATAGACAAATTACACGTCACAATAAATAAGAGAACTAATGTAGAATTTTTCCCTGTTGAGAATTCCTAGAGATAAAAAAATATCTGTAGTTATTGACATGGATAAAATATTTATTTAAAACAATGTCTTGGAATCAGTCCCTTTTTAAATTTTCCTAAAACCCCTGGGTATGGTGAGCTATTAAAAAATTGTCACAGTGGGTTTTAGTTGGTTTCAGAGAAGCTATTAATTCTGCTGGAGAAATGATTGCTTTGCTAACATATTGGATCTATGGTTTTGGTCAACCTGCTCATTAATTTCTAAGCTTTCATGCACCTTGTTCTTAAATATGCAAATATTGATTAGAATTTTCAGTGGAAAATGGGCATTTACATGTAATTGGTGCAGAATACCTTGATGACAAGCTCATTCCAGCTCATTATTACTGTAAATAAACATTCCTGGAATTCTAGACGTTGCAAATGAGTTTGCCACTGCAATCATCTTCCATTTGCTCCAGCATGATAAGGGATGATCAAACAGCCAGTAATGAACAACTTCAAGAAAAGCAAACAACAAGCTATATAGCTCTCCAATTATAAATAATCTTCTTCCTATTAATAATCTTCTTCCTTTGCTATACAACTGCAATTTCATAGTATTTATCGATGTTTTGATTACCATTTAATCAAAGAACTGGTGTTTATAGACCTGCCTTCAAAAAAATGACTTACTGTTTCTGATTAATTTTACAAAAAATTAATTAACAGAAAAGTTAAATTCTGTAATGCAGGATGGTGCATATACACTGTGATTGATATCCAGCTTCAAAGTCATACACTCCTGAATAGTTTTTCCTCCTTGCTTGGTACTTTAGCCTGTGAACTCATCCCTGAAGACACTGGCAATATACCAGAATAAACAGGGAATTTCAGTGTGCTTTGTCTCCGCTTCTGCCTATGAAGACCATTGAATTTCCAAATATGCGTTCAAAATTATTATCACTGAGCAAAGGAGTACCAAATTATTATCCATTATGAGCATTTTTAGAGTCCTGTTATCCGACATTTATGGAAATCAAAGGGTGTGTAGAAATGTAGAGGTGACCTATGTTTGACAATATAACCATCCAAAAAGATCAGTAGAAAACTCTGGAAAAAAAAGAAGCCTTTACAGTTGTTTTCACATAGGAAGAGGGTGATATAATTCATTGGAAAGGATCAAAATTAAGTACTTTTAGATTGTGGAACTGCTTATAAGAGTATGAGGGATATGAAGGTTTCCTGAGCTCTAGGGATAAGATATAATTAAAGGACTCTGCCAGGATTAACAAATAAAATAAACTGACTGAGAAGGCAGGTTTGATAACCATCTATAAAGCCTAGACATGGAGTGGTAACCAGAAAGCCATAATGTCCCTACAGGCCACCCTCATAACACGGCATTCAGGAGCAGTACTGAAATAGTGTCACAGATACTTGTACATCTTTAGTGGAGAAACAAAACAAGGCAAACAACAACCCCAGAAATGGTCAGTGTCATTTAACTTTAGTCATTTAAAATCAGGTGTTTAATTTTTATATCCCAGGCCCTCATCTGTAACAACATTTTGACTCATCTATTTTAGGGCCACTATTTTACAAGGGCCATTGTTCAGATGAGAGTTATTTCTCTGTTGGCTGTAAAGGAAGTCTAAAGTGAGTGGTCCTAAAACCAAATCTAATTTTCGGATGGTTGAATCAGGGTGAGTAAATCCATCCATGTAAGACTAATCACAGTGGGCTGAGAGTTAAGCACTATTCCTTTTGTAGGGAATCATTTTTTGCTATAATAGAAAAATGTCTGCAGTGGTGCAGAAGCTGCATATCTGGGCTAGAGTAGTAAACTGGCATAACACCTGAGCCTCAGCAAAAATGTGCATGTGTATCTGTGTGTGTGTCTGTATGGGTATGCATATGTAAACCTGCAGATAGCCAGCCCTGTATGTCACTCATTATGCAAAGTGTAGATTCAGGAAAAGGAATAAAAATGTTATAGAGTCCTTGTCACTTCAGAGCATTTATCTGGACAGAAAAGCCTGATAAGTACTGAGGAAGAGGAGTGCACCCCGCATGGGAAGTTCAAGGCTGATGCCCTGGGGAATGATGAGATTGTCTTTAATGTTTGTATTACAGTACCATCTGGGACTACTAGGCTTGGAGCTGGAGCCTTCTGTGGCAAGTAACATGCAAACAGCCAGAAGGTATCTGCCCTGGATTTGTTATAATTGAAATTAAAATACAAAGGACAGCAGATGGATATAGAAAGAAAGGGGGGGGGGGGGGGGGAAAGGGTGGGGTATGGAGAGGAACAGTGAGATAATACAGCAACAGCAGCCAAAACACTTTCTAGTTTTACATTGCAGCAAAGGAGAGGTTTCCGAAGAAAACAGAAGGAAAGTGACCTTGTGCCTTTCTGGATGTTCATAGGCAACTGTCCCTCAATGCCATCTCTCCCATAGAGATTCTGGAAGCAAGTGTGAAGGTATTTTAAAATCCAAGCAACTAAAAAACTAAGAGATGCATGTTGATGAATTCAGATTGTGGGTTTAAAGGGAGAAAGAATGAGATCTCCTGAGAATTTATAGGTAACATAAGCATAGGCTGTGCTGAGCTTTGGCAGTAACAACAGGTATTCCATGAGGTTCATTGAACTGAACAGAAACTGTGTTAGCCAACATTCATCCAAATAGGTTTCTTGACACGTAATTATAATTCCAATTATTTCTTGTCTTTCAATTATAAAAAGAGGAAATCTTCAGTATCTTTTTTTAAAGTATTTTACTTGTAATTGCTGATATGCAACAGGAATGCATTTATAAAAACTGAAAACACTTAAAACAATTCAGTTTGTTCATAAGTTGTACAATCACCAGTTACCACACTCTGAAACTTGTTTTGGAGAAATAGTTAAATAATTGAAGGGTAATTAACTGGGCCCACTCTAATACCTTCATTACAAAACAAGAGTGAGAACATTAAAGCTGCTTCAAAACTTACTTAATAACTATTCTGGCCTTCAGAGGTTTTTTTTTTTTGAAAGCCTGACAGTCTGAGAATCCATTTAGTGACCTTGAATTTGAAGTTGCTCTGTCACTGCTAGATTTTGTGCCATTTAATCAGTTATAGCCTCAAGAACATCCTGCAACGCAAGTGACACAAGGTAATTCAAAGCTGTTAGATAAGGGCATCCAAGGCATTAAAAGCTTTGGGCTGAATTTTTAACGCATGCCTCTTCTATGTGCTTGGGCGATTTTGACACGCACAGCTATGCACATCGAGAAAAAGAGAATACACTAGAGACCCTTCAGAAAACTATAACATGAAGCATTGATCCCGAGGGGTGAACTTCTGGTCTTAGCTCTGTAAGTAAAGCAGTAGATTAACTTAGAATACATAATATCAAATGGAACATAAGGAATTATCTGCTCCATTTTCAGTGGATTTAGTACAAGTGAGATAGGCTTTTAATCTCTAATAAAATGGAAAACAAAAAAAAGATTCCCATTGTCTTTCTGCCTTGTATTTTCCTCTAAATTCTTTAGCCTTTATAATGGGGGCAGAAGAGAAATAGTCAGAGGTATAAGATCAAATGTCTTTAAAATGTTAAAGTGAAATTTGTTTATTTGGTTGTCAGAATTTTTCACCGATTATTATAACTATGAAAAAACATAAATATATCAGCAGTGGCTGAAGTAGCAATGTCCATTTTGTGGAGTGCCATTCTCTCAATCTGAACTTCCACAGCTATTTAAAGAGTACTGCTGAAATCTATGAAGTATGATGAAATGTGTTTTAACTGACAAGCGTTTGATTAACTGAACTGAAATGTCAAATTATTTAATATGTGGCTTACCTTTCACTGGCATTATCAACAGTGGTTCAAGCAGTGAAACTGCTGGACTTTGTTCTAGGTGGTATTTGTCCTCATTTTAAACTGAAAAGAAAAATAAATGAGGCAGTCAAGGCTAAGAAAGGCAACAAAGACATACTTGGCCCTGGCGTGAACAAGAGCATGTAACTTTACCAAGTTTTGCTGTATATGAGTTTCTGGAAAGAAGTAGAGATAAAGTCTGTGGGCTCGCTGTTGATCAGAGAGCAGAATAAAATGTAGCATTTGAAGTCCTGGTGTAATTTGGTGTATGTTCACACAATTGTGAAATTGCAAGCGATTGAATTAGTCATCTTAAAGGCTTTCTGGCTGCCAACAAGGATGCAGCAATGGTCATACTTCAGCCCATCCAAACAGTAAAGCAATAATTAGGTTTCAGGACAAGGATGAGCAGATGTTTATGTCCACGATCTCAGTCCTGAGGATTCCCGTCACCATGGTTAACAGCTGTCAGTAGAGACATTACTGAACAGTGGATGCTGAGGGAACTGCTACATACAAAGGTCATATTTAAGACTGGATGCATTTTGAGAGGAGGACACTATACTTAGCACTGTGTTGAAAATTTTCCTCCTTAGCACTTTGTAGAGGCTGTGGAGTCCAGGAGAACTTCACAGGGAACTCTCCTTGGTGTCCTGCCATCATATGGCCATCACAGCTCTGTGGGGCTTGGGGATACAGTGTAAGGTGACTTTCTTCTGTAGCTATTGAGGAATCAAGAAGAGGACATGCACAATGGCATGGAAAATCAACTGATTTTTCAAAACTTACTTGTTCTCTACCTTGTATATACAGGCTTGACATTAAATCTCCAGAAATAAAAGGAAGTTATGAAATGCAGGTTAAATAACGGAATAATACATTCGACTAAAATTTCATTATTTACTTTATGAAAAATACTGAATGACACAAACGACAAGTGCTGGCATAATCAATTAGACGATATAGTCACATAGATCAATGTCTTTTCTTGCCATTTAGTATCACTTATTGATTTGACACCATTGTCTTCACAGACAGTTCTTAACATTCCTCTATTTATAAACAAACACACACTGTGGCAAAACTATACATTTCTGCATATTCTTTGTTATACATATTACAGAAAATTGCTGGATAGGGGATTGCTAATAAAGGAGAAAAAATTAATTTCTAAGGCAGCATTTTTTCACTGCTGTTAGATACTTGGACAACATTTGTCTTTGAAGTAATAGTAGGTATAAGACTTACTAGACCTATTTCATCTTCCATGTTGGATACAGAAGAGGGACCTGAATGGGGAAGTATTGAACTAATGAAAACAAAAGGATTCAAAGAGCCATTATGGCCATATTGTCACTAGGTCTGCACCTTTAGACAGTTCTGAACAAAGCTATGTTCCTTATATCTTTTCCTCGACTGGAAAGCAGGCTTTTAATTTCTGCTCTTTTGAGTTTATACTTAGAGTGTTAGCATCACGCAGTCTTGTCCAGTGTTTTAGCACATAGGAACTTCTACTGTGCCTTTTGATTGTACTGATGTGTTCAAGGTGCACCTAGAAGCAGATTGGGAGTGTCCCTGAAGCAATCTGTGAAGTGATGTTTATCAATGAAGACTTTCTCTAGTATTGTCTCCAACCTGAGGTTCCTTGAATCTCCAAAAACTTCTGACAAACTATTAAGTGTTATTGTATCTGTGTATAATAGCAGTGGACCATTATGGTAAGGCTTTATATTTTCTTAGATGCTAGAGAAGAACACACTTAGGGGGGAATAGGGGCTTATTTCTGCAGTTCAGATATGTGCCATGTGAACAGAGATGTGCATTGTGGGACAGGATAAAATACAATTTGGCATTGTATTCTTTTGAAGGCAAATATTGTCTCTCAGAACAAGAGATACAGTTATGAAATGCTGGAAGCTCTTCAAAAGGGATAGGCAGGGAAGGAGAGGTGGTGGGGTGGCTTTGTATGTTAGGGAGTGTTTTGATTGTGTAGAGCTCAAAGACTGTGATGATCTGGTCTAATGCTTATGGGTAAGGATGAGGGGGAAGGCCAATGAGACAGATATCCTGTTGGGAGTCTGTTACAGACCGCCGAACCAGGATGAAGAGGTTGATGAAGTATTCTGTGGGCATCTGGCAGAAGTCTCGCAAAATAGACAACCCTTGTTCTCTTGGGGGTCTTCAACTTTCCAGACATCTGCTGGAAATACAACACAGCAGAGAGAACAATCTAGGAGGTTCCTGGAGTGTGTGGAAGAGAACCTGACTCAGCTGTTGAGTATGCCCGTCAGGAAAGGTGCCTCACTAGACCTGCTGTTTACTAACAGAGAAAGACTGGTGGGTGATGTGGTGGTCAGAGGCCATCTTGGGCTTAGCAACCATGAAATGATAATGTTCTCAATTCTTGAGCACAGCTAATGGATAATTAACTGTAAAATCTATCTAGAACTGTATTTGCCATAGACCCAGAAAAGGCTCACACAAAAGGTATGTCAGTGTTTAATGCCTTTTGGAGAACTGATTTTGCAGATGCTGAAGCCAGTGTTATCTCACAGCTTGCAAGACTGAATTCTTAATGTGTGACACTATTGAAGCCACAGGACAAAAATAACTTCAGCTTCTCAGACTGTTTTTGACTCCCTGGAAGAGAATGTTGCCTTTGGTCAGAGGTTTTAGGTTATATATTAATTTTATTATGTCATTTTCAGCAGTCTTACAGTGAAGGTGCCTAAGACTTCAGTGGTCCATGTAGACTTCTTCAGGAGTAATACATATGAAATTGATTTTATCTAGGCTATTGTACATAGCAGCTGAAAATTGCCTACCTAAAGTGCAATCACTAGTTTCATTTCTGCAATGTCTGCAAGTATTCATAGGGAAAATGTGTAGGTATGCTGTGTGATTATATAACACACATTGAACTCTGGCATCCCCTAAACAGTCCAACAGACCATTATGAAATATCAGGGAAAACTATAACTTATTAAAAGCCCATTCACTTCTTTAAACCAAAATACCCTGTGGCTAGAGTGTAGCTATGCAAAGAAATTCATCCTCCCAGACAAAAAATTCTGGAGACTCTCTTTTAATGCAATTTACTTTGCTGTGATAGCACATTACAAAGCCCTACTCCCCCTGTATTAACAGGTGGTGTTTCTTACTTTATGGAGAAAAATAACATGCAGAAGCAGGTTTTCACATCATTTGAACACTGATAGGGGTCAGACTGGTGACTCACCTTTTAGTCTGATATGAAAGAGAATTACATGAGGCGTTGTGCCTCACTCATTGTGCAGTTGACCGTTCTGTTGTCCCCAGGGAGAAGGGCTGTCAAGGGACATGCTGCCTGTGAAGGGATGCTTGGTCTCTACTGATGCTGGAAGATTCAAAATAGCAAATTACCTGAAAATTAGGATTAAAAAAACCAACATTTTTTCCTCTGTTTAGTGAATAGTCAGTGAAGTAAATAGGACAGCTCAAGAACAAGTTGTTACTAACATGCTTTAATAGGAATACAAGCTCCACCAACCACAACAGGTTTTGAAGTTATTAAAGCTTGCAAGTCAAAAAATAAATGTCTCCAAATTGATGTCCTAATCTGAAAAAGCTGACCTCTTTCTCATGTCAGTTGTCGGTGTGAGCATAAAAGATTTTTTAAAGTTTCAGTTTTTCCTTTAGTTTTAAGCACTTAATGCACATTTCAAGATTACATTAATCTGTTTCGGACTGAAAGATCTAAGTTCAGGCATCTAGACATGGGCTATTGACAGGAGTCAGCTGCGTGAGCTTCCTCACCTAGTGACATTTCCAATGCCCAAGGGTATTCCACCTGCTCCCCAGATGTCTCTTCTAGAAAGTTAGGATCGAAAGCAGACTGATACTCTTACAGAGCAGTACTAGGGATATATCAAATAGCACTGGATGTGTATGAGCAGCAGAACCCAACTGTACCAGACTGTAATAGAAGAGCCTAGACAGTGCACATTTAGGTGTTTTAGTCATTAAATGGATACCTTTCTAAATAACTACATGCGTTTGTGCTCAGTATGACTTCTATCTTGTTAAAGTCATCTTCTGCTACTCAGCTGTATGTAATGCTTTGGCAGTCCATGGGAACAAGCATCCTTACTGTGCCTTCTGCCTCACTGCTTTTAGGAAAACTTTTCTTGGAGCTGATAATGAGAACACACTCCAGCTTAATGGAAGGCAAGAGTGTGGAAATATTCTGTGGGTGCCAAAGGTCAGCATCTGTTTTCGAGCTTTTCTTGCTCTGGTGTTGAATCTGTAGTTGGATCTTTTTGTGCCTGAACTGAGCAAGGTGATGGAACTGGGCAGGCTGACTACTGTGCACACATAGCAGGTGACTCTACAGACTGATAATGTACCATGGTATGCTTCTTGGTGACCTCAGATAAATCTGAGGATACAATTCAAAGCTGATGATAGCATTTCATTTCATTGTTTTGTTTGTTTGTTTGTTTTGGGTTGGTTTGTATGTCTGTTTTTATAAATAGATGTTATTATAAATATATCAATTCTATGCCGTATGACCTACCCATGGTGATATTTACCCATCATTATTTACATCAGGATTCACCCTGTGCAAAACTATAGCTAGTGAAAGTCCATTCCTGTAAGTAGGGTAAAATTAGTGCTATACTAGTAATCAAATGACTACTATAGCACTGCCCTAAGTAAGAAAACATTGCAGGGATGGGTAGGAAACTTTCAAAAGACCCAACAAATTCTCTTTTGCAATAGATTAATGGTGTATATAGCATATATCATATTTAATGTATACTAACTATCTGTACTGTAAAGCAAACTGAGAGGATAGAAAGCATACTCTGGTTAATGAGGATTCTGTCTCTAAACCATTCTTTGGTCTTGAATCACTTCAAAATCCACCTGGTAGTATAAATTTCCTGACTGATTTCCAGAATTTTTGGACTGCAGGGAAGCACTGCCCATACCAAGCCAAAGCATACTCCATACAGACACCCTGTGCAAGGGAGATTAAACCCCAGAGGAAAACCTTTTGAACAGTTCTAAAAATACTATCTTTCTTATTACTCTTCTCTGACAAAACAAATTACTAATATTTGCCCTGTGCAAAGACTCCAATAGCATTGCAATGGGGAACTTAGCTGCTCTTAGACCAGAAATCCACCCAATAAATCCAATAAAAAAGCACAGAAGAGCAAAAAAGAAGGTATTATTCTAATACATTTCAGGTACATAAGCATGCAAGTGTCAAGCAGTTACAGGGAGATGAACAAGATGACCTAGACTATATGTCTTTTCTTCTCTATCAAAAATTGTTATGGTTCTATAATTAGATCAAACAAAGTCATGCTTTCTTCAGCCTGGAAGTGGTGCCAAGTGTTATCAGTACGGGAAGGCAGGACATTTAAACCACTCAGGCAGGTGAAGTCACTGTCACTGATATTATTTTCCTGAGTGCTGATAATGGCTGTTCAGCTAATCCGGTTCATAGACTGCTTTGCTATATTGTAATGTTATTTGCACCCCTGGAAGACAGCCACATGCTATTGAAATGATTCTAGATAATATTTCTGTACCAGTTCTGCTTCAGTTGACCTGACTGCAGTGTTATCAAAATGTACAGTTTATAGAATGTAAGCTATATTTGGTGTCTCCTTGATGGAAAAGAAAAATCAGTCCATAAACTTAGTGACTTCAATGCATAAATACAGGTATTTTTCGTGGATGCAAGAAGGAGCAAATTCACTTTGGGGGACACTTTCTTTTGCATTGCTATTTTAAAGCTACAGGTTGCTAACGGACTATTAATTCACTTATGGACAGAGCCACCTTCATGTTTGACCCAATCTCCTTTGTGACAGGCTAGATGCAGGCTAATGGGTAGACTGAGTTTGTATTAACATAACCAAGAAAGCTACTGTTAACATTTTTAACATAAAACCCTCAAACCCAGAAAGATATAGAGAAGCCTAACAACCCAGCTGTCAATCAAGGAAGTGTTGTATGATACAGTATGTTGACAAGTGCCCTACTTATGTGTAACAAAACCTTTGTGCTTTACTGAGTTCAGGTGAATCAGGGCCAAATTCGGTAGAGCACCTGATAGAAGAAGTTGCAAAAAGGAGATCCTGGTCTGCTCTGACTAGTACATAGCCAGGCGTTGTCTACATTAACAAGTAATTCTGTGTAGTTCAGGTGGATCTGTGACTTGAAACAGTTGGTTTTGAGACATGTACATTGTCCTTGTTATTCAGAGCTTTTGCTTTGGACAGGATCTAGTCTGCTTATTTGGAGCAGCTGAACCCACCACATGTGGTTCAAAGATGTTTGCAGGATAAACCATTCATTTTAGACCTTTATGCTTTCGTTAGTGTTTGGAACACTTTTGGCATGCACCCAGGGCAGGTCTTCTCCTGTAGTTTCCCTTGAAAGAAAGCCAACTGCGTGCACTGAAGATGCAAACCAATGTGAACCAAACCAATGTCCAGGAAGTGGAGAAAGGTTTTAGGTTTGCTTTAAAAGCTCTACTGATTTGATCCAAAATGCTAGTGCTGAGATAGCCGTGCTCTCTGAAGAACCCCTGCTTGAAGCCTGATTTTTATTTCTTGTATAAATAAAGAAAAAATTATATAAAACATGTGGCTATTTTAAGTTTCTCATCTCCGCACTGCAATTAATTTCATTTTGCCTTAAGCTTCTCAAGTCTCTTGTATGAAATGCCCTGGCTGAAACGATTTGACTACAGATACTGTTATACCAGAGCAATGATTACACTGTACTTGAACACAAGGTTCCAGAATCTGGTAAAAGCATGTCAGGAGCTTTCGGGTTCCTAGAGTCCAACTAAGCCTTGACAAGTCAAGACACTAAAGGCACAGGTTAATGAAAGTAAGATGAACATAGACATGGGAGACCGCTGTTGTGCATGAGAATACTAATTCAGAATTCCCATCTAATTGTTTTGCTAGAGCTTGCAAACAAAGGGAAAAATAAGCTTAAATTCCACTTAAAACTGTGGCACAATCAGACAATATGCAGTCCTTGCCCTTCCTCCAGTAACTTTGAAAATTTTCTTCATAATCTGCACACTGACACTCATTGTAAATGGAATTCATCTCAGTGCAGAGTGCTAGTCAAGCTCCTAATTTTTGCCCAAGGGAGTGCAGAGAATCATAAGCAGGTTTTGTGTGCAGGGTTGAATTTCATCCAAAATTAGATGCCAGTGTCACATCATTACATTTCAGGGCAATACAACTAATTATCAAATGCAAGATCTGAGGAGAAATGAGGTAGCTTCAGAAAATGTCTTGATGAGCAATTAGTGAAAGAAAAAAAAGATTTTTTGGTTCAATATATGATAAATTTGTGCTCAGGAATATTATTTCTAAGTGAAGAAATTGGGATAGGTTTATGCCTGTTGTATGAATATCTTATTTGCTTTGTCACTTTAGTTTTCCATTATTTTATTGTATCCTGACTCCTTTTTTGTTTATGGGAAATATAAGCATGACATTAATTTCATTATCCTATTCTGCATGCAAGTGTGTCGTACATTTGCAAATGAAGTGGTAAGGAGAAGCAAATTCAGTAAGAGGGTTTATTATGCATGCATAACCAAGCAAGTGCTTGTTTTAGAACAGTACATCTTGAATAGCTGTGATAAGAATTGCCAGGATTTAAGTATGAGTTTTATGAATAGAAATTTTTTTAAAAGTAACTACTATAGAAATTACTTCAGTTCATTGCCCTCTGCATGTTTTATCTTGAGTAGCACCAGAAACTGTGATATTCATTATTAGAGAATTAGGTATTCATCATTAAAAATCTGAAACAGAGAAACAAGGGACAAATGTTGGTATTATTAAAATACGTAGCTTGTCATAAACTCTTATTATTGTAAGTAGCTTCCTTTTTTATGGCATCTTAAGTAAAAATGAAAAGAACTGCAAAAAGATGTTTTTCAGCACTAACCACAAAAATAAAAATCTTGAGAACAAGAATTTCTTACGTTCAAACTAATCTAAATTACTTGTTCCCATAAAATATGCACTTTGCTATAAATTCCAAGATATTAATACTTTGCATTAAGTGATGGAACCATAAGTTAGCTTGAAGTGATTTGTGAAAATGCAGCTCATTAAAAGAGCCGAGTTGGTAGCAGAGATAGTAGTAACACTATTTCTCCTTATGGCATAGCATAATGTTGCAGCATTATTTTTAGATTTAGTGATGCCAGCTTCTGTTTCCTGTAAAGTCACACTTACGTATCTGAGCTCTGGTTTTAGTTCATAATGCAGGTGATCTATCCTCAGTGACTCAGTGCTATATGAATGATACTAATGTAGAAATTAATCACAATTTTTTTTAATACAGAAACTAGGGTGCATACTGTATATAATATCATAACCAATACTGATAATATTATATTTATTGATATTCTATTAATATTAATATTAGCATTAACAATAACATTTTTATTATATTCTTGTACTAATGATGCAATAGTATAATAATATAAAGTATGTAATATGTATAGTAGATGGAATTATAGTATGGTTTCATAGTCATACTATATATACTGTATTACATAAATGATACATCCTGTATAAACTAAACAGAAAGACTGAAGCATGTATATCAACATGCAGGGTTATTTTTTTCACCTAGGTCAGTAGCATGAAGTTTTTCTTTCTTTCATCTTTCATGGTTATATTTTCTCCTTCCTTATTTTCTCCAGTGCCTTGTCATTTGTTCTTTTATTTTTCAACCATCCTCATCTATGTCATATTTTTCCATGCATTCTAGATAACTTCCCTCACTAAATTATTAAAGATATGGCCATGCAGTTCACTGGGCTAAAGCTGGAATATGTGGTGCTGTTTCTGGCACAACCACAAACCTTCAGGCAAATCTTATTCACGTCATCTGACTGCTTGCTTTCACTTCTTGCACAGTGCTAGAAGTGTATACTGTAGTAGTGAGCTCCTCTGTCCTCCTAGTGATTAGAAAAGGGACACAAATAAATGCAGTGCCATGTTCCCAACTTAATTCACCTTGTGTGGGCAAGGCATGAAAGAAGTGACACTAATTTTGTGAGGAATTTCCTAGCTTTTAACTTCAGGAAGCCATTGAAATCCCTGAAGGAAGGACACATAAAGCTCCATTTTTTCTCTTGGTGTTTCCTAATATTGTTCCATTAAACAGGCTGGATTTATGCTGGGCTCACAATAGGCAGCTGTGAAGTCTAATTCAGCTCCACAGGTTCTAGCATGAAGCAATGTGCCTGCAAGTTCAGTGCTGCAAAGTTGAATATGGTGAGGCCAAAGTCCTACCACTGCATTCAGTGAGGGAGTCAGTCAGGCTTCAGCATGACATTTTGAATATTAAATACAAGCTTATGCAGCCATATGACAAATAGACTTAGAAATTAAGACAGAGATGACTGTTTAAATCACATACAGACACAGTAGCTTTTTTATTTCCCTATATAAAACAAATACAGTAATTCTGGCAAAACTTGTCAGAGCTATTCAGAATAAGTCATTTGGAAGAGACAAAAATATCGTACAGAATTCATAACTGGAAATACTATATAGAGGTCACTGAATATGGTTGCATGTCCAGCATTTAAGAGCTGTGTTCCTCTCAAATGGGGAAAAACAAAATTTGCAGGACAGCAGTAACTGTTATTTTGATTCTCACCTGGTCACCCCTTTCATGATGCAAATGAAGGCCTGATTGTTTTTAAATCACTGCAGACTTGCCTCCCAAATGTTCTAGTTATAGCCCTAATGAATCAATCCAGAACTTCTGCTTTAATAATTTCATATGACATAGAACTTGTATTAAAAAGGGGGGAGATTATCTCCAAATACAGGCAATAAGACCTGCCAAAAATATTACTCCCTGGACATTTCTGTGGCTCGCTTTTGTTCCTTCTCACATGTGTGGAGAATGGTTGTAAATGCTTGAACTACTGAGAGTGCATGTCCTGTCAGAAAGCTCTTGATATTAGTGTGAGCCAGCTCAGAAGAATCCACCTTCATATTAATACATCAGATCTCGTACTAGACGATTTTCCGTTGGGTTTTCCTGACATTAAATTGACACTGTAACAGAAAGCTGCTCAGGGATGAAAGTTAGACCAAAATCAACAGTAATGGAAATATACCAGATTAAATTGCTTTAAAACAAAATGTAAACAGTGAAGTGTCAACGGGGTGTATACAAAGTAATGAGGTTTAGAGACTGAGGCAGTGGGAAGTTTGTGCAGAAGGAAAGTAATTAACAGAACACCATATAAAATAGCTGCCCTAAACTTATTAATATAATTGCTATGCAAAGCTTTTATTTTTTCTCCTCATCTGCGTTAACTCTTTGTTAAACTTTTCATTCATGCTGTAAGTACCAACTCAGTCTGAAGTACCTAGAGGTTTAGAAATTACATTCATATCGATTACAGGCATAGACATGATGTTAACAGTGAGTGTGGCCCCCAGACTCTCTCATACTGTAGCCATTCAGTGCAGTTGCAGTGTACTAGAGGTCTACATTGCTGATAGAATCACGGAGTATCTTGAGCTGGAAGGGACACATAATGATCATTGAGTCCAACTCCCTGCTCCTTGCAGGACTACCTAAAACTAAACCACATGAATAAGAACGATGTCCAGACTAAAACTGCTGTTTGTTTACTTCTGCTTTCGTACACACAGTTATGTAACCAAATATTATTCTCAGGAAGCCAGCAGCGGGTTTTTTTGTCTGTTGTAGTTTATTCAAGAACAGGCAGCTTACTATGTAAGTTTTAAAAACGGGGAGGAAATGTCTCATCATTAATTCATCAAGTTGTCCATTTTAATTAGATAAACAGTCTGTAATGGATATAAATTCACTCGGTTTTTAAGAAGACTGACTCATAAGAAATGTGACACATTAAGGCAGGAAATTTAATGATTGTGCTCTTGGAGTTGAGAACTATCCATTTCTTTTATAATAGGTGATGGTGAAGCCAGAAATACTCTTTCAAGTTGAGAGACACCTAGCTCATATTTCTGAAATCAAGAACCACTAACGTTGCACTATGTTCAGTAAGTTCATGGGATTAATTGACACCCCAGGAGGCCTCATGAAACAGCATCAAGCTGTAATCAGCCACTTGAGTTGTTGTCTCAGGAAGCCTCAGGTCTCCGTGACAGCACTAGAAGTGCTTGTTAAGTCTAAGTAATGTATTCCCAACCAGGTACTTGTGACAGAATGAGCTCTATGCTACACTATTTATTCATTTGCGGGGGAATGAAGATGGATCATCTTTTATTTGTTCAACAAAGTAGCTATTTAAGATCTTTTGTGCCCCAAACACTGACATATTTATTTTCAACTGCATGGTGTATTCTACAATGCTATTCCTAATACCAGCAATCATGTATGGTGAATTCAAGTACACAATAGATGTTTGCTGTCAATTTCGTGCCATATTAATCTGTTACTCAAAAATATCACAGTAGAAAAAATTAAACTTTGATTATAAACAAGTATTCTTTTTCTTTTTCACACCTTGGGTTATTTTTCAAATCTGCCTCTGCAGGAATATTTTCACCCTCCCCTTTAAGAATTTTAATAATCTCAGAAAATCTCCCTGGATATAAATTTTATCTTCTTTTGTTTGTTTTAGTTTTCCCTTACTATGCTTGTTGCATATTGATTTTATGCTTCCATTATAATTAGTGGCAAAACTTCCATTGACCTCAGCCACACTGGACTGTGATAGACCCTGGGTTAGAGACAGAGGTGACTGCATCTCTGATTTGTTGTTACCCAGTTTCTGGGGAGGGACCTCACCAGGAGGAGAGAACTGGCTGGAGCATTTTAGGCAAATGGTTTTAGATAGCCCTTCATGCTCTTTTGCAATATATCCTTACGCTGGGTGACAGAACAGCAAGACAAGTTGGTAAGTGGCACAGAAGTGTCCCAGCTGATTATAAGGAAGTTTCTCCACGCTCTCATGAGGCTGAGGGATTTCCATCAGTGATATATTCTGCCTAAAATTTCTTTATTTTCTATGAATAAGTAATCAAACACATTGAAGACTTGCAGCTGATTAATTAACATCACTACTGACTATACTGCCTGGCAAACACAGGAACTGGGAGGTAGGATCAGAGTTCTGTCTCCACTGTGGGTGGTAAGTTGAAGGAAAAGGGGGACAAAAAGAAATAAACTAAAAGCGAAATTAAAAAAGCCACAAAGTCATGCAGGATACCATAGGCTGAAAATATTCTGCTGTGTGCTCCTGGAGTTGGTGTAAACTGAACATGGAAACTGTGAAGAAAACCCCTTGACACTTAAGTCACATTCATCTACAGCAGTGCTCAGCATTGCTGCTGAGCCATCACTTCTTGTGTTTCTCCACTCATTTCACTAACGCATTCACTCCTCCCTGCTGAGGAGCCCTCCTCATGCTGGGCATAAAAATTAGCACTTTTATCTTGGAAAGACTCTCCTAGAGGAAGGTTAGAACTGTAGATGTGACGCAAGAATGTAGACATTGCACAGAGTTTTTGGATTAGTTAACGTGAATTCAATTTTAAGTCTGGAGGTGCTAGACAGACTGAATTAATGTATTCAGTCAATAATTGTTTTCATGTATTCATGTTAATTCTTTAAATATGTAAGTAACTACAGTCTTTTGCTTGTGGACATATTCCTAAGTAATCAAACAAAAGTAATTTTAGAAAGCAGTTATTTCGCTTCAGGTGCAGGTGATAGTACCAGCTGATTATTCCTGCTTGATGGCTTTTGAGAATGGGATGGCAAGAGTTTTGCTCTGGAAATTGACATCATGGTGCTTTAATATGTAAGTTAAATGCTCAGTTGTATTTAGAAATTAAATTATTTGTAATTGCCAGGTGTGCTGCAGGTTTAGCTTCAAGCCATAAGCATTTGGCTAAAAAAAGAGATAGAAAAAGCACTTCCTTCCTTCCTTCCTTCCTTCCTTCCTTCCTTCCTTCCTTCCTTCTTTCCTTCCTTCCTTCCTTCCTTCCTTCCTTCCTTCCTTCCTTCCTTCCTTCCTTCCTTCCTTCCTTCCTTCCCTCCCTTTGCCCTTCCTTCCTTCCTTCCCTCCCTTTGCCCTTCCTTCCTTCCTTCCTTCCTTCCCTTTGCCCTTCCTTCCTTCCTTCCTTCCTTCCTTCCTTCCTTCCTTCCTTCCATTTTTTTTTTTTCAATCAGAATGCAAATTTTATACTTTCATTTGGCAGGTGAATGAACGGATTTTTTTTTCTTTCCTTTGTCTCAGATCAGTGGAATTGCAGCATAAAACTACAGACTTAATAAAATAGTATATAGAGCTTTGCAACTTACATGGATGCATTTCTGGAGGGGCAGAGCAAGAGGGGTATATATGTGTGCAAATAACCTTCTTTTTTCCGTTTGGACTTTAAAGAGAAATTTGGAAGTCTTTCTTTTTCACTTGGGTAACCACAAATGCTGAAGAAATCCAAGCTTTCGTAAATCAATGTTTTGGGTTTCTGTTGGGAAAAAAAAAAAAAAAAAGCAACAAGAGATGCATGAAAAGCTAATGTGCAGAAATACCTTGATTTCTGGTTACAAACATGTCATCAAATGCTACATAAATGCAATGATGAGGTAGTATTTTACAGGGAAGTTTTAAGCAACGGTGGACAGTATAGATATAATTCAAATGTATTATTAGTGCTTATCCTGTAAAACATACTTCTGAAGTAGATTGCAAATAAAATAAATTTACCACTCTGGATTTACTAAAAGCTTATTAATAATTCATCATAAAGTTAACAATTATTCTCTGTTGCTATGAGCAATAGAAACCCACTGATATTAGACATCATATTGCATCTTTTATTATATTGAATTAGTCTACATGAACTGGCTTTAATATTATGGTATCTGCAAAGAAAGAGTCAATATTAAAAGAGAAGAGATGTAAATGTTTAATGTTATTGGTATTAAAGACTATAAAAAGCTATCTGATGTGATTACCCTGTATTTTATGAAAAAGGCACTTAATAAAAATAACAGTTCTAACACCTATAGATAAGTTGTGTGATAACTATTCCTGTGCTCGTAAGAAATGTTATATTTTCCTACACAGTTACTACATGATTGATATCATTACTGTAATGTACTTTTAGATAACTTAAATATAAAAGACACTGAATATAAGTTAAATTCTGTTGTGTTCTAGAGAAGAAGGGTTTAGGTCAAAATGTACAAAGATCTAAAATTATGTCAAGTAGGTTTCCTCTGAAAAACAGTGTCAGACAAAGAAATACAAGATCACACAATCTAATAGATGCAGTGCTGGAACATTCATTGTACTCTGAAAACTGCAAGTGGAAAAATGAGAATGGTAAGAGATAAATGGAGGACTAACTCTTCAGATTAATTGATAATATCTCACTCATCAGAAAAGAGCTAAAAGAAATGATCACTTGAAAGAGGAAGTAGTATGAAATAGTGAACAAATTGAAGGAATTGACTTTAAATGGAAGGCAGACAATAATATCACAATCAGATTCACTGAAAGACTCACATTTGTGCAGAGAAGCAGGTCTATAAGGAAAAAGTGAGCGATGCCTTTTTTTTTTATTTCTTCTGTTTAACAGGAACATTTTTTCTGCCAACTTAGATAAAAACATTTCTATTCTATCTACATTTTAAGGTAGTCATACTGAAATACATTTTCACTAAAGCCTTAGTAGGGAGTCTAGATTTACAGCAGTCACTCAAATCACCATATCTGCAGAGTAGCTGGAAACATTCTGAGATCCTCTATAGTTTTCTATCTTTTGAGTCTGACCCATGAGAATTTGCTTTTATATGCCTAGAATATAATCCTAATAGTAATAAAAATGCATTCATTTCCACTGTTATCCCAGAAATCATTTCAGCTTCTACCACCAAGTCACAACCCTGACAGGTTCTCAGGTTGTCCTTGAGTCACATCTCTTTATCTTTTTGGGGCTGTTCCTACAGTTATAGAATGTCAACAGTTTTGGGTTTGGTTTCTTTTAACGCAATGTTAGTTTTTGTACATTTTTATTTAATTACTTCATATCTAGAAAATACTTTCAAAATTAACAGTGAAGCTCAGAGGTAAAAAAGAGGCAGCATCACATATCATTAAGCAGATTTATTATAACTGTAGGTTTTCCTAAGTATTCAAATCAAATTTGGTTTTCTATTAGTATAGCCAACCACACTACATCACATAGTCCTCTTCATAAATGTATTATGGTCCATCTAAAATCGACATCCTCCACTTCAGTGTGAAAGTTGTTCTTGCTCTGTTCTGGTAATAATGAGAAACATTCTGGACTCCAGTGTAAATATAATGAAGGCTTTATGTACATTTGGCCTTTAGGCTTAAGTGTACCTCTTTCGGAAATTTTACATTCTCTGTATTCAAATTTTTTTTTTTTTTTTTTTTTACATTTATATCTCACTAGCTGGTTAATAGAGAGCAGATCCTTCATCATCTTCTGTTTCAACCAGGGGTTGTCTCAACTCAGGTGCAGAACCTTGCACTTGGCCTTGTTGAACCTCATAAGCTTGTCCAGGTCCTTCCGGATGTCATCCCAACCCTCAGGCATGTCAGCTGCACCACTCAGCTTGGTGTCATCTGCAACTTACTCATCCTACTGCCTATTAATGAAGATAATTAAACAGCATTGTCCCAACATGGACACCTGAGGTACACCAGTTATCGCTCATTTACACTTAATCCCATAATTTTCTGAAACTGGTGATTAGCTTTATTTCATATTTTATGTTATTTTCATTCTTGTTCTAATATCCTCTTTGATCTGGTTATTTACCCTAGAACTCTTGTTTCTGCGCTCTATGTCATTCCAGGCAATTCCATTCTAAAATTCACTTAAAGAAATTACATTTTGATAGTCACTTCCTTTAAGCTCTTTAAATATCTCTTTTTAAGGAAAAATGATCTAAGGTCTCAAATTCACTTTACTGTATACTTCTTTTAAAATTTAACTGAAAAAAACCCCAATTTTGTAGGTAACTGTCAGTTAGATACCTAATTCCCTTTGCAGGTCAACTCTCAATTGCATTTTCAGAAAATCTATTAGATGCAGTTTCTTAAGTCCCACCAATTTCTGATAGTCAGGAGAAAAATGTTGAATCACGTTGAAATGTTTGAAAAATACCCTCAACACCACAGCAAAGATTTTTAGTTGTTACATGATCCATTTATAAAATTGAAAAAGTGTTTAGAAAATCTCAAAGTACAAGTTCCTTATAAAGCTACCACAAGCAGCAATATGTCTTAGAATATAAAAGATTTGCTGAAGATCTGAATAGCCCTCCTGGAGTTTTCCTTTGAACTCATATGTTCTATAAGGCTGATTCCAATCAGCACTGATAACTTCGATAGAAAATAAATTAGGAATAGGTTTATGACTACTTAAAGTTATAGCTCTCTCTCTCTCCTCTCAGTTCCAGCAGGTTTGTACTCTGAAAGGCATGTAGGACCTGCTAAAAGCATTGCACTTCTCGGGACTCGTCATTCTAGTAGCAAATGGAAGGGCATAAATTGAAAATGTTGCAGTAATTGGCTGAGTGTGAAAAGTATGATAATGTATTTGTTTGCAGAAGTTAGGAGCTGCCCTCTATGTCAGCTGAGAATGACAGTATGGACTATTCTTGAAGAAAAAAAAATCCTTTGCAATAGATAACACTGTAATTCCTCACTGTAGACCCTCACTGCCAGAAACTATGCATAGAGTTTTCAAGGTGGAGAATGAGGTAAATGAAAACACTGTATTGCGGGATATTCCTGCTGAATGAAATTACTTACTTTCTAACTCAACAGCTAACTTGCGTAGAAAATTCTTTAGGTAAGACAGCAGAGTATTCTCTAGGGGAAAAAAAAAAAAAAAAAGCTTATGATGTTAGTTGCATATCCTAATATCAGGACATTTATGTGGTTCTCAAGTTTCACACTGCACACAAATACTTTGATTACTTCCTGCATTCTAGCACCTGCTACTGAGTTTTAGAGATCTTTTAAAATCTATTTTTCTGCAGCTGCAGAAGAAAATATATAAGGGCATAAAAATTACGTGCAGTTATCCCAACAACAGGTGAATGAGGAATAAGTGGTGAGTAAGCACTCAGAATGAAAGTTCTACAATTACTATCTCTACCCATCCATGCACAGGCCCTCATCATCTAGAGATGTTCTATCCCAGCCAAGGCAGTTTTACAGATTTCCCTTAAAAAAACATTATTTAAAATTGCTCACATAAATGATCCAATAAAATATGAACTACAGATTGAAATCTAGGTTGTCTACTTTAAGAATGTAGCTCATTTTTAAGCCTCTTACCCCTACTGTCCTGCTCAGTGCTCTCCCAGGTACATCTATATGTTTCTCAAATTGTGGGGGACCAAAACTACCTCAAAGGCTACATGTACACTTAAGTCTACCCCAACAAGCTGTGAAGCTTACTGATGTACAAAGGACTATCAGCCACACTGCATTCCAAGGCAAACAGGTTATGTCCACACTAGGTCTGAGTCTCTTCATGTCTGTGTGGTGACTTCAGGTATAATTGTTGCGTTTGTTTTTATTTCAGTCTGTCTGAAAAAGTGTGTGGGCTATGGTGAAACATTGCCTGGGTAGTGTCATGATGCTGCATGTGTTTTTTATGGCGTTCAAGTGTTGCTTGGAATGTATTGACAGGGATGCCTGGGCAAGTGCAGTTGGATGGTTGTTGGAAGACTATACAGGGCATGGAGTCTCATCCTTGCTGCCTGTAGATTGTGGTCCCTGAACCAAATGTTATTGCAGAACTGCACTAATTTTTATCTCAAATGGAACCACCAAGTTTACTCTGAAATGAAAGCCTGAGAATGAACTGTCACACCTGGAGTGGGTATGATGGAGGGCCAGGTTCCAGGAGCCAAGTTATTTGCTGGTGTAGATGTACCCAATAGTATTTTACAACTGACATTTTACCAATACTGAATCGAGTGGAATCATTACCCTCAGCATCTTACGTATAACACTACTATTAACATGTCAGAATGTGATTTGCTTTGACTTTCGTTGTTGACTTCCATTTAATTTCTTTTCCACTTTAACCTCCTGGACCTTTTCCCTTGCATCTGTGTTTACTCAGCTATTCACAATCTAGCATTGGTGAATGCAATTTCCCTCTCCAAAATGCAGTACTTAATATGTATCTTGCTGATTTTTACTTTTCTGATTTCAGACCATAACTCAAGATTATCACAATAATTTTGAATCCCAATCCCGGTCCCTAAAACATTTGTACGCCCTGTGCTGTTAATTAGTGTTAGTCAAACATTTCCTACATAATCATAGTTCATCTTGTCATCGAAGTCACCACTGAAAATGTATTTAAAATTCTTAGATGTAGAATGTAATTCTGTATCTTATTCACGCACTTATATTTGTCCTACTTCTCCTTTAACCTCTAGTCTGAGAATCCCCAAGAGGTATCTCAGGAGTTGCATCAGTATTTAATACTTGCACTCATATTTAATCTAGTTCACAGAATTATATTTAAGTTACCAACTCTAACAACTCTAATTGCTTATGTCCCCAAAGAGGGAGCAGTCTGTCACCTCCTGAGCTCTTCATTAATGTGAATTAGCTGTTCTGTCACTAATTTTGCATTCCAATTTAGAAATAGGTGACCAAAAGTGGGCTAATGATGTTATATTTTTCTCATGTTCTATTTACAAGCACCATGCATTTACTCCACCATATTTGTAGAAATCCATAGGTTTACAGAAAACTACCTCTGAAAGTTTTACTGTATATAGTGACTTATTTTTCACCATAGTCCATTTGAAAAAAAGCACATATATTTACTATCAGTTGCTGAGATAGGCAATGTGGTATTGTTTTGTCTAGATCAGCATACTTCAACAGCCATGCAGTCTATTAAATATCTCTTACAGACTGTGGGTTTAATGAAGGATTTCGAATTGACAAGGTGTCAGTGGCAACATTCTAGAAAACTCAGTTACGTGGAATTTTTCATTGATTTTCCCTATATTAGAAGATGAGATGTCAGATACCATTAATTGCATTTTCACAATAAGAAGCATACTGCAAAAGTAGCTGCTAAGTGAAAGCATTTCCAGCCTAACACAAAATAGTATTCTTTTAAAATTAATCCAATATATAAACAATTATTACAGTTATTTGCCTCTGTGGGCCAAATGAATGTGAATGTAATTTCAACCTATAATATGGAACCAATTTGCAGGCTTATAGGAAAAAAAATGCATTCAGGAGTTTTCTGCACTCATTTATCCTTTTCCAGTATACTGGCTGCACCCAGCAATACAGAAGGTCCATGCTGTCTAGTTCTTACCTACAACATATATATACATATATATATCCAATATATAAAAGCAGATATATTTATATCTTTATATCTACATCACCACTGACATCAGCTTATACTTACACTGTTGTTCAGAACTGCTATCTTACGTTAAATAAGTATACATGTTTACCCAGGCTATATGTCATTACTAAGTAGAGTATGATCCAGAGTAGTTTGTGAGACTGTCACACACGTATTCATTACCATTAGCAGTCCTCCATTCAAAATACATTAATGCGTCTTTCCTGTATCTGCACTGGTGTAGTCAGGCTTTCAGGATCACTTATGTTTTCTACAGATGTAATTCTACAGATTTTCTTTCATGTGATAGCATTTATTATGCCAGAATTGACCACTGGTCTCTATAGTCTTAGGGAGATATTAGCGGTCTGGATGTGAAAATTCATTTGCCAATGCATAATTTACTGTAGTTCTAGAAGTTCTTATGCCTTTGTAGAGAAAGAAAAATCCATGACCTTTCCAAAGCATGTGATGTAGCATTCAATTTCCCTGCATCTGATCGATAAGCAAGCAGGAAATTATATCTTTTGCCATGGTAGACAAGCATAATTAAGCAATAAGGCAATGGAGGTAGTTGTGATTATCTTAGGATGCACCTGGGAACTGCCTTCTTGCTATTTTAAAACATCTTTATGCTACAGGAACTGTATTAATTTCTGCTGAAAAAGATAAAGTTGGCAGCTTGGAATGCTCACAAGCAGCAGTTTCAGTTGTGCTTCACAGAGAGTAATGTGGTATGTTCACCCCAACAGGCTTCTCCTTCATCAGAAGCAAAGATGGAGCAGACTGTAAGCATTTACTTGATAGTTTAAACCTGGAAAAAAATCACAAAACAACAACAATAACAACAAAAAATTAAGCTTTGGTTGGCTGCCAGTGAATGCAAAACCTACATTTTTACCAGTTTAGAACAAAAATATGCTGCCCCCAACACTTGTCTTCCAGGGAGGAAGACATCTCTGCATAATTAATGCTATTGCAACCACATTCTAAGTTATGCATTTTAATTATTCCAAGGACCTGGTGAATAATTAATGCTAGCAAAACAATGCATCTGAAGCATAAGCTGAAAAGTATCAGTTTTTAATGGGCTTTGTAGATTTAAATAACTAATGAAAGCTCTTTAACTATTTGATTGCAAGAATATTTCCTCCTGATAAAATAACTACCATTATTGAGTAGCTTCTCATGTGGAGAAATGTCAGCTCAGGCTACATGTTTTCACAATTGGCCAATCTGAGTACACCACAGTCTACTAGCCCACCTGAGCCACATGCATGCAGGGAAGATATTTATTTGAATGTTTGCCCTGTGGGAGGGACTGAGATGTTATTGATATCATCTGTAAGATATAAAATAAAAATTCCAGGCACAGGATTCCTCTTTGACCTGCTGTCTTCATGTAGGTCAGTTCATTCAAGTTTCATGGGGAGATACAGAATTGAATATAAAGAAATACAATATATGATTCATTATCTCTGAGTTCAGCAATCTAAGAATTAAGGATGTAAGCCAGGTTAGTAATTTAGAGTCTTGCAGTTGTCGATGGAGAGTGATAGCACCTCTGGAGTTTCATCTCATCCTAAAATAGGTTTTTGAAATAGATGGGATTAATAACCATTTGGCAGTGGCTATCATTTTTCTGTTTCTTACAGAGGAAGGTTAGGATACTGCCTTAGAGCATACACCTAACTTCTAGACAGTCTAGTTTAGGCAAAGTTAACCTCACTATCAGCGACAGCCTCTAAACCACCATGTGAGAAAGACCTACTCACACTGACCTGAGGGTGTAAAGAGCTGGGTGAAGCAGGAGGATTCATAGCCCACAGCTGTACAAAGTTTAGTGTATCACATGACAAAGCAGCAAGGGTGCTGGTTGTCCAAGTTTCTGACTTGAAACTTGTGACATTCGTTAAGAAAGTCCTTCCCTCTCTGAAAGGCTCCAATTGTGCTTTCACGTTGGTCTTCTGTGACCAAAGTTTTGCCTTCACCCTAGTGTGATCCCTGGTGCAATGCTGGGCAGCATGATGTGCTAAGTGCAGGATGTCCCAGATGTGCAGCGTGTCCTGGATTTGGGGTACTCTGAGTTTGTCACATAAGGGTGGTGAAAGCATGTAGACAGCAGACAGCACTGACTGCTTAGCATGAAAAGTCTGGTAGCTAAAATTACCCATTTCTTTAGGTGACTAATATGATAACAGCAAATGATGAATTACTACAATCCCTGGCAATCCATTACACACACTCAAGTAATATCAATTTGTCAATACGAATATAAAATTAATAGCTTTTACCAACTTTTTTGTTTTCCATGTCAGAAGGTTGCTTTTTAAACTGTAATTTTAAATGTTTAAGAAAGTGCATAATAATAGCAACAATATCATGAAAGCCTTTTTAATAAATAAGGCTGGCAAAGGTTGCTGCCAATTTCAAATATCAGGTTCCTTATTTCAGTGTGTTATTTGGAGCTCAGTAACTTTTAGCTGCTATGTTTTAAGTTTTCTCTTTTTACCTAATACTATATATTGTATATACTCAATTCTCCAGAGTACCCACCTGAGTCACTATGGAGACATGGAAATGGACTATGTAGGAACTACTTGTGTTTTTCCTGATTTCAGCTGTATTTGCCTGAGACTGGACATGAACTAATGGTCTTGTAGTGATGATGTGTAAGTGGAGGTGTGTAAGAGTTACATTTAGTTTGTGTGGGCTGGATAGTGTGTCTCCTCATGTAGGTATGGGGAAGGGACAGGAGTGTCATGGAAAAGACTCTTGCTGAGATGGCTCTTCTGCTGGGAAATCTCAGCCAGTCATAGCTATCTGCTGCCTGGCCCTACTGAATATCTCATAGAAGGTAGAAAGCAAAACACAAAAGAAAATCTACCGTAGTATCAGACTAAACCTACATTCTTTCTTCTGAGCAGTAGTACCTAAAAGAGCAGACATGTGGGGGTGCAAACTGAGAGTGCTCTAATGGTTAACAGACTAATTCTGGGGGCTTATGTATTCTTCACTTCTCAGCTTCCATGCCCAGCAGCTAGGCAGTGTTCTGATGGTATTCCTCTGCACCCCATTCCTCTGTACTCTTCTTATTGCATTAACTACAGGTAGTAAGAATAATTATTCAAGAAACAGGGCAATTTTAACTATTTTATTAAATCCAACTTAAGACCAAAACTGGCTTAGTGTGTATGGTATGGAACCTGATGATCTAGCAGTCCTAATTGGTTTAATATTTTCTATATGGATGACAAAAATAACTGCTGAAGCATGAGTTAATGATCTCTAGCAAAGCATCTCCCTTTGTTTCTGCCTTTACAGGACTATGCTGAAAAGGAGAAAGCTGCAGCCAAAGCTTTGGAGGATGTGAAGGCTAACTTCTACTGTGAACTATGTGACAAGCAGTACCACAAACACCAAGAATTTGACAACCACATCAATTCTTATGACCATGCTCACAAGCAGGTAAACCTGCCAAATGTCTGTACGTGTTACAGCAGTCCATCTTCCCTTCTCATTGATTGTGGGAGATTTCTAAATTTGCTCAAGTAGAAGACAACTCATCATTTGATGTTTTCAATTTTAACATGCTATTTTTCATAGAAGTAAATTGTTAAATAGTCATTGTTTCAATCTTCAGCATAATTTCTTTTAAGTCCCTCTGACTGAAAGATCTCCATCTATAGTTTTAGATGTTCAATACCAATATTCACATAGAATTTGATACATTTAAATGCAGAATTACTTATAAACTAGAGGTGGGGGGGGGGGAAGAATCACTTCCTCAAATATCCAGGTCCCTCTTTTGGATGCAGAAGGCATGTGAACATGCAGTTTCAAGCTGGACATGCTGTTTCAAGGACAGAAAAGCAGTTTATTTTTTTTAAAGACATGTTTCTGAACTTGAAATCTAAGTCTCATCATTTTTCTCAGGGTGGAATTTTGCCTTGCATGCAGAACATAATATAAAATAATGGCTACTATTGAACAACAAGATATTGGATTCCTGGGAAAAGATAATAGATGCTAATTGTTTGTCACTGGTTTTGTATCACTTTTATCAGGTCTATGTGTGGTAAGTATATTCTACCCATATATGCTTATTATCCTTCTATCCTGTATCCTAGTTTTCCTCCAATTTTAACGAAATCCATATTTCAATTGTCATTATGGAAAGAAAATGCAATTACTTCACATAAACACTTCATAATTAAACAAATATGGTTTGCAAAGTTCAGGAATGAGCATTTCTGAACCTCTGATGTAACATATGCTAATCTAACATGTAAGATGTTAAAACATGTAACTAGGTACCCTAGACATCTCTTTTCCTCCTGTGTTTCTCCACGTGCTTACATTACACAGTTCAAATTCCTTTGTATTGTATGCATTTGAGTTGCCTGGATGTTAGTGTCTTCTGGGTGATCACACTTCTGGGTGTGTGGGAGTCAGGAGCTACCTTACAAATACGTGATTCATTTAAAAGTTGCAGGTATTTTTGACCAAAGACTAGAATAATAAATGTTGAGTAAAACAGTGCTAAAGGCAAAACTTCTCATTTTCACGGCAAGTAATCTTATGGTCTTTTGCAGTATTATAAGAGGATGTAAATTAGCCTAGCATTTTCTGTGTGCATCTATCACATCAGCACATTAACAAACTGACTAGCCCACCCATCATGTTGAACCATCTTGCTCAATTCAAGCAGCCCAGAGTCATCTGTCCATGGGTATTGATGGGACTCTTTTGGCCTGTCACTCCCAAACCAGAGCTATATACATCTAATGTATTTACGTATTAAATGAAAAACAATTCCTCACATCACCATTCCATTAATTAATCTATAAAAGTGGTTATAATAATACAAAACAAATACTTTTCCAGATTCTAAACATGTGACTCTAATCCCTGTAAATCCCCATTCGCTGCACAAAGAGGTTTTTTTCACCCTTCAGCTGTTTTTTTAACTCATCAGAAATTATTCTGAACTCAAATGAATCCATTTATACCCTTCCCTCTTCAGACACTCCCCCTGCAAAGAGCATCTTATGCAAAATAAACCAGCCTGCTTGATGTACCATCTAGGACTGAGTTGTTAGACATGGAAGATTTTCTGAGTTCTCTGTTATAAAAGGAAATGTTTAAGCAATAAGACTATTTTTAATATTCAGGTAAATTTAGTGCTTTAAAAGCTGCCAGACATAGTACTGGGAGCTAAGAGTGCATGGAAATGCACGACATATACAGAATATCAACTGGCAGTAGAGCTCACCCCATGTTGCCCTTTCAGATGTAGTTCAGAAGCTCAGTTAGTGCAGGATTAGCTAGCTACTCTCCTGATGTGACAGGGTAATTCAGTCGCTTCTCCCCTCTCACTTCTTCACTGCTCAGCCAAGTCTGGGAACAGCATTATTTTGCCTCTAGGAATAGTGTGGATGAGCCCTTTTCTCAGACTTTTATAGTCAGTCACAGAGGAGCCTTTATTCTTCTTACTTTTATCACAGTAATCTTCAAAGAAAACAAGCTAATTTATGGTTTCCTGTAGTTTTAGTTAGCTTAGTTTCAAAATGTTTGCTCTGGGAGGGATAGTAGCCACCAGAAAAGCTTCTTTATCCTAAGGTGTGTTTTCTGTTTCCCAGCAGAAATTTGAGTCATCTGCACAGATATGTTCTAAGCATCATCCTTCTGATGCAGAGTACATTAAAATGAGGGACTTTTATATCTCAGTAACCATAGAGTGTATGTGATTTCCCATTTAAATGTTACCACTTTGAATCTTGTATTAAAGTGCCAGCACTGTTTAGAGAAGATATAAAGGGAGAAAAAAAGTATATTGTACTGAGTACTTTGTCAGAAGTCTTTTGTTTTCCTTCTAGAGGAAACACATTTCATTCAAAGAATTACTGCTCTAATCTCCCAATAATATGGTTTTATAAAATTATTTCTGTGATTTGGTTTTTTATCTGTGATTTCAACCAGTTATTAAAACACAAAGTACTGAAACTTGGAACCAGCGTTTGGAATACCAGCCATCACCTTCCCTGTCCTCAGAGGTCTGCGCAGTGTTATGACAATCTGGCCTTGCCTACATAAATGGTCTTTCTGCTGTGTTAGGTTCTGCTAAAGCAGTATACTCAGAGAGACTCTCTCTGCATGCTATATACATTCATAATTACATATATAAAAATACTATGTATGTATGTGTGGATATATACACACATCTGCATCCAAAGAAAACGGACAGAACATCAAAGATCTCCCCTGCCTAGGTCTTCATTACCTTGTAACAGTGTAATGATCCTGGAGAGTCTCATATGATTTATATATTTTTGAGTAATATTGTCCGAGTATTAAGCATTTCTTATTTCTTTGGTTGTCTTAATTAATGCTGACAACATCCTTCCTGATGCACAGAAGTTTATAATAATTTTTCTTTGTTATTACCTGTTACTGGAAATTAATTTCTTTCAGTGCAAGGCTGAATAAAGTGAATTCAGAAAATCTGTTTGACTGGAAGACTGCACTCCCACCCAACTTTACCAGAGCTCTCTGTTGTTAAGCCTGATACTTAGCAAGGATGAGGCAGGAGTCTAGGTGACATTCTGGAAGCACCTAGTCTTTAATCACCATACAGGCCTGTGCATACACGTCTCATTGGCCCAGCACATACCTGCTAACCCACTTGAAATCAACAGCTTTTTTTCCTTTATTGTGGAATCTATGGCTTTATTAAGCCCTGGGCAGCAGTCACAGGCAGTAGCACATCTGGTAAATCTGCAGAATCTCTCATCAAGTATCAGGGTGAACCATTCTTGCTGTCACTTGCTCACCATGTGCTCTGATACAAAAGTTAACTGCATCAGAACCAATTACCTTGGCTCTTTCAAAACTATCTGAACACTAAAAAGGATAAGGATCCTGGCGTGAATTCATTCAAAACTGTTTAGTATATAGATAATCAATATAGGCTGCTGCCTGAAAAAGTAATATATGTGGATGTATGTTACATACTAAGCTGAAAATTATATGGAAGTATAGATTTTTTAATGTGGTTAAGTCACATGCCATCTATTCCATCTATAAAAGGAAGCCAAACTTGAGCAGAGCTGTCTATTTGGTAAACATTATTAAATGTAATCTTTTAATACCTCCAGGTCATGCATAGCATTCATCCATTCAGTTAATGTCAAAATAGTGAGAGCATTCAATTTTTTTATGAATAATCCTTGGCAATCAACAGGGCTTTTAGATGTCAGCAAAGGAGAAAATCACAAATCTGTTCCATGTGCTGCAATATAATAATTGTAATGATGATAATAATATTAGAAATAAGAAGCAAAGAAAAACAAGGCTGTATTGCCATCTTGGGGTTTCTGATGACAAAACAGGTCTTTTAGTTTTGTTGTCAAAATTTAGCCACGCAAGTTAAATACATCACATTCATATGAAAAAAAAAAAATCTACATTTTAGTTCTCTTGAAGCAAGTACTGTATAAGTAGGTGAACAGAACTTTCAGTCTACACAAGTTCACATGCAGGTACCTGTACCTTAGTATTTAAATCCATGCACACTAGCACTTGGATAAATTTTTTTGCATGGAAGTCTGATTTAGCATGTACAGCTGTGGGCACTTGCTGTTAAGCCTTTATGGAGCTTGCGGATTTAAACTGTAATTCAGGCAGAGATTTAGCTCCTGTTAAACATCGCAGCTTGCAAATATGCTTACATTTTAGCTAGTGTTGCCTCTACCACCTAGAAAATGCACAGATAAATGAACAGCGAGAAAACTCCAGGAATGAGTGTAATACTGAGGGTTTGTTCGTTCATCTTTAGGGTATTTTTACCAGCATCTGCATGTTTATTGGAGGAAAATTAAGTCCTGTAGGTTAGCCTTATGGTACACCTCTCCTATTGCCCAAATAATTTTCATTTGGAGGAAAGGAATCATGGTTTGGTGGTATCTGAGAGATTTCATATCATTATCTGGGAAATTAGGTAAACAGCAACACCAAGAAACCTTCTGGACAAAGTATCATTTATCTAGCTGTAAAAGCACACTAATCAAGCAGAAAGAGCTACCCCAGCATGAAGGTCCACTACTATGTGTGCTTGTGTAGTCTCCACTTTTTTCCTTCATATATAGATGGACTCATTGTCCCTCTTGTACTCCCACAGGGATAAGTCTACTGTCATTCCCTGCAGCTCCTGCTCCTTTTTCTCTGCATCAGGACACTCTGTGTTAAGAAGGGCCTGCCTTTTTAGGTCAAGTTTTTGCACATGAGCTCTGTACTCTCTGGCCTCCTTGGAAAATAACCCAAATGACAAAAGACCTCAGCATTTTTTGCTCTCAGCAAGATGTGCTGTCTGCAGCCATCAGCATTCTGCTTCTGTAACCTCACAAAAGTCACCTTTATTTGATGCTTGTTAAGAAATAAGTGCATACTCTTAATAAAATTTTCACATTTGTCACATCCCTAGTAAGAAAGCTAGAATCAGATTGTATACCAGATAAAAGAAAAGGAGTCAATAAAAAGAACTGTTAATATGATGTTAGGTTCCCTCAAACAGCTGGTTTATAAATGGACTTGAAGTGATAAAGGAATTTTGTATATGTGATAATTATTGTCCTCCTATTTTTATGTACCAATAGATCGCTATGCTCAAAAGCAACTATCACCTAAACAAGCTGTTATGTGTGTGTCATTTGGAGGGTGTATAATTAGACTCAGTCTTGAAAACAGTTGTGAACTTTCTACACACAGCCCCACAAAAAATAAATTAAAATATTCAAATGCAGAAAATGAAGGATGCCCAGATGTTTTACAAGGCAAGGATTTTAGAGATTAATTTTTTTTTTTTCACCTTCAGAACATTTACAATAAGTATCTCTAATCAGATTTGATGCTTCTAACACATAATCAAAATACTGAAAGTATGATGCAATGTGGTTAATAGTTTCTCAGATTTTTCCACAAATTATTCTTTAATTTCAGCGAAATGCCCATTTATTTTTCTCCTCAGGCAACTCTATTACCAGTTTGTGTTTTAACTCTCACCATTGGACAGTTATTTAGAATGATCGCCTGTGAATGTATACCCCTTGTCAGACATTTCTGATTCATCACAATATTTATTTTCTCTTGAATTTTGGGGGGTCTGATACTGAATTTTCAACTGTTATTTTATTCAATCTTCTACAATACCCATAGAGTTTCAATTTTCCTTGCTCTTTTTTTTAACCACATCTTTCTCTTCTCTTGGAAACATTACACTCTTTACATTTCTGGCATAAATGATGTTTTTCTTCATGTGAAAACCAAAGCTAAAAGCAAATAATTTATTTCTACAGTCTATCCTATCATTTTAGCATCTTTTTGCCTTAAAGACACACTGTTCTCTCTCTTGTTCTGAAACCAGTCATTTTCTTATCGTTGCTTATGCCTATGCCATTTACTACATTCTCTAATTTCTGTAACAGCTTCACACTTTCTTGGCTTTTCATCATACACTGATTTTGCACTGTGTGTTCTTGTTCTTTTGCTCACAAAAATTACTTCCACTCTCACTGTAACTGTTCCCAAAGATCAGGTTTTTGATAATTTCTTGCTGAACAGTTTTCATTTTCTCACATTGCTTTTCGCAGAATTAACTTTAAAAGTTCTTCCCATTCTTTCAGAACTACTTCTTGTGAATTACTCATCCCTTTCTTCTTAAATAAGTTTCAATTACAAACTACATTACTGCATGGTTTCTGCTGGATTATTGGATACAGAACTGTCTGTGATTCTTATAATCAAGGTTGGCTACAAAAAAGTGGTGATTTGACACTAGGGGGAATCAGGAGAAGAAGTGAGTATAGGAACTAACTATAGAAATAGGTGTAATGGACAGGGAGAGACAGAATCTACAAGAACAGAAAGGCATGGAAGTATCATTCTGAAATTAGAAGACAATGAAAGGTGTGTACAAGAAAGGGAGAAAAAAAAAAAAAAAAAAAAAAAAAAAAAAGAGTTACAAGACCAAGGACTTCTCTGTCCTTGAAACAGTATGAGTGTATCAACCACACAGGGTATATGAAAATCACAACTTTCACAACTATAATTCTGTTCACAAGAATGCCACAGATATTGTATTGGCACAAAATGTTGTATTGAAAATAGAAAGGACTTGCACAACATGAAAAATGGTCAGTGTTTGAAAAAGAGTAAACAATTAAGTGTACAGTGCTGTTGTTCATGTACAATTCCTGTTTTTACCATCAATAGGTAAGATCAAAATTTACCGGTCTGGACACTTCTTTCTGTTATTTAGAAATAGAGAAATCTTGTCTTTCTGAAAGCATGTTTGCATCACAGCTGCTGTGCTTCAAAGTACCTGCAATCCAGCATCCTTGAAATGCTGAAGTAGCAGTTCAGGGAAACAGACAATCAGATTGTGTCACATCACAGAAAGTAATGTAAATAAACATAACATAAAGCAATACAGAATGACATAAGCATTTAAGTTAAAGACTAGTGCACAGCATATGAGCAAAAGCAAGATGTAAACAATATGTTAATTTTGTGGCATCACTGTACTAAGAATGTTTATTTTGCCAGTTTAAAATGATTTGAAGTGAATGCTTATTTTATAAGATAATGAAATACTTTCTTAAATGTTATAAGGGGGGAATTGTATTTATAGCTGTGCTACACAGAGCTGCTTCAATTGCACACTACAGCAAGTACATGTACCAGAGTAGCTCTCAAACAACAGCAGCAACATTATCAAATACCACTGAACACACTCCGGTGATTGGGCGTGACTCAAGGCAACAGATTCCAAAGAAATGTTACCAGAAACAATTAATTATTTTAAATTTACCAATCTCTACAGATCAGTGGGACTTATTAAGAACTGCTAAGCCTGCTGCCCAACCAGTGCTTTTCTGCTTTCTTATTACTCAGTGATAAAGTAAATAAATAGGCAGTATTCACCCTTTTTTAATTGCATGTTGTTTAGAATGATGAGATTCTTTTCATTATTAGCCCTCAAAAACACTTCTTGCAAATAATGCAGAGCTTCATTTAAATTTAATGTCTTGATAAGCTAAATTGTTAAATGCTAGATTCTATGGAGTTACATTTGGTGTTCTTTATAATGAATGCTAATTAACATGTAAATTAGCAATTTAACCCTCTTTAAATTGGAAAAAACCCCATGGGACACCTAATTTCATAGTTGTTAATGATGGTCCAATGACTGTAAGACATTTCTTAAGCATTTCATTATATAAGGAATTACAGAAGTGTATGATCAGATTTTGGCATTTAAGACAGCAATAACCAGAATGTCAGTTAGGGGAGGTACTCTTCGTTAATGCCTGCGTTATTGTCCTTTCCATTCTTCTCAGAGGGTACACTTTATAATTACTGCAGTTTAATTTTTCAAGCAGGAGGGATGGTTGATGCAGTGTAATGGATGGCTTATTCAGATAGGCAAGAAATCTGAAGGATCAGATTTGTAAAAAAGTGATGATGTCAAACCACAGACAAATATGAACTTCTACCCCAAAGTATCAGTTTAAGGTTTAATTTTTTATAATATTTCCCCATGCAGATTGTGAAGAAACATATTCATATTTAATTGTAGATAGACAAAAATGTGCATTAAACCTGGTTGAAACTCAACTTCTCTGGTTCAGATAACTTTCCATTCTTTCAAACTTTGCTTCCATTTCAAATACATATAAGGAAAAAAAATATCAAAACCCAATTAACTAAAACACTCTGTTATGACTTATTTAACATGACAATTAAAATTTAAATTCAATACATTTTGAAACAAAAGACTTTATGAAAATTTCTGTTCAAATAGAAAGTGGGCTTTAGCCAGTCATACTTCTTTTTCATACTGTGTAAAAAGGAGTGATTAAAATCAACATATTCCTCTTTGTTTCTCTGTTCTGAAATGCTAATATACACGGTACATAGGATATTACTTAAGAAAATAAACTAGATATGGAGAACCCAAATATTTATATTTAAATTATTATTCCCATTTTCAGTTAAACTTTATGTCAGTCAGGCTGGAGTTGTGGCTGTATTATTTAATGAACAAGATAAATTATATTGGACTTTGCTGTCTTCTTTTTTACACGTCTATATTCAGATGTTTTTTCCATGCTTTAAATGCCAGTAACAAGGACAGAAGAGGCAGAACATAAAGCATATCTTCTACCTACTTCTGTGTAAAATATTATCATCTGTGCAAAAATATCTATTCACCATGGCCTCACAAGAACTGGGCAAGACTGAACAGAAACGTATGTTATATTTCATATGCCAGCTTTGAAACACTGGCAAACATTCAGTAATGTTGCTTATAGGCTACCTACTTTGCACAGTGTATTTTGTTGTTGTTAAGTCAGTAGATCTGGAACAAGAGGTGTCATTTTAAGGTCACACTCTACAAGTCTTGATTCAAATATTGAGGTGATAGGGACAAAGCACTTCTAGATGCTGTGACTGTCTTTGATTACTGTCTGCTCTCAATTACTTTAATATTTGTGGAATGACTTGCAAAATGAGGTACTATGTAGCCAGATTAAGAAACATGTTGTGCAGGTTAGAACATGTCTGTACATATCTTACATATATGTACATATCTGGGGCATTTCTGTGCCATAGTCAAGGTTTTTTTTTGGCAATTAGCTTTGTTAGCAAAATGTTGTTTTACCCTCAAATGTTCACAAAAAATTTATATTTCTGTCAACTTCTGTGTAACTTCTGAACAGTGCTCTCTTGCTCATATATTTCCCGCCTCTGGAAAAATAGTGAGTTGTCTAATCCCATTGGCATCCACAAAAGTGTATCTGGCCTTATGAACACCTGTCTAGAATCTGCACCTATTACAATTCTGTTCCTTTTTAACTGACTTGCACCTTTCATGCAGTAATTACTGTGCAAGAATGTAGCTGAGCCTGTGGAGATTTAAAATCATGCTAATCAACTATGTTTGTGTTTGAGGAATTGTACAGTGTGCCATGTATGTCTTTAAGAGGCATTCATAGCAGAAACAAATATTCAAAAGCAAAACAGCAATAAACCAATAATTAAAACCAAGACAGCAATAAAAATGGTGAAACCACTCATGTATTATCCTTACTTAGTTAAAAGCATTAATTACCATCTTTTAACATGTCTCTAAGGGAAATAAAAAGGAGATAACCCAGAATAATTATAATTTCCCAACTTTTGCAATTTCCTAATAATAAAGCTCCACCAGGAGTCATCAAAAAGATGAGGGGTTTTTAAGCACCTTCGCAGATTAAATTGCAAGGGAATATCTAGAGAAATTTAGATGACATTCATATGAATACCAAACAAATATATTATATCAAGTAATGGGACAGTAAAAACCAAATGTTTCCTGGGGGGAAAAAACCCAAACATTACAACTAAACAGTTTTTTTTAATAAGGAAAAGCTGTTTTTAGAGTAGAATGTATTTGCAGGAAGGTGAGAAGATCAAAACCATTTTTCATTCAAAATATTTACATCATTTAGTTTCAGTCAGGTTGAAATGGTTCATAAAGATTGAAATACTTTGCTTCAGCAGTGTTACTTTAAAAAATAAAAAACTGATAAAATTTTCTTGTCTTTAAAAATCTCTTAAAATGTTAATTGTAATGAGCACATGTTATATTTAGTATTGTTGAGATAAAGAAATTATGTAAATTCTAACTTTAAGGCTTTATTTAGATGCATTGACATCATGTCACTTAGTAGCAATTGAAATCTTGATTTTTTAAATAAGATTTCAAAATTTGACTTCTCCCAGTAAGACTAAAAAATAAATAATTCCCAAATGTCAAAATATCCTGCAGAGCAGAAATCCTGGTTCTTTAAAAAAGTATGTAGGTATAGAGGAACTGACAGAAACCCCTTGGAACCCTGTAGGGGACTTTATGCTTGTAGTTAGCATTTTTCTGCTTGTTTTTAGCCCTTAGCATGTTGATGGATTCTTAGCAATGTTTCCTTCAAAACAGACACTTAAATAGTGATGTTTAAAAGTGCGAGTGCAGTCACATTCTATTGCTCTGTATTCACACTCATTTCGGATCTGTGGGATTTGGCAAGGTACTAAATTATATCTAGCAGAAGCAATATAACTTATGGCTTGTATTCTGAACCTGCCCTGGATATCCAGTCATAGATAAATATCTGATTGTGTGAATATCAAATCTTAATTACCTGAGAAATTATTGGGTAAGGTAATATCATGTTTACAGTTAAAACAATACAACTTATTAAATCACACTTACCAATACTTGTATACAGAAATATAGCCTAAAAGGTACAATGACATTTTTACCTTTTAAAAGGAACCCAGAATAATCAGATTAACCTCATCTTGTTCTTCAAAGCAAAATCAAAGTAAAGCTAAATAGTCTTGTCTTCAGCTTGTAATGACCATCTTTTTCTGAGTTCTGCATTACTTTTAGATCATTTGGGCCTAGGATACACTAAACATTCAGTTCATTGACATAATTATGCCTCTCACTAGCCCATGTCAAATTCTGATTTCATTCCTATTTTGAAATTTAGCACAGAATAAAGTTCCTTTGCTTAGTTAAAAAAGAAAATGAAGATTCTGTTCCACAATTTGTAAATAATCATAAATTGGACCTGTATGCATGCAAAACAGCAAGTCATAGCCTAATATATCTGAACATGGAGCATGTGAGAGGTGTACAATAATTGTTATAGAAATATTATGTTATTTCTTGACACTTTTTTTTTATATAATTCCTTGTTTGTTTTTACATGGTCTTTCTAAAAGCTAAGCCATTAATATCTGACAAAACAATGAAATATTCTTTCAGAATTTAAAATGATGCCCTACTTCTTGCCTCCAGCATAATTTACAGTATTGCTTGAACTCATCTATTCCAAAGAATATAAAGACTCTATCACCATATTGTATTTGTGTTGGTGCATATTTTAAGAGGATGGTTAGAGTCATAGAATCGTAGAATAGTTTCACCTGGAAGAGACCTTCGAGATCATCAAGTCCAACCTTATTCCTAGACATATCAAAAAAACACTAAACCATGTCCCTAAGCACAACATCTACCCAGCTCTTAAACACCACCAGGGATGGTGACTCCATCACCTCCCTGGGCAGGCCATTCCAATGCCTGACATGTAAATGCCTTCTGTAAAGAAATGCTTCCTAATATCCAGCCTGAACCTCCCCTGGTTCAACTTCAGGCCATTTCCTCTTGTTCTGTCACTTATTACCAGGGAGAATGGACCAACGCCCACCTCGCTATAACTTCCCTTCAGGTAGTTGTTCCATTTGATTATATAAACTCACAATCTTTCTCTTTTTTTTTCAAGAAATAATAAGAATTCAGGGGTGCAGAAAAGTATGGATTATTAGAATAAGAATTCATGGTATAAATAAAAGATCAGCTACAAATTTTACAGGAATAGAAGTTTCCTGGGAGGCAGTAGTAGAGTAAAGCTTCCTTAAAGATTGTTTGTCAAGTGACAGGCAAAGAGTTTAAGAAGTGACATAATGTATTTCAGAAGCAGTGAGTGATAGATCAGCTTTATAATATTAAAAATGTCCATGTCTATATGAAAAATTAGATATGTGTTTATAGCATCATTTGGTGTAAGAATGAATACACACAGACATAGCCTGGAGCATGGGTAAGAGGGGAGGGTGGGGCATTAAACTTTACCTCCCTTAGCTCCACAATGTATAAGGGGAAAAGAAAAGTAGTTTGGCATTGCTCTTACAAAAATGCATCATCCTCATTTCCACCCATTTTCCATAGTGCAGTTGTAGGCTAATTTAAAAAATTTAACTTGCAGAATCACAGCTGAAGGGTGTCAAGTGTCAGCTCAGTGATATGTTACACACCAGTGTGCTGAACAGCGTATCTTGACCATTCAGTTTCTTTTAGCTCCCTCTTTTAGTAAAAGTCTCACTGAAGGTTTGCAGCAGCAGTATGTTCAAGGGGACCAAATACAAATACCAAATTACAAATAAATAATCTTTTAAGCACATGTCAATAAACAGGGTTCTAGGTAGGCCAAAATATCTTTGCCTTTATAAAGCAGAAAACTGGGATATCATTCACTCTGAACAGTCTGGTCATCTTTTTCCACAATACACTGAATTTGCTTTAGGAAAGAACCACCTTATTGCTTTTGTTATTTCAGAGGGAAATGCTGCTGAAATGGAAAGAGAGATCTGTAAGTCAAGTAGAGGGAAGAAAGGACACTAAAGTCAAAGGAGATAACACATATTAATAATGAGACAAGTCTGGAAAAGAATTAAAAAAAAAACCAAAACAACAACAACAAAACCACAAACAAAAAAAAAATCCCAACAACATAACCAAAACGGATTTTTTTTTAATCAGTATAATTTACTGAAATGTGTTCTCAGAAGATTGTCTCAGATAATCAAAGGCTAAACCAGGCTATTGCAGGAGTGAATTACCCTAGAAAAAAAATGGGACATCTGTTCATCTCCTCCTGTAAATAAACCACAGATTGGAACATAAACTGCTATTCCAATCCCGTGCATGAAGAAATTAAAATTAACAGATTATCCATCTACTTTTCTGCCTCCATGGACCTCCCTTCTGTCAAGAATAGCACAAAAATTCTTCATCCATATTATGGGTCTCTCAAAAACTGATCTTTAATGTATACATTGCTAGCATGATGATGATCAACACGGGCATACATAAAATTTAAAAATCAAGTGACTGTATTTAGAAAATGCAAATAGAATATTTGCATATATTTGTATAAATAATAAACTGTACATACACTTCTTTAAGGAATCTAGTTTCATAAAAGTGCATGAGCTTGCCAGATAGACTGGGAGGAGGAATTCAAATGGAAAGATGTGAGAGGCACCCAGGAATTTTTAAAGAGCTGGTGGCAGATGGTCTAAGAATCCAAATCCCACAACCAAAAAAGACCAAATAGGTTATAAGCAGCTAATCTTGTTCAGCAGGAAAGTAAATTCTCTGTGGCTAAAATTTATAATAAAGGAGAGGAAGGAATAATGGATGGTAAAGATTGTAAATCACAAGTGAAGAAATTGGAAAAAAGTGATGGAGGATGTAAAAGGGCAAAAGGAAAATCTGTAGTGATGAGAGGTGAGGGCAAGAAGGTTTCTGAAAGTATATTGAGGACATAAAAAATCTTCTTCAAATAGAAATGAATTATTTGTTAGCAGTGATGTAAAAAGGACTATTCAACACAGATTTCTGTTCTATAATTGGGACTAAGCCAGATGATTTAGCCACATCTATGATGTTTATGATGGTAGTGAAGTACCATTCTGCCAATAGCTGAGAAGGGTATTAAACAACATAATCTAAAGCAAAATATTTTTATATCAGCAGGTTCAGGTGACAATCATTTAAGTACTATGAAAGAGATGGCCATAAACTCTCCTAATCATTAATGTTGATTTTTAATAAGTCTCAGAGCACCAGAGGAAAATGCATCATGCTAGAAGCTAGATAATGCCATCCTAGGATTTAAAAAGAATAAACAAGAAAATCTGTCTTCCTGACATCAGTGCCAGGGAAAATACTGTTGAGTGATACTGGACTCCATAAAGTATTAAACAAGGACAATGTAATTAATTAAATTTAATGTGGTTTCTGTAAGACAGATCTTGTCAAAGTAGCATGATTTTATCAAGTTATCTGTTAAAACATATCAAATCAGGATGTCCTTTGTCTTGTGTTATTGAGAAGTTTTGATTATGTGATTGCAAAAGTCCTTTGTGGCCTTTTCTTATTGACAAAAACTGCAAGGAAATGTAATTTATTAAATCTCCTTTACTTTGAGTGGGCATTTTGTTATCCTATTGCTGCTGGATTCCTGGTTGCCTTTAACTCTCCTACTCCAGAAGAGATCAGTCTACTTCAAGCAAATACAAAAGAAAGCATTTGACTGAATATAAAAAGCGAACAAACAAGAAAAAAGAAACCAACATAATTTTTGTTTGTTTGTTTTTGGGGTTTTTTTTGTGGCTACATATTACATCTTATTAGAAAAAGCAACATTTTACTTCCTTGAGATATTTGATGAGGTTTCTGCTTATAGCTGCCTTTAATGTCCTTCATGAACGTATTATTTTTAACTATTTGGCCTGAACATACCTTTTCATCTAAAATTCAGTGAGTGGGTGAGTGGTACATATAAACAACACAACATTTATCTCAAGTGCATATTATAATGACTCCTTTCAGTGATGAACTTGTTCTCTGGTACAGCACTCTGAAGCCAATATGGAGTCTCATGAAGACATGCAGAAACAAACCCTCCAAACAGTCACCATAAATTTGTCCTGGTTGGAACAGTGATCAATGCCTCATTCACTGGTAGATGGATTCTCTAGGCAATGTCCAAGGACTGACTTTTCCCCTCCTTCTATCATATCATTCCCTAACCCAATCATACCACTATATTTTCTTTCTGTCTTCCCACCAACAATATTGAATCTATTAAGACTGACTATAAAATAAGCTACTCAAAGAAATTATTACTATCACACATTTCAAAGTCATCTGTAGTTTTTTATGGGTAAAACTACCAAAAATTTATCAGCTTCAGTTTTCGAGCTTCATATCTTATGGTAAATTCCTGCATGCAATAGCCTTTCCAATTTCTTTTCAGGATTTTATTTACCGTGGTAAAAGCAAATTCCTTCGTTGCTCTTTCCTCCCTTTCACTTAGAAGGCTAATACTGTAAGCTTCAGACATCAAGTCTAATTATGTTCTCTAGTAACTATCATTCTCATTTGATGGTTTGCAGTGTGATTTCATTTTACAAATAACATAATTGGTTCCAATGTTAGGGTTACAGCAAGAGAATAATTACTGAAATTCACATTCCTTTTTTTCCTCATTTAACCATTCTGTGGTGAATTTCTTTAGAACTTAATTAAGGAGCTTTTCAGCAAAGTGGAAATCAATCTTTAAATCCAATCAGGCACTCAAACACTCACATTAGCTCATGGAAATAGATTCAGAGAAAGCTCTCTAAATATGACAGAAGACATACACCTAATGCTGACTGAAAAAAAGCAGTGGTATATGCTAGATTTTTACCTGGGACTGCAATGAATTACAGAATGATTACATTTTGGAGGATGCACTGTCAATGATATTCTGGTAAAAAAAAAAAAAAGTCTAAATGTAAGAGGAAGAAGTCTTTTAATTCATACTAACTTAGCATTTTGTAACTTAACACATGGCAAATACTTGCTGTTTTGGTTTTTTTTTTTCCCCCAAAGATGACTTCTGTTTATATTAACACAGTTACACTACCATGAATAAGAAGAGGATTTGCTTCTCATTATACTTGCAGCAACAATTATTTGCCCCAGCATCTGAAGGAGTTATACTGAGAACCCTTGTTAGATCTTCTATATAATGGGAAGAGCATGGCCCCCGACAGGATGCTCAAAAGGAGAAGTAATGCTGTCCCCCAGTGCTGCATTCTTATGGTCCTCAAATTGAAAGAAAATGAATGAGAAAGCAATCTAGGAAAAATAGTTCCTGAAGGCAGAGATCTCCTGAATGAAGAGGGGTGGCAAAGCTGACTGGAAATACAGATTATGAAAACTTTTCCTGTATTCTTATAAATGATTTATTTAAAAAGCCCACGTGTCTTCCTCAAGAAGTACACTAATTTGAAGTACTCATTTATGCAACCTGTAAACACGGATATTATCTGTCGCAATGAAAATGTACCAATAGCACCAATTTCTTCTGTCACAAGTCTATGTCTGAGATAGAATCATAGAGTAGCCTGCTTTGGAAGGGACCTAGTCCAACCCCCATGCAATGACCGGCACATCTTCAACTAGATCACTTTGCTCAGAGCCCTGTCCAACCTGACCCTGGATGTTTCCAGGGATGAGGCATCTACCACTTCTCTAGACAACCTGTGCCAGTGTTTCACCACCTTCACTGAAAAATTTAATTTCCTCCTATCTAGTCTAAATCTACCCTCTTTTAGTTTAAAACCATTACCCCTTGTCCTGTTGCAAAAGGCTCTGCTAAAAAGACTGTCCTCGTCTTTCTTACAAGTCCACTTTAAGTACTGGAGGCCACATTAATGTCTCTTCTCCAGGATGAAAAACCCCAACTCTCACAGCCCTTCTTTACAGCAGAGATGCTCCAGCCCTCTGATTATTTTTATAGCCCTCTTCTGCACCAGTTCCATCAGCTCCTGTCTTTCTTGTGCTGAGGACTCTAGAGCTGGATGCAGTACTCCAGGTGGGGTCTCACCAGAGAAGCAAAATCACACCCCTCTACATGCTGGTCACACAGCTTTTGATGCAGCCCAAGATACTCTTGGCCTTCTGGGCCACAGGTGCACATTGTCAGCTCATGTACATCTTTTCATCCACCAGTACCTGCAAGCCCTTCTCCACAGGGCTGCTCTTAATCCCTTCATCCCCCAGCCTGTATATTGATACCAGGGGTTTGCTCCAGCCAAGATGCAGGACCTTGCACTTGGCCGTCTTTAAGTTCACAGGGGCCCACTTCTCTAGATTGTCTAGGTCCTTCTGGATGACATCTCATCCCTCTGGTATGTGAACTGCACCACTCAGCTTGGTGCCATTTACAAACTTGCTGAGGGTGCACTTGATCCTGCTGTCCATGTCATTGATGAAGATATTCAACAGCACTGGTCTCAGAATGGACCCCTGAGGGACTCCACTTGCTACTGGCCTCCATCTAAACATTGAGCCATTAACCACTACCCTCTGGATGAGACCATCCAACTAATTCCTTATCCACCAAACAGTCCACTCATCAAATCCATCTCTCTCCAATTTAGAGAGAGCAATGTTATGGGAGACTGGGTGAAAGACCTTGCAGAAATCCAGATAGATGACAACCGTAGCTCTTCCCTTGTCTGCTGATGTAGTCACTCCATGATAGAAGGCCACTAGGCTCACCAGGCAGGATTTGTCCTTGGTGAAGCCATGTTGGCTGTCTCAAATCAGCTCCCTGTCTTCCATGTGCCTTAGCATAGCTTCTAAGAGGATCTGCTCCATGATCTTCCTAGGCACAGAGGTGAGGCTGACAGGTTGGTAGTTCCCAGGATCCTCCTTTCTGCCCTTTTCAAAAATAGGTGTATTATTTCCCTTCTTCCGGTCACCAGGAACTTCACCTGGCCGACAGGACTTTTCAAATAATGTGGAGAGGGGCTTGGCAACTACATCAGCCAATTTCCTCAGGACTCTGCGTTGCATCTCCTTACATCCCAAAAACTCATGTATGTTCAGGTTCCTCAAGTAGTCATGAACTTGATTTTCTTTTACAGTGGGAGGGACTTTGCCCCCTCCAGTCCCCATCTTGCAGTCCATTGACTCAGGACCTGTGAAAAGAGAGGTTGCCAGAGAAGACTGGGACAAAAATGTTGTTGAGAACCTCAGCCTTCTCCTCATCCATTATTAACAGCTTGCCGGTCTTGCTCATCAGGATGGATATGCTTTCTTTGACCTTCCTTTTCTATCTGACATAGCTGTAGAGGGTAGAAGCCCTTCTTGTTATTCTTTGCATCCATTGCCAAGCTCATCTCCAGTGACGCCTTTGCCTTCCTGACTCCATCCCTACACAACTGGGCAGTGTCCCTGTACTCTTCCCTGGATCCCTGTCCCTGCTTCCACTGCCTGTGCATTTCCTTCTTGCCCTTCAGTTTGACCAGCAAGTCTCAACTCAGCCATTCTGGTCTCTTGCCTTCCTCACCTGGTTTCTTACACCTGGGGATCAAGAGCTCTTGCACTCTATGGAAGGTGATGACCTTAAAGATCAGCCAGCTCTGTTCTGCTCCCTTGTCCCTGAGGGCCATTTCCCAGGGGGTTCTATTGACTAACTCCTTGAAGAGATAGAATTTTTCTTTCCTGACTTCCAGGTTCCTGACTTTACTCTTCTCCTGATCCATATCCATCAGGGCTGCAAATGCCACCAGTGCATGACCACTTCAGCCCAGTCTGCCTCCAATCTTGTCATCACTGATTAACTCAGTTGCATTGGCGACCATCAAGTCCAGTATGCATCTCCTTGGGTACTGCTGTTTATTGCCTGGCTTAAGAAGTTATCCTCCATGCATTCCAGGAATCTCCTGGATTGCCTACAGCTCACCATGCTACTTTTTCAGCAGATGGTGAGGTGCTTGAAGTCCCTCAGCAGGGCTAGAGCCTGTGAACACAATGTCTCCTGTAGCTGGAGTTAAGAAGGCTTCGCCAACAGGCTGCCCTTGATCAGGCAGCCTGTATTAGACATGAACCACGTTTCTTTTGTTGCCTTGGTCTCTAGTTCTTACCAATAAACTTTGGACCTGTTCATAGCTAGTCTTCAGAGACAACTCTTCACACTCTACCTATTTCCACACCTCCTTCCTCATCTTCCCCTTCCCTGTAGCCATCCATAGCTGAACTCTAGTTATGAGATTTTTCCCACCAAGTTTCATTAATGGCAACCAGGTTGTAGCTTTCTAGCAGCATAATCACTTCCAGCTCCTTCTGTTTGTTGCCCATGCTGCGTTCATTGGTGTAGACATGTTGTCCATGTCACCTTCTTAGAGGAACACCTAATAAGATAGCTACCCTTCATACCCTCTGTATGCAATGAAAAGAAAGGTGTACTTTTACATCTCACTTTATCCCTCTTGTTCTATATTCTTTAAGAAGAGATGATTAGGTCCCCAAAAGTGCTTATTTCTTTCCAGTGCAACTACTATAGGCATCTAAATTTGATCAGATTAATAGCAATCCAGAGAAATGTTTACCTGCACAGTGAGGAATAGAAATCAAGATCATAACTGTGGAAATTAATCTCAGTACTGCAAATGCAGCCACTGGTGAGTGTGCTATGGGTGCTCAAAGGTCAGTGAAAGCAAGTACTGGCCACAATATAGCGACAATTTAAAAAAAACCCAATCAACAAACAACAAAAACTGCAAAATTAAGAATGGGCAGAAACTGCTAAAGTACAGATATTAGGCCACTGGTGTTTCATGTCTAGCAAAAGTAAGCAGTGAAGATGCAGCTCCCTTAACTCATTTGGATTTCCTGGTAATCCATACCAGAGCTCAGGAGGAAAAGAATAGATCCAGAAGTTTTTGAATGGGTCTTAGACAGAGGAGCCAACATGACTCAGACTTGTTTGTATAAGTAAATCTTTCCATAATAATGATATTAATTTCTAGCCTTTTAATATTCTCTGTGGGTGTTTATAAAAATGGGAGGGGTTACTTTTAGATACAGTGATATCCAGAGGCACATGCACACAAAAACAGAGAAGGAATAGAACATGCATCTAAAAAATTATATATAACTCCATGGCAGTGATCTTTGTAGCAGGTGAAGGACAGAACACAAGACTGCTATTAAATAAATCATAATTTATTACACGTGCCTGTATTTGGATGCCTGGTTAAGTACCTAATTACCTGAAAAATGCAATTGCCATGTAAAGCAATGTTAATTTTCAAGCACACCTGCTGAGCTTAGGGTTGTCATTCAGGTTCCTGCTCAGTTGCATGCTGTTGTGTACCACCTGCAGAAAATATTTGTGTGCCTGTCAGGAGGCTGGCACAGGTTATTACTGAAGAAAACCACAGCTTTGCAGGTTCAGTAGGCAGTCCCATGGTCTATCCAACATAGCTGACAAATTTCATTATGATTCCTAACTCGAGCTCTGGCAGTGCAGCTTTTTTTGTGTTGTGATGAGAAGATGCCCAGGGAGAGCTCTTTCTCTGCTTGGGCTGTACATGCTTTTGATTTTTGGATTTCATTTCCAGTTGATGAGTCCTCCACTGTGCTTACCTACATTTTTTGTTATTCTTTTCTCTCTTCTTTGACACACGCTGTATGCCATTAGAGAGCAAAAAATATTTCTAGGCCTTCTATTCTTAGTGTTGGTCCATTTGCTTTGTTGATTATCATCCTAACTGTCAAGGAAGTGAAATGGTATTGCTTTGCAGTACCTGCACTCCATAGTACTGGCTTTCACATTGTTCTTTGTTTTCTTGACAAGTAGAAACTGTTTCTGTTTTTCCTCATGAATGCTTTATGTGTGTTACCAATCAGCTCACGGTAACAGCTAAAACATAGCAAGTGGCACTAAAGGACATTTTTTGAATCTGTTTCTTTGCCCTTTCTTCACAGTGAAGACGTTAGTAAGACTCAAGACTACCTATGTTTTTCTATAGAGGACAGGATCTAACAATTTTTAGTTTGTATTGTCTTCTTCACTTTCCTTACACTATCAGTAGCGCAAAACCAGCTAACAAGTAATAAAGGCAAAGAATTTTGCTCTCACCAACAGGAATTAACTGATTTATGGATGTACAAGCAGGCCAAAAAAACCTGTGAAAATGGCCATAAAAAGTTCCCGGACCAAATATTTCAGACAGCAGTTGTCTCCTTTGAAAAACAAACTCAGTCTTAAAAAGCTACAAAATCAACACAGAAGCACACATACATGTGCAAGTATAGAGATCTATCAAATATATTACACATACATACTCAGCCTTGTTCCAGTATATGCCTCTAGATTAAAATCCAACTGAATTAAATAGCAAAATTATGACTACATTAAATGGAGTCTACTTTTGTGCATTTTTGTACACAAAAGAAGATTAGTGTATTCGTAAGAAAATAAAAAGCTATCATTCATATGTAGGTATACATCCAGTCATGTTGATTTGATAGGCAAAAAGAGCATTTTCAATTTCTTCTTAGAATGATAGCATTTAAAGTATATTTTTACTCTCTTTACGTACTAACTTCACCAAAAGCCCATAAATTAAGAGGAAATGGATTTAATGTGTACATATTTAATCCCTTCTCTTTTTGTTCTTTTCACACAGAGATTGAAAGATTTAAAACAAAGGGAATTTGCTCGAAATGTGGCTTCAAAGTCATGGAAAGATGAGAAGAAACAGGAAAAAGCACTCAAGCGGCTCCACCAGCTTGCAGAGTTACGGAAGCAGTCGGAATGGCAAGTATTTAAAATTTATACTACATTTTAATGCCTTCTTTTCTCAGTCCCAGAAGAAATCTCTGTTATTTTTACTCCTACACTCTACTGTACAGAGATCGTGTATGCTGTAACCTGTTTTCAGCTGTCCCCAACTCCAAATGTTCCTGGTCTGCAAACCATAAAATTGAAAGCCCCTGAATGAATTGCTTGCTATTTGAAGGTTTGTATTTTATACTCCTGTACCTAGTAAACCTCATCTCTCCTGAACTAAGTGGTTTGAAGATGTTTTTATAATATCACCATTTTACCTTATTCAAACTGACCTGAATAGTTTAGTATAACTGTCTTCTCATTTGATAGTAAGTGAATGCGAGAGAAAAAATACCTTTCAGAATACCTATACTTACTGTGTGAGTAATTTTCACAACTTTTAGTATGCTGAGATTATTCTCACAGTTTCTCTGTAGAGTAATGGAAGTATCATTACATGAGTGAAAACCAAGTAATTAATGAAGGGAGTTAAGTTTGTCCAATAATGTTAACTCTACTGATGAATATCAAGATATGTTACAAAATTTACACTAATAAACCATTACATTTGAGAAATCTCCTTTGTTTAATTACAGTGGATGCTTCAGTAGAATAGATTGCCACCAGACCAATTGTTTATGTTAATCTATAACCATAATCAACTATGTAGATAATTAAACTGACATCCTTTTAAATTCATGGCAAGCTTACTGTACCCTGGAAATAATAACTTTCAGAGATTATTATTCACTCATTTTAGCCTATATAACTCCTTTTGAATAATCTGCTCAGAACAGTTTAGTGCTGATGTGTTACTTTTATGGTTACACTCCTATACAAATCTACTGAAAGAAATGTAACTGCCTGTGGGAAGACGCCTTTATGTCCATGCACTTGAAGATGTAGTCTCAGCTAGACTAATAAGGTCTGTGATAATAGGAAAGCCAGAGTGAGACTGGGAGGGGAAAAAAAACATGTTTGCTCTCAGAAAGTGCCAGAAGTCCATAATCCCCTACAAAGATCCTGGGAAGGCAGTGGCTGTTATTCCCATTTGTAGTGACAGATAGGATCAGGGATGGCTGAGAGCTGTGGTCTTGGCAGAGGGGTAGAATTCCCAGTTGCACAGTCAAGACAGAAAGTCAGCCTTTCTAAGCAAAAGATTACACATACACATGCACACACAATTGTTATTATCCCTGAGTACGGTGTCTCAGGTTCCAACAGAGCTCCTTAAAACAAGTTAATACAATTTGACAACAGAATTGTTGTTAACCTCGTGCACAGAAAAAAAAATGAAAATGCAGCTTTATTTTGCTTTTATTTTTGTTCCAAGGAGACTTTGAAAAGGATCTCTTTACATGCCTTGTCCAAAAGATAATTTCTTCTTGGTGTACAAGTAAGGGTGAATTTGTATCTTCTGATGCCAAATTTGTGGCAAATGCAAATATAGTCTCAGAAATGCATACACATTCTCATACTCTGAGTTGACCTTACTTCAGGGAGTCTTTCTGTTGTTCTCACTGCTGAAGATCAATGCATTTTTATCGCATTTATAAAACATGCTAGCCTATTTATAGATAGCTGTTATGCAGATCTGGCAGTCATAATTTACTTACACTTAATTAAAATATCCTCTAATTTTTAATCAAACTCTTTACTGAAGCTGCTTCCAAAATTTTTTTCATAGAAGTGTACTGTAGTGCTGAATTGATAGCAAATTTAGATAATTGGTTCAATGAAATGCATGTCTAAAGTATTAGTTGGAATAACACTTTTATGGTGGCTATATATGTCTCATCTCTAATGGAAAATGGCAACAGTCATTCCAATCTCAGTTAATTATCTATTCAAGAAATCAATGATTTACCGTGTTTGTTAAGGCCTTCCTAGAAGAGGTTGATTTTGTTTAAATACAAGAAAACTAAACCACAGATATAAAATCTGAGAGGTTTGGGGATAAGGAAAAATGTCATTAATGAAGTAAAATACATAAAGAGAAAATATTGCAAAGTCAGTTGTTGATAACAAGAGCACTGAAGTTGACATTAATATTGATGGAAATTCACCTCGCGTCCTTTCCCCACCAATGTTTGGTGATAGCGTTAGCACTGACATCTGCTAGAATATTTCACAAACTCATTTATTGTGGAATAATATAAAGATAAAATATAAAATCAGCTGTTAAAAAAAAAATCATACATGCACCTCTAAGCAAGCACAATGCTACCTGTTCTCTTATAGAGTTTGATTCTGCAGATGCTCCACACAATTGCCTTTGCAATGGCCTCTCAGAAAATCAAAACTTATCCCAGACCAGATTCTTCTTCATATAAATTTAGTGTAAAGACAATATTGTGTATTCTGGATGTACATGGGCATAACTCTGAAAAAGAGAATTCATGTGATGACTTCTAACCATATAATTTCCTTTACATAAAGACTGTTTTGTCCATACAGAAGCCCAAGCTCAGGGATAGATTGCACATTTACCCCCTAGAAACTTTTGAAACTTAATTTTCCCTTGTAACTGCAGGAGTGACACCCTGTACCAGACAGCCACTGTCAAATGCAAGTTCTGTCTTAACTGGGTTACTTAATGCTACTTTTTTATTATTTATTTATTTATTTATTACCTTACAGCATCACTGGGAGTGGACCATTGCTTAAAACCCCCAGATTAGTCATGGAAAAGCAGCAATCACCAGATGGCATATTCCTGTACAAGGGCAGCAAGTTCACATCCAGTTCTGAAAGAACTGCCACAAGTGAAGGACAAGGCTTCTCCAGCAGCGTATTAAAGAAACAGCAGCTTATCATAAGCAGACACCAGTCCCCTACTGAAAGACCCCTTACAATTGGAAATCAAGTCTCACAAGTGTTCCCAGATAACACCAATATTTCTCAAAGAGCAGGTGTGTCTTTCTCATTCTCTAAAAAAGTCCCTTTGAAGCTTGAGTCCTCAGCATCTGTCTTCAGTGAGAATTCTGAAGAAGGAAATGATTGCAGTGAATCCTCCAGCCATAAAACAAAGCAAGCTCTTGAGGGCTGTCGTTCTAGCACAGTTTTGGAGGAGGACATGAAAGCAAGCTTGAATAAAGGGCCACCTATTACACAAGACCAAATGGATATGAATAACAATGCATCAAGTCATGTAGCTGCAAAACCTAAAATGCTAAAGGAAAATGATAAAAGTAGTGATAGAGAATTAGAAGAAAAGGTCAATGTTCATCCTTCATTTTCCAAAGTCAAAATACAGCTTTCAAATTTTTCTTTTTTTGATTCACTTAGAGAAACAGAACAAGAGAGAAACTTGAATGAGTCTGAGCAATTGTTAGAAACTCTCATTTCACCTTCATGCCAAACTAGCAATTTTTGTACCCAGCCAAACACCTACAAGCACAGCAATGCTCACCTGCCTGACCAGTTACCTGAGCTCCGACAGCAGCCAGCACCTGAGCTAGCATGCATAAGCAGCATTAGTGACAGTCCTGGAGTGGTAAGAAGAGAAAGATCTTTGGAGAGTTCAGAAACCACAAATGAGAATACAGAAACACTTCCAAGGGACACCTTGGTTAAGGAGGTTAAGCCCCAGGCGTTGCCTTTCCTCCATGTAGTGAGCAAAGATGGTACCACTGCTCTGCAGTGGCCCACAGAATTACTTTTGTTTACAAAAACTGAGCCCTGTATTTCATATGGTTGTAATCCATTGTATTTTGACTTCAGACTGTCTTTAAATCACAGAGATGGTAAACAGCATGAAACAAACAAAGCACGCTATAAAGAGCACTCTATAAATAAGACTGCAGATGAAAATGAAGCCTCAGGTTTAATAAAACACAAGCAAATGTCAAATGAACAAGATAATCAGTTGTTGAAACCAAAGAAGAAGAAAGGTTCCCTAAATCCAAGAAAGGCCAAGCAAAAAGCTGAGTCAGACATAGGGAAAGAAATGAATGAAAACAGTCATAAATGCATTGCAGATTATTTGAATGAAAATATACCCAAAGTGCCTGCTTACCTTGGTGTCTCACAAAAGGATTATGTGACAGAAAAAAGTCTTCATACAACAACACTGAGAAGACCTTTAAAACATCGTTCTCACAGCTGTGAAAGAAAAAAACAGAACATTAGAAATGAAAACATTTCCTTCTCTGCTTTTATGTCTAAGATTAAAAAGTCTAAAGCTACAAAATGTAATTTAATATATTCTGAGGAAAAATGTGAAAACCAAAACAACTGCAGATCCATTCAAGATGGGGCAAGCTGCAGCAGTGACATAAGTGACAGTGGAAAAGACTCTAGTGGAAGTTTCCTTATTTGTAAATCCATTTCAAACAGCAGGTATTCAGAAAACGAAGGGTGTGGAAGTTACATGAGATGCTGCAGATTCCCATCTCCTCAAAAGTCCTCCTCTGACAGACATTCCAGCTATTCTGACACTTCAATTAGTGGTACGAGTAGCTACATGAGTTACATGAGTCCCACATCAAGCAATCACAGCAGAAATCACTTGCTGTTTTGTTGTAAAAGAAAAAGCAAGACGACTAAAAGGCACAAATGTAAACACAGAAAGCACAAGTTTATTTTCACTTCTGAAGTGACAGACGAGGATTGTCTTTGTCACAGTAAAAGTCACAGAACTAGAAACTGTACACAGAGGGGCACAGTTAAATATCGAAGATGTTCAAGACATAAAGTTTTACAACAAAGAGACAGATCTAAACACAGCAGATGTAGATACCAGCATTTCAGCAAAATGCGTAGTAGAAGTAGAAGTTACCATAGCTCCAAAAGTTGTTCCACTAGAGATTCCAGAAGCAGTGAAAAATCACCTCCTAGCAGAGTATCGAGAGGTAGCAGTTCAGGATCCTTCTCAAAAGAGACTAACAACTGCGATAACAAAACAAAAGAGAACACAGAAAAAGCTTCTCAGACCAAACCGGGAAAAGCTGAAACTGCACATTATGACTCCATGAATGTGAATAGCCAGTTAAAAAGCTTTGTGACCAGCTCTTCTGAAAAGGTGGCAAAAGACATATGTGGAAAAAGAAAGTCACTGACAGCCAAGTTACTGTTAGAAAGAGTGCAGTCCAAGAAAACCCAGGAACAAATGCACAGTTCAGAGAGATTTTCAAACCCTTGTGGAGTAGAATTAAAGGATCACTCACAAAGTCACTTTGCTCTTCAGTTTTCATCATCAGTAGATGACATTGCAACATTACCTTTGCCAGAGAAACTGCTAAGCGTAGGTAAAAATGACACGGGGCATAATGAAATCAGTTTGTTGGAAAACAATGTGAAGAAAAACAACTTTGAAGCGTCAGAGATAACTAATGTTGCTCTTTCAACAGGCACTGATTATGATCATTGTCTTTTTAAAGACATCATTCAAATAGGAACAGGCTATCAGAGCCAGAGAATGAAAAGGAACACAGCAATAAAGGAACAATCCAATCTCTTCATTAGCGAAGTGCAACCCTTTATACAGAGCTGTGACCCAGTACCAAATGATTTCCCTGGTGCTTTTCCCTCTAATAGATATTCTGTTGTTGCTAATTCAACAGAGACCAAAGAAGAACTACATGATGTAAACATGGACTCAAACCGGGCAGAAGGCAGTTCGGACTCTCTTTGTGACAATGCTATACAGAAGTATGATGACACAGTAAATGACCTAGAAGAGTACAGTAAATCCACCTCCCCTCCTTTAACGCAGAAGCCTATCACATTTTCAGCAGAGGAAGTAGACAAATACAGGTTGCTGCAGCTGCAAGCCCAGCAGCATATGCAGAAACAACTTCTGGCAAAACACCTGAAGGTTTTGCCTGCCCCAGGACCAGCTGCCTTTTCTGCAACACCAGCAGTTCCTGCCCTCCCTGTTCAGCAGCATGCTTCTGTCACCACTATCCACCACACACTGCTGCAACGCTTTGCTGTCTCAGCATCTGTACATCCTCATGGCAGCCATCTCTCCCTGGCACAGCTCCACCCCCTATCTCAGACACATTTTGCACCCATATCACTTTCCCCATTAGCTCCGGCCCTCATTCCCACCCACCCTGCTTTGCTGGCAGGACATCCATTGCACTTGGTCTCCACCACCCCTCTACACCCTTCCCCACTGACCTTCCCCACGCTGCCACACGCTGCATATATCCCAGCGTTATTTGCGCCACACCTGAATGCAGCCGCACCTTCTACTATACACCCAAATCCCTTAGTTCCTCCATTATTCCAAGGGCAAGAGCCCCATCACCATTCTTGCTCTAGCCAGACCCAACAGCTGCCTACAATAAAAGAGGTTTTCAGTGTTCCTAGCTATCTAAACTAGCCCAAAAGATTACACCATGGCTCCTAAACCAAATTTGAATAAAATAAATTATTCAGTGTTCAATCACATGTCTGAGGGTAAATCTACTGTTTTACTGAGAGCACGGTGGCAAATACTTTCAAGTCCACATCCTGGCTGACAGCATATGACTGTTGATTTTGTTCTTGTATCGCTGAGTAAAAGCTGTTCTAAAGCCTTTTGTAGTACTATCACAAAGAAAGATGGGGTCCAGCTAGTGTCATTCTACAGAAGATTGGGGAAGAAACAGCCTGAAGTGAAGTCTGTGACTGTCAGTAGAAATGCAATCACAGAACCCAGACACAAGGGGACCAAGAATGTCAATGCTGATGAGTGATTTAAAGTAGTGCAATGTAAGGTAGAGCAATCTTGACAAATCTCAAAGGTTTGCTTTTCTGAGAGTGTATATGCAAGGGCATAGTACTTGGTCTGGTTAAGGTATTTCAGACTGAACAAAAAAGAAGGTATCTTGGACCACAAGTCCCTGGTTCTAGGTCTTAGCTGAAACAAACTGGGGAGTCTCAGAGTGAGGCATAATGAGTTAACACTGGAAGAAAAGGATCACAAAAACATCTTAAAGATATTTTAGTGATTTCATGCCTGGGATACGTTGCTTGGACAGTGTAAAGGGACTGCAGTTTGGCCACAGGTACATAGCAAAAAAAAAAAAAATTCCCTGAGTGTAGGGGACTGTGCTGGCACAAGCAGGCTGCTACTCTTCTCCTTTCATCCAAGAAGGCAAGAGAAAGAAGGAGCTGAAGCCAAGCATTGCCTGTCTGTGGCTGTAGCATAGGGTATGTCAGGGGCGAGCTGAAGCAGCCCAGAGTTGCCAGGCAGCTAGTGCTGGCTTTGAACCTCAGACCCTTGGCCAAGACTGCAACACTTCTTTCCTACCAGAGTTCTGACATGCGGGAGAGTCTTGTCCAAACAATGTGTAAATATGGTTCGTCCCTTTCACAAACAACATTGGCTGGTGCTATAAAATCATTAAAATGAAGAAGTAAAATTCTGAGTGGAAACTGGCTCTCCAGGTCAAGTCTCATAGCAAACCACTGTTCTCAGCATTTTAAGGTATATTGAATCTAAACAAGTAAGTTGAGATTCTCACATGGCTTCCCAAACTCTCAACAAACAAATTGAAGGTTTGAATCTGCAATGTTTGAACGCATGTATCCAACCTTTAGGGTAATGCGTGGTTGAAATTGCTAGTAATAACTGTGTATCTTGAAATAGGTGAGAGCTTCAGCAACTCTTTGAATGGCACATTTGGACTATTTTTATAATGTTTTTAACTGAACATGGGATATTTAACATGAAATGAAGTTCATAATTGTGGTTAGACTGCAGGCGTACTTCCCGATGTAATTGGACAGGAAGTGTCCAACAGATGGTACCGTTTTGTTTGGATTACAAACATTTAAAATAATTTCAATTCATTGGCAATAATGTAGTGCACAACTGATAATGTAGCTTTGAGAACCAATATAAAACACAATAAAATACTTTTGGAGGATTTTATTCAGTTATATTTGGTTATTTGAAGAAACTGAGAAATCTAATACAAATTGAGTATTTAAAATACAATTTTGGACTAAGTTCCTAACTTGGTTTTAATCAAAATAGATTGATACATTGCAATAAAATGGAATTGTTTTAATTTCTAAAAGCAGCTGCTACAGCACAAAATGGTATTATGCCAAACTTTTCAAATGACTTTACAAGTTGTAACTACTTGTTTTGTATTTTCAAAGTTAAAGTTTCATTATACACTTAACATTTTAGCCATCAAGTAAGAGCTGTCAGGAAAAAAATCTGGAGACTGAGCAGAAGCAAAATATTTTTGTATTGTAAAAGCACCCTCAAATATCTTTTGTTGGGTTCCCAGTTGATTTATTAATTTCATGAACAAAATGGATCCGTGCCATTTTGGAGTTACTTATCTTTATGCTTTAATATTCTCATTTTAATTGTAGGCTACTTCTTTGATTGAAATTGTTGCTTTACTCAGTGGACCACTTGGAACCATTAGTTATAACACTGTAGAAACTCTCTAAGTTGGACAGTTTAAAGGAGCAGGTCAACCTGCGCCTTAGAAGAGTCTGACAGCTGCACAGCCATCAGCACCAGTTCAGGGCTAATACCAGCCTAAAACATGCATTTCCAGCCCTACAAACTTTTAAATTTATATGCTCAGTTCCATTCCTATTCAAGAAAAAACAGCTGTTCTTGTTGTATATAAGTTCATTTGAATCCTAAGTAGATAACACCAAGAGAAAAAAAGTGGAACAGAAGAGAAGATAGGCTCATCTCATCTTTAACATGTGCACATACATTTTGCATCCCTGCTTCTTACAGGCAATGTTAATATTGTAAACATTCCTATGGCAAGAAACCTGACCAATTGAAACTTAACAATACCCTACTATGTAGATCATTTATGGAAAATAGTTGTAGATGTTTCCCTTGGTGTATGCACAAACCTTGGGATTCTAAAAAGGAATCAAATCATAGGACGTCCATGCTTCATGTATATGCCACCAAGGATGATCTGGTAAGGCAAATGAATAGACAATAAAAAATAAAGTTAAATCTTGGAGCAACAGGAATTAGCATTTTGAGAGGTATTGATGGGAAGAAGAGAGATTGAGAAGGAGCAGAAACAGCATGGTAGCAAAACAACAATCATTGACTGCCAACAAAGGGAATGTCCAGTATAGTTCATAGTACACAGATTTTCTTGGCAAAATATAATAAAATTCCCAGCCCATCTGAGGTGATATATTTACTCTACTTGCTGCCATATTTGCTATTCATCAGTAATGTACTTTAAATATATATCATTATTATTATTATTAAAAGCATAATTAAGCCTGATGTATGGAGCCGTGGTACAATTTTGATTTTATTTAGACTGATTTTTAAAGAGTTACAGTATCCAGATGGCAGTGATGCATACACTTTGATAATCTATTTGATCTTGATTGTATATTCTTTATACATAATCTAAGGAAACAGGTCACCCGCATTGCAAAGTTACAATAACAAAAGTGTCCTGAGTTACACAATAATAAAAAATATTTTTAGGGTTGGGTTTTTGGGTTCTTTTTGGTAACAGGCACTTCTGGAGTACATTTAACATGTATATTTGTTGTGCAATTTTGCATAAAAATGCCATTTGACCAGATTGATTTTAAAAGTGTTAAGTTTTTATTTAAAACTGGATAATTATCTGGCTAGTATAATATGTAAACTAGTAATTTTGTTTTGTATTCCCTGTATAAAGTGTTTTATATTATACAGTAGCTAAGTGAATTGCACTATTGTACATGCAACGCAGCTTTTTTTTTAGGTTATTCAAGAAATTCCTGGGAATGTAGTTTAATGCAATAATATTTTTTTTCAATAAAAAGGCTTACTGGTATAAAGAGTGTCAGTCATGTATTTTTAATGTAAAGCATACCAAAAGGCAGCAACATAATAAAATGCAGAATGATGAAAACATATTCTGTATTTTAATCTGCAGAACTGATATGCATTTATTTCATCCCTGTGGCTATAATCTGAAATTTCTTAGAATGTTTCCTAAAGATTTCAGTATGTGTTACAAAAGTAGGTTGTTTAAATGGAACTGAAAATAAATATTCCTTAAAAAAGTTATTTTATCTATGTGTTTTTTGCAAGTAGTTTTAATGGATCAACATCCTCCCAGATATTTTTACACACTAATCAGTTTATTTACAATTACACTTATAACTCAGCTGTCAGGTTCCCCAAATAATGTCCCTGAGCTGTGATTCCTAATCATTGTGTAGAAGGTCCTGTGGTAAAAAAACTAACAGTAGGATCTACAAACTTTTTATTTATTCACTTTTTCACCATTCTTTAAAACTTATCTTAGTCATGATAAGTATCTCTTTATCCTCTGTTTTCCCTTTTGCCTTTTATTTTGACAGTTTTCTATTATACCCTTTGCTCTCTATCTTTCATTTATATTGCAAGCCTTCTGACACAAGGCTTTGGGTTGTGCCCTGTAGATGCTCAGCTTTGGAGGACCCAGGCACTGTCTATACCAGTGATAACTGTAAGGCTAGTTATGGCCATCAGTAGACAGTTTCAGAAGTTTCATTTCTCCGGGTGAGCACAAAGACTGAAGTAGCGTAAAAACAAGTGTCTGAATAGGTACGTGTAATAGGTAAAACTCTGCCTATTGAGATGTGACCTGACAGAGGTCATATTCTGTTAGGTCTATCTGCATAGCTGGATATATCTTGGCTAATATCTGGGACCAAATTATTCTACCATGCAGTGACATCTCATAACAGTCATTCTATAAAATCTTGAAATCACAGCAGATCAGCACAGACATGACCAACACAGTGCATCTACTTCTATTCAATTGTGTTTCTTCAGCAAGTTGTTTCATAATAAAAACAAAATTCAGAATTGTGAAAAAGTGTGGTGCATCTGAAGGAAATCTTGTTTTAAACCCCATTAACTGTTATCTATAGTAGGCTTCCAGTTGAGACTACATCTCACCTGTTTGTTGTTGAATAAACAGTGCTACTGTTTTGACTAACATGTAATAAGTGAAGAAATTAAGTTGTCCACACCTTCCTATTTCTGGCAATGCTATCTGTTAATTACCCCTTCTTAAAGCTTGAATCCCAGATCTGTTTAACGGCTGGGCCTAAGCTGGTTTTGGTGGCCTTTTTTTTTTTTTTTTTTTCTCTTTTTAAAAATTTTTTTTCTATACCATAATTTTTCCATTCAGGCCAAACCTATGTTTAGGGCTGTTACTTCCTTGAGAGCAAAAACCAAATGTTTTGCAGACTGGAAATATGTCTTATGACCAGATGGAGAGACATTTTGGAAGAAACAAATTTACATTTTATTTAACTTAAAAATGGAAACTAGAATAAAGCAGATATTTAGAGACAGTATAAAAGAAGAAAAAAAGTATTGATAGCTGCTTATGTCTAAGTTTAGTTTCAAGACACTTTTTTTGCTTCACTCAGTTACAATACTATCTCAATGCAGTGTCCAGACTTAGGAAGATCCAGACAATCCCTCTATTCCACAGCATCTCAACTGGGGGATGACGTTGTTCTTAGGGATCCTGTTTCCCCAGTGTCTGACTGCATGGGAAACCACCCTGCCCTCTGAAGGCTTCCTGTAAGTCTGAGGTGAGCCCTCAGGGCTTCTTCCATCACAGTGATGAGCATTACAACTGAAATGCATCTGTCCCTTGGGCATAGGCTGGACACCATTGTCACCCAGCAAGGCAAAATACAAAACAATATGATCGCAAAATAGATTAGACTAGACTATTGCAGTTAGAAGGGATCTAAAATAATCATCTAGTCCCACTGCCTCACTGTTTAGTCCCACAGTCAGTCATATCAGCACAGCCAAAAGAGGAATGAGAGTGAGCCAGGAAAGGAGAAGCACAGATGAAACAGCACAGGAAGGGAAACTGGAATCATATTAGGCCAATTTTCTTCAGAGATGGTGTCTGACTACTTGTGTCCTCATGCAACACCAACAAAAGCTTTTCTACACACTGCTGGGAAGTCTTTCACTTCAGTGCATAAACTTATTATACAAAACATCTTACTATGAACTTTATACAGAAATATAAAGTTTCACTGGGAATGCAGCTCGTTGCCTTGCTCTTTCTAGACACTAAACACAATGATAAAAATACGCATGTGGATAAAAGGAATCTGCAAGTCAGTGAACTGCACTGCTGCCTTGCTGAGATTGGGACGCACTGTTGTGATGTGCTTGAACTTTTCTCTGCCCCAGGGCTAAGGGGAATTAATTCATTAACATTTCAGGTTAGCAAAATACTCTTGCTGTCCTCAAGGTCATCAGGCTGAACCTTAAGTCAATACCCTACTTGTCTATAAAACATGCAGCACTTCTAAAACACTTCTTTTTATTCTTCAATAAACATATTATTTTCTTTCACAGGAAACACAGAAGAAAACAATTTGCCAATTTCAGGAATTATAGACAGAAATAAATCTACAGTTACAGTAATGGGTATTTATTCTAAACATCTACTGCATAACAGTGACCAATCTGTTTTGTGAATGCACTTAAAAGTGCTCTTGACTGAGATGTCAACCTGTAGATACATGATATTTTTTGAAGACTCAGACCAAACACATTCTTTATGATCTAGCTATAAATGCTGCAAAATGAAGATATGGCTGAAAAACCTGATAGACTTCCACCAAATAGTGCAAGCTGTTCGTCTGCCTCTACTTAAGTGTGCATGTAAAACTTATATTACACACAAAAATCAATATTTCATTCTTATGAACCAATAAACTTTTTATACCAAATAAATTTGCCATTTGCAAATCAATAAATTAAATGTGTTTATCAATTCTATATATAAAAATGTTCTGTATATTCCAAGCTGTGTATGTCTACAAATCAGCAATATTAATAAATAAATCATTGTGAATGGAATGAACCAATTAGCCTCAGACAGCTCTAAACCAACTATTTCTATATAAAGAAATACGTTCTATACAAGAATGGTTGAATTATAATTTGCTTTCTTCTTTTTTGCAAGTATTTTTTGGGCTGTTTTCTGCCAGCCCCAATGAGAAACTGCAGAATTTAACAGAAATAGTTATGCATGCGTGTGTTGGAGTTTGTGTCTTCTTACAGATGTACAATTGCATCTGATAGAAACTTACAGACCTGACATAAAGTTCTACATGTAAATCAAAAAAAGGAAATATGTACACGTAGGAAATATCATCAGTCAACTGTTGCATAACTTCACAGGTGAAATACTGCAGAGTTCCTAAAACAGAGTCTTTTTTCCACTGTCCCTCATGCCTAGGTGTAAGTTGCTGAGGAAATGTTTCTCTGTCAGCTGTCCACATTGTTGTGAAGTGGAAAGTCCTACTTCATTAAAGAACGTGAAAACGCTAGAAAACTTTGCTCCTTACTTATTCCAGGATTTCTGTGAAAAAGTTCCAGTCTCCTTCAGAATGTACTCCACTTTAAAGTGATCTTGCTTTCTCCAGAGGGCTGGAGAACCCAGGGTCTCCAAATTGGAAGAACTTAAACATATTAAGAGAAAGTTATCAAGAAAGTTCCTTAGTTGTCAACTTCCTGTTTACACAGGACTGGATTTTTCCTGTCTTATCCATAGCATGCAACCAATATCACAGGAGAGTATACAGGAGAGTTTTCAGGACTATATTATATTTCTTTCTCTCTCCCAGAGACACTTGAGAAGCTGTGAAAAAAAAAAAACCAACAATTAACTGAGATCATCCTTGTCTACTTTTTATTTTACTAGTGAGTTCTTGAAATATGGCTGTGACTTAAAATACTTAATGTTTTTATTAGTGTAATTTGTAATTACAGTACTGGTATCTACTGTTGACATATTATAGGTTTAATCCTTAGCAAAGAGATTTCCCCAGAGCTTCTCTCTCTTAGTTCTGTTTGTGACTGTGTTTTTTCAAATGCTAGATTTCCATGGTTTATTTTTTCTTAAACAATGTGTTAGATAAGCAGTTCCTATATATATATATGTATATATATATGTGTGTGTGTGTGTATTTATTGGCTATTATATGGGTCAGGATGAAATATAATAATGAATCTTATTATGGGTTATGATCAGAGCTTTTTGAGTTGAAAATAATTTTGTCTTTCCTCTCAACGTTGCCAGCCCCCACTAGATTTGCATAAGAAATATTTTCAGATGCTGATGGCTGGTGAGAGTACCAAAATGGGAGAGCAAATGAGCACAAGGGCTGCCTGTGAATGATAAAGGCAAAAAAGAGGGCATGTGCAAAATCTGAAGAGCAATGTCAGATTTCTGACACCTGGAGAAAAGGGTATGTTAATTTCAGAGGCTGCAGAGAACACCAAGGAAAAGTTAGACTCATTATGAATAAACCTAGAGAGTTTTGCAAGCTCAAATAAAACCTAAGATAAGCAGCTGTAATTACTGATGTCAATAAAATTAAGACAAAAATTCCTGGTGTGATTTTTTTACTCATGGTAGGTTGTAATTTTTGTAAAAATAATATTTGTTTTTTACGTACCTTCTCCCAATAAAGTCCAAATCCAAACAGGGACAGATATTGATGAAAAATAACAAATAACTGTCCAAGTGTTTTAACAGGAACATGAAGAAATTTAGCTATCAAGTAAATGTTTGGTCAGTTCTTACTCTGCTTGATGTAATCTGCACATTCCTGTGCCAGGGACATTTGAAAAAAGCAGGTTATGGGATAGTTTAGAGCAAGTATAATCAAGCAGCATGAAACACCAAACTGGTGAAGTTGGTTTATTAGGATGTAAGAACAAGGGAAATGAGTCACAGCTTCATTTAAATCTGAAGAAATTTCTATGCTTTCTGAGATATAATCTAAATGATTAATTAAAAATCTGAAAAGTAGAAAAAATATTAATGCTTAACATGAGCATTTTTTCTAGAAAGGTAACAGCAACATTTTTCCTAGGAAATAGCCAGAGGAATCTCCTTCTCTAGAGGCTTTCAAGACCCACCTGGATCTGTTTCTGTGTGGCCTGCCCTGGGTGTTCCTGCATTGTCAGGGGTGTTGGACTCAGTGATCTTCAGAGTCCCTTCCAACCCCTATCATTCTATGATTCTATGAATTAAAAAATGTAAATAATAATTCAGGAAAACCATGTTCATCCTATTTGATAAGCTGTTTCATGCATCAATGTTCCCAGAAACTGTGCTGTCTTTCAAACAGGACTTTTACCTGGTTATTCCTGACAAAGTTAACTTGAGACAGAAGAATATCTTTGCTGAAGCACTGACATCTGATTGTAATTATGAGTAATGAATTACCAAATTATCCATAGAAGAACATTTTGGGGTAGCTGAGGCAGCAATTTGAAATCTCTAAGCACACAGATATGCCCAGTGGAATGGCATTTCCATGCCATTTATATTTTAGGGGAAAAATTTCCAAACCAAACCAAGCTACAATTAATTTAAATTTAAGACTGTCTCCTTAATAAAAAAAATGAACTAACATTCTCAGCATGTCTTGTTACCACAAGTATATGTTAATGTTAACCTTAAAGTCCTTCTAGAACTGTAAAATACATTAACACTTAATCATGATGCAAAATTCCTATTGCCCATACAACACAAATCCTTTGTCTCTGTACAACTGGACCATCATGATGATGGCAGACTTTGTCATAGGAATTCTAAGAACCATATAGTATTTTCCTTTGTTGCTAATTCAACATCAACAAATAGCTGGATTTAAAATGTTCTGATCCTTTCTTTCTAAGGTCACTCATCTGCAGTAGGAAGCAGAGAAAGAGCTAGGTTATTGCTAGGGGTATGTTTTTGATGTGTAGCAGGGAGATTTAGCCACCTAATTCCCATTAGAGGCAATACATTTGAAAGGTTTTGTGACCTTTAGATTAGAATATGTAGGTTTAATGTGTAACTCCATTTTTTTTCCTAAAGATTTCTCACAGATTTCTCATGAAATTGGCTTTAGAAACTAGTACTGAATAGAAACATGATCAGCATGATTAGACATGTTAAGGCTGAGAAAGCCTCCTTGGCAGCTTGGAAGACTAAAGCATTCCATAAAAAATTCTCACCATGCAGATAGAGATACTTTCCTCATTATCAGGTCAGTTGACTTGCAGTGCTAGTTTGCTATTAACTGTTATTAAACAATCATGCATTAGTATTACGTATGTCACATAAACATTCAGTAAGCTATCTGTTTTTCATCAAATTTAGCTGCTAGAAATGAATGAAAGGTGCATCAATGGAACACTTCAAAAGGTTCTGTCGAAGAAATGTGTGGGACTATCCTTGATGTGAGTCAAAAAAAATTCTTGGTAACAAGTGTAGATAAAATGATAAACACAGAAAGAAAATGACAGACCAAAAAACAGTGCCTTCAAAGACTCTTCTTTTGGAATTACTACCGAAAATTTTATTATTCATCTCATAGTCTTTACTCTCTGACAAACTATTAAAGCATCTACTACAAACCCTGAGCAAAGGACATGGCAGAACATGATGGTCCTAAATAGACCTAGCATGTTGATACATTATAATCTTCTTCCATGAATCATCAAGGGACAAGAAATATATGGCCCTAACAACACTGTAAAAGACTTCTCAACCCAAGCTGGTCAAGTCTGTACCCTTTTGATGTATTTCAGACCCCAGGGAATAAAGGGAAATAAAGATCTGCTATGATGTCTCAGAATGTTCAGTGGTGAATGGATGGGTTTAGAAAAATATGAAAGCAGAGATAGTCCCCAGGGGAGCAAAGTCCTGGGACTGAGCTTGCCCTGTGGCAGGTTGTCACAGTTTAGGGTCAGGGTGGCCCCTTAGACCTATAACAGATGCTCTCTGTTAACCCCTGTCCTTCCTCAAAAGGGAAGAGAAAGGGAGTGAGAGAGACTTAGCAATTAGAAAAGGAAACTAGAACAGCTTTAGTGAAAATGAAAATAATATTAATAAAAATGGAATATATACAAATATATACAAAACCATCAACAAACCCAACCCCCCTGATGGTAATTCCATCACTGTCACCACTGATGCTGTGGAACAGGCACTGGTGGAGTCCCAGACTGGGCCCCGCAGCAGCCGGGAGCTGTGTTCAGGAGCTGGATTCTGGCACTGGGTTCAGGAACACACAGACTGAGATCAAAGGCAGAATGGACAGAGGCCTCCTTGGGTGCTCTGCGGAAGGAACCAAAAGAGGGCCCAAGCCAAGCAAAACAAAGCTGGCAAAGCAGCCCAAGAGGGGAGAAGAGCCACAGACCCTTTGGATCCCTCAGCCTTATACCGAGTATGCCATATATGGGCTGGAATCCCTCCTTGGCCAGTTTAGGGTCACCTGTCCTGTCTGCTCCTCCCTGCAGATGTGGCCTGTCACTTTTCTGCACCCCCTAATCTGGTACACAAGGTCCAGCAGTGGCCTTGGTCTGCACACCAGTCTTTGGCAGTAACTCTAAACATGGGGTGTTATCACTGCCAGAAGCAGACACTTCCTGGGAAAACAGTTTACTTATACTTCAGAAAGTGCAGCTATTTAGAAGAACTGAGCTGAAAAGTAAAATCACTAAACAGAATTACTTCTGTTCTCACTCAAACCAGGACACGGGGGAAGCTGGGGAACGTTCCCAGGCTATAGCCAAGAGGAATGTGCTAAGAGGGGCAGCTGCATTGCTCCGCTTGCATGGGAAAAGGTTTTAAAGGCTGATCCTGGCCCATCTGAGAAAAACACATCATGGAGATAACCAAATAGTCTACAAAAGCAAATTGTCCTTCAAAAGCAATGTGACTCATTTTAACCCTCTTTAGTTAACGTGAGCTGCTGTGTTTAAAAGAGCATGAAGGCACAGTTTAAGGGAAAGGCAGCTCTCACAGCCATGTACATTCCCATGGTGGAGGATGCATGCAATCATGGGTGGTTGCCATAAAATCTGTGCTTGATGGAAGATACAGTTCTTTCTATACAAACTCTCTATGGCATGGACCCACTCTGCCCCATTTTCTGACCTGAAAATGTTACTTTGAGAGCTAAATAACTAGAGGTTTTACCTTTAAATTGTGACATTAGTTTATATAAAAAGGCAATTAAGCAACTGAGTTGTGCTACAGTTATAGTAGATGACACTGATGTCAAGGTGGAAAAGACCTTCATATACTGTACAGAGAACTCATGCCTGTCTTTGAAGAGCCGGTATGGATATGGCAGTTAGCTATAGAGAGTTTCAAAGCATAAGCTGCCAAGGCCTTACAGTTAGGGGTTGAAGACTGATGTTTCTCAGGTAGCTGCCATTAGGATTCAACAATTCATTGCAATGTGCTCAGGGCATATATTACACCATATGAACTGGCTATATCTCTCCAAATAAGGACATAAACTGCTGGACATGTGACAGAAGAAATGCAGGGCATTCATTTTATGCAAAATTGCTCTTTCCAAATGATGTCCTTAAAACAATTACTTGACAGTCCTGTGCCATTCATTTTAGCTTGTAGCTGCTCAATTCCACGAAATAAACCTAGCTAGCATAAACTAAAAAGGATTATCTAAGTTGGTGTGTGGGAAAATAACAGAAGATTATCAAGGAGGATTGTAAACATGCTCTTGCATGTGTCGAAAAACACGTTTATCACACTAATTGTTGCTCAGCTTTGTGTGCTTAACAAGAAGAATAGCTGTGTTTAGATAACACAGATCTGTGAAGGACTCAGAGGCACTTTATCAAACATGCTTGAGATTCCTCCTCTGGTGTGGGAAAGACCTAAGCACCATGGAAAACCATGCTAGCAAGAATCCTTGATATAGTGGAGAAAGCTTTTTTTTCTTTCAAGAAAGGACCAAGCACTGCTGTGCCTGGGTCTCCACTTGTGTGCCTCTATCTGGGTGCTACTCTGAAGATCCTCTGGTTCTCAAGGTAACAGGAATTAATAGCCTAGTAAAATAAAGGTGGACAGAAAGAAAATATTCTATGATGTGTAGAGTGCCTCTTGACTTTCACTATTATTGCATTACTTTTCATTGAGTCCTTCATTGCTTTTTATGGCTGTGACAAGGACAATAAGCATGTGGTTTTCTAGGCACAGTGGCTATTCACACCTCCAGTTAATTCATTCAGGTGCAAGATGAGATGGGTGTACAAGGGAAAAATATCCAGTGGGCCCTTTTGCACTAAATGGCTAGAGGTTTTCTGCCTGATAGCTCAAGGCTGGACTCCAAGATGCTGCAAGTGTCTTCTTCTCAGAAGAGCTAAAGGTTTAGGCAGTAAGTAATGGTCTGTGGATTTTCTTGATTTTATTCAGACAGTTCTAATTGCTACTACTGACTTCTCAACATACAAGTGATTGTCACACATACTGACTTTTTTCTCTTTCATTCTCCATGCAGGCATGGGATAGCAGCTATTTATTTCATCTATCATTTATGAACCTCCTAGAGTGGAGGTTCCTCCACCAAACGTGGAGACTTTGAAAAGTTAATGAGAAAGTCCTAGGGAAGATACATCAGGGAGCTGAGTACCTCAGGGAGCTGAGTGCATCATGTGGAGTCACCAATTTTATTCTCTAGCCTTTTCTGACAGCAAAGTAGTGTATCTTTAAATTAGTAAAAAGAGAAGTGTAAACAAGGCAGAAAGCAGCAGATAAGAAAACCACTGTAACTTGAACACTAATCCAGACTTAGGTATGTTTTGAGGTGGGATGTATTTCAGTCCAGGACAATAAGATCACTGCTGCTCAGCGGTACAGAGCCACCAGATGAAATACCTTCTTTTCCATACTGTACATTGCAGCAACTATTTCTTTATTTTCAAATATAAATTCCCCATACAAAGCTATATTAAAATGTTAAATATTATAAAATGAAATAATATATTTTCCTATCAAAACCCCTTATGTCAGTCCCTGAACTTTCCTCCTAGGAAGCCACGGAAAGTGTCTCTCATCTGGTCTTCCTGGGGTGAATTATCCAGGACATTGTGCAGATTTCTGGAGAGTGCTAATACAGCTAGTTACAATCTTCTTCTAAAACCAAACATTTTTCTCATATGAAAAACCACATAAATAATTCACAGGTTCACATATAGGAATAAGCAGGCAGTGAGTTTTGCATGTGTTTGCAACCTAAAGGAGTTATACTTGGCAAGCCACTATAACACCTTGCAGACATCCTGAAATAGCCTCCATAAGAGTAGCTCAGTGATGCAACTGAGACACAGGGACAGAGACACCACCTTGGATTCAGAAGAGAACAAATCTTGTTGCTCACTGAAGTTACACTGAATGTGCTACATCTTCCAGGAGAAGCATGGCAGGAGGGAAATAGTGTTTGCTTTTTAAGCAGCATTTTATAATAAAGCAGTAGAAGCCAAGGCACTTGGTTAAACCCTTAACCTTTCTGTGCCTTAGGTTAGCTAGGTCATCTAACTGCTCTGGGACAGTCCACGATTCTATTCAAAGCAAGGACTTTAGATACAAACATTTCAACTTGAAGAGACCAGATAACAGACTGTCTGTGCTGGCAAAGGTTAATTTAATAGAAAACGTGAGGGATATGGGTAGGTGATGTCATAATTACTTAAATTATTTACCCATCTGTTCACCCTTAAAGCAGCTTCTACAATCTTGGATGATCAAATCAGAATTCCTTTCCTTAGCTAAAGTGGTTTAGTTTGGGGTTTTTTTTGTTAAAAATTACCACTTATTACAGAGTGGATGCATACACTGGGCTTGTTTTGCCAATCAGACTATTGTCAGTGAATTTTTATTGGTTTACATTTGTTAAATATATGATCAGATATCTCCTGCAGCAAACAGGTTTGAGAACTGAAGAAACAACCACAAAAATGGGTTAATACATCTAACACACAAAAGCAAAATCTGTATTACTTCTTAATTAGTGTCCATGTAATTGTTGAGTAAACTTATCTAACACCAGAAATTCAGTGGCAAACACAATGGGACCAAGATTTGGCACAGAAAAAAAGTAAGAGAAATTCCAGAACACAAAAAGAAAACAATATGTGTTCCCATAATATATAGTTCCCCACAAGCCACTGAACACTGCCATTGTTTCAGGTCTGAACATCGGAAGAAGCATTTGCCCTTGGCACACACCTGGAAAGCAGGCAGCCAAGCAATACAGGTGCATCAAAGCAGCACATGCTGCTGTCATGCTGAAGTCATTTGCTTCTCAGACCATTTCCGTGTTTTGGTGATCCTCACAGAGCCTGGGAACTCAGGCAGGTTCCCACAAAATCCCCTGCTACAATCCCTTCTGTTGACCTCCTTTGGAGTCCAAATCATATATGGGTGTTTCTCCTTGAGAACCCATTCCCATTGCATTTTGGGAGGAGTGTAAGTACACTGTTTGAATGAAATTCGGTTCAGTGTGTGTTTTTAAGGCTATGACAAATACTAGAGGCACATCATCTTCTAGGGTCAGTGGCTGATTGCTCCTCCAGTTAATTTCACTCAGAGCTTCCAGAGTGGGTGGCAGACAAAGGGTAAATGTATAGGGTAAATTTAGAGCCTTTCTGCACTAAATGGCTAGAGGGTGTCTGCCTGCAAGCTTGAGACTAAATAAATTATATATACAGTCCTCTACCTGAAAATGAACATAAATGGCATATTTTCTACATGCTGTTGCCTTCTAGATTTCCAAGCTGTTGTGTCTGATGTTGCCAGGTAGAACACATTTCATGTATGACTAACCTTCATTCATTCAGTTTTAGATGAGTGTGATTTCTCTGAAAACTTTTTTCTTCCTGGGTTGATCCTCTGTCCTCTGGGCTATGACACACTGGGCAGAGTCATTTCAATGCTCACTACCAGCAGGGTAACAGAGAAGGATCTCTTCTCCACTAAAATAGCCTGCTTAAAGGCCACATATCTCACATAGTGCTCTCAAGAGCTCAAAGCACACAGTGTCTGAAGCTGGAATTAACTGTGTAGCATGAAAAACACATCAAGGGGAAGCAAAAATAGGAAAATCCACTGACCACAGAGTCAGAAACTCAGTGATATAATGGCATTCTCCAAGTGCCCATCTTTTTACAGATGAGTAATTTCTATTATAACAACATGGATAAACTTTTTTTTTTTTTTTTCTACAAGAAATAATTACTTTGATTCCAAACACTGGCTGTCTGACAACAGAACACTTACTCCAACACCTGCAGACCAGGAATGGACAGCTGTAGTTTCCTCACAGCACTGCTAATCAGGTTCCTGCAACTGCCAGATCTTTGACTGAGGTTGAGGGGACAGGTTGCCATCATGCTTTTAATGTATTTTTCCCTCTTTACCTACTGCTTTAGTCTCAGTTTCTACCTCACCTGTTCCTACTCCAAACCACAATGTTGTCAGTGACAGCAAATACAGAGAAGAGAAAGTGCCAGATAGTCAACTGGTAAAAATGCATTTATTATTATGGTCAGTAGAGCTATATTGATACATGTGAGATGAAAATTAACCTCAAATCTGCTCAAATGTTGATTAGGATTTGATATTACCTGTAATGATTATTTGAGACACTAAAACCACAAGGGAAATTGCAGAGTAGGCAAACCTATTATTGTCAGGTTAACAGTTGTCAGCTTCCCACTATCCTGTCTCAGCTAAGACAGACATCTAAACATGCATTTATTTCTCATTGTGTTCACTTTATTTTCAGGCATAACAAAATAAACAGACATTACCTTTTATAAACCGGATAGAAATGATGCAGGGAAAAAAATAAAAAATTCGCTTTCTTCTACAGACTATGTGCTGTACTGAAAAATTTTATAAGATAAAAAATTAGACCAACACCAAGGGCAAAATAATCTCAGTCAATACAGGGACAAGCTAAATTCAATGGCAATAGCCTTCACAGGGCCTGTCCTCCAAACTAACAGCTAGTTTTCTTTGAAGGCCTTGTGCAACTGTAGGGTTATTCAGTGTACATAATTGTTTTCCTAGAATAGAAATCTCCAGAGATTGTTAGTTTTATCTACTGCACACACACCTATATTGGCTTATGTCACTTTCTTCTACAGATTGATGGAGTGCTGTTTAAATTCATGTAGTTGGTTCCTATAGTATGATGCTGAATCATGCTTCTAAATAAGCATGAGTATTAGTAAGGACAGGTAATATGTATTTTGAGTTAATCCTAATTTTAGAAGTGTTTCCTTTATAAAAGGCTTGCCAACCAGAATGATTTTTATTGTTTTAAAATTCAGTATGCATCAAGATTAGAAGACAGGCAGTCAAATAATCATTTGTAGGGAACGGAAGAGGAATCTCAAAGAGTCAGTTAAGACTTGCTGTGGAGTGCATTTATGAATTTATTAAAGTTAAATGGCATTTCTTAACATCCTAGACACTGCAAAAAGGCAGATACAACACTAGAAATATGGTTTAACTAGGTGGCAATTACATTACTTTAACACAACCACAAAAGCACATAGTTTTTGCTTGCCCTGTGCTCTACTATTCTGTCTTCTTTCTTACCCAGCTTCCTCCAAAACTCTGAGGCCGTGGATCTCCATCATGTAAGGTCAAGGGTGAAGAACAGGTGGCTCTTCATTGTAGACCTAATATGGTTGTCATCCACTTTGGAGGACTTCCTTGCCTCATTCTCTTCTGAAGTCTAATCCAATATGGAGCAAAATCCCCTGTTGCATGACACTGCGAATGGGGCATGCTTTAAACTAGACTCTGGGATTATGTTGCAGAGATAGAAAGAGACATAAGTTTAATTATCTCTCCTCTCCATTACAATTCATTTTAAAACCAATTCATAGAGCACATTACTTCCATGTGACCCCTGGGATACTTTTCTTGTTTCTCATTTATTTGTCATTATGTTATTTTATAATTACAGCAATAGGCTCAACATCAGCACTCCACAAGAAAAGTGCAGTGTGACCCAGGCAGGGAGGTGAGACAGATCCAGACAGGTGTTCATGTATATATACTTCTTAAAGGCATGTTTGGGTAGACCCATGGGTATCCCAATGTAGTGGGAGGAAGTTGTGCAACAAATAGGAAGGCTATGAATTCATTATTCTGTTTTCTGCAGAGCATCCTGAAGACTGTCTGGTGTGTTCAGGTCCATTTCCATATCCCCACAGGGAGGTTGGGAGTAGTAGGGAAACACAGAGCGGGACACAGGTAACATGAAGTCAGGAAGCATGTGGCTCACCTGGACATTGTGTTAGGCTTTCCAGATGAAATGTTTCAATCATGACTCAAGGGGTGTAATCCAAAACTGAAGGAAGCTCATGGAACTGAAAACCTACAATATTTCTGTTAGGAAACCCTGCAACACAGTGAGAGAATGTGTGGATTATGATCCAAATCCTGGGATGATAATGAGACTAAACCACCTACATTTAGGACTCTTAAAGTAGGTGTTCTCTGTGAGTTTGGTGTCTAATTTTCCACTATAGTTGAGGCAGGGGCATGATTCAGCTGACAAGCTGCTGGCGACTAAGCTGAGGTGCTGAAACATAACTGCCTGGTGTGATGTTAACGCTGCCGCTGGATGACCAGGTCTCAGCAACAGCTGAGTCTTTATTGTCCACCTTGAGGTGAGCTCTCCTCAGGCCATGCAGTCAGTCATCACCAGAGATGGAATTCAGGTGCCTGGTGCCATTTCAGATGCTCAAGAGAAATACTCCTGATCTCCAGCTACTCCCCAAAGGACATGCAACTGCTGTAGGTACTGCATTGTATCTGACAGGGCTCTGCAGTTTTTCCTTTGATACCAAGATCTCAGACAAAAAGCAAGGCATCTCAGTCTTGAAATTGAATTCTCTTCTAGCACTCCACAGACCGTAACATGAGCATGGCTGCCTGAAATAAAACTATGCTCAAACTTCCTAAAATCTAGGTAAACAAAAGACGATGCTTATCTTAGTTCTTGTTTTTCACTAGTGGCAGTAACAAATTACACTAACAGCATAAATAATTTGTCTGCTTCTCTGTATTGGAAATTAAATGCTGATGGTGTGAACACACTGAATGCTCCAGAAGTGAAGATCCCAGGGCTTTGAGACACATTTGGTTCCTCAGGCTCAGGGACAATTTCCCCAGGCTGTACTTGAGACAAGTCAGATGAAGAAGCTCCTGGGTGTAAAGAAAGGAGCCTGAAAATTATGAGATTCACATTCAATGTCACTTTGTCACCACAGATCCAGAAGCTTAATCCTGAAAACCTGACCTCAACCTTAAATTTTGAGGGCAGCTGCCCTGGGCACCATGTCTCAGGCTATGGCAGCTGAATAAATGGGGAAATGAGATGGTCTGGGATTCCTCACCTGGGACTGTTGTGCAGAGTGGTTGTTCCAGACCTCAGAATCAAAGTATTTCAGAAGTTGTCCTCATAGCTATGTAACTGCAGAGGCAGACACGTATGTCACACAAGCCTAGTCAGAAATGAAAACCTTCCTAGCTCACAAGTTACGAAGTAGAATTGTTCCCCTTAGATTTGTAAAAAGAAATAATTTCATGGAAATGCTTTGGGTTTTTTTAGATCTCAGTCTTCCCATTAAAAATCCCATTTCTCTGTAAAGGGTCTAATGAGACCCAGTGTAATACCCTGATCAGAGATCAGGAAAGAAAAGAAAATCTCATTTCCACTTGAAAACAGTGAGATGAATGGCACAGCTATCTAAGTTGCAGCTCAAAATATGTGGGTCAAAGTTACCCATGAGAAACATCCATTTTAATTAAAAGAATGCATTACATGTAATGATGGAACCCAAAACCAGATTTACAAGTTGTTAACAAATATTGCAGTATGTTCTCAATTAACATCCAGCCTTGCTTGTAATGTCTTCCCGCAATATTTAGTTTTGTTTACATAAAGGTAGAAATCTAGGAATGTACAAACACTGATTTCATTGCTATGTTATTTAGTTATATAAGGGTATTCATTTTGGGTTTAGAATTAGTAAGAAAATCATGGATTTGTTGCAGAAAATTTAGGGTTTTAGAGAAATATGAAAATACCAGATGACTTAAGCTAAGAAAGCAAATATTTTGATTCAAAATGGAGCTGATTCTCTCCCCTTTCTCTTCTCCTCCACAGGCCAGATTCTTAATTTCATAGAGGTGATGATCAGAGATACCTTTCCTACTCTGGCTAGACACTTGGGGAAAGGATTTATACTTTCTAAGTGAGAATCCTTTTAGCCCTCCATACATCATGAAATAAAGATTCCACCAAGCTGTGATATGATCAAGGAAAATCATCAGATAATTTATGAGGCAGCCTTTGGAATTCATAAGATTAAATATTTGAAAAATAGTCTATTCTAAGATAAGGCTAATGTTAGCCAAATAATGACTCTTCCAAAGACAGCAGGATAACAGAAGACACAAAACACTTCTCTGGGGTGATATAAATATCTTACTTCAGTTTAGAGATATTATCATTTGCATGGGTAGAAGTTTTGGTACGGTGATTTGAATAACCTGCCTTTTGAATTATCAGCTATTTGAAATCCACAAATTGAGTTATCATCAGGCAGTTTCCTCTCTCCTGCCAGCAGACATGGAGATCTGCAGGAGGACTGAAACTCTGAAAACTCTGAGAAAGACAAATGCTTTGCTCAAGTTGTCCACGAAAGATGCCAATATGGAAAATGCTTAACATAAGGATTTTTAACCAAAACACATCCAGCTGACTGGTGTCCAGTAAACTTCTTACTGCTGCCTATCTATACTACCCACCTTTTACAAAGCAAATTCTCTGGCCCACGGCTTCTCAGTTTCACTGGCTATTTGTAAAGAGATTGTCTGAAAGGTTTGGCTTGAGGTGCTTCAGCTCATGGAGGTGTGCAGAGAAATTTTTCACCACTGAAAAGCCAGTGCAGACAATTCACTGAGAACAACAGGTACAGAATGAAGTTAAAATCACAGACAACAGCTGAGCCTGACCAGGATAAGGCCACTAGGTGCTGTTGGTAACAACACAGATAAATAATAACTTTTCTGAAGTAAATAATATATGCTGGGAGAGAATAGAAGGTATTTACCAAGTCTCACAAAGCCCCTTCAATTGTTTTTGTTGAAGAAGAAGTTCAGGTGCTGATGATGTCGTCACTGGATCTGAAATTAATAATTTTCTGGTCAACAATGCTCATAATTAGATGGAGTGTCACAAAAGTAAGTTTTGAAACGGTGAATAACGTTGAAGAGTATGCAGAAAAATGCTAAGTGTTCAAAAGCATTTCCTTTTGCTTTCAGTGCTTTCCTTATTTTAACTTTGTAGTTTCACATAAAAGACATACTCTGGAGTGGAGCTACAGGGTTTTGCTGTTTATAATTGCAGTGATATAAATTTTTACACTCAGAGCAGTCTGAAAAGTGAAAATTTATGTTTTGTTGTGTTGTTGTTTTTTTTTAACTTGGATATTGGTGTAGTACAAGGGGAAAGGACAACATAGTGGTGAGACTCTAATGCCATCCCTAAACTAAATTTCCTAGTTCCAGTGTCAGAGGTAAAGCACTGTTAGGTGTAGATCAAGATCTACTCCAGTAGGCCATTGCTTATGTTACTAAGTTTAGTATAGGTCTCATCTCATCCTTAACTCTGGTCCTGTTGCAGTGGACAGGCAGCAACTGAATTTTTATTTTATTTTCTTCTTTGTTTTGTGAGAATACAGTGCAATATGGTTGGTTGGAGTATCCAGTGATGAAGGCAGTCAAATACAAAATGAAAATATTAATAAATCACAAAGAACATTGTCAAGTACAGTCCTATAGATCAAACTGCATTTTAAGAACCTTTATAATCTCTTCAAATACCAGCCTATCATATGTCAGAAAAGTTATTTATAAAGGACTCTCTGCCTTTGATGTGCTAACAAAGGGAGAAATGCCAGTAGATATGAAAAAAATGGTGGGTCAGTCAGGAATGCTAGAGAAAATGGTATAAAAGAATGGCTGAAAAGTTCAGCTGAGAAACTACAAATAGCATTTTGTTTGTACAATAATATGAACAGTACCAAGGACAGAAAAAGAAGGAAAATCAGCAAAAATCAGCTGAGCTGCTGTGAAAATGAGCAATTACATGTGCTATGTAGGAAAGGAAAATCACAGACTTGAACTCCTCTCTTCTAATGAGAAAGAACAAATGTCTTTCAGCTGAAAGATTCTGAAACAGTTGTGACAAAATAATCAGTCAAGACAGAAAAGTCTGTTTATGAAAATTATGACCACCCTTATAAGATTGTTAAGGTGGGAGAGGACAAGGGATTAAAAAAAGTGCACATATTCAAATGCAGTTTTAAGTCAGAAAAGATACCTCCAGGGATAGGTCTAGAGCTCACTGGCTCCAAAGAAACCAAGTTGTCGTGGTTTGAGCCCATCAAGACAGCAACAATTAACCACACTCAAACGAAGCTCACTTACTCTACCCCTTCTGGTGGGATGGGGAGGAGAAAATACAATAAAAGAACTGAGGATTGAGACAAATGACTGGAAGGGCTCACTCACCAGTTATGGTTATGAGCAAAAGACAGACAAGTTGTGTAAACAAAATCAGTTTAATTTAAACAAAACCATCACCAATTTACCAACTGAATCAGAGTAGGACAGTAATAATACACCTTCCTCCCAATCCTCCCCATTATCCAGGCTCAGCTCTGATCCTAATTCTCTACCTCCTCCACCCAAGTGGAGCAGGGGCAGGGAATGGGGGTTACAGTCAGTCCCAGTCTGTTCCATTTTGTTTCTGTCACTCCTGTCTCCTCAGGGGGAAAACTCCTCACAGTCCTCCTTTGTGGCAACATGGCATCCCTCCCATGGGAGACAGTCCTCCACAAACTTCTCCAACTAGCATGGGTCCTTTAAACAGGGTATAGTCCCTCCACCAATGAACTGCTCCAGTGCAGGCTTCCCTTAGAGTCACAACCTTCTTTGGGATCAGTGCCCTGCTCCAGCACGGGGTCATCCACGGGCTGCAGATGGGATTCTTCTCCACCGTTGATCTCTAAGGGCTGCAAGGGCTCAGCCCATCATCTCACCAGGGGTTGAAGGGGAATGATTCCTCTGGCATGCCTCCCTCCTTCCTCACTGACCTTGGTGTCATGTCTCTCTCTACCAGGTCCTACCCCTCTCCAAAAACAAAAGAGCTCCCAAAACAAAAGAATCTGCACAACAGTTTTGTTGTTTGTTTGGGTTTTTTTTTCCTTCATTTATGTTATAACAGTCACTGATTGGCTCAACCTTTGCCAGAGATAGGTTCAACTTGGAGCCAGGGGGGCTTCTTGAAGCTTCTTACACGAGTCACATCAACAGCCCCCTCCACCACTACCAAAACTCCACCAGACACAAACACAGAACACAAGGGAACAGAAGGGATTCCTACTACCATGGGAAAATATTTAATCTGGGTAACATTAGTTCAAGTAGATTTTTCATCTGCTCTCTCTGCAAAGAGTAAGTGACAGGGCGTGGAGGAAATCACTCTTCTGAAAACAGGGGAGTGCCTCTGGATGGGAGTGCACCCTGGAACTGCTTCAAGGCTTCTCAGCCTCTCCAGATTAACCAAGAAATCTGCCCTTGGAGTAAAGTCTACTCTGTATCAAAAGCTTTACGCACAAAAATAAGACCATAAAGGAGGTTGTACTTATAGCACATGATCATATAGGTCTAATCACCAATATAAAATGAAAAGCATTCACTGATCATTTAAAAGTTCTGGGGCCAAGATTCCAACATGGAGAAAGTTTAACAGTCAAGTTGTAAACCTTGGAAAATGTGATTATGCTATCAAAACAAGAAGAAAGGATCTTCAAATATTGAAACACAAACATTTCTGCTATAATTACAAATATCAGTAACTGCATGAATTGAAGAACTAGGAGAACAGGTATTATAACCCTTGCTGTTTCTGCAAACATTTTTATTAGCTAGAGGAGCACTGGAATTAGACCATAGGGATTGAGTTTCTGGAAGCTATTTACAACTATAAACTACCAAAGGATCAGGGAATTCTACTTACATTGCAAGCTATTAAAGTTGGGTTTTTTCTCATTCCCTTTTTCCCCCCAAATGGCTGTTCAATATGAAAAATGACTTTCTGTCAGCAGAGACTCTTTCTAACCCACTCTGATCAGCAACTTTCATTGCTTTATGAGATAAACTGGCAGTATGCAACCAAAACATTTTACATGAATAGAGTTAAAAACTCAGAAACAAGGTTTTGTCATGTAAGAATAGAAACTAAAGAACAAATCTGGATTCATCCTGTCAAACAAATTAGCAATGAGCAGCCAGTTCTGAACTATCCCTCAATTCAATTCCTCTCAGGTGTAGTTGTGCAAAAGTTCTTACAAACTAAAAACTTTTCAATTGATTTGGCGAGTATTTGTTGTTATGATGAACATTACCTATTCCTACAGTTCTCTAGTGTAAACGCTGTTTCTTGATTATACATGATAAACAGAGAATGGTGATCATATTTTTTTATGTTCTATTTTCCTGTCATGAAGACAGAGGTATCAAAGCTTATTGTATTCATTTAAGCCTTATTAAGTAAACATCCTGCAAACATTTTTGATAGGGTTTTTTTTAATTGGAAAATGATATTTTCTCAAAACTGAAATATTTTTCAATAGAACATTGACCGTTACAAAATGTGTCAATCAAAATAACGTGAAATGTGGTTTGTTCCAACCTTTTTCTAACTTTGCTTGATATTTTCTAATTTAAAGACACAAAAAAAAAAGTCATATATTGCCTTTAATATTTTGTTTTCTTAAAACAATGACTCAGTAACTCATATGCTATCAAATTCCTGAATTAAAATTTGTTAGAGTATCTTTCCATGACATATAATCTTTGAGGAATAGCCAATAACTGTCTCCATTGTAAGTCTCTAAATCACTCGAAGGTCTGGTCTTTAAGAGGGCTCAGTATCCGAACTCTCACTGTTCAAGACAGGACTTATTATACCTCTGACTTACCACTTTTTAAAATTTAATTTAACCAGTTCCTTTAAAAAATATAAAAATTAACTAATATTTTGCTTAAGCCCTTGCTTTCAGGCAGAGTAACGGAATAGAGGTTGCCAGCTCAGCTTTCAACAGAAAGCTACAGTCTGCCCTATACATGCTGAGAAGAGTCCTACTCCACATAGCTTCAGGAAGCTGGTGTAGATGTATCTTTTCTCAGAGGCCAGTAAACTGTAGGTCTCCTACTTTGCACACTTTGGTTTCATCACTGAGTAAATACACACTCTTCTACCCTTGCTAGTATTTTTTAGCTCAGATCTTCTTGACTATCATTATGAGGCACTGTAAGTTCTAAGATTTTCATTTTCTTTGTCAAGAGCCATCCTACCACTATAATCTTGTTATTCCTTTTACATATTTTTAGATGCTCTTTTCTTCTCTCTCCATAATCAGTTAAAAATTTCATGTCAGATTAAATACTTGGTGGGAGGGGTTGTTTCAGAAAAAGGAAAATCAGAAAGTTTTATAGTCCATTTTTTCCCCTCAAATGAACAGAAAAATCAATTATTAGCAAGCATTATAGAGCAATTCATGCTTCTGTAATGATCCAGGCTCTCCATAGACAAAGAAATAATAACCTGCTAAGCTACACACAGTAAAGCTAACCTGTAATCATTAGCACCAGAAGCACTGAATCTTTCCAACTGGGCTAAACGGAGAATCTCCATTAGTTGTCACTCGGGAGGTATATATTCTCTTTGCAGGACAGTAAACACAAATGTAATAACAACAAAAACATGAACAGGACTGATATTGCATACAAAGAAAGGTGAGTGAGTTTGCTTTCCAGCCTCCTTATTTCTCATCTTCCCATTAAGAACTTTTTTTTAAAGAATATATGTGCTGGATTCCAAAGAAGTCCTTTTCACCCTGTGGGAAGATTGCAGCAGAAATTACTCATGTCAGCATGCTGTCAAACCCTACTTGCCAGAACCCTTCTTCCACTAACTAGTTTCCCCACAAAGCAAAGATTTCAAGTCCCCTATTAACAGCAGGAGAGAATTGCCATGAATGGTTGTGTCCACATGTAAATTCACTGTTTCTAATGTCAGGTAGATAGAAATACATAAAAATGTATATCTTGCATAGGAATACCATGTTTTTATCCCTTCAAAAAAACCGTGCTCCACTGGATTAAAGGCTTTCCTTTATTAAGACCTTTTACTTAAGGAGATTTGCCATGTCATAAGCAGTGAAATAATACCAGTGTTGGTATGCCATAGACAACCAAATACTATTCCTTCCCAGCTGAATCACTGTGAAGGTGAGGACAGTTAGTCAGAGGGACAGAAATATCAGGACATGAAATGCTGGGGTCTCTAGTGGGGCATTTGTACCCCATGCTTGTGGGCACAGCCCACTGCATGTCTCCCCACCAAGTCTCGCACCTGCTGCCCTTTCCCTTCCTCTCCAGATTCTGTCTCGGAGCCCTGCCATGGGTCCCACTGAGCTACTGCTGCACCAGCGATTCCCTTTGTTCCCTCCTCATGCCACCGCTCAACATCCAGCCTCCCCTTCCATGAGTTTCCTGCCTGCCTAAACTCTCAGGTTTCTTCTTTGAGTCCTCCTCCATTCTCATCTCCACACATGAACACGGGTTTTATATTTTTGGCACACCGATGGCAAAAACCTCATTTTTTTTTTCCCACCAGAAATCAGTTCATCATAGATTATAAGTACAGAATCAGAACACAAGATTCAACAAAGTATACGAGTTCTGGATGCTTTCCAGCACAGAAGAATACAGATTTCCAGTGAAATATATACACTTGTATGAAAGTTATGGCACCCTGTTGGGAATCCAGCATGGATTGTCTCTATATCATTTTTTTTTTTTTCCTGACCACAATATATTGCTTTGTATGAAAAAATATAGAGCTCTCAGGTATTTTGATATATATCTATCCAAAGAAAGTTAATACACAGCTGACAACAGCTGTATACACAACTACAGAACTATTTCCATTTTGAAGTAAAAAGAGCAAAGTTAAAGAGATTAAAACCGGGTGGTTACTTCGAGTTAAGAATAAAAATACATCAGTAAAGATACAGACCACAACTTTAATTACATGCTTCCAGATTCATTTGTGCTGGCTTATTTTGTAAGTAATACTTTCTGCAAGATACATAACATTTTGACAGCTGCAAATATTTGTGGGAGGGCCTGTGGAAGTGAGGTGATATTTCAGCCTTCATGTTTTGCTGACCTTTATTTTTATGATCTTTTGATGATGATGATAAGTAAACTGTCATTACCAGTACTTCAATTCCAGCAACTAAATCCACTAAAAGTCACAAACGTTGTGAGAACTGTAAGTCTTCCAGAGCAATTTCAGGTGTAGGAGTTAGCTAATCTGAGTACTCTGTTAATAGAAGTCACTGCATCTGTCTAGATGTAGCTTACATGTTTTCTATTTTGTGTTTGACAGGGAAAAAAAGATATTAAATTTGCTAGCAACAGCACCTATTATTAATAGGAAAGTCTCTCAGGAAGATGTTGGCAATTTACTCTCAGCATCTTCTCACACAGGTATCCCCATGAAAGACTCTGTATTGCACTCTGTTTTTATGCACACTATAAATTGCTGTAGTTTTATTCTCAGAATCATTCTCAACTATCAGGATTCTCTGTAGCTTTATGGCAAACTTCAGAGAAATCATCTAGTTTAATTCACTGAATGTCATTGTCTATAAAATCCCCTGGGATAAGGAATTAGACAGCAGTTTCTGGATGTCTCCTCTACCCCATGCCAATAAAAAACTACTCTGCATTGTTCAAGGTGCAGTCATACCTGCTTAAACCACAGCAGCTAACTATGTCAGTTGATTAAAACTCCTTGGATAAAAGGTTAGATAAATGACATCTTCACAGCAGCAAGATGACAAGCTGAAAGTGATGAAGATAAAAACACCTTTTTTTTCCTGTCCCTGGTTCCTCCAGACTGACAAGACATGGTATAAGGTCCACAGGCCTCTTTTCCACTTTTGTCTTGGGAAGCCATTGACATTCCTTCCACTTCATGAGGTGGGGAAAAAAAAAAAGTGTCTTTGACCAATCTGTGATGCCCTGTGTTTAAATTGTTCGGTCTCACTCTCTCACTTCCCTCAACTAGTACCTTAGAAATTGTTCTCAACCAAAGTCACGCAGGAGCTTTCTATACAGAGTGTGCATGAAGTGTTCGGTTTTGCCCCTGTTTACATAAGTAAGCCCTGATAATTAACCAGGTGGACTGCCTCCCTGATGGGACTATACTTGTTTCAGTAAAAACTTCCACGTGGTACTTCATTTTAACACATAGATATATCTTTATTGCTGCTGAACGATTAATATAGGATAAAAAGGAGCACATTGCTATGAGAATTATTTTCCTTGAATACATGAAATCATTTGATAATGCTTTGACAAGGCTCCATTGTAAGCACTTCACATCCCTCTCCTAATAATGTCAGTGGGGAAAGCAAGCCACAAACATTCTGATAAAGTTTTTCAGCACAGAGATGCCAGTTCCACCCTGACTGCTCATCCTGTACACACTGGTCTGCTGTGGGTGAAGATGAAGGTTCTAGTCTGTCAGTGTCTGTGGTGTCAAGCCCTACTTCACCAATGGTCTTCCTTACACTTCCCCTGCTTGCTGGATGATCTCTGAGGCAGTCAGGTACCAAGCCTATCCTAAAAACCATGCTAAGAAGCTCAGAGTTGCCAGGTGCTATTCAGCTGCACCATAGCTGAGTGACCCCAAGCCCACATCCATCAGGATTCCCAGGCACTCCTGGACACAGGGTTTTCTCTGCCCAGAGGTGGGAGCAGGTGGGGCTTCCTACCACTCATTCAGCAGACTGAACCCATGGCAGAACGAGGAGATGCTGTATGTTACTAAACCACATTATTCCCTTTTGTGAAAATCATCAATTACCCTGTTTTGAAAAGAAATGGTATCTTCAATGCTTGGATATAAATAACCAGCAGAAGAAAAGCTGTTTTTCCACCATTCTCTGTAATAAGAGAACATAACAGCCAATTGAGGTCTCACACCTATGATGGGTTGACTGAAAACTGTTTTGACAAAATGATACTCAAGGGAAATACTTACCTTTCTGAATAAAATTGGTATTTTCTGTAGAAAATTAAACATCAAAAATATTTCTAGTTTTGCCTTTGGGTTGTCAGGTTTCCTGGATCGTGTGCACCATGTGTCCTTGTCCCAGGCTGGGCTTCCCCTTCCATGTGTCCCATGCTTTTGACCTGACAGGTAATCTCCATGCAGGGAAACCAATACACTGCTGGCATTTATTCACATGCCTCATGTCATTAACATTCATAAGAAGCTATTATGCTCCATAATCATTTCTGATGCCATGGTTGATGCCATGGTAAATGGAACTGTTGGCCATATGATTCACATGTAATCATATAAACTCTTATACACAGAGGTTTACTTCGGTCCATTATTACCACCAGACATCTTTAGTAGCTTTGCTTTATTAGCTTCTCATCAAGAAAATGTGGTTGATGCCAGCTCAGAAAACATTGTCAGGCTCATCATGGCTTGCTATGCATTTACCAGTCCATGCAAAGAGGAAGGTTATCCTGTCAGGCCAAGTGCTCCAGCCAAGCTGGACACTGCCATGCCCCTTGTCCAGCCCATGTCTAGAGACAGCAGGGATGGAAGGCTATGGATGAGGTCACTTGTGTCTACCTTGGCAAGAATGCCTGGTATTCAAGCACTTTATTTCTTTAAATTTCTGCTTTTGGCTCTCCTAAGACACTTAAATCTTTACCCCCTTTCCAAAGTCATATTTCTTTTCCACTTCAAGCAATCATATCCTCCATTTTGTCCTCCAGACTTATAGACAACTTTGCTAGCCGCTACCAAATGCTCGATTGTCCTGTCACCTTTTGTCATAAATATTAATTAATCAGGAAAAACAAAGAAAAGCTTCTTGTGTTTTGGGCTTTTTTGGTTTTGGTGTTGTTGGGGCTTTTTTCTGCTTTTTTTGGTCGGTATTTTGTAATCTGTCCAAAGCAATGGATAACCTCTTTCTATGCCCCCTTAACAGTATACACAGCTTCTTACAAGAAGCCAGTCTTCCTCCTGGGATGAAGTTAGAATATGCAGTCTGTCTATTAACTTCAAAGAGGCCACCTGTGTTTTCCAGGACTATCTGGGTACTGTCACAGAGCAATGAGAGAAAGCTGAAAAGGAATGATACAAAATGCTTCAGAGTTCACTCAGAACAAAGATATTTTTAAAGGCTTTTTCTTAGGTGTGCCCTGGCTCAGAGAAATGTCATTTAAAAAAACAACTGAAAAAGTTGTTGTTACAGTAAACATGAATTAAGTTTAATAGGCTTCTGCCCTGCGTTTCAGGCCTCAAGTGCTCTCAAGAGGTCAATAAAACATTCCCTTTATTACAGGCTGTCAAATAACGCAGAAAATGCAGGTGAAAGGTTTTCAAGTAAAGAGAAAAGTTGTGCTAAGCAAGTAGATGAGAACAAACCAAAGGCATGTGACCATATGTGTTCCTGAGAGTCTTTGCTTCCCAGGTACCACACTGAGATGTCATGGTTCCTCTTTCCCTGGTGATGTGGTTGTCCTCTTAGACTGTTCCTCGCAACTACAAACTGCACAGCTGGGCTCCCAATCACATTCATGGATCAGTGGGAGCACTGCCAGGGCAATGTCTGTGGCTATCATGCTGGCACTTGAAGACATCCTCAAGCTACCTGTGGCTGGGACAGTTTCACAGGTTAATTCAGGCTTGAAGAGGCTAGAAGGATATCTCTAGTCCAATCTCCTGCTCAAAGCAGGGTTAGGTATGAGACAAAACCAGGCCACTCCAGGCTTCATCCAGCTGAGTCTTGAAAGTCTCCACAAACAAAGACAGCACAACCTCTCTGGGCAACAACTTCCTTGCCCAAGGTGCTTCATAGGGAACAAGTTTCTCTATATAACCATTCTGAGCATCTCTTGTTTAAGTTTATGCCAACTGTAACCATGTAGACCTGTAGTACAGTATAAAGCCACTGACAATATCAAGCCATAAACATCAGGACTGAGACTGTCATGCTTGCCTTCTCTGAACTTTCCTTGATGTGCTCGCAGCTTTCTTTCACTTGGTTTGGCAGTTACAGCAGTTTTTCTCATTGATCACAAGTTTGTGGCAGTGGGAACAGGTCCCAGGGTACACCCCTGTCATATTTCACTACTAACTGGCCCTTTAACTACTTAGCCCAATTACTCAAACAGGTTTTTGCCAAGACAGTTTTCTGCTCATTCAGAATGTAAAGTCTTCACTTGGATACAAAAAGTGGTGCGAAAGTCTCTGTTGAAAGCCTTGCTGAAGGTAAATGATATTCCCCGTTCTCCCCTTGTCCACAAATCCAGTCACTTTACCCTAGGAGGCAGTTGGGCTGATCAGGCAAGGTCTACACTTGGCACATCTATGCTGACTGTTTCCAAGAAAAACTGCCTTCATGCACTCAGATGTACTCCATGAGGACACATTCTATGATTTTCCAAAGAATGGAAAGGAGGGTGCCAAATTCAGATTGATCACTGGATTGTCTTTTTGGCCTGTTTTGAAGACAAGAATACAATATGCTTGATTTTCAGGGTCTCCTCACCCTTCTCAGTTATGACTGAGAGGACCTTTGCAATGACACCAGACAGTACTCCCAGTGGCCTCGACTGGTTTGCAGATGTGAGATTGACCTATAGAGCTCTTGGTGAAGGTGACAGATGAAGTTTCAGTCTCCACATCTAAGGGGCTCTCAATGACACCAGTCCTTATGTTCCTGCAGGTTTTATGAAAGCAGTACAAAATTTTGCTTCATTTGCCTCAGAAATCCCTCCTACAGGAGTTCTTTTTCAGATATCAGCCACATTGAACCTGAACCACATGAAAAATAGCAGAGGAGTCATAAGAAATGTAAATGGAGCAAGAAAGGATAGAAAATACTGCAAGGATCTCTTATCTTCTTCTGGGATGATTATGTGGAGAAAACACTGGCGTTGACGGGCCATAGCATCATACCTCATTTACATGCATATGGTTGCTGGGCAAATGTGGTTTGCTTGCAAAGAAAAAATTTCCAAAAGTGCTTGTTAAGTGGTGGTTATGACTTTATCATACCTGAACGTTATGTCCCTTAGCTTTGGTTAAGGGATGATGAGAGGGATAAGGAAGAAAAGTGATAGAGATGTTGAGACTGTGGACTCCAAGCTCACTTCTGGAAGGAGGTTTGTGTCCCAGCCATGCTTGGGAAATTGGTATCTCCAAATTGTTCCATACAGAGTCTCTTTGGATCCCTCAGCTGAGCTTTCCTCCATCCAAACACTGCTAGGCTTGTCAGTATATTTGTAAGAATCTGAGTAAATCTAATAAAATTACAAGCAAAGTAACTGTGATAAAATCCTTCCATTTAGGCCTTACTGATAATGTTTTGGGGATTACTTTTTTTTAAGTTTGTTATGTAAGCTTCTCTTTGATATCAGTATTTCAATTTGATAAACCAGAAAACTATTTCTTAGAAAATCATATTCAAGAAGTTTTTCATCAGAAAGATTCTAGCAGGATTGTATTAGGAAGCAATAGAAAAAAAGTGGTCTTATGAAGTAGAACACATTGTAAAATCATGAATTTGGATGACTTTGAAGGAATTAATAGACTTTGTCAACCCAATCTGTGGTAGAATGATAAACGAGGAACAAAAATCAAATAGTCAGTAGGTTTCAGAAAAAAATACTTAATATTAGGCTTTAAACTGTATGTAGAGCAGTAAGTGTGCACTTGAATCCCCTGTGGAAATTCAGCCTCTCCTTAATGACAGTGTAGTATTTCCAAACATTCCCTTGCTTTTGAAAAGGAATTTTTCTGAATTATTGCATGAATGACTCCTGAGGTATGTGTAAAAGCCCTTAAGATTCAGCAGAAGTGTGAATTCAATACAAGAGTAAACGTAACAAAAAGGTGGCTTTCATCCAGCAGGTCTTCTGCTTTGATTTCACCATAAACTGGAACTCTATTCAGGTAGAAAATCCCTCCTTATTGTTTTCCACGAGGTCAATTATCTGAAGACTTAGCCTCAAGAAATGATACTTTTCAAGGTTCAGATTATCTGAGTTGTGGGTTTTATGCAAGGAAAGAAAATCATTACTTAAGGGAAATTAATCCCTTCATATAGTGCTAGAATACTTGTACTACACTGTCAGCTGGAGAGAGCTGTATGCTGATTTACATCTGCTGAGTCCTTCATTTGCCAAAATGCTCATCTCATCATGCCCAGAATCCCTACAGACTTTTAAATATCTGTCATAAAACAATCCCAAAATAGGTACTGTTCCTGCCACAGTCCTCTCTGGGTGCCACTGACACACTGCCCTTTGCAACAGAAAGAGATCATCTTCAGAGGAAATTTTTCCTAGGAGCCTGAGCATTTTCTCTGTTCAACTGAGTACATAAGTTGCATACTCGTATCGTATGTATGTATAACATACCTAAGTTGTATCTTTTTTTAACTCTTTTCTCTTTCTGTAATATCATTGGACTTCGTCAAATAAAACCTACTGAAAGAGTAATCAAAGATCATGTGAAGGATGAAATGTGGAATCAAACTAAGAAAAAAAGGCATAATTTATTTAATCGCATTAGCAGGCAGTAAGACAGTAAAATATTAGTTTCTGAATTGCCCAGGACAGGAAAAGATACTAGGCTTCTACCCTGCAAAATCCTATGACATTTACCATTTTTTTTAAGACATTCCATCCGTACATTGAAAAAACAGGTGAGGTTTTGTAGCCAAAGCTATAAGTTCCCTTCGAGCTATTCTGTCAACAATTATAAAGCAGAGATGTACAAATTCCTTTTTTGGCTGGTCCTCTCTCTCACTCTGTACAATGGACTTGCCTAGTTTTATATAAACATTATATAAAACTTATATTTTACATAAGCTTGTGGCTTATATAAAACTAGGCAAGTCAGCACATATATTAGGATGATCATGAACTGAAACACCTGCATCTGCCAGGTCCTCTACTCAGTATTTTGGTATTAAATGATTTGAAGCCAGGATGATGCTAGTGACCTGTCAGACTCCAGAGAGAGCTAAATTGAGTTAGGTGATACCTATAATTCAAGGGTCACTATAACATAGTTCCAAGAAATCTCTCACATAAAGGTTTCTTCAATGCAGTTAATAGTAGCAGGTATTGTCAGGTAAGACTTCAAGGGAAAATATTTTATATTATCCTAACCCACTGAAGGAATGAACATGAGTGATTTTACTACAGGCTCACAAAACACTAAAAGAGTTGATCTGTCTGACTTCTTGCCCATATATAGCATTAAGACTTTAGGGTTACCAAGATCTCCCAAAGAATGAAATGTTTCCACAGATGGAAATAAAATCCAGTTACACTGACAAAAAAAACCAAACCAAAGAACTGAATGTATACGTAAAGACCCCACTGTGAGACATAGCTAATAAAAGTTGCATAAGGTTAGGGAGAAATCAACTCAATGAAAACATTTCTGCTTCGATTGTCCAATGTGTTCATTCACCTGCTCTGAAGCATCTGTTCTTGGTCATTATTGGAGATAGAATGACAGCCTAGATTGTCTACATTTCATCTGTACTTCAATTCTTATGTACATTCAAATATTTTGTGAATTTTTTTCTATAGGGACATTAAAAATTTACAGCAATATTTATTAACAAAAAGTTTTGACAAGCCACATGGTAATATAGGATGAAAAGTGAGAAATGTTTCTAACTAATGTATGATGACTTCATGTGATGCATTAAACGAATCAACACACTACACATATTTTAAACTTGTAAGAAAAGCCTATTAATAAAAATTGGTTTGTCATCTTAATAACAAACCAGGATAGCTCAATTATATGGCTACTGCGTTCCTCTAAATTAGTTCCGTAAACTGAAAGACGTCAGAACGCTTGTAAAATCCTTTTGCTACTGCTCACTGTGTGACTGCAACCACAAAAGCCACATGTCACTACAACTCAACATGAAATCTCAGCGGACAATCCATGGCCCATACCACATGGAATAAAACAGTACAACTGGATTAATGTCATCAGGTACTGCAGCTACCTCTAGTATGTAAAGTGACTGGAGCATAAATTCTCTTAAGGAAAGAGAAGTAAAATACATCTTTGACAAGAAAAGGTTCATAAGATTTTGACCTCAGTGCTGACAGAGGGTATTTCAGTAATGAAGAGATATGTTTTCCTATGTGTGCTACATTCATCCATATGGTCTGCTCCTTGGTATTTGAATCTCAGAAATGATCAACTCAAAGGTCCCTATGCATTGAAACTCAAATAATTCCATCCCATCCTTTCACGAGATCCATTTCATGTTCCTTATCTCAAAAAGATGTCAAGCTTATTCTTTAAAAGCATTTTTATCTCCTCCTACTCCCATTAGAGACCTCATCTAAAACCAAGTGTGATAATAGGTAAAAGCATTGTATCAGTTCCCAGACAAATTCCTTCGTAACCATTTGATATCATTCTAACAAGGAAGAGAGTGCTACCCTGGAAGTAATGTTGGCAAAAAGGATGCTCCATCTCTCTGCCAGTGTGACTGCAAACACCATCAAAGCTAGCAGAAGGAGCAGTAGTAAAGAAGATAGCTTAGAATCAAAGAATCATGGAATGTTAGGGGTTGGAAAAGACTGCTGGAGATCATTGAGTCCAAACTCCCTGCCAGTGCAGGATCACCCAGGGCAGGCCACACAGGAACAGATCTAGGCGGGTCTTGAAAGTCTCCAGAGAAGGAGACTCCACAACATCTCTGGGCAGCCTGTTCCAGGGCTCTGGCACTCTCACAGAGAAGAAATTTTTCCTCTTGTTGAGGTGGAACTTCCTGTGTTTCAGCTTGCTACCATTACCTCTCATCCTATCACAGGTGACAAATGAAAAGAGACTGGCCCCTTCTACTTGAACCTCACCCTTCAGATATTTGTAAACATTCATAAGATCCCTTCTCAGTCTTCTCTTTCCCAGGCTAAACAGTCCAGGGGTATCAGCCTTTCCTCATCAGAGAGATTTTCCTGTCCCTTAATCATCTTTGTAGCTCTCTGATGGATTCCCTCTAGTATTTCTCTGCCTCTTTTGAACTGGGGAGACCAGAACTGGACACAATCCTCCAGATGTGGTCCCATCAGTGCAAAGTAGAGGGGGAGGAGAACATCCCTCAATCTCCTGGCCACACTTTTCTTTTTGCACCCCAGGATACCGTTGCCCTTCTTGGCCACAATGGCACATTACTGTTCCATGAATAATTTATTGTCCACCAGGACACCAAGGTCCCTCTCCATGCAGCTTCTTTCCAGCGGGTCTACCCATAAACTGTACCAGTACATGGTAGTGTTCCTCCCCAGGTGTAGGACTCTATACTTGTCCTTGTTGAACTTCATTAAGTTTGTCTTTCCTCAGCTCTCCAGTATGTCCATATCTCAGTGGATGGCAGCACAGCCTTCCAGTGTATCAGCCACTCTTCCAAGTTTAGTATCATCAGCAAACTTACTGAGGGTGTACTGTATCTCTTCATCCAGGTCATCGATGAAGACATTGAATAAGACTGGACCCAGAACTGACCCCTGGGGAACACCGCTAGTTACAGGTCACCAGCTGGACTATGCACCACTGGTCACAATCCTCTGAGCTCTGTTGTTTAGCCAGTTCTCAACCCATCTCACTGTTTGCTTTTCTAACCCACAATTCCTGAACCCATGAGGATGTTATGGGAGATAATGTCAAAGAAGAAGCACTCTATTTTCCAGATTTGATCCATGTGTAAGCATGAGCATGATCTTCATGAAAATGAAATAACAGCATAAAAGCTGGAAGCTTGATGAGATTGTGTACAACGGATGCTTCTAATGACACTTAATTTCTTCTATATTACCATCCTTTTTTAACATATGTTTTGCTTTTTTTCCAAGAAAGTCTAAGACTAGTAAGAACGAGGCAATTAAGGATAAAAATATGAGTATTGTTTGAAGAAACATTGAGGGAAGGGAAAATAAGAGTTCTATATAACATATAGAGTAGATACTTAGTTTGAGAGACCAAAGTAACAAGTCAAAGAAGAAATGAGGAAGGAGAAGCAGAAACTTCCTACACTGTCAAATAAAATTTCTTCACTACTCAATCATTTTTTATCATTGTTGGTTCTTTACAAAATGACTGTTTAACATGGAAGTGTAAATACTAATTTGTGTATCTCACACAACTGTCATGTGCCACCTCAGCGTCTTGGACTCATGGTCACTCTTGTTCTTTCTCAGGCACTGTCTTTGGACCTGAAAAACCTGTAGCAATTTCATGCAAAATGAGACTAATTTAAGAGGTTAGATTAGGAGCAGTCTTGCACTTTATTGCACTTCCTCTTAGGAATGCAGAACCTGGGTTCAACCTTTCTCTGGCAAAGCCGAAAGTAATCATTTGTTATTCTCTGAATCCTAGAGGAAAGCTTAAAGAAACTCCTATGGACAAAGTGGGGAGGTTCTTTCATAGATTATTTTTAGCACAAGAAAATAAGTGTAAATTAAGAGAAAATAGAAACTAGGTCTAGTCTGAAACCTGGACTATATGAGTTGATACATCAAATGGAGTCTGAGTTTATCAGCAGATTTATTAACTGCTATCACCAGTGTAAAATAGCCCTGTTTGTACAAGGCTGGACTCCAAATTAGCTATTACAAGGCAGGAAAGAAATCCTAAAATTATTGTTTTCTGAAATCCACTCCCATGAAGTACATGCTTAGTGGCTGGCAAATGAAAGAGTATGAATGATTAAGAAATGTGTAGGGAATGAAACAGAAACCATCATTGTGTTGCTGCATAAATCCACAATGTGATCACATCTTAAATGTTGTATGAAGTTCTTGGCAAACCTCTTCTAAAAGCTTTATAGTGGAGTTAGAGAAGGACAGAGAAAGGCAACGAATACCATTAGATATGTAGAATACATTCCAGATTAGATGAGACTGTAAAGAAGAGGACTTTATGTCTTAAAAAACCAGTAAAGAGGATATGGTGCTGCTTAATAAAATTAGGAATTCTAGGGAGAAGGACATTTATTGCTTCTCAGAGTACAGTGAAGAAATGGAAATCAGCCCTTACAAAATTATTGGGTAGCATTTACAATAAGAATTACATTTTTTCATATGAATCTATTTAAATTGGAAACTGATTGCCACAGAATTTCACAGAGGCTAGTAAGATAAATGGTTTCAAAATACATAAAACAAAATCACAGAACTTGAGATCATGAGAAGCTTTTGAAAACAATGTTACAGATGTTAATTTAAGCTCAGGCAGGCCTTGAACTACTGATTGCCATAAATTCATTTTTAAAAGATGTAAAGGTCACCTCATAATTATTAGTGGTCTTACCTGATACATATGCTCTAAAAGTGCTTGTTCTATTGATCTTAACATTTCCAAGATATGTATTACTCACCAAGTCATGACAAGAATGAGTTCCTTCTGAGAATGTACAGTTACTTGAAGAACTTCAATGTGAGAAATGGAGACAGGTCCTCAGTTAAAAAGTATTTTAGTTACTAAGTTTTCTCATACACTCGTTTTAAGTGCCCTACTCACATATTAGGTATCACAGGTCCTTTTAATAGTGAGGTCGAGGGAACAGATTTTAGTTTAAAAGAAATCTGGAAACTCTTCATGAGAAAACACCCAAACAGCTCACTCCAAGGAGCACACAGAAGAAGGTCACAGTTTTAGACATTTCTGTGGAATAAGCTAACCATATACATAGTTTTACAATTCTTGCACAGATATCACAGTTTTTAACCAAAGCTTAAGTACAGCAAAATCCATTACTGCCAGATTTATATGGGTTTTCCTTGCTACACTATTCACTGACCTGACTCCTTTAATGAACTTCTTACAAAAATTTATTCCTTATGAAAAATTGTAAGCTTCCTTATTGCTGGATGTTCTTCCTCTTTACCTGAATGAAAACCAATCTTTAAAAATCTTCCCATAGAAAACAATAAAGTATCTCACCAATCAATCTTCATCATCGCAGACCTTTGCTGAACTTGTTCCAGTGTGTCCATGTCTTTTGACATTGGGGAGGCCAGAACTGGAGTCAGCACTTCAGTTGTGTTTCACCATTGCTGAGTAGATGAGAAAGATCATCTTCCTTGACTGCTAGTGATGCTTTTCCTATTGCAGACCAGAAGGCTGTTAAATTTCTTTGCTCCAAAGGCACTTCCTTTGCTCACGTTCAACTTGGTGTCCACCAGGACACCCAGGGCCTCTTCTGCAAAGCTACTTTTCATCTGACTGGCTCTAGTTTGTACTGGTGGGGGGATTATTACTCCCCATGTGCAGGACTTGGCATTTCCCTTTGTTGAATTTCATGAAACTCATGAAGCTCACATGGAGCAGAGACAGTTTAGCAAAATGTCTATATATCATACACAAAAAATATGTTTCTTTTTACCTTCTGCTCTACATTTCTGTGGTTAACAAGATGATAGCAAATTTAAGAGCAATTTTCTGATTACTTTCATTTGATGTCATCAAGATGGGGGATGGGGCGGACAAGCAAAAAAGAAAAGTGTGGAGCATCATAGACTGAAAGTAAGTTCCTTTCATGGGCCTTGAATTATCATTTCTTGATAATGGCAGTTGTAAAGCTTGAAAGATATCTATGAATATGTAATGATCAAATACTTCATCAGTTAAACTTCTCAACTTTCCTGTTCTAAAAGAAAGCACAACAGATTACTAATCATTCTTAAAATCCTTTATTTACTTTTTTAAGCCTAAACAGGTGGTGTTCAAAGTGCCCAAGGAGACAAATTATCTGCATCACAGATCCTAATGTGGAAAGATATCCTGGTCTTTAGTCTCAAAGGGAAAGGTAAATGCAGGAAAGATTTTCTGTTAAGATGCCATGATGAGATGCAATTGTTAGTCTCTTACCAACAAAGAGCTCATTTTGTATTTTAGAATGTTTTCATATTTGTTACTAATTGGCAGAAAGAAGGAATCAAATTACTGTTGACAATTCTCATATTAATACATCTCTTTACCTTAAATATGTTTGATACAGTTATAACTTTCAGTTGAAACTTCTTCTGTAGGTCTGAGCTATTCAATTGTCTTCAAAAGCCAGCAGCTCACTGACTGCCAGGCTTCTACCTCATCCAGTCTGAGATTATATGATTATATGATACAGGGAGTGTATTTTCATTAAATCACATGACAAGATTGGTCAGAAAATGGAATTTCAATAGAAAAGGAAAAGATGTAAGGAGAAATGGCAAAGAAAAGAGGAGGGAGAGAGGAAGGGAGGGAAAAAGGAGGATAAAGTCAATACAGTCTTATTCATTTTCCCTGCTGAAATACAAAACACAGAAATTACTGTTCTTCCTGGGTGTTCACTCTCTTGATCTAACTGTGCATCTCACGTGATTAATTTCTTATCAAGTTCTGCTCTATTCATCTATTTCTGGATGTTTTATTTTGTTTTCTCAAAACATGTCTGTCTTCTACTCATTCTTTTCTCATTCATTCTTTCTCCTTTCACTGAGTTTTCCTGCTGGCTCTGTTTTCCCCTCTAAGTTGCAGAAGGAATTCTGTGGTTTCCATCACCTCTATTAGTTTTCTTTCCTCTGCTTTTTCGCCCTCACTGATTCTAACCTATAGCAGTCCATCATTTATGTGATGCCTTGGGAATGGACATTCCACCTTCAAACTATCTCCAGTTCAGATTATTTATTAAAATGCCTTTTTTGTTGTTGTTTGGTTTTGTTTGTTTGTTTATATAAAAAAAAAAGAATCTAAGCCTGGTTTTGAAGAAGAAATTATTAATCTTCTCCTTTCCTTTCCTTTCCTTTCCTTTCCTTTCCTTTCCTTTCCTTTCCTTTTCTCTTTCTTTTCTTTCTGTTATTCCCAGGACTGCCCTTTTCACCATCCAGTTCTCTGGGGTGAAGTGAGTGAAGAAGGGTCTATTACAGCTCTGTTTCTTTGCTTCAGACCTGACCCCGGTGTCCACATGAGCTACCCCTCCAAACCACCCAGCTATCTGCTAACAAGAAAGCCAAATGCTTAACTTTCTCTCTACCTGCCTTCTGGCCTTTCTTGATCACTTTTGACAGAACGTTCATCTTTCTATTGATGAATAACCTGGTCATTTTCTTCTCTTGGCCCTCTCCTTACAACTTTGAACCAAAATGTTCTCTAAATCTTAATGGCTCTCTCCTTTAAAATACCTGTATCTAAAATGCAGTTATAAAATAATATAAATAAAAGTATCAGAAGAGCTCATTTTAATCCACTACTTTAGTTATGGTTCTCTTCACACAGACATCCTCTCATGACCTTCCTTCTACTTGTTCTACAATAAAAATAAATCACCTTTACTTAGCTTTATCTCACTCCTCCTTCTCAGCTCCATCTCTTAACCACTGCAAAGTCAAAACCTATTGCCATCCAGACAGATTCATCCTACGCTTACAAAGTTTTTAGGCAAACACCTTTGAGCTCCCCACAAATAACCACAAAATGACCTTGTTCTCTCAAATTATTCCCTGAAACTGTCCTTTCCAATGATGCTTACAAGAAATAGGTTTGACAGCAGTTACATGTTTGGTAAACAGAGAGTGCTGCCTGCCATCCTTCCTATATTATCTGCTCCTTGCACCTTCCATCTCTCTTTTACATTCACCCAGTGCCTTAAAACAGAAGGGAAGGGCTTTAGGAAAGATTCTTGTCATTCAGCTTTTGTTTAGTGCAGCATCTAACAGTTAGTGATCTTTGCTGTAACAGAAACTTCTAGAAACTATCAAAGGACATATAGTACACAGGGTGTTGCTGCACATACAAGTATGATAGACATATTCTGCCAACAAGCTTGTGAAAACGTAAGATGACCTGAGCACAAAATGCCTTGCAGTCAAACTGTAGATTGCAATGTCTGCTGGTGAAAAGAATGAATTCCAAAATCTTCCAACAAATTTTACCATGAGACAGATAAGTTTTCATTCTATTTTATTCCTTTATGTAATACAAGCATTCTGAAAAGTGTAATATTTCCACTATTATGACAAAAATTGTTATTTAATGAAGTTATATCTTCATTGATAGTCCCATGATGCTGAAGAGCTATAAAATTGTCCGGGAGACATCACTCTGAGACACAGAGGGCAGGAAATAGTTTATCTAAGGCCACACAAAAAAAATAATCTGTGGAAAGTTTCTTAATCATGCACAGCTATATACGTTGGGTTTTTTTACTAATTTTGTTTCTTTTCCTCCTCTTCCTCTTCCTCTTCTCTGTTCCCTTTTCTTAATCTCTTTTCTTTATTGTTTTAGGCATAAGAAATATACTTACTGAAAATTTGGGAGATAGAAGTATAAGGTTAGATATAATTCATAATAAAATGGATGAATTGTTTGAAATCTTTCTTAAGATTGTAAGCAGCTTATTGAGAAATTGAAAGAAAGAACACTTGATGGACATGATGCTATCCATGTGATGGTTCTTAGATTGCTATCTAAGAAACCAAGCTGATGACCTGGAAGTAAGTTCATATTATAAATTGTTATATTGGTTCTGTTTCCTAAAGGCAAAATAATCAGAGAGGTTGAAATATAATATTCTGTAAAAGATTGTAGATTGGCCAGGCATGGATAAGTTTGAAATGCATTTACAGTATTTCTTGGCTTGTCAGATATTTTCTTATGAATGTCAATTATATAACATCTCAAACAATAGTGGAACATCTCAGATCTGTAGAGAAGTTCTGAGAGTCATAGAAAATAAAAATCTAGTCTGCAAGGGTCATGACTCACGTTTTGCTTTGATGATTTTGGTAATAAATATGGATTAGCTAAAAATTATGCTTTAAGAAATTAGGATAGGGAGAATAATAATTATGTCTCATATTCTTTTAATTCTGAACTTTCTTTATAACTGAGTAATCATATAAAATACTAGAATTCTGCTGAGAGTTCCTATGCCTATGATTAGTGCCCATTGTTACCACCACTTCTCCAAATCATACCAGTATTATTTATACTGTGACACTTCATCTCCAGCATTTGAACAGTCCAAGAGAAATGATTGAATGCACACAGCCATACACACACATATTTGAAAAATCTGCAGGGAACTCTAACAAACCATCAGGAAATCCTGAACTGGAATGAGGTGTGTTTTACCCCTTGGATCAAGTTCAGCAGATTTCTCTTGAGGTCTGAGCTGATCTCATATGGCTACAGAAATCTGCACTTGTCCTTTACTTTAGAAACAAGCATATTTCTAACCCTCTCTTTTCTATACACCACACTCAGCGTGCTATGCCTTGAATGTGGCACAATGCAGGTCAAAACAGATCATGCCTTACTGGTCATCTGTATAACTTTATGTGACTATCATCACAACTATGAGATTCTAATTCCAGTCAGTTTTTTTTGTGTATCATATTGACAGGTTTTTGTCAAAACATAAAGAATTTAAACAAAAATATTATTTACTAAGCTCCTCTTTGTCCCCTAGAACCCTGAAATTATAATAATTTACTACACTGATATTTCACCATCCAGAATTTTGTAAGCAATTCCCATTTGCCCTTTGCATTGCACTTACAAATAGCAGTTGGATTAAGTTTGGTTTTTCCGTACTCCACTAACTGCATGAGCAAAACTATGTTGAGCTGTAAATTTGAGTCACTGTTAATTGCTGACATATGGTATATTGAATAAGGATGGGAGGGAAAAGTACTCTTGGGGTGCAAGTGATTAGCAGTCTAAACATGAGAATTACTGACATTCCATGATTTTGCATTTTCTGACTGTTCATTCTGAAATCCCAGCTCTCAGAATGCACTACTTTTCTGTTTATTTGGAAAGGAAGGTGCAGAAAACACAATGGTGAATTATTTTATAAGAGAGAAGTAAAAAAAACCCCATAAATCCTGGAAGTAAAGCAATCTGCCAGAGATGATCATGCATATTTAAAACTATTTACAAATGGGGTAAAGCATGAGCAGCTGCATCCAGTACTTAAAGCTCTCAGATGGAGAACAGATCATTTGCAAATACCAATAAGCATTGCCTGGGAAACTTGCTGTATGTACACAGCGGACACTTGAAGGAGAAACTCTTCATTTACTACTCATACTTTCTACTAATAGGGAGATTATTTGAAAATGAGAAAATAATATATCACCTAACTCTCATAATCAAAAATATTCTGTTTGAAATATCCACCCACTAACAGTCAAATGAAGAATGCAATTATGTGAAAAGCAGAACAATTCTTCACTGAATCAAGAAAGGCAGTAGCTAGAATATTTTAAGAAATTACTATTAGATCAGACATTGCTTATATTTTTTGTTATATTGCTTAAATGCTAAAAAAATAGCAATAACCTTGCAAACTACTAATGCTCCTTGAGCAAGACTGTGTTTAAGAGATGGGTTATATTGGTCCAGGAAGAATCAGATTTACCTGTATTTAGACAAAGATGGCTACTTTACTACTCTATTGTCTGTCTGAGCAGAAACCAAACTAGATTATCCTCTGACATAATAAAACTGTCCCAGAAATTAACAATATTAAAACATTATTAGATTTTTTCTTTTAAATACATTTACCCCCAGTGCTAAGAAAAGGGAATTTCCTCATTTCTGTAACAACTTCTAATATAATTCTGTGGCACTCGATTTTGATTCTCTCTACATGACGATGTACCTGGCCTGACATATCAGAACTCCTTATTGCCCTTTCCTTTCCATAGTCTGAGGAAAACAATGATCTGAGCATGTAGGGCAGGAAAAAGTGGATCTACAGGTGTGAAGAATGGACTTCTGCATCTACAGGTAGGTTCAATTAACTTCTATTAGCTTTAGTTCAAAAGAGGTCATAAGAAGTCAGATGTTTATCTAAAACCAAGAAGCCAGTCCCTGCAGGTGTGTGGTAAGAGGCAAAGTTCCTTGTCGGAGACAAATGTCAGGATATGAAGAGGGGGTTTGATATTATATTAATCTGGATATATCAAGGAAATTAAAAACAAAGAAAAAAATTCAAAATAAGTACAAAGGGAGAAATACATGAAATTAATAGAAAGCAGTCATGAAAGGTTCCTTATACTTATGAAGTGCTAAGTTCTTCTCTTAGCTTAACTAAATCAGTATGACATGAACACAGGCAGCCATCTGGGAACTCTACAAATTCTCCCAGAACTCTAGAAATTCTCTGAGAATGAAATTTCCAAAACTTGGCAAAAGACTGTTCTATCAAAAAAATAATTGACAAAATAACCTGTCCGCATTAAAATATATTGCTGTGTGAGCTGCAGTCCAGCAGCCTGAAAACAGGGACAGACACCCTTGTAACCTAAACGTAGGGGACCTGCAATCACTTTGCTGAAATCAGACCGATACAGAAGAGTACATGCTAGGCCAGTTACTGGAAGACAATGTCACCCTTAGCCCAAGTAATATATCTGTGCATATGAAGGACTAGAGAGCAGAAAGGAGCTTATGGAGGAAAAGTAGACATATACATGGTCATCTATATGTGGAAATGTTCAAAATTTCAGAGAAAAATCCACTTTCCTTGGGAAGATTGAAGATGGGTTTGGAATTATTCTTATCTCCTGGACTGAAGATAACCAAATTTCCTAATATTTGCTGTTTTCATTTGGAAAATTTGAACCATTCCAAAGACTCCAAACATATATTGGTTTCACAACTACTTCTGTTTAATTTCAAAAACATAGTAATGTAAAAGCTATGCCTTTAATTTAAAAATCTCATTTGTTTGAAAGAATCTGCAAAAGACTGCAAATGCTTAGGTTTTGTTGCATCCTATTGCATACAACATAGCATGCTGGTAGTCTTATCAAGAAAGTCACCTGAAGAGATTTTAGGTAAAGTTTGAAGCTCAAGCACAGTGTCACCAGTGAAGACACAGAAGAGATAAAGAAGGTGCTATAGCCCCAACCCATGTGAGCTAGCTGAGCGTATTTCTGGGAAGGCATCTTGCAAGCCATGTATTGCAAGACCTTTACACTGGGCTTCCAAAGTCTTTTTGGCTCCTGGATAGAGCCTATGGGCTTCTTTCAGTGTCAACACTTTCTACCTATTACCTTTGAAGCCATAGTTTGGAAATATGGAGATAAACCACTATGCTTTGCAAGGTGTGGATCCCATTACTCATAGTAAAACATGTTATTCAAATAAGAGGAATTAGGATCAATAAACCAGATTACAACCGTATTCTGTCTGAAATTCACCTGGAAAAAAATAACCTACTCCCATCCATTTAACACAGCCTAAAGCGGATTTATTTATTGGCCCTTTCATTTGAAAAGCTACATCCAATGTATATAATCATATGACTAGCCCTGTCTTGATCCTTCAGATGCAAGACATGAGTTTCTGCTTAGTGGCTCACTTACATACACACACATGGAAAAGAAAAACAGAAAGTCTGCATCTAACATACTGTAGAGTAGAACCTGCCTCTTTCAACCAGTGACATTTAGAATAAAAGAGAAAGCAATATTTGGGAGGGGGAATAAAGAAAAACAGTCAAATAAATGTCCCAGATCTATTAAATAAGTAACTGAGAGGAAGCAAGCTACCTGAAAGGAGATAAAAGCAACAGTAACTCCTAAACCTGTGCCACTACAGTCAAACTAAAACATTATTCCCATTGTTCTTGGACTGCAATAAAGGATCCAGATGCTGAGATTTGAAAGATATTCCTCTAGCAGCAGGATCTAACTCACTGGCAGACTTGTCAAACAGTTTAGCTGGCAACCTTGAAGCTGTCTCTGTGCAGTGACACACAGATCAGGGCAGGTTTATTTCCCTGTATGAAAATTCCTTGGGCAATGGTTGTTCTCTCTGATGAAGGTAAAGCATAAAACTCATTTAGAGTTTTGGGGTTTTTTTCAATACAACAGAAGTTATTAATTTGTTAAAGTGTATTTGCAGAAATAGAACTTTTTTCCTAGTATCCTCACAATTCATCGTTTGTGCCATGCTGAGTTGTACACATAGTCAGAAACATACAGTGTACAGCGGTCTTAGACACAAAGTAAATACTGCTGTGCTGTTCTTCAACATTATTTTGGTAACAATCAATAAAGGATGCAAGTAAGCTTTGTGTCAGCTTCAAATTGCACTTAGAGCAACTTCAAGCAAATCCATTACTTTTTTTACTTCCTGGAAAGAAGTATAAATGTGTATTATATCATGACAGGTGTCCCCAAGCAGCACTGCAGGTCTAATTTACTTAGGTTTTTTTCTAACACTGAAGCAAATATTTAGTATTATGAAGATAAAGGGTGCTGCTTTTTTAGAGTTTACAAGAGCTGTGAGTTTGTAAAGAGAAAAAAATGCAAACAGCAAAAAAAAAAAAAAAATAAATTGCAGTCTTGTCTGTTCTTTGACTATGATCAGAGATGAAGCTATTTCTTAGGAAAAAAAAGCCCAAAACCAAACAAGGCAATTCCTTTACATTTCTGTTTACAAAATGTAAGTAGTACACAAATGTAAAGTAAATGCCATTTTCAATATATCAGTGATATTTCTCGTGTCTCCTTTGCTACAAAGCCCCACTGGCAGACTCTAAACATTAAGAAGGGCTTCTAAGGGTATGTGAACCAGAAAAAGAAGGTCAAAATATGTTCATCCCTCCCCTGATGAACAAGATTGGTGAGCTGGTACCAACAAGAAAAGAGAAGGCTGAGGTACTGACCAACTTTTTTGCCCCATCTTTACTGGCAACCTCTCCTCTCACACCTCCTGAGTCAATGGACTGCAAGACAGGGACCGAGGGGCAAAGTCCCTCCTACTGTAAGAGAAGGTCAGGTTTGTGATCACCTGAGGAACCTGAACATACATAAGTCTAAATCACCTATTGATATTTGAAAAGTCATTTCAGGTCAGATTGTCCAGAGCTCTGAGAAACCTGAGATAGTTGAATGATGTCCCTGCTCACTGCAGGGGTGTTAGTCTAGATGACCTTTAAAGGTCCCTTCCAACACAAACCCTCCTATGATTCTATATAGGATTAATTGAACAACATTACAGCTGGCTAAAAGTTAATTGCCTAGTCTAAGCCAGACAGTCAGTCTAGTTATCTCTGCTCCCCATAGAGTTATCGGTGAAAGACAGTAACGTATCCAAGTGCAATTCAGCTGTGTCTCAAATACTTAACCTGGCATGGAGTGTGGATTGTCTACAGTACCTAAGACAGACACCTACATTTTACTTGGGCTAATCAAGTCAGATGTGAATGCCACCAGCTTCCTTCCCATGTGATGAGTTCACTGGGATACTGATATCAGAGGAATAAGTTGCAAGAGCCTCATTTAGTTAGGAGGCCATGCTGGAGGAAAGAGCGTCCTCTCCATGTGGGCAGACATTGCCCATTCCTTGAAAAAAAAAACGCCTGTCTCAGTTACTTACCATTTTATGAAGCGCTAAGCATTTGAAGTGACCAGTGCAACGTTGTCTCAAACTGGTTCGTTACTTGGTCTCAGAACCAAAGGAAAGCAGTTCTGCCAATTCCCAAAAGCAAAGAAAAATCTGCATGCAGTTGGGACACAAAGGACTCATCCATCAGTTTGAGCTAGGATCAAGCCCTTCTTTTTTTTCTGAGTTTAAAACCTGTAATTCACTCAGTACTATTTAGTACACTGTTTCTTGTTGCACTTCTTCCAAGCATCTCTAATCTCAGCCAGTTACCATCTACAAGGCAGCCACTCTGAACAGCCCAGTGTGCCAGGCTGCCACAGAAACCCTCTTGTAGGGCTGGTAGCCTAAGCAGAGGCTTCATAATCCTGGGCATTGGTTGTTAACAGCCATGTAGGAGCGGGCTACAGGCATTATTCTGTGCTCTAAGTTTCTATTTACTTAATTTCCTTTGCAGTTTGGGCTAAAGTCTGTTATCAGCTTGTAAATTCCTTGCAAAATCAAATTTTAGAGGGAAACTACCTCATAGATGAAATCTACTTTCACATTGAGCTCTGGCTCCATTCCTAAAGCAATGCAATCACCACATGAAACAGGAGGACATTCAACATGAGTAGATTTCATAATGACATTCTTTGGATAAATTGTTCATAGGAAAGGATTCTGAAACAAAAGCCGATGGTGAAGCAGCATCCTCCAACAAAAATAAGAAACAAGATGGCCTAAAGACTATGACCAAAAGACAGACTGGAAAAAAAAAAAAAAAAAAAAAGGAAACAAAAGCGGCCAAGCAAACACAGAGAATAAAGGTGATAAAAAAAATTTCCACCCAACTTTGCACTTTGTCCTGCAAGAATTTTCTGCTGGACTGACACACCTGGCCACAACTGTGCATTAAGGTTATGACTCCTCCACCAAATAAGAAGCATCAGGAGAATTAATAGTTACTCCTAGTCTTCAACAAGGCCAACAGAGATTGCTGAAAATACCTCTAAGTAGGTAGTTTTAGTTTTTCTCAGTGCTCATGGACAAATTTGACCTTTAAAAGCCATTCCAAACTAAATGCAGCCATGTTTACATTTCAAAAGGAACACTGATTTTTATCCAGCTTGTGCAGCTGCTCTTTCCACAAAAGTGTTTCTTCCCTGGGCAAAGTGCCTGTATCACTGCTCACCTGACACACTTGTCTGCACCTCACCTGGAACTGTCAGAAAGAAGAATTTAAAGCTAGGAACTAAACAAAACTCTAAGTCAAAATAGAAGAGCTACTGGGGTTCTTACCATCAGTCCTTCAGGATTTCCAATTTCAAGCTCTTTTCCCAGTCCAGAAGGAATAAAAACTGTGATACTGAAAATTAAATCCAATACTGGAATGTTATCACTTGGCTCCAGAAACCTTTAGAAGAGTGCTGAATATGATAAAACTTTTGATAAAATAATCAGAATTTGCACTATTGACAGTGAAATTGCACGCCGTTGAATGTGGGGCTGCTTTTGATAATATGGTGAGATGTCTCAAGTCTCCCTTTGCAGGAAACAAAATTATCAGCTTTGACCCTTGCAGAGTAGAGATGCATTAGCTGCTGAGAATCCTTGCAGTGACTCAGTATGTTTTGATTTGAATAGGACTGCAGCAATAATTTTCCTAACTCCCTTGTGAGGTTGCCTGTCCTGTCTTCCTACATCTTGCTTCTCTCTTACTCCAACTTTAGAGGGACAACACAGATATTGTTCTTGTTTTCAGGTTCAAATACTTGGTCACAACCATTTGCCTCAAGACAAATTATATGTGCTGAGAATATGAAATGTGTGAAGAACAGAAAAGAGTTTGAAGAGTATTCTCCCTGTTTTACAGTGGTGTCTTTCCCAGGCTTTGAACATGACATGAGAATTGGAGATGTGAGGCATGTGCTGTCCAGTGCTGCAAAATTAACTCCTTTGGTCTGTTTACATTTCCTGCCTGCTCAGCCTCTCTGCAGTGCAGAATTAACCTACAGCCTTGACTAGTTTGTAGCTAGAGGGTGAAGCAGCTTAGGTTTCTTCAGTCACATAGCGAATAGGTGTCGACTAATTCTAACAGTTGGTGCAGCGGTTTGCTGCCATGCCAGAGGCATTCAGCTATTTTGTTAGTGAAGTCACGACCTTTGCTTTTCTAGCTGACAGGAGCAGAACAAATTGGTAGGTGATATACTTTCTATCCAGACAGGAATAATTATGGTCATCAATCATCGCTCTGTCGGACCAGATCCTACTGAATCTTCTGCTGTGCCAGCCACAGAGAAAAATCAGCTGACTGCTTTGTTGCAAGCAATAGATGCTGTGAAAGAAAGATGCCACATGGCAAAGTGGTTTAATGCACTGTGGTTATTAATGGTGTCGAGCTAACGTTATGGCATTAGGAAAAGGAGTGGCATCAACAGAGTGAACTCAGCAAAAATGAAAGAACAAAACTCACTCCACACTGACACTGCAACACAAGGAAGCATTTAACAATAAAAATAAAATCTCTTGGACCTCAAAGAAGTGAGAGAAAAATAGAATTTTCCATTCCTTCCAAAATAAATCTACATCCTTCTTGATAAAAGAACTGTATTCTTTTTCTAGTTAGAGCTACCTCTTCTGTTCAATTCAAAGCAATAGTATGTTTCTCCCATCTCCAGCAGGAAATTTTATATAAAAAATATCTTGTCCTTACTGCAGCAAAAATCATCAGGCACAGCAGTTATCCTCACTGGAAAAGAGGATTATTCTCTGCTACACCTGCCAATTATATATCCTTTACATTACCCCAAACAGCAACAACTAAGTAAAAATACCACCGCCATTGTCTATAGGCTTATGTAACTCCACACATCTAGTTATTTACTGAATCACAAATAATCCTAATTTTAATTTGTTAAAGGAGGTGCAATACATCCTACCTGCTGTTTGCAAGCTGCTTCATTCTGTGTTGAGCAGCAACTTTAAAACTGAGAGGTATGTTGAGGGAAAGGGTGAGAACAGGGCTAGAAGGGAAGCAAAAATCATTGCTGGTGAATTCTGGCTCTTGAGTCTGCTGAGGGGTTGTCTTGAAGAAAAGCAAAAATCCAAACTTCTCCGCTTCCCTCCCCACCCCCCTCAACCCACCAGTCTTAAATTATTCATGAACAGTCTTGAGTAGAGTTATTAAAAACATGTCTATTGAGGAGTTCAGCATATGGTAACATAATTAAATATGCCTGGAGTTCACCAGAGGTAGTGCATGCAGAAAGAAGAATGACTTAGTACAGGAGAGCTTCTATTATATTATTTTTCATCTCAGAGTTGCTCTGAACTGGCAAAATATTTATAGTTACAGCCTCCTTTCTGTTCCAGAGAATCTACACCACTATGTTAGCTGAGGATCTGACCCATGTTGAGTTATTTTCCTTAGGCAGTCAGGCAGATAAATTTACTATAATCACTTGATGTGCAGTGCTGTGTTATTTTGTATCAGACCTGTTTAGCTTGCATTTGTTTTGCATTTCATCTCCACAATCACACAAAGAAAATGAGTGTGTTTTTATGTTCTGTGGTGCACACTGTTGTACAACCAGGAACTTTGAGGAGACCACATTGAAAAATGAACAAGCCACACATGGTTACTCCCAAAGATGGTGTGACATTTCTTCCATACTGCTTAACATGTCATGGCTCCATCAGTCGGTATTAGAAAAACATGCATATAACTGTCATATACTGCCAACAATTGTTTCCTACTTGTTTCTGACTCTCATTTGCCAGCAAAGGCAATCTCACCATAGATAAACTCATAGAGGTTACCTGAAGTCAGAAGGGTCAAGCATCTAATCTAAGTCCAGACTCCCTTGACAGCAAAGGGTGACTGAGACCTCCAGTACTGTCTGAAATGGGTGGAAATTAAGTTGCACCGGTGCCTGTGCATCTGCTTATGAGTGCAGAGGGAACGCATTACCAGACAGTGGTCTTTTAAGGCAGCTAGTGGTACGGTGGTGGACTCCATGCATGTAGGCTTGTTAAGAGACAAGAATTTGTCAAGAACATGGCATGTGAGGATTGGTAATTTACTTCTGACATCTCTCCTCCTGCTGCTACATGTAAATCCCATAGCTTTTCCTTTTAGCCCCCTGCTGCATTACCAGCAGATAAGATGGAATGTTCCCCTGGACTGCTGCCTCCACAGTAAAAAATGCCTTTGACACTTGTCTTCATTTATCTAGCATTTGAGTAAGAGTTAGCTATGATTTTGTGACCATTTTCTCTTACCCTGACGCAAATTGTGCTATCCTTTTTCAGCTCTCCTCCCACATTTCCTGGTTGTTTTACTTGTGGTATTTTTGTGATGTTCTTACAGAACTGTAACTGTATATCATAACAGTACAATTTAACAGACTGAATATTCTGCATAAAACAGAACTGGTGAGTCTGCCTATGTAATACAGATAATCCATTTAAGATATAATTGTAGGTTACATACTAATAAAAAATAACGTTGTAACAGTGTAAAATCCATGTATAACTGTCATTTACAGAAGTGTTTCACACACAAGTCAAAGTATTGAAGTAAAAACTGTCTTAGACCCTGTCCTTTTTTAGAAGGTGAGAGGAAGTCCTTTATCCCAAGCAGCTACTATTTCAGTAGAGGACAAATAACGTTTTCATAAAACAAGTATAAGAATAACAGTTTTACTTCTCCTTATGAACCCAAAAACTAGACAACTGCAAGACAGAGAAAGAGAGTTTTGATGAATAAGCTTGGTCATTTTGGCATCATCCTTCAAATTGCTGTTCTCACAACTTAAACCATACCTAAACCACAATTTGCAGATGCTACAGAGTGGAATAAGAAAGACGTATTGCTCACTCAATAAAGCCAAGTCTCTTGAGTTCTTTACTGGCTCAGCTAAAACATTAATTTTAGTCATCTATGACTCTCTGTTTAAAAGCTTACCTTTAGAAAGGCTGGTGCATCTTGAGAGATTTTGATAAGATTATAAATTTGTCTGGTAGAATGAACAGTAATGATATCTAAGGCTTCTCTAGGGCACATAGTTCACTACCATGCAAATGTTTTGATCAAGAAATTAGGGGAGCACAAAATCAAAAGGCAAAACATTAAATGGATTAAAAATTGATTAATTGGTCTCAAAGTACAGTAGTGAACTATTATCAAGGATGAATGCTGTAGGAGACAACCTCAGTAATTTGTTCTTTCCTTCTGTTTACTAGAAAGAAAACCATAGCATCATGACAGTAAGTCATCTACTCCAATCAGAGCACTATCAGATATGAAGTCAGAAATACTGCTGCTGATGAAGATTGGACAGTTAATCAGAAATTAAGGACATGTAAAGAATGAGGGGAACAGCTTACTTAGATCTATTTAAATATGTCTGTCTTGATGGGTGAAAAATCAAGTGGAGTGTTATGTCATGAAGTATGAAGTTAAAACTGGAGGATCAGACATTGAATGGGAGATTTTGTGCTCATAAATACAATTATTTGCTGGTATATAATAAAAATATTTCACTATATAAAATATTCAGCAGTGGATTGTACCCAGTTCTTTCATATTTATAATTTCTTAGTTCAGTGTTTAAGAAACCAAGCTCTCATTAATTTTTAAATTGAAATATTGAAATATTAAATTAAGATATTGAAAACTGTTTTTGCAGATAATTTAGAGTCATTTCTTTTGTTCCACAACAAATTCTGAAATATCATATTGTACAAAAAATCCTGAAAAAATAATAAATGCCTAAGAACGATTTAATTATCAAAAGGCAGGAGTCTAGACAGGATTTGAAGCTGATTTGGAGGCAGTGGCTGAACCTGAACTGTAATGTATGAAAAGGACACACTTAGATGAAAAAAGAGAGTCTATAGAGAGTGGAAGCAAGGACTGGTAGCCTGGGAATAATATAAAGAAGTTGTCCAAGGTTCAGGTTAGGAAAGCTAAAGCCCAGATAGAATTAAATCTGGCCAGGGACACAAGGGGTAACAAGAAAAACTTCTACAGGTACATGTAGGGAAGATCTGAGCCCCCTACATAAGGAAACAGGAGACCTGGTCACAAGGGATATGGAGAAGGTTGAGGTATTCAACAGCTTCTTTGCCTCAGTCTTCACCAGCAAGGGCTCTAGCCACCCTGCCCAAGTTGCAGAAGGCAAAAGCAGGGACTATGAGAAGGATCTTCCCACTGTAAGTGAAGATAAGGTTCTAGACCCTCTAAAGAAACTGAAGGTGTACAAGTCTGTGGGACTGGACAAGACTAATCCATGGGTCTTGAGGTAACAGGAAGATGAAGTTGCTAAGCCACTTTCCATCACATTTGAAAAGTCATGGCAGTCTGGTAAAGCTCCCACTGTCTGGAAGAGGGGAAATATAATCCCCATTTTCAAAAACGGAAAAAAAGTCACCCAGGTGACTACAGGCCAGTCTGTCTCACCTCTGTGCCCAGCAAGATCATGGAGCAGATCCTCCTGAAGGCTCTGCAAAATGAGGAGGTAATTGGTGGTAACCAACATGGCTTCACTAAGGGTATGCCTGATAAATTTGGTGGCCTTTTACTATGGAGTCACGGTGTCAGTGTATAAGAGAAGAGCAACTGATGTAATCTACCTGGACTTGTGCAAAGCATTCAGCACTGTCCCACGCAACGCCCTGGTCCCTAAAATGGAAAGACACAGATTTGATGGATGGATCACCTCATGGATAAGGAATAGCTGGATGGTCACACTCCAGGAGTTGTTGTCAAAATGTCCAACTGGAGACCAGTTATGAGTGGTGTTGGATCCCTACTGGGACCAGTTTAACAACTTTGTCAGTGATATCAGTGGGATCAATGGCACCCTCAGCAAGTTTGCAGACAACACCAAGCTGTGTGGTGCAGTTGACATGCTGGAGGAAAGTGATTTCATCCAGAGGAACCTGAATGAGCTGGAGAAGTGAAGTCGTGTGGACCTCATGAGGTACAACAAGGCAACGTGCAAGGTCTTGCACCTGGGTTGGGGCGACCTAAAGCACAAAGACAGACTGGGTGGAGTTTTGATTTAGAGTAGTCCTGAGGAGAAAGACTTGGGGTTACTGGTTGATGAAAAGCTCAACATGAGCCAACAATGTGAGAGTACAGCCTGGAAAGCCAATTATATCCTGGGTTGCATCAAGAGAAGCATGGCCAGCAGGTTGAGGGAGGTGATTCTTCCCCTCTACTCTGCTCTGGTGAGACCTCACCTGGAATATGTTATCCAGCTCTGGAGCCCACGACACAAGAAGGACGTGGATCTGTTGGAGTGGGTCCAGAGGATGGCCACAAAGATGATCAGATGGCTGAAACACCTCTTCTATGAGAACAGGCTGAGAGAGCTGGGGTTGTTCAGCCTAGAGAAGAGAAGGCTCCAGGGAGACCTTACTGCAATCTTCCATTGTCTGAAGGCAGACTACAAGAAAGGTGGGAATGGAATATTTACAAGGGCTTGTAGTCATAGGATGAGGGGTGATGCCTTCAAACTAGAAGAGGGTAGATAATAGCTTAGAAATTTGGAAGAAGTTCTTCACTATGAGAGTGGTAAGAGTCTGGAACAGGTTGCCCAGGCAAATTGTGGACCAAGTTACATGGGGCTTTGAGTAGCCTGATCTAATGGGAAGTATCACTGCCCATGGCAGGGGCATTATTACTAGGTGATCTTTAAGGTCCTTTCCAAACCAAAACATTCTACGATTCTGTGATAATTAAGAAAATGTTCAATGAAATAATTCCAACAGCTTTTAGAAGAAAGTTGAAATCATTGATAACAAAAGTGATAAGGATCTCAGTCTATTTAGTTTAAAAAAGGGAAAGTTAAACAATGACATAATACCGGTCCATAACACTGACACGAAGAACACGATTTTTTCCAAATGAACAGACAAAATAAGAAGAAAACACAGTGGCTGAAAATTGAGGGAAACTATATTTGGATTGGCAATGAAGCACAAATTTGCAACATTGAAAGTAATTAACCTTTGAGACAATACAGCAAAATTTATAGTGGTTTTGCTATATTAAATCACATTCTAAGCACTAGGTTCTTGATAAAACAGGAATTGCTTGAGTGGCATTTTATTATATAAAAGACACGGCTAGAGGATTGTAGTCAACTCTTTACAATTTATAAACTATTACACCAGTGTTTGAGAAACTGAGCTCTTACTAATTTTTAAATCAACTAGCTACACAGGTATTAAAAGCTATTTCTGTCCATGGTTTGGAATCAGTTCTTTCACTCCACAAGGAATTCTGAAATTTCATATTGTCAGTAAAAAAATTAAAGACAAATAAACATCTCAGAAGAATTAAATTAATTCACAAAACCTTTCATTTCACTATTATCAAAGTAGCTCAGACTTCAGCATTCTGGTTCATTTTGCTTAAATTCTTGTATTAAAATATTAAAGAGAATATAATATCTTTATTAAACAAGTCAAATCAAATTGATATAAATGTTTCAACAGTCAAAGCAAAGCATTAGACATTCCCATTCTCCCATCACAGTAGTCCCAAGAAACATTAGATTTCAAGAGAACTGTATTGTTCTGGAGAAAGCTGTTCTTCAACCTTGTCTGAAGCAGTTAGTTAACAGCTTACTTTCCTGCCTGGATTATGTCAAGAGGACAACAGTAAAACACTGACCCATGAATAAAGTGGACTGAGTAATTCTAGTTTCACTTAGTCATTTTCTCTAATTCATCATTTCATCCTTTTCTATTTTCCAATATTTTTCTTTAATCTGTAATTTTTCCTATTTGCCATTTCTCTATACTCTAATTATGGACTAATACATCCTATATTTTTGTCCTGCCTTCCTTTTTTCTCCAAATACCATCCCCATGAGACCTTTTCCCAACTCTTGCTAGTCTCCTGCCTTTCTCCAACCATTATCATTCCATCATTTTACGTTGTTCCCTTCATCTCCTACTGTCATCCCACTGGCTAAGATGGCATTTGATGAGTTTTCCCTCCTCCCTCTATGCCAGTTGGTTTCTCTTTTGCTTGCCAGTTTCTAGAAGAAGCTTGACTCTCATGCTGGGCAGCAGCATATTAGCAAAAGAAGATGTATATAACACAGCTGGTCAGTGACTAGGATAAATAAAGTGCTCCCAGGGCACAAATGCCTGCACTGAACTGGGACACATTTATAAGCCATTAGCTGTCAGAGAACAAAGACAAATGGCCTGTCTTCAGTATCATTAAACAACACCTTGACAACACCTTTTTTATTATTATTATTTATTTTTATTTTCAATGCAGGGTTGAATGTGAACACTGGTTTTGCTGTGTAATTGACACTTGTGTCCTCATCCACAAGAACTTGCAGAGCATCATGGCAAAGGCAGTATCAGCTGACCACATACCAGATATCTGTGACTGGGAGTCAGAGGCAGAAATTATTATGGAAGACACATCATATATGTACCTGGAGGGAGGAAGCCTCTGCCATTATCTCAGAGGTACCTAAGAGACACTGCAATGCAGAATTACTTTCTGTAGATGGCAGAATACCTCAGCAAGACTTGAGACTGGAAGGTGCAGAGAGTTCTTGGAGGGTGTAGAAAAGACTTGGCACTCTTCTTTTTGAGGAGGGTGTTAAAACACCAATCAAAATTGCACTGCAGTGTTTTAGTGGAGACTGACCTGAGGCATAGGAGAAAAGAATAGATGCAGGGAGCTGGAGCACAAGTCATAGTATCAAGTGAGAGGAACACTAAAATTCTGAGATTCTGCTGTTTCTGTGTTTGTAGCTACTAAGTGACCAGCAGGAAGCACTTGATATTTGGAGATAGCTTGCCCTAGAGAGACGGCTTGAAAGAAACCAATACAAAGAACTTTTCCTTTTTGTACCAACCTTCAAAAGAGCATGACCCGTCTGAATAATGGTTTAGTGCAGGTCTGACAAGTAGTAGAGATTCATAAGCAGGTACTACATATCATCAAAACCAGGAGGAAAACCCAGGAACTGAACCACTGTTCTGCTGTTCCTCCCTCAAAGGCAGGAGGATCAGGGCAAGTGAAGGAGCAACTGCAATTGAATCAGTGCTAAGGCAAGATGACAGTCAGGTAATAGGTCAAGTCTGAGTACACCGTTCCACTGCCTTCTACTGCTCTTTGGCAGAAAAGATATAGCAACATTTATTTATGTCTAGGAAGCATGAGTTACAATCCAAAGTCTTGGATAAAGTTTCTTATTGATAGAGCAGAAGATTAAGGTAAGACTACTGATAAGTAACTCCTGGGGCTTTCCTATCACAGAATCATAGAAGCAAAGAACCATAGTACATAGAACAGTAGGGGCTGGAAAGGACTGCTGGAGATCATTGAGTCCAAACTTCCTGCCAGAGCAGAAACACTCAGGGCAGGCCACACAGGAACAGATCCAGGTGGGTCTTGAAAGTCTCCAGACTCCACAACATCTCTGGGCAGCCTGTCCCAGGCTCTGTCACTCTCACAGTGAAAAAGTTTTTCCTCATGTTGAGGTGGAACTTCCTGTGTTTCAGCTTGCTACCATTTCCTCTTGTCCTATCACAGGACACAAATGAAAAGAGACTGGCCCCTTCTACTGGGCACCCATCCTTCAGATATTTGTAAACATTCATAAGATCCCCTCCCAGGCTTCTCTTTTCCAGGCTAAACAGCCCCAGGGCTCTAAGCCTTTCCTCATCAGAGAGATTTTCCAGTCCCCTAATCCTCCTTGTGGCTCTCTGTTGGACTCTCTCTAGTATTTCCCTGTCCCTCTTGAACTTTGGAGACCAGAACTGAACATAATACTCCAGGTGTGGTCCCCCCAGTGCAAAGGAGAGGGGGAGGAGAACCTCCCTTGAACATGCCGACCACCCTTTTCTTTTTGCACCCCAGGATACCGTTGCCCTTCCTGGATGCAAGAGCACATTGCTGTTCCATGGATAATTTGTTGTCCACCAGGACACCAAGGTCCCTCTCCATGCAGCTTCTTTCCAGCGGGTCTACCCATAAACTGTACCAGTACATGGTGGTGTTCCTCCCCAGGTGTAGGACTCTATACTTGTCCTTGTTGAACTTCATTAAGTTTGCCTTTGCCAAGCACTATCCTCTAATCCTGGATTTCCTTCTGGGATTTGGCACTCCCAGAAGCTGTTGGAATAGGGCTATCCTAAAGATGTTATCAGAAAAAAAAAAAAAATTAAATGTTAAAAGCCAAGACAATGGTTTCATGATATGAGGTCAGGCCCTTAAATTCAGACCTCAAATTCATTCACAGGAGGGCAAGAGCCCTCACCTCACAGCTGTTAAAAGATGCTTTCTTAGGAAATTTCTTCATTAAGAGATTTCAGTAGTCTGAAAGTAGTTCTGAAAGGAAGACTCAAAGCACAGCACGTTTTTTAATGGTAGGATTTCTTCCACCTCCCACTCACATTACAGGCAGCTAAAGTAACTTACAAAAACTTCACTACAAAGAAATTAAAAAAAAAAAAAAAAAAAAAAAAGCCCTTACAGAAGATTGCATTGTGTTCAAAATGTCAAATGAGAATACCATTAATCATAAAATATTGGTTCTTTTAAGTTTGATCCTTTTTCTATATAATATCATTTCTAATGCAGCGTACTCATATTTCAGGAAGAAATAAACACTGAAGAAAGCTGATAAATGATGTTCTGCAAAACTATATTAATTTATAAGATCTTAGAAATACTTAGTGAAGGCAATAGATGCAAATATGATAGCATTATCTGTAGTTCCTAGCTGATATTTATTGCTTTCCCACAGTTTGTGTAGTATCTTTTATTCAATTTAGTTCCTTTTCTGTAAAATAGTTAGGTTATTTCTTACAGACTAGGAACAAAATATCTGTATTAATCTTGCTCTTTGCTATTAGGTTTTCCTATTGCACTAACATTTCAAAAGGTCAATTAAAATGAAATGGGAGATGAATTGGCCTGCTGGAAAGAAATTTTAGTATAGATACTCACAGATTTAGGCATCTTTAGAAGACAAGGTCAAGCAAATTGAAGACTATTCATCTGCTTCCCTTTTTTCAGTCTTGATCCAGAGGGCCTCTATTAATCAAGAAATTGAATTTAGCAATAGAAAAGCTATTATTCATGTTTTTGAAACAACCACATACTGATGGATCTTAATAATCCAGAGTAGTGCTCCAGGATGTATTTCTGAGCCTAGCTAAGGCCAAAGGAGAGGATCCTATTCTGTGTGTACAGGTTTTACAAATTCTTCAAGACTCTGGATTAAAACGTACACTTTAGAAAGCAGTGGAAGAAAACAAAGCCAAACCAACAACATGAAAATCCTCTTCCCTTCTTTTAACGTTTGAACTATCACACTGTTTTGCCTAAAATTCTCCAATACTTAATTTTTAATGGCCAATCACATCATATTTCAAAGTGCTATTAATCAAATTTAAATTTTCAGCCACTGAAATCAGTCATAATCTGCGGAAAGCTGAACAGTCTCTTTTTCACTTCACATTTCTTTTACCTATGCAGAAATTGTATGTAACCACCTATCATATGCCATCAGCTTCCAGTATCTTTTCAGTAAACAGAATAGACTGAACTGTAAACTTCATAAGCCATCACAAAGATTGTTTTCCTGGTCCTGGATCCTTTCTTGACCTGGCTATTTACTGAGTGTTCTCCCATACTTCTGTATCTTTCTGCATCTTTCTGCACTGCTGGTAAAACTTGATCTTGTTAGGGTTGGGTGTAAGAGGGATAAATCACTTCAGAATTAAATGCCATATCAGGTCATGAGAGTTTACAGGGCTGGTGCTATAAGGCAATCTTTCAGGCTGGATATTACATTTAATGCTGCAAGTTTTTTACTCTCTTTTGATTCAAGAGTGTGACACAATCCAGTACTCACACTATTATTGACCTGCATTACTTGATTAGAGAGAGAAAAAGCATCCAGAAATCCAGCTTCAAATATCAGGAGGCCACATTCGGTCATGCTGGTGTTTAAGTTTCATGTTCATCTGAGAACTAGGCTGTCTGATGCTCTGCAGCCAAACATAAAATTTCCATTTTGGAATCTTTATATGCTGAATTTTAATGACAAGATTGTAAGCACAGTCCACCATAAAAAAAAATTTGGTTTTTTGATCCAATTCTAAATGTTTTTAATTTAAAAGTAATTTTACTCTCTACAAAACAAGACAAATATCAGGTATTTTCTTCTGAATGAAGGTGCTGATTTCTGTTTATGACTGTTTCCAACAAATATAGTTTAAATTGACAGCCACAATAAATGGCATGCCCTGCCCTTTACAGAGAATACTCCTCACAGCTGGGATGAAGCAACACTCTTCTGGACAACTGGTGCTGGAAAGCTACAGTATTAACAAACACGGAGACTGAATTTCCATTCTGTCTCGAGAGAGCCTGCAAAAAGTCAAGGTTGAAGCACATGGTAGATACTGTGCATAGAAATTCATGTTCTCTGCTTTATACCTATTCCAGTGGAAAAACAGAAGAATTAGAATTTCAGAACTCTCAATATATTGCATGGTTACTAAATTCACTCTTAAAAAGTGAATAAAAAGTGTAAAGAGAGTCTAGCTTCTGTGACAGCAACACTGCACTAATGCCATGCACTTACTTATATATGATCATACCTGTTAAAACACACCAAAGAGGGTGTTTGAAGAGTAGGATAGAAAAGGATCCAAGAGAGTATCTGGATACTAAAAAAAATCTAATGTTGATTACCTGAGGATTTTGTAAGAATACAAGTGATGAAAGCTGTATCAGGGTGTGTCAATAATACAGTAATGTGTGTACAAGCAAACATGCAATATCAGTAGTCCACAAAAATAAAAAATTGTACCTTCAATTTGACAATCATCTGTTTAACTGGAGAGGTAGACCAACAACCAGAGAGGTCACAATACAACCATCTGTCATTTAAGAACAAATAGAAGTAGTGGAAAGAGCCAAAAGAGTGAGTGCGCATAACCATTGCCTTTTTTTTTGGTCCATGTATTCCACACCCACTCCCCAGAAGATCATGTTGAAGAGGAAGCAAGTACTCCAAGGTGTCTAAGACTCACTGGGAGGAAACGATGTAGCTGTACATTAAGATAAAGTTTAGACACATGGTGTAATTGATCGAAGATATTATTTGGATAAAAACATTGACAACTGCATAATCCTTCGACTAGTGCTTAGATCTAGCAATAGCTTATGTCTAAAACAAGTCTAACTCAGTGGTGTCAGGATTTATTTCCTTTTACATTCCTTCATTAATAGACTCCGTCTATTTTTGTATTCCCAAGAGGAACACCCCATACACCAAATTCTCCAACACAACTGACATAAAACAACTACAAGTCTACTGTTGGGTAAAACCTTACAGGCAACACTTCTGAAAGCACAAAAGTCATAATATAATATTTTTTTTATATAGCGCTATATAACACTTATTACCAACGTGCAAGCACAATCCCCCATGTAGAACAGACACTATATACCTGATGACAAGCATGAAACTGTCATGTTGTTTGCATGTACATGATATTTCATTTCTCCTTATGCCACCAAAGGACATCCTGAGCGCACACAGTTGGATGCATCAGATGAGAATGCTACAGATAAAACAGTTGATGGGATTGCAAGTCTGTTCCCAGATACCCTTGAGACAGAGCTATCTGATCAAAACTACAACTCCTTCATCACCAGACTTAATGATATAAACTGATAATTCCATTAATGGGTTTATTTTTGCTAACATAGCATCATAATGTTCATTAAAACATGAGTTAGACCAGAATTAATTCTGCTTAGTGATGTACTTTTCATCTTAGTCTCTTCTAAATAGCTGCACTTTTTGAAATTAATGGCAAATTTTCTCAGACAGTGTCTGCTTTTGCAGTGATAATGCTCAGTGTTTAGAGTTACTACCAAGGACTGGTGTGCACAAAGGCTCTTGCTTATACTTGCTGCTGTGCAGACCAAGGTCACTGCTGGAACTTGTGTACCATGTTGGGGGTACAGAAAGTAAAAGGCCACACCTGTGTGGAGGAGTGGCCAGGACAGGTGACCCTAAACTGACCAAGGAGGGGTTCCAGCCCATATATGTCATATTCAGTATAAAGCTGAGGGATTATGAGGGTGAAGCCTCTTCTTCAATGGTCGGCATCCAAGAGGACTCTGTCCGCTCTGCCTTTGATCCCAATCTGTGTGTTCCTGAATCGAGTTCCAGAATCCAGCTCCTGAATCCAGTTCCTATCTGCTGCTGAGTCCAGTCTGGGATGCTCCACAGCATCTGTGGTGACAGTGATGTAATTGCTGTTGGGTTCAATATTGATTTTGTATGTATTTTTATATACTCCATTTTATTATTATTATTTTGATTAAAGCTGCTTTCATTTTCTTTTCCAATCCATAAGCGTGTCTGTTATCCCCTTTCTCTTCTCCTTTGAGAGGGGAAAGGGGTTAACAGAGCGCATCTGTAATTTGTCTGGTAGCCAGCCCAGCCATAACCCTTGACACATGCTATCTAATAAATAGTACTGATATCATATCAACAAGACTGCAGCTCTCTGGTACCTGCTTGGTTTAAAAAAAAAATAAAAACAAAAAAACCCCAACAAACCAAACCAACCAAATAAACAAAAACAAACAAAAAAACAACAAAACTTTCTCTTGTGTTCTGGAGAGGTGTAGTGTAGCTGTTATTTCATTTGTTTAGGATTTTTATCCCAGCAGAATCTATCAAAACTTGAAACCCACTTTCCATTCTCAAAGTAAGTTTTCCCCTAGTCCAAAACGCAAAAATTGTTCAGGGCTTTTTAAGTCAGAAGGTTTTCATCAAGCTAAAACCAGAAGCACTAATGCTTACTCTGCACAGATGGCTTTATTCCAGTAGCTTACTGTGTACATCTCAGAAGTTGTTCCACTAACATCAGGCAGGGGTCCAGCTGGTATTCCCTCACTCTAACAGCCCATTCAGACATTCAGCTTCTTGCTGATTCAAAAGTATAAATGTAACACAAAGTGAAGTTGCTTTTCTTATTTCAGCTTAGGCAGCAGCAGCAGCGTTGTTATTACCATTCACTATTTGCCAAACACTTTTGTTAGCTTTTTATTTAAAGTTTCAATGTTTGAATGACTTTCATGAGATTTATCATTCTCTCACACCTTCTTATTTTCCAGCTGCAAGCTTTGCTCCATTGTGTTTTGCTTAGCCTATTTTCTAGCACATCCTCCATCCGGGATCACAAACATTCAGACTAAAATCCTTGAGGGAGAAGGGGCAGGGAGAGAAAGCTGGCTGAGGAAAAGGAGCCCCACAGTCTTCTGAGTACCAGCATTTCTGTGTCCTTTGGGCCCATTTTCAATGGAAAGCATCACATCCCTTTGTTGTAAAAAACACAGGAAAGGGTAAAAAATTAAATTAAGTTCAATCACCAAAGCACATAGTGGCACATCCATGTTCCCTGTCACTGGAATTGCACTCTGTGTTGTGCCAACCTACCTGGTCCTATCTCTCTTGTTCCTGTCCTACCTGCAGACTAGAGAAAAAGTTCCTCCAGAAAATCCTTCACTTCAGGTACTTGCCCCGTGTAGGGAAGCGATGAGATCAGAGGACTGAAGTCACACAGTAAGCACCTTCATACCTCTCTTCTCCACTGTGATGAGCTTGGGAAGTCCTCTGTTAACCCTCTTCCCCTTAGCTGAATGAATGGAAGTATGATGTCCATAAGTTCTCAAAGATCAGATCACAGTTATGAACAGATCTGGAAGCAAGTGAATAAATTAAGCCATACAGCCATGTAAATCATTTGATGAAAGCAATCTGGACAGCATCCTTACAGTTTAGAGGAAAAATGTATTCTGGATTTTATATCTGCTGCTCTCTGGCTCTCCTTTGAAGTTAAAGAATATTTTCAGAAGGCTGTTAGATAAAAGTTAGCCTCAAATGCTGTGTTCTGTAGAAAGAAATTTTATTCACATAGGGGCATTTTATTTAATTTGTCCAACTATAATTCTATTCACATATTAGAAATACAGTTTTATCAATATTTACAAGCCAGAAACATTTTTATAGCAGTGTGGTTTCAATGATTTAAAAAGAGGGAATTCATACAAGAATTCATGCATATATCATAGTCTTTAATTCTACTACATTTCATGCTCTGTCAAGCTTTTCCCAGCATTACTTGAAAAGAGAGGGTAAAAGGAAGATATAATAGGTAAACAGAGTTTTTAAAAGGCTATTAACCAGCAAGTTTGCACACCAGAGTTCAAATACTCATGCACCTATACCGTGTTTCCCCTTGAGGAGAGAGAGGAGCTGGGGTTATTTGCTGCTGCCCTATCCAGGTGTGGAGCTGGAGGTCAGGACACATCCCTGGGATCAGGTCTCTGGTCAATGGCAGACAGACCCAGCACAGGGAATAACAGTGTTCAAAATGGGCCACACTGTGAATCTCAAACAAACAAAAAAACCCCAAATATCAACCTCTGGCCCATCACTTCACACAGCTCAGAAGCAGACTTCAAATCATTTGCCAGTCACTGCGAACCCAGATATGACTTACGTGACCATTGCCATGTGGGTCTGCTGGGGTGGACATTTTTTAAAATAGCAAGTAAAGGCAACGCTTCAGTTCAGGACAGTATGTAGATGACTCTTTAATAATCTGCTTTTCAGCCCACTAAAACACATAGCTTATGCTTTGTAAATAAACAGCATTAAAAAATGAGAGATTAACTCAAATTTCCATTGCAAAAAGAACTAAAAAACTGCATTTTAAAAGCAGACAGTATATGTAAAGGAAGGTCTCATCTATTTGCAGTTCTTGACCTTTAAGCTCAGCTACAACTTTGTTTTAAAAAAATCTTATAATAATGATTATGGTAAAATAGCTAACAATTTCAAAGAAATTATTCAAACATTGTCAGTGCAAACCACTTTTTTCATACAGAATTTTCAGAACACTAGCGTTTCTCATTAAGCTTTATCTTATATGTTATTATGCCATCCATCATGTTTGTTTTTCATTAGGTTTCCTAGTCATTTATGCTTAAGAGCTAACCTTGAATTGCTTGCAATTTTATCTCTGGTATTTTTAACTGGGAGAGAAAGTCATAGTGACTCTGGTTACTTATATACGTGTAAGCAGACTCATAGAATCATAGGATAATGTAATGATCATAAATATTTTAATGACTGATGAGATGTCTTTTATCTACTAATTGATGAAGTATTGATAGTGATTTATAGTCAATAGTGACTTGTTTATAAACTGAAGAAGATAAAATCTCCAGAAATCCACTGTTGTTTTCCAGCATTCCATTGTTATTGGATACAAACACTACAGTGTACTTGCTCATTGTAAAGAATGATAAGAAATAAAATCTTAGTACACATGCACTCATTATTTTACTGAACACTCACTTGCAAAAAACTCACTTTGCAAAACAAAATTCCTCTGGTTCATGTTGTAAGATTAAGAGCCCACTAGGGTAGGTTCCCCAGGCTCAGAACACCCATCGATTTCAATGGCAGCTCCACACACAAAGCATTTCCAGGATTAGTCCTTAATTATTTATCAAAACCATGCCCTGGAGCTCTGAGTGCATTGCAAAGACAAATGGGAGGATTCAAGCAGTAGATAATGGGGTGCATTTTTCTGCCTTCACAAAATATGTGGATGCTTTTGTCTAAGAAAATCATTGACAGCCTGGTGAAAAAGTTTTTTCTGAATTGACTGGGAAAAGCTGGAGAGCTGGGTGAAGGGCAGCCTAATGAAATTCAACAAGGAGAAGTGTAGATTGATGCACCTGGGGAGAAATAACCCCATGCACCAGTACAGTTTACCTGCTGGAAAGCAGCTCCTTGGAGGAGGACATGGAAGTCCTGGTGGACAAGATTACCATGAGGCAGAAGTGTGCTCTTGTAGCCAAGAAGGTCAACGGCATCCTGGGGTGCATTAAGAAGAGTGTGACCAGCAGGTTAAGGGAGGTTCTCCTCCCCCTCTACTCTGTTCTAGTAAGGCCACATCCAGAGTACTGTGTCCAGTTCCAGGCATCCAAATTCAAAAGAGACAGAGAACTACTGTACAGAGTCCAGTAGAGAGAAACAGATGATTAGGGTACTGGAGCATCTCTTAAGAGGAAAGGTTGAGACGCTTGGGTCTGTTTAGCCTGAAGGAGACTGAGACAGGATCTAATCAATGCTTATAAATACAAAGAGGATGAGGCCAGATTTTTTCAGTGGTGCCCAACCACAGGACAAGGGCCAGTGAGCACAAACTGGAACACAGAAATTTCCATCTGAACATAAGGAAAAAAATTCTTTACTATGAGGGTGACATAACACTGGAACAGGCTGGTCAGAGTGGTTGTAGAGTCTCCTTCTCTGGAGACTTTAAAAACCCACTTAGACCTGTTCCTGTGCAGACTGCTCTAGGTGAACCTGTTTTAGCAGGGGGTTTGGACTAGATGATTTCCAGAGGTCCCTTCCAACCCCTACCATTCTGTGACTCTGTGAATTGACCTGGACAGGGTGGAAGAGTGGGAAAGCAAGAACAGTACAAAGTTTAACAAAGACAAGTACAAAGTCCTGCACCTGGGATGAAATAACCAAAGAGCCCAGTACAGGCAAGGATCTGTGTGGATCAGCCCTGCTAAAAGGGACCTGGGGGTCCTGCTAGACAACGAGCTGAACATGAGTCAGCAGTGCACTACTGCAGTAACCCTATTTTGCAGTGAGAACTATTGATCACTGGAGCAACCTCCCCAAGGACATGGTAGAGTTGCCATTACTACAGGTTTTCAAGATGCAATTGGACAGGCTACTAGATAATCTCATCTAATCTCCCTTTCACAGGAAAGATTGGACCAGATGATCTTTTGAGGTCCCTTCCAACCTTGGCTGTGCTATGATTCTGTAAATTTTATTGCTGAATATGCAGAATTCAGTAATGTGTCAGACAATTGAAGATGCCAGTCAAGGTTCATACCTCCTTCCAAGGTGTTTTCAGTGATAAAGCAGGTGCTTTAAACATTTTTTATTCCACAACTGTTTTTTTTATTCCTCATTAAATGATCTGCTAGAATGTCATTTAAAGTAACAGGACAGGCAGGAACGTTTCAAGTAGGGTTTGAATACTGTCATGCTATAATAAGTATCATATCCATTCATTTGCTATTGGGTGGTGTAGGGTAGAGAAACCTCAACCTCTCAAAGCTTTCCAACTAGACCTAACTGAATTTTATAAGGCATTGCTAAATGACTACTCTAGTTTTTGACACTTGCTTTCACCTGCTGCACCAGAAAGGATCAGGTTTCTTGCAGACCTTGTGTTGTACCTATCAGCTCCACATAAGTATCTGTAATACCATAGTGCATAGTCCAAACCACATGCCCACAGCCCATGTTCTACCTACTCTGCTTCAGAATTCCTGTATCATCTTCATCAAGTCACCTAAGCTACATGTAAACTGGTAGACATGGGATTGCTGCAGAGCTCCCAGACTTAGGCATTCAAGCCGGTCACATCCCAGGTCTATACCAAGGTAAGAATTAAAGCAGATCTGTTCCTTCCCTTTTGTAGGAAGAAAACCCCATTGCTCTGGCTGCACGGAAGGTTTAGTGCCGTGTGTAGGACACAGAGGCCATGTTGTGGAGCAGTGTCCCCACTCAGCAGAGATGCAGCATGCCTCTTCCTCAGCCTCTTCCTCACAAATGGCATTAAAACACTTCACTCTTCCACAGAGGCCTTGTAAAGATAAACACTTTGAAACCTTTAAAGCTCTCAGATGCTCAGGTGATATGGCAACCAGATAATTACCCTACAGGAACATTTCTCTGTGCAGTTTTCCACACCTTTGTAATAACAGCTTATGAGAAAGTCCCAAAGCCAAGCAGTAAAAAGCCTGTCGTAGAAAGACCTTAAAATCTGATTGCCTAAGGAAACTGTGAATATATATATAAGGTTCGCATGCAAAACATGTGTGGTTTGTCATGTAACCAGATATAAAGTTATAGCTGCAAGCTAAAAAGAGGTGTTTTCCCTAAAGCTTTTGATGTGGCTATGAAGTTCTGGAACAAGTGGTTAGACAAAATGAAAAAAATAAATCTGTTCCCCACCTCACCAGCGAGTAGGCTGGTGGTGCACAAGAAGATGGGAGGGAACATAGCTGGGGCAGCTGACCCTCAACTGACCAAAGGGATATTCTGCATCATGTGATATCACAGTCAATATATAAATCTGGGGGAAGACGATGGAAGGGGGGAACAGAGTGATGTTGTTTGTTTCCCCAAGTAACCATTATGTGATGGAGCCCTGCTCTCCTGGAGATGGCTGAACACCTGCCTGCTGATGGGAGGTGGTGAATGAATTTCTTTTTTTGCTTTGTTTGCATGTGTGTATTTTACTTTACCTATTAAACCGTCTTCATCTCAACCCAGGAATTTTCTCACTTTTACATGTCCTATTCTCTCCCTCACCTGAGCTGAGGTGGAGGGGAGGGTGAATGAGTGGCTGTGTGGGGCTTAGTTAAACCATGATGTTTCAATAAAGTGTCAACTTAGGAGAGCAAGAAGCTGGCACCTGCAGTCCATGGATCCAGTATTTCTTTTGGAAATTAATAGACTTGGGTCCAAAAGCTCTTGATCCATGTCCTTTTGGTGAGACAGGAATATATCTAAAGAAGCATGCTAATTTGTCCTAATTCCTCCAGGGGAATTACTGAGGGACAAGTTTCCTGAGAACAGTGATAATAAACCATGCTGACTGCAGAAGATCCAGGTTATACAGGGTAGCACTTGCAGACTCTGTTCCTCCCATGCCAACCGCATTTTCTAAACCTCAGGTCTCCTAGTATAATTTTCCATATAATTACCCCTCTATATTTTCTCCAAAATGCTTTCCTGTTGGACTGGTTTGTTTTTTTCTAAAGAAACAAAACAACACTAAGAAAAGCTGGTTTTAAATAACTCAGGGCATTTTACAGAAGGAGGTTAGAGAGCAGTAATGTGACCAGTTAAAGCACTGATGAAGGGAAATATCTCTGGTGAAGGCAAGGGCAGTGGCATGTGATTTTCTCTACCTCATTAGCAACCTTTGAGGTGGGAAAAGCAGCTGCAAATGCAACTTAGACAAACTTTGCCTTTACAGAGTGTTTAAAGAAGACCTACAATGTTACTATGAGATTTGCATTCAGAATTTGCATGAGGATGTACTATTGGCATCCATAATACAAACTAGAGCCTTCTTGCACTAAACTGCTTTCAGTTTAGTTTAAAATAATGCCTTTCCTTAACAAATACAAGGAAATGTAAATTATATAAGCGTTAATACCTTGATTCTTTACAGTTTCCATGGAAATCAAGAGTATTTAGAAGAGTATGCAAGTCACCAGCACCCAACAGGCCGGGGTCACCAGAACTCAGTCATCAAATGCTGTTACTGTCACTGGATCTGCTTTGAAGCAATGGTAAAGGCAGATGCATCTTTTGGTAGTTAAAGATGTCAGAGAAAGCAATTTAAAATCTTTTGCACCCAATTACAGACCCTGCTTTTTTCCAGACTCCTTTGCACAGATTCATTATGTACAGTTAGAGGTGTACACGCCAAAGCACTGATTTGTGGCATTGTAAGAGACAGCAGAGAATCCCCAGGGGCCCTCTCCACAAAACAAGTAATAACAGTAGAGGGAACTGTCTTCCCAAACTGTAGAAAACAAAGCCTTTCCAGCTGTCCATCATGCCAGAAACAGCCTTTTTAATTTTTATGGAAAGTACAGCATGCTCAGTCCCCCTGTCTCATGAGAACAATTATTCATCAATGCACAGTGGCCAGCGCAGCTTTGTCTCACTCCTCTGAATTGTACATTTTAGACAGAGAACGCTGACTTCCGTTTACACTTTATCCTTACCTTACTGGACCAGTATATAGTGGGTAACACTAACCCATGGATGCTGACACACTATGCATCAGCGTAGTAATACACTCTTCTTTATTTAGTCATTTGAGAAGAAATCAGATCTCACAAGGGAGTGATTTATGTGCCTGTATCTTCAGAATTGCAAAGACCTTTCTTTCTAGATAGGAGAATTTAAACTTCAGTTTGCTAACTCAGGGCAAACTCTTTTCTTATTTATTTTGTTGAATGCCTGTGCACATCCACAGAGGACATTCAGGTTCCTTCTCTATGTGTGCTTTCTCAAAGGTGTTTCCCTCTCTGACATTAGCTGTAGTGAATTTTTTACAGCCATACTCTTTTGGAGTCAGGCTAATCTCTCTAGTCTGTCATACGCTTCATAAAGTCAGGCTGACATGATGTCCTGCGTTCCCATTAATGTCTCTAGATGTGGCCCAAATCAAAATGTACGTGAAGTAAAAAGAAGGCTCTAATTTCCCCTCAGTGGGTACTGGACCAGGCCCCACCTGCAGTACCTCACTTTACCAGCAAAGGTCACTGAGCTAAAAGAGGCTGCATGAGCTATAAAATGTCAGGTCAGTTTACTTGTGCAGAACCACTTAGGATCCTGCTGCTGATCCTGACATTTGTTCATCTATCTATCTATCTATCTATTGAAGTCAGCACCTACATCTTTCTCAACCAAAGCAAGAAAAGAACCCGTGCTCTCCATTCCTCAGCAACACCTTGAAAACTACTTTTTATTCATTAGCAGCAGCAAGGGTGGCTAAGATTTACTTGATATATGTGAGTGACATAGCAGTGGCATAAAGAAACTAACCTTGGAGTGGTTTACTGCTAGAGTTTGAGAGGGGTTTGTGTGGGTGAGCACGTGCACCTGTGTCAGGAGTTGCAATAGAATATAGACAACAAACGTGTTTGAAAAGCATTATATTATTCACTTATCTCAATGGATCAGACTCAGAGTGATCATCTGTAGGACTAGAAAACTGCCTTTCTGGTCATCATTGGAGATAGCAGTATGTTGGTTTAGCAATTAAAGCAATTAATTCAAACACAGCTCTCATAAGACCAGAAACCAAAGCCTTATAAATTACTCATCCAGCTCCTATGTAGAAGACAGCCTTCCCCAGACTTTGATTCTGTTTCTCTGTCAATAGTTTCATGTAGAGAAGGACCACAAAAATGCAAATATTTAGGCAAGGGTCTGCAAGTATATTTTGCAGCCATCTCCGATGTTATTCTAACACCAGCATTAGCCAAACAGATAATTCAGAGCAATAGCCTATATCTTTTCTGTGGTTAAATGTTTTTGCAAGACAATAAATAACGCAGAAACAATTTTCAGGTCCCTTGTGGTACAATCTGTTTGTTATCCCATGGTCAAATCCTGCAGGATACACATTTTACTCACTGGACTGAGATTATTCCTCCAAGAAATCTTCCCCTTCTCAGGAAAAATCCAGGATTGGGCTTGTCTCAGAAGGGACAGCTCTCTCTGGGAATACTTCTCCCTTGATCTAAGATTTTGGGACCAAGGTCTGCAGCTGAGCACATCCTATTTTACACTCCTCCACAGATGTCAGTTGGGCCTAAGGACAATTTACTTTGCATCCTGCCCTGTTTAGAATTTTTTCCCTGGGAACCACAGAAGAGGCTGAAACCTGAGAAAACTCCTGTCTGCAGAGCTCCCCTTCATCTTGGTGCAGTAGCTGATATCCTCAGACACTGTCTGCTAGCAGAGATTTAAAATTCTCAGCCTGTGTAAAAAACAAAACAAAACAAAAAACTTTTGTTGATTTCTCAGGGGAGGAGTGAAAGAGATTATATAAGTATAGATAGTATCATATAAGTATAGATAGTATCATATAAGTATAGATAGTTGCAAGATACAAGGAGGGGAAAGCATAGGAAAAGGTAGACAGTAGACTAGTAAAGCACTATCCTAACATCAAATTGCCAAACCAAACCCATTTACACTAGATAATAATTTTTAAATAGAGTTAATATGAATTTCACCTTTTGCCTCTGCTATTTATAGTAAATGAGGAAGATATTTTGATACTGAACAGTCTCTACTAGAAAGACACACCACTGAAGAGAATTATAACACTTAGGCCCCAAATGCAACATGAAGTTATGAAGGAAAAAAAAAAAAGGAAAGAACAGGGGAGGAAAACATAATAAGTCTTTCTAGGTCTCTCAAGAATCTGAATGAATTCCAGGGAGAACGAGGCATGTTTTCTAAGTAGCAAGTTATCCTGAAAATAATTTTCTTAAATAATTGGTGGGTAAATCACTACTCAGCCCAAGTAGGAATGATTCTGGTATGAATTATGTGATTTTAATGAAAAATACACGTTACTAGACCTGATATACTGGTAAAACAGTGCAAGTGAGACTAGGGAATACCTATGTAAACTTGAAAAAAAAAAAAAGACTGTTGCCTCAGGGCAACCTATGTTGGAGGGATACAGACATCCCCTTGCAAATAGGCTATTGTGCTTTCGCATGCTCCTGTCCTTAGACACTTGCTTCACCTCTGTCAGAACCTGGGTCTTCACACCAGAGCAGGCAGCAAATAGGATCTACATCTATCTGTGCTCATATATTGACCTGCATTTTCTCTATAGGCTTTTTGTGCCAATAAGAGGAATGATGAACTAAAGAGGCTACAAAGGATGACAGACTGGACTAGGGAATTTGCAAAGACTATTTGCAACTTTGTTCCTGCTGAGTTTGCTGGAGTAGCACTAGTTTGGACAGAGGGATGTGGTGGTCACCTGCAGGGAATAAATTGTTGAACAATATATACATTTATATATCACATACATTCCCCAGATTCCCTGTCACAGTTTATGCTCACCTGTTTTCTTGCTGCCCTGGTGAGCAACTGAGATCCCTCTGAGTAACCAGAACTGTTACTACTTTTAATGGCAAAAATTCTGTCACATACTTGGATCTTCAGCTACAAGGAAATTTTAGGAGCAGTTAACTGATGGTTAATAGCAGTAAAAATATAGTAACCAGTCTTCTGGTAGTCCAAAGTTTTGCAGTTGTTTTCCTCCCTGCTGAGAGAAAGGTCTATTTCCTGTTCCTAGAAGAAACAGGAGAGAAATACTATAAGACTTACAAGTATTCACCTGTAATAAAGATGGAGACAGGAGCACTCAAATGAAATAGATTCCATTTGGGATTTAGGGGCTGGAGGCGGGGGGAGAGACTGAAAGAGGAGGCAGCATCAAACAGCTGTCATTCTCTTTGTCTTGAAAGTAAAGATTAGTGACCAGAAAATCAGAATGAGGAAAGAAACCTCTAAGAGAGCTAATGGCCCTTGGTCAGAACAGTGAATTCTGCTTTATTCAAATGAATTTAGAACTACATAGAGAAAACTGAATTCACCACACACGTGTATTTGCAACCCTCAAGATATAAATTTTTCTTTAGATTACCAAAGTAGTACTTTCATCAAGCACTATACCTTAATTCCAAAATAAAGGGATTTTCTATTTTAATAGTAAACATTAGTTTACAGGGATTTGCTTTTGTCTTTGTCTCCTCCTCACACAATTTTCTATCAGAAACAATTTTCATAAAAGACATCTGACCAACCAGTCTCTAGACTGACACTTTCATCAGTAAGAACATTTTTTTTCCCCAATGCCTTCACACTTAACTTCTTCTTCCTGATATCTACTATTGAGCTCAGATCTTACTTCACACATACAGAGTAGTTTCCTGACAGGCTTTTTGAATATTTTGCCTTGGGTAAATAATGAAACAGAACAGATGTTTATCTAGAAGCAAGGACACTCCTGTAGGATATAGAAGCCTCATGCGCATCTACAGCAGACCAAGAAAAGACTTAATCTTGGCTCCCCTACATCTCAGCAGCCCCTTAAGCATCAGAGCATTGATCATTCCTAGGAAGTCTGTATTATTCACAACCAGGTTGATATTGTCTACTCATTACATTATTCAGCAAGCTTATATTATCCACAAATGAATGAAAACTTTGTGGTGTTGTGCCACATTGGAACAGAAATTGAAGATGAAACCTCAACATTTTGTGGAAAGCAGTAGGCTGTGACAGTTCAAAACGTTGCAGCTCCCAGCTTCCCACCCAACCCCACCCTGTGCAGACAAATCATTCAGCAGCCTTTCAAGCTAGAACAAAGCCACGTGCAGTTTGTTTTAAAAGTTCCTACCACAGTGAGTCAACACAGCAGGCACAGACCTCTCCAAAACAGACACGGCTGCTCTATACCACTGCCTCTACAAACAGATTGGGGTTTGACCTCACAACTGAGACATTTAATTCTTCTTCAGTCCTTCCTTTATATTCACTGACTTGATTTCTAAAGACAGCATTAGGTTTCTTCCTTTCAGCATTGCCTTGTAAATTGGATTCGATGTATGGGACTCCAATTTTCTGTCCACTTCAAAATGCTGAATGCTGGAGCCACGTGATTTATCAGGCACTTCTGAGCACATTCTTCAGGATTGTAACATTTTAATTATAACACTGGAAAAAGCACCCAGAAGAAGAAAATGCTTTGCCAGCTTTAATAGGAAAAATACATTCCCAATACCAATTTTGTCTACAACATGCCAACATAGTTATGCACGCATAAACATGCATATGCGTGCACACATATTTGTGTACTTATGTATGTTTATACATGCCATTATATATGTATATTTATAAATATGTGTTTTATATTTATGTGTATACACACATAATTATATGCATGCTTATACAGAGCCAATTAAAGATGGTATCTATTTCTGCCCAGCTGTCTCCTTCAGAAAAAGCTATGGGTTTCATTTCTTCAGCCGTGAATACATTTTACACCATGCCACCAGACAGGCCAGTCCCCCATCCCACATGACTTTTGTAGTGGGGATTCCATATCCAGTAACTGTCAAGAGTTGTTAGAGAGGGCACAAAATCCATGCTATATCTGACAGCACAGCAGTCTCCAGATAGCTGGAATCACAATTGATAGCTAACAAATGGCCATTCCACTTATGGTATAATGAGCCCTGTCTGAACCTACTTTTCCCACAGAGATGCAGGCACTAATTCTAATACCATTAACTCCTTTAGCTGATCGTAATGACAGTTAAAACATGTAATAACATTTAAAACACAGACTGTAATTTCTTTTTCTCTGTGCAGAATTTGTACTTGGCCAGCAAACGGCTTAATGAACCAGTTTTGGAGACTTTTCTAATTACCAGCTGTCCCTGGAGGAATTTTAATTTTTTTTTCTTAATTTTATTATACAAAAAGTCACTAGACTAGCATCTATTCTGGCTGCTCTTAGGAACATTCTTCTTGCTAGCTGAAAGAAACTGTATCTCACACTAGGTACTAAGGCAGAACTCTGAACAGATTTCGAAGTCACTCTTACTAGCTTTCTCATAAGTCTCTGAAGCACAGTCAGAGTGGAGTTGGGTCAGTTCACTACACTAAAGTAATTGCTTCTCTTTGGTAGTATATTAGTCCCATGTCAGATAATGCACTTGCAATCTCCAGTTTCTCCGGTTTTAACAACAGGCCCTTAAACTCGTGGAGAGATAGGAAAAGGTGCCTATGGCACTTTAGATCTATCTTAAACCTAACTCCCTTACCAGGGTCAGCCTCAATGATGGCTTTTTTTGTCGAGCTTGGTTGCTGGTATTCCATCACTTATAAATGTAAAAATTAAAATCTGAATCTTCCTGTGACTAGGTTCTAATCATTATCCTAGTACAAGAGAGGCAGCAATGTTTCTTTCTTTTTTTCACTTCCAGCTTGATGCTGACGATGTGCTTGGTCTTGGGATGCGGGCTCTGCTCCTCTCAGGCTACAGAGTGCTGGAGCACTGATTTCCCCTCCTGCTTACTCATGGCTGTAGCACCTAGTCATGGTTTCTACAAACCAGGAGATGCAACAGCTTCTGTGGGATGTCACACAGAAAGGGACCAGAAACTGAGGGTGTTGTACACATGCTCAGCAATGGTTCCCCAACACCCACAGGACCAATCACCCTGGCACAGCAGAGACCTGACCCCAGACTGAACTCCAGAGGGAGGATGCAGCCCTGCAGGTCTGGGGCCGCTGGGACACCTGCAGACTCTCTTTGGGACTGGGGCCAGGGAGATGGGCTCCTTGCCTGCAGCAGGAGTATGCTAAGGGAGGCTCTGTGTAGGAGCTGCACAAAGGAACTGCAGGAGGTCAGCAGGTTGCACTGCATCAGGGATGCCACAAAGGAGATTGGATCTTCTCTGAGACCCTGCAGCTTCACCAGCCCAAACTCCAAGGTGCACGGGGGTGGAGGGACAGGCATAACCTGTGCTTATCAGATTGGAAAATTGAGACTTCTCTGATTGTGAATGCTGGGAGCTTGTGACTTCTGGCAGTAGAGGGTGCATGGGGAATGAACAGGAGGATTTAGACGTCTGCATGCACTGGCAGGGCTGCAATACCATTGGGACGTGGCGGTATAGCTCACACGACCAGAGTGCTGCTAAGGGCGGATATAAGAAGGACAGGGTGATATGGTGATCAGAGTGAGTTGACCTTTATGTGATAGAGCAGAGAAGATGCATGAAGCTCTGCCTTGGGACTGTTGATGATCCAGGTGAGAGTGATGCCATTGTCATGGGCATCTGCTACAGATCTCCTGATCAGGACTAAGTAGACGAGCTCTTCTTCAGACAGCTAGAGGAAGCCTCTTGCTCACAGGCCTTGTTTCTCATATGTAACCTTAACTGTTCCAATACCAGCTGGAAGGGCACAACAGAAGGGCACAGGCAATCCAGGAGGTCTCTGGAGTGCATTGACGGTAACTTACTGACACAGGTGATTAAGAAGCTGATGAGGGAAGATTTTCTGCTAAACCTCATACTTACAAACAGGGAAGAACTAGTCAGAGATGTGGAGGCTGGGTGTGGCTTTGGCTGCAGTGGCCCTGAGATGGTGGAGATCAGGATCCTAAGAGCACACACAGAACAGGACAAAAAGCAGAATCACAGATCTGGACTTCAAGAGAGATGACTTTATGTGTCTTCTTGGAAGAGCACCATGACATACAGCCTCAGAAAGAAGAGAGGTTCAGGAGATCTGGTTGATTTTCAAAGATGCCTCTTCCAGGCTCAAGAACAGTCTACCTCAATGAGCAGGACATCAAGCAACAGAAGCAGAAGGCTTGAATAGATGAACAAGGAGCTCCTGACTAAACTGAAATACTAAAAGCAAGTGTAGAAATGGAAGCAGGGACAGATCACCCAGGAGGAATGTAGAGATATTGTCTGAGTGGGCAGAAACTATAATTGCTGCCAGCTAATACTCAGTAAGGGGTTTGCCAATTCTGCTTGGACTGAACAGTGTATCATGATTAAAATTAACTATGGGTCTCTAACCTCACTTTTGTTCTGCAGTCTATTTTAGCTCTAAAACAGGATACTGAAACTAATGTCTTGGTTGACATAGCTGACCTATGTTGTCTCAGGTAGATAATTATACTCAAATGTTGTGGCTGGAATATCCAGAGCGTATCCACAGACTATGGTTTCAACTGTTCCTCTGCAAAGCAACAGTGGCTTTTTAATTTCTTATTGCAGCTAAAACCACCACCTTTTCCACTTGAGATCAAATGCCTCACCAACTACTGTCACAAATGGTATCTAATTAAATTATTTTGGAGCTAAGAAGTGGGGTGCGGGTGCTAAGTGCCATTAATACTAATTTCAAGGGGTGTGACAGATTGGAGAAATTCCATGTTAAACTGGGAACTTGTTTAGATTATACCCTTCATTGTATTGCAGTTCCTAGATTGGTCTAGGATGTATAGTTTCTGTTAGACTAATTGATATAGTGGGGAAAATGACAAGCTTTGGAGGAGACAAGACTGTTGTCTGCTCCAGCAACTTCTGACACTTTGGTATATCTCACTGTGCAGGAAAATCAAACAGTTCCCTCTTCCCCACTTCACTAAGGAAGCAAAGTTCACATTGATTAAAACTGGGTAGTGTCAATTAAAGTACAAGTAATCATTCTCTGCCTGTATTTATTTATGAAGTCTGCTGCATACAAGCCAGCCTATAAAAGTATGCCCCAAAGAGCTTGCTCTTTGCCAGTTGTATGCATTGATCTAACCAAGGATTAAATTTCTCCTTAGGAACATGAAGTCACTTATATATTCTTAGGGAGTGAAGATCTCTTGCTTTTATCATAGCGGCTGCATTTTTCATGCTACTCTGAATCCTCTTTACCTCCCAAATTAAACTCTCCTTACCCTCTTGTATTAATTCTTGTCTGAATCCACTCATTGGAAAGAGGAGCTGTAAAAAGAGAATGACTGGGCTTGGAAAGCAGGATCTCCATGAGGCAAGAAGCAATGGCTTCCTCTTTACCAAGTGCTCTTCATCACTTCTGAACCTCCCAAACAGTTTTAGTCAAAATTAAATGAAGGTGGAGATTACAAATGTACTGAACTTTGCAGATTTTGTGAAAGTTGGCAGGGGAACTGAAGACCTGTCTGAGTGTCACACTGAGGGGCAGGCAGTTGTGAATATCTCTTTCAAGAAGCAGCAACCATCTGGCATAGGCTCCTGTTTCCAGGAATAAACATGAAGAGCCCATGGAAGGATCTAGGAAAACTGGAAGAAAAGCAATGGAAATAAGTCATAGCAGCAAAAAGTCAGGGGAATTTGTCAGTCATGTGGGCAGAGCTACAGATTTTTCTCTTGTGATCTTTCCTCCTGGCTGGCAGTGGCTGCTCTGTGCAGTCACACTGGTACATATATGTCCTGAGCAGTATGGCTGGCCCAGAAAGGTTTTTCTGTCCCTGTCTGTGGCAAGAAACATTATGAAGCCAGTATCATAGAGTCTGATAAATCCTCTACGATCAGACAGGAGTTTTGTAGTTGTTTCTGACTTTCAACTTGCATTTTGATTGACAGACCGCTGTGTGAACTTGGAGAATGGCTTGTATGAGCAAGTGTTAATAACTATACACGAAGAAGAATCAGAGTGGACAACTATGATCTTGTCTTCAGGCAATTTCCTCGTGATAATAAGGAAGAAAGATGACAGCAAGGTCAAGAGAGATTCCCTAAGCTCTGATACCTCCAGATTACTTTTAACTGGACAATTCATTTATACCCTTTTGATCTTTCTTTGGTGGCCCATTTTTTTTAAAAGGTGTGGAATTTCCTTTTTATTCGTGGTCTCTACTTTTTGGTGAAGCTGGAGCTGAGTACCTGAAACCTAACAGGCATAAATTTAAAGACAATAGTTAGAAGGCTGTTAAAAGGTGGCCCTGACACTCTCTCATGACCCATGAATAACAAGTTAGTGTTTGCACCATATTTAATATGAAGATTGTGACCAAGCCGTTAACCTTTAGTAGCAGCCGCTAAGTAAATGTGTCACACAGTACAGAAGGCACCGTAAATCTGTGCAAACCGTGCACAGTATGTGGAGTGGCTTCTCAGCTGCAAGTTGAAATAAATGAAAAATTATTTATCAGTGCTACCTCTATTCCTTTTGGTTTTGGGACTATATAAATCACAACTTGTGAATCCTATCTCATATCTTTATGCTGACAATGGCTTTTCTTTATTTGATTGATGAAAGTTTATATCAAATGGTGAACTGCTGTGGGGATTTTTGTCATTAAATTTCAACTTCATTTAATTTCTGCTAATTCCATATGATCATAATGGCTATTGCTCAAGCACCAACTGTTGTTGATAAGCACACTACAATAGAGTTGAAAACTGATAAATTAATATGCAAATATTCATTCTAACACCTTGGACTAGGAAATGTGGTGTTATATGCTTGTCCTGGATTTGGTTCAGGTTAATTCTCACAAAGAGGTACTGGCCCAAGCAGCTGGGAGAGGCTGCAGCTGTGGGGGGGCACAGCCAGATAAACAACTGAGGCAGCCAATGGGATCTTTGGTACCACACTGAGTGATGCTCCTATATAAGGGAGGGCTGGCACCAGGGTGCCTGTTTTCAACTTGTTTTAGTGAGTAGCTCCAGGGAAGCTGGAGTCGGGAAAGTTGGCATCTCAGGCACAGGTAGAGCTTTTCCTCATTTCTATTATTCTCTTTGTATATCATTTCATTAGCACTACTGTTGTTATTGTTGTTTTCTTCTCTCTCTGTGTTGTTTTATTAAACTGTCCTTATCTCAACCCTTGAGGTCTCACCATTTTTATTCCTCCTAATTCTCCTTCCCATTCCATAGGAAGGGGTGTGGAGGGTCAGGGGGAAGAGATGTGAGTGGCTGTGTGGCATTTAGCTGCCAGCAAAGGTAAAACCATGACAATGGTTTGCTGTCTAACTCCCACAGTTTCTTCTCTTTCAGACTTTTATGTATAGTTACAAACTTTTTATACACACTTCTGTTTCTAAATGGAGGTCTGCAGGCAGCCTTGGGCCCAGCTTTCTTTTAAATGTATAACATACCAATTTCATTGACAAGATAATCAGTCAGATTAAATACTGCATGCTTCCATGTGAGAGATCATTGCCAAAGATTTAGGAAATAGGTTCAAAAACATATCACTGAAATTCAGCTGTACTATTCCCAGACTTAAATTTGCATCACAAAAACATGTTTTCTGTATCACAGAAAAACAGTGCCTTCTTGTAGTCTATAGACAAGTCTCACATATTTCCTTTTTCAATGTCCAGTTGAGTTCCCTTCATGTCAGCAAATATTTTTCTCCTTTGAAATGGATTAATTCATGCATTTCATAAATTTTTTCATTCATGTAAATGAATGAAATACAATGCTGAATTGCAGGCTTTATAATTTCTTATGTTGCTGCAACAGTGTATTTCTAATCCACCTGTTATAATGAAACAGACAGATTACAGCTCCTTTTTTGAATCTTTTGCTTACGTTCTGTGAAGGTCATCTCTCAGCACTCAGCACCATGGCACTTGTTAAACACAAAAGTCAGTGTCAACTGTGAGTTTTAATCACAAAAGGATATAAAACCTTTTATAACCATACTCTAGGTATAGTAAGCCTTGAATGCATCATCATAGACAACATCTTTTAACTGGAAAAGATGAAGTCAATATAGTAGGAGAGAAATAAGCAGTGTTCACATGTGTAAGGACAGCCCTATGTTTACCAGCATTTTTTTTTTAAAGATAATAATGGTCTGGCTCATCAAATGTATTCACTGATTGCAACACTTTCCTGAAGGTGTGAGTTTGATTTAAGAGACTGAATTACAGAGAAGGCTTTTCTTTGATGTTCTTCAGCTTCCAGAGTGACTCTCAGCAGACACATCTCTGGGTGGAAACAGGCAGTTTCTCCTGTTCTGTGAAATCCTATGTACAACATCTTCTGCATGTGTACTGTCCTGGGGTTTTTTTACGTCACTCTGATCAAAACCTAGATTTTCAAAAAGACACACATTTCAAATATGAGCTTTTGCTGTCACTATATCTCATAAAATCCATAGCTCCACCTCACATAGGACTTAAAACAGGATGCACAAAAGCATATATACCAACTTAGAGGACATGTAAATTAATTATTAGGAAGCAAGCCATGACTGAGCCACCAAACAATCTTTGCAATTCTTTCCTCGATCTGCACTGCAGGGAAACACCTTTGCAAAATCCAGAATCACAAATCCGGCCAACTCATCTCACAAAGATCTTTCCTTGCTTTCACCTGGGAAACAACAGCTTCTTTCTAGCCCTTACTCAAGTCAGTCTGATGTATTTCAAAGATTACAAATCTAACTATGCAAGGCCCAGTTGCTATGGTATGAAGCTTAAATGATACAGTGTGGAACACTTGTGATGAGTGATGAGAGGATGATTTAGCATCAGGTAATAGTCTATCTCATCCCGTTTCTCAGGGGTTTCCAGCCTCTTTGGAGATGGTGTCTATGTAGCAGCAGAACTGTTGCCTTAAAAGAAATCCTCATCAGTGCACTGATTTATTTATTTATGGAAGCCTCCGTAGTACAGAAATGTAATAGTTTCCCTGGAAATGGGTGAGATGCATTTACAAAAGTGGCAACAAGCGTGGTGATAGGCCTAGTAGCAACACGTGAGAGCTAGCAGCACATCCAAGACAAACCCATTCCTTTCTGTAAGTGACAGTGTTCAAATTTTAGGCTCTAATTTGCCATATGTTTTTTAAGTTTATATATTTATTGGGACTGAATAGCTGCTTCATTTGTTTTTCTAGTCTCATTAAGGTGACAAATATTATGGATATGGCCACCTCCCATCATCCATAATAGTAATTGTATCATCTTCTCCATGTCTCCCTAGGCAGACTTTCCTGTAAATCTTCTCTATACTAATTTACTTTTTTTTATAACTTCCAAAATTCTCATTCTCAGGATTGATTGTTAAAATAATTGCCCTGAATGTGATTGGAATCAACAATGTTGTTAGACAGAATATCCTAATGTATGTATTAAAGTAGAGTTGAACGATCTTTCCATAGGTAATAGCTGAACTGCTACATGTGAAGGATTTACCTATTTTGTAAGATATTTGTTAATATATTCTTATCCTTCCTAAAATATATTCTTTACCATCCATTGTTCAAATGCATGTTGTTATATTTCAAGTTGTTTTTTTATTATTTTATTTCATATTTAGATATTTGCTATTTTGTAATTTTTATTATTTACCATTCAGGCTAGTGGCAAATGATCCTATTACCACAGTCCTGAGTACAGGGAATTTTAGTACAAAATTTATGTTCCATTTCCTATAAAGTACTTGGGAACTTTAGCCACATAAATCTACCTCATACAATAGGCCTATGCAAAAACTGGGATTTGAATAGAACATTTTGTACCTAAAGTAGATCCACTGCTAAGAAATGCTGCAAAGTTCACATCGCCCCCTTTGAATCACTTCTAAATTCATATCAGATTATACAATTCTCAAATGCAAAAATAAAAATTCCATACCTCTCACCTAGCATGAATACTCAGATGAGAATGTTTGTAAAAGAGAAAGCAGGGTTAGAAGGTCAATTATAATACATAAACTTTGGAAAAAAAAAAATAAAACAGGCATCTGGAATTTCTAAAGTGGTTCATTAAGACAATAGAAGGTAAAAGAATGAAAGAAGTGTCATGAGATATATTTGCCTAATTTTCACACTCTACCGCTATTTGATATCATTTCAATGCCACAAATTCATTTTGTGAGATCAAATTGAGTCAGCAGTGACCAGGAGAAAAAAATGACATGTGATGAACAGTACCCACATTACACATAAATAACACCTCGACCTGAGGACAGGTAGAACTTCACATAAAAATTTATACAAACAGGATCATAACTTAAAAGGCACATTTGGTAGGTATTCATCATGGGTAATTGTCATAGATAGGAATATCACAATTATGAATAATGTCATGAAAGTGATTTCTTAAAATACATTTCATCTTTTATCATGACAACTCCAGCAGCCAAAAAATAGCTACTGAGACACTGTTGCCTAAAAGTATAAAAATAGCCATACATGGCCAGATATAACATTCACTGAACAGAGACATAAGTTTACCAGAAGTGGAAGCGCTAGACAATCACGCTGTTGTCCCTAACAAGGGTTCTTTATCCAGTGTGCAGAAAACCTATTCACAGAAGCAACCCTTGGTGTATTCCAGTTCTGCACAGAGAAGGGTGCTAGGTAATAATTCACAAAGGTAGCACACCCCCGGGAACCACAGAGGGTCTTACACAAAGGGAACTAAATAAAAAACACACTGCAATGCCTGATTGGTTACCTATGACTTCATTACAGAAGCTCATTTGTGCATGTCTTGTTTCCTATCCAGTTCATTATACTAAGATGGTCCTACATTGACAAGTGAATTCCCTCTCTAGAGATGTGTGTTTTAGTATTACAACGTATTATAATCAGTTGAAGGTAACTAAAGGCTGTTTCTCCATCCTATCAGCCACCACCAAGTTTTTGGTTAACATCATGTCCAGCTACAGTTCCTGTTTGAATCTGTGTTGAACAATAGCTTGACCACAGAATGTATACTATAATATTCTGTTCTTAGGGACCCTTCATTCATCTTACCATGTTTTCAAAACAGACCTGTCATGGTTGCCTAACTTTTGGTACATTTTTGACTCTCCTCAAGATCAATACACTGGAAATTCCCTGGCATATCATCCCACCATCCAGCAATGTATGGTTTCAGATGGCCCTCATGCAAACATTCAATTTGGGTGCAATCTAGATATTTATTTTTAATGTGTTTTGATGGTTTGTTCTTTGTGAATTTCTTTTCTTCGTTTCTGAGCTCATACATATTTTCCGTATCCAAATACACCTTTTCTGCATGTTTTTAATAGGACTACTACTTGGTGATTTCATACAGTGCCATCTCCTGAATACCTTCACCTTGTCCATGGTATTAGTAACTTTTTGAGTTTTCAAATGCAAAAAAAATTTTAGTCTGTTTCATTTTTCCTTGCTCCGTGTTTCTGATCATATTTTCCATCTCCTTTTTAAAATATTTTCTGGATCAACAAAATCCATGTTCAGATATGATGATTAAAACTATATATGCCACAACGTGGGTATACTATGTAGCATACTGGGAGTTCTGGACTCATCCCTTCCTTCTTTTCCCACATCACTAATAAATCCCTTTTCCAGAGAATTTATAAATACAACAAACAGTGAAAGCTCCAGTAATGGATCCTGAGAGTACTTTCAATCTCCTTCCTTCTCTTTCACATCTCACAACTTAAACTGTTTTTCCTCATAAGTCATCCAATTGTCAACCCAGAAGGGGACAGTCTCTCTTGTCTCCTTAGAGCTTAATTGCCTTAAGTTTCTGGAGACTTAAAATATTATTTTTAAAACAGATCTTTTGAATTCCTCCCCTTTAATTCCTTACCTCAAATAATGCTGTTAAGATTCATGAATAAATCCTCTCTTTAGAAAAAAAAAAAAGTGTGTTCTCAATTATGTAATATCTCTGTATATTTTCAATTACGTGTGTTTTCTGGTATAATTTGTTTATAGCTTAAAAAACTTTCCAGTGTGAAAGCAGATCTTATACGGCATCAGAAATGGTTTTGGTTTTGATTTTTTTAGAGCATTTTACATTTCTTACATTTGCCAACTCTATACCTCTATATCAAGTTATAACATAATGATAACTTTGGAAAATTCTTATTTCAGTTTCTTTAGAACTGTTGAGAGAAAACCCATCTGATCCTTCAATTTATCATCCATTCTATCAGTTTGCACTTAAGACTCCTCTACTGCAATTCAGTATGAAACAATTCCTTAAATTCAACCCCTCTGAAGATGAGTTTCTGTGTGGGAACCTCCCTGTAGCTCTTTTCTAACAAATGATGGCACAGGAGATTCATTTAGCTTTTTCTCTATGGCCCTATTTTAGTGTTTCTTTATAGCTCTACTAGGAATCAGTAGTATAAACTGGCAAAATTCCTGTATTTGTTGTTTTTGAGAAACTTTTTAGTATTCGCTAATGTTAGCAAGTTCTACCTGAAAATAATTTTTGTTCTGCCCTATTATGTCTTTATGTTTAACTAGAGAGTTATTTCTTTCTAATTTTCCTGTTTGGACAAGTCTTCCCATTTTTTCTTAAGTGTGCCTATTACTTCTAAGCCTCTCTGGTTAATGATGCTAGAATTCTGTTTATCCCTTTGATTTTATGTAGTTCTTTCAGAATCTTCTGATAAGCAACACATATCTCCTTGACACTTCTACTGTGATGTCTGAAAAAGTCTCCATGCCACCTACAAGAATTTCATTCTTTCCCACACTCTTAATAAGTCCTTTTTAACCAAATAACCTTTTTTCTTTTCCTATAAGGCTGTTGAATTAGAGTATATTTTTATACTGATGTTAGAGAAACATTTTTGCAATTATGTCTTGAACTTTCTTCTACCCGTTGTTCAGGATTTAATCTCTTTCATAGCTTTTTGAAATATTTGTTCCAAGAAACAGTTGTTTATGGTGCCTGAGCACTCCATTGTGATCACTATACCACCTACGCATGTCATAAATGAAATTTCCTGCTATTTGTGAGGGGTTTTTTTCCTCTCATAAGCACACAGTATACTATAAGCATTATGTCTGGGTTATTCCAACTAATTACCATAGGCTAATACCATATTCATTCTACTTATGACTGGGAATTCAATCCTAGCATTTCAATTTTTTAGGATTCTGTAGTTCTCCTTATGTTACTCAGCTTTGCTTTCTCTGAGGTATAACATATCCCTGTCATCGATATGATTCATTTTATCATTTGATCAAAACGTTTAAAATGCCCAGTCAGATATAATAAGGAATTGCAATGGATAAACCTCAGGTTTAGAACTGATCTGGAATTTTGAAGTATGAATTCTGGTATAAACGTCTTTTTTTTTTTTTTACATTAAATTAGTTCACTAGCATGTTTAATGAACAGCTTATTGTACGAAATTTATTGGTTTCTAAATTTCTGACTAGATCTAGGAGAAAAAAATAACATTAGTTCATAATGATCAAGACAAGTACATAAAGCTGCCTATGATAACCTCTGCTGTATCTGACAAATCTCAATACATCTACTTCAGACCCAAGTCATACAATCTAGCATCTTGTAACTCACATATATATCTTTATTTCACCTTTTTGCTGTTCTATTGCACCTCTCTATACAACAAAGAAAAAAAGAAATTTGAGGAGATGATAGTACTTGAAAATAGGTTCTTACTTTGGCTTTCCAGGATTTGATTCCCATCTATGCTACTGACTCCCTGTGTAAATTCCCTTTCTCTCTCACTTTACAGGTGAGAATTAGACCCTCTATATATGAGGTAGAGACACTACAAAACTGCCTAGATTGTTATAGCGAATGATAAATAGTACAAGTCATATGAACTGTCATCTGAACACTCTAAATTACTGGGGAGGTTTTTGGAGGCTGGCCTAATAGCCTTTACCTATCACTGTAAAGGAAGGTGGTAGCAATATTTACTTGGTAAAAATGAAGTTCTGTTCTGTTGCTTGTATATGACTCATCCTCTTATTTTTGCATGTGATCTATTTTACAAAATAATCTAATATCTGGATGTGCACTAAGAAAAATGTTTCTGTAATTTATTCCTCCCAGAAAAAAAAACAATCATGCATAGTCTAGATGTTTTGAGCAACTGCAGAATAAATTTAAAATGTTCCTAATTCAGAATTAACTCTATTTCATTCACTTGGTACTAGGGCACCATCAATTTTTTTTCTTGACTAGAAACTCAGAGAGGCAAATGGAATTGGTATTGACAGATCTAGGAAGATTTCATGAGTCAGTGTTGCTGAATGGTACAAGAACACCATGGATAGAACCAGGGAAGCTCTGGATTGTCTGGAGACTGAAATAAGGTTTTTGAAAGGACACATGGGTAGTTAATGTGAATCATGTGCTTCAATCACTGATTCTTCTGTGGGTGATCCTTGAAGTTTGATGCTATTTAAAAGGTAATCTTTAAGACAGGCACAGAAGAGGATCAAGATTGCCTTTTTATGTATTTCTTTAGAATAGTTTGCAATGTGGTTGGTTTTTTAAGCTCTGCCTAAAATAGTTTTCGCTATAATAAATCAAAATACATTTATAAGGTAGCATGATGTCCATTTCATATGACATTAATATGACATAATTAATTTTTTACATGAAATCTAAATTGGAAAATTGTGTAAATATGGTTCTGTATACTTGTCCATTCAGGAAAATTCTTGAGCATATGCTTAGCCATAAATATGCAATACAATCCTCCATATCAGTAGGAAGTGAATATATGCCATATGCTTTCCTGAAAAGAGCTGAATTTCCAAATGTGACTTGATAAAAATTTACTGAAGATAAATAAGCATCTATTTCATAAATGGTGATTTTAAAAAATGTCAGTGTTGACAAGTGGAGATGTGAATGTCCCCTGAAAGTGTAATATTTATTTAAAAATGCATTGTTACAAAAAGAAAGTTTATGTTATCTATCTTCTATGGAGTGTTCAAAATCCTGTGATATTTAATTTCCTCTTAAGGCCTGTTAATCTAAACATAGGAGTTAAAGAAATTAACTTTAAGTTTTGCTCATTTTAAACTAAGAAAATGAATACATAACCCTTATCTATTGTAGCTTTAGTCAACAGTACCTTTCTGTACAGTTGTTTGGGGTTTTTTTTTGCTAGGGACCTCCGGAGACCAGGTGAGAATATATTTGAAAGCCTCAGGATGAAGAGGCTGCTCTTCTTTTTGTGTCTATCTGGGCAGACCCTCCTTCTACCCTGCCTGGCCAGCCCCTGGTGGGTTTCTGCATGGGAAGGTGCTGAAGGCTGCCTTCAAATTTGTCTCTCACCTGAAGGCAATCACAGATCTTGTTAAAGGTTTGGAAAATGTTCAGCACCTTTCATTCAGGCTAAACTGATGAAGCAATTAGGCTCCTTTGCGGAGTAAGATAGCTGGAAATAGGCTTGGAAATCATAATCGGGGAAGCCAACTACTGGTTTTCCTCCCACCTTAGGAGTAGAGGAGCTTCTTGTGTACACTCCTTGTAAGTAATCAGCACCAAGAAAAATTCACAGCTTGTATTATTACTTTCTCTTCTCTAGAACAAGCTGGCAAGATCCCAGCCCAGGTCAGAAACATCAGTAGACTAATACAGTATCTTCTGAAAAAGCTTACTGAGCTCTGCTTCTTCAGTTTCCAAATTACAATTCAACAAATTAAATTGAGATTTTGATGACTCATGTTTATGTGCTGAAGTACAGTAATGCACAAAGAAAAGCTGGCTCCTTGGAGACAGAAATCAGCTTCAATAGTAAGAAGCATATTCTCCATCTAATATTTATCAGTTATGATGGAAAACACAATAAATTGAGGTGAGGGGAATGAGTACTTGAGAGGCTATAGTTATCCACGATACAGGTTTTTTTCTGGCAATACTGGCTTAAAGTGCTCCTGCCATCTCCCTTTCAGCTATACTGGGATTATGATATTGATACAGCTAAAACCTAATAGAAAAAAAAACAACCCAACTTTCTCTTTGCCTGAGAATTTTCATTCCAGAAATTTCTTGTTCTTCAATTCAGAGGAAGAATCCTGGCTTTGCATATCGAAGGTGCACAAAATTGTCATCTACAGCACATCAGGTGCAAACTGTAGAGGGGTTCACACCAAAAAAAACACCTATACTGCACTCTAAACTGCTAGCATAGATACACTCAGAATGGCTGAACTTGTTCCTCTCTGATGTCTCCAATCTCATGCAAATCCAAATGGTTTCCCATGAACAGAGATCCTCTATTCCATATGTTATTTTGATCAGTGAAGAAGCTAATGCATGAAAAACCTCAATGTATTGTTAAGAGATATACTGACTGCAAAGCTCAGTGTTACTCTAGATCTCTCTGATATTCCATAAGGCAAAAACCTCATGAGAATAAGAATTTGGACTACGTATTAGGAATTATTTTATGATAGTACGGGAAGATGGTGTTTAAGTTGTATTCTCTTATATTTTAATGCTTTATATATCCAATATGTATTTCAACATAAATGCTTTCTAACACAGAAACCCTGGAAAGAATAAGCTATGGCAATGCCAGTATTGTCATAATAAATGGGATTTCAAGGCAGAAATGGTAAATCCCTCTATCTGAACAGGCATCAAGGCACAGCAGTGATTCTTTTTTATTTCAGATTGAAACAATACACCTATTCTTTATAATTTCGGTACCAAACTATGTCATGTGAAAAACACACCTGAATTCTGAGAATATTTCGTGTGAAAAAAAACATCAATGTCACACCTGTCAAACTGCTGACTTGATTCAGTGGTTTGAATTTGGTACAGATCACAGTGTGAGTAGAGAGACCAACTCCAGCAACAAATAAGTAGAAGAGGAATTAAGGCTTAAAACCATTTAGCTGTGGTAAAAAAAAAGTTTTAAAAGACACCTTGAAAATGTGATCCCAGTTGAGTGTCTAAGGTGTATTCTACTGAGTGGCTGGAGAAGCAGGAGAGGAGAAGACCAAAACAGTGATCTAGAAGGCAATTATGATACTTATGATGATATTTATCATCTGATACTCCTCTGTGGTTATAAATTTTTAAAAAGTTTAGGAGGTCCAGCTGCACAGGGAGATACTACTCATTTTTTGCAATTTTACACTGCAGACTGGCAGGAAATCTTACTTCAGAAAGACACCAAGAAAATGTCAGCCTGTAAGAAGACCACTACCTGTCTCCCATCCCAGGAAACAAAAATCTTCACATCTGGAGATTTAATTCAGCTGTGCTGGTGGCATGAAAATATTTTGTAACAGTTCTGTTAATATCTTGCTAAAAGTCCCCTAAAATGTTAAAGGTTGGGCAATTTTTAAGAACTTCACAGTAGCAGCAACAACAGCATCACCTCTCAGTAAGGTTACTCTGATCCTTCAGATTCTGCCTTCTACAATATTTGGGAAGCTAGTGCTGCAGTGGGATGGCAGGCTTTTCTTTTTTGGACTGAATTACTTTTTACATTAACATTAAAATGTTTCTACAGCAATCAGTTTTTATCTTCCCTTCTAAAGCAACATAAATTTGGAGGGGAGGAGTTCTGAAACAAAGAAAATAAACAATGCAGAGGACAGTCTACACCAGGGACTCAGTGGATGAAAATGGACATGAAGGGACTATTCTGCAACTTAATATGAGTTCATACTTAGCACCAGAATACAGGGTTTAGCTTTTAAGAAATGGAAGACAGCATGCTTTTGGAAAGCAGGGATCACGTGTAAACAGCTCGGCTTTTTGCACAATTTGACTTTTTATGGGCATCTTTCATAGTAATTTTCACTGTTCCAGAGAGCAAAAAATTACTTTTTGCAGAATAGGTTTTTTATTAACCCAATTTTCTTATGCTATTTTGTACATGAATTCTGATCCAAATCAATACATATATAAATTCTTTCAGTGTTTGCAAGAACATAAACAACTGGCTGATAAACAAGTTAGTCATGTGATGCCAAAAAACTGGAGTTAATGGAAGACAGGAAATATTATGATTTATGACTTGGAAATAATAAATTTTGTCTTATTGTTTTCTCTCTCAATGTGCAATACCCTTGAAATCAGAAATACTGATTGCATTTTGCAAGCGAGATTGAAAGAGGGTTTATTTCTAATTTGTTGGGAGCTATTATGGGTCCAGACTACCGCAGTAAAATCCACAATGGACATTCTAGAAGGTTATGACCTCTCTGACCAGGACACTGTACCTGAGTGAAGTGAGCAGAGTTGGTCAGGTGATGGTGACAGATTCCAACAACAGCTCAGTGACCATCAGAAATGTGACGTGGTAGGTGGAGGATCATCAATCCCAGGCAACAAGCCAGATCCTCCTACCTTTGTGATGAGCAGGGCCCTAAGACCACACATCTAGAATTAGATATTCCTCAGTCCTATCCTACCGTCTCAGTCCCATGCAACCAGCACCCCATCCTGAGCAGCTAGGAGCAAACAGCATGGCCTGTGGTGGTGGGTAAAGGTGTTCTGGAGGCATTGCCTGGACATGCTTCCAAGCTGAAGAATGAATGGCACTCATATTCTGAAGGTTCTCGCTACAGATCAAAAGGAAGCCTAAACTACATGCACGAGACAACACAGTTGCTCTGTATTAGCAGAGCTCTGAAACTTGCCTCGCACACATTAGTTGGCACTGTCAATTCTTTTATTCAGCCACAAAGCTGTCCTTGTCAAAACAGGGGGAGCAATGTAAGAGTTGTCATGAATTCTGATCCTGGGAGGTATCAGGATCTGTTTAGTGCCCTTAGCTCCCACCAGAAGCTGAAAGAGTGATCTGCCCTAGTTTTATCCTGCTCTGGCAGGGGGTTTGAACTCAATGATCTTCGGAGGTCCCTTCCAAACCCTACCATTTTGTGATTCTGGGACCTTTACCACTTTTCAAGAAAATACTGCAGGACTTCCTGTCTTTCACAGCACAAAGAATTACAGAAAGGCAAAAATGTATTTTCTGTCCCAAAATGGGGCAAGTGGGGGCAAGAAGCTTCTGCTCATAGTAAGTTTTAAGTTGAACTTTGATTTTCTGAGCCACTGAAGACTGAAGTATCCAGGATAACGCTGACACAAGGGCACTCAGCTTTTTGTTTAACACATTCTCTACTGAACTGCCAGGATTTGATAGGAGAGTGGAGTAGCAGGTTGTGTGTCTGGGCTGAATATAAGTGTAACTAGCTACCGATAGTCCATAAATAAGCCCAGCTGGATACTGCAGGGTGACAGAAGAATGTACAATGTACAGTAGCCTATTAGTGCCACAGACCAAGAAGGTCAGGAGGTGGACGAGCATTGTAAAACGTGCCTATGTTCTTTCTGCTCCCAGGTCTGGTAATACTTGAAGTTATCTTTGGGCAAACCCATATCTCCTTGAAGTTTCTTTGACCTTCATGAGGTTGCTCACAAGCCACAGGATAACAGTTCAAATCATAACTTTTTTTCTTTTTTTCCTATCTGCCTTCTCTAAATGAATCCTCCTCACAAAACTTGGACCAGCCCCAGACCATGTGTGACTGGAGCTACAGGTACTGTCTGCTTTGGTTTTCTTGGCAAATATATAGATCCACAGCAAACAGACAAAAGCAATTGTGGAAAAAAAAAAAAAAAAAAAAAAAAAAAAAACCAATTAATAAAAAAAAAAAAAAAAAAGTGAAAAATAAAGCCACTTAATCAAAAATGAAAGTACTCCTTTGTACTGTCTAGAATGGAAAAAAGAAAGATGAGTTAGGGGTCAATATAAAAGAGTGAACAGAGCCAAAAAAAGTTGCTTTCCAGCCCTTGCATGCAGTCCACAGACTGAGATGTAAACAGTGCTATGTGACCCACCTCTTCAGTCCCAGTTAGTACTCATAGCAGATTGTAGTTTGCAAACACAACACAAACTTAGAAACTATGTGGGAAATAAGGTTGCTACTTACACCCAGAAGAAATCACAAGCTTCTAGCTGATAGCTCAAGAGCAGAAATAGAAGCAAAATTTCCTATGAATTTGTCATTCGGCTCCAGTTAGCAATATGACAGCATGTTAGTAATGGCTGCTTTGCTCATTTCTGCCAAGGGAATTCCACAATCTGTTCTACACGGGCCTCAGATTCCTCCAGGTTAATCTAATGCATGATCTCCAGCCTGAAAAACTTAAATACTCACAGCTCTTCTCCCTAAGAAACAAACATATAATCAAATCTCATGCTTCAGGGAATAAGCTGATGGCTGCAGGCTCTGCAAGGAATACTTCCCCTATTTTATGGCTTTGCACAAATTGTGGAGTTTGCCTTTCCTCTGAAGCATGAGGCATTAGCTACTGCTGGATGCAGAGCTTAATAAAGCAATGTTCAGAGCTAGCAGAGACTGGGTTTTTTTATGTTTTTGTCAGCAGCACTCTGTTTGGGTTTTTTTTTTCCTCTAAATTTGGAGGCAAGGGAGAGCTATTAATTGGCAGCTCTGTTTGTGAAGGTACGTCCAAAAGCAGATGCACCAAAAATGGCATTACCTGTAAAGCAAACATGATTGAGTATCTGGGGATCTCACCTATGCTTGGGATTTCCTTCAGAATCAGAGGGTCTGCTACGTGTAAGTAGAAACACAGCTTTGATGAATGTTTCTCAAATGAGCAGATCTCTTGGAGGATTTGCTATAGCTCTCCAGTATGATTTTATGGGCAAGCAACCAGGCTGCCCTTATAGCACAGAAAGTAATGCAGTTGCTGTTTGGTTTGCAGACATTTGACAAAGTACTGCAAGTGAATGCAAAAGGCTTGTCCATGGGAATAGGAATACAGTTGTAAAAATACCTGTGGCACAGGTGGGCTCCCCTCACTGAGGCAGCCAGCTCTCTTTATCTCACCACCGGTGCTCAGAAGATAGCTATTCTGCCTCATTTTCACAAAATTCGGTTTCATTCCACCATTACAGCTTTCCTATAAATTCTACAGGTTGTCAGGACAAAATGTGGAGCCCAGGAAAGGCATTGCAGCTAAATTACCTTAAGCAAGGGAAAAGCCTTGAATATTTTACAGGACTGAGTGGCCCTGCTTATTGTGTTAGTCATAAACAAGCACAGTGCGATCTCACATCTGGGTTCTCAGCTTCTAAATATGCTGAAACTGCCAAGGCAACAGATGAGATTTTTCCATCAATAGCCATTGAGCAGACACTTACTCTATGATCAGTTTTAGACCAAGAAGTAGTATACATGGCCTTGTCACAAGTAAATTTTGCAATTAGAAATAAACAGCCTCCATCTGATCTTCTTAAAGAAGGCCATTTACACTGACAGCAGCACCAAAAGAGTAGATAAAAATTACTTTGAATGAAACCGGAGGTTCATTTAATAGTTGATTAAAGGTGGGAAGGCATTTCTAGAAAGCCAGGTTTGTTAAAAGACTGCAGCTGAGCAAATTCAAACTGTCTTTTCAGATGCTTTCAAGTTATTTCTCCTTCTGAATTTTTAGTGTTTGGTGCAGTTAACTAATCTTCTAGCTCCCTTTTGGTTATCATCTTTGGAGGTGGAGCTAGCAGCAAAACACCTCCTGGAAACTAGAGTGAGCCTCTCAGGTTATTATTTAATAATCCTCATTCCCTCTAGGTGATTACTGGAGAACCTCCAAATCCGTGACATTTCAAAGGAGAGATATGGCACCATAGCACATCTCTGCAACAGCCAGAACAGCCGTCAGGGACCTTGGCTCAGAGAGTGCTTCATCAGAAAGTGATTACCTTATATTTCCTCTGTCTAGTTCTCCTATGCATCTGATGCCTCTCATCCCACTCTTGATGCTGAAAGTTGTACAGGACAGGTGATGTCCCCATTGTAGATGGGAGCGATGCCAGTCACAGAGCAGCTCTGACCCCCAGGTAATGGTCTGCAGTGCACAGGTGAGATATAATAACCATAACAATGAGAAACAATGGAGTAAATTGTCAGAAGACACAGCTGAAAGAAAAAGGTAGTGGACAATTCAGTGTGCTTAATCAGTGCAGCATAAGAGTAAGAAAATTTGTAATAGAAAAGTATGTTTTTTAATCTCCCAGCTAATAGCTAGGTGGAATTAAGAGAGCGGCACACAGAGAATGAAATGAAAATACAATAGTAGGAACCAGGATGTGAAAAACAAAAACAAATGATTTATGACTCTGATTCCCAAGTGATAAGAACGAACATAATAAAAACAGAATAGTAAAACTAGTTAGACAGAAGAACAAATCACCTTGATAACAATTTGTAACATAAATAACTTTTCAATAAAAATTGGAACTGGAAAGAAAGTGCATTTTCACACATAGCTCAGAGATCACATAAATGCCAAGTGACATGACAGTTGCTGAAATAAATGCTCTTTTTATGAACAACAGAGTAGTAAAGCAAGCAAAATAGATGCATAAAATGGGTAAATTTCCAGTGTATTTGTTATTGCTGCCTCTGAGCTGCAGTAAATTTCAAACTAATTTTTACCTTTTTTTGTGTTCATGAATTCATTTTTGGGACTGTTTTTCCACCCCCTTCCTTCAGAACTCCTTTTTTTGAGATTTATATTCTTCTTTAAAGTCTATAAATAAGAAGTAGCCAGGTCTTTTCTATATGAGGGAAGAAGGATGAAAAATCAGAAGAAATTATTTATTATGGATATCTGAACATTCTTTGCATAAATTCTGTTATCTGTGAGCACATCACTTCCATAAAATTTGTTTTTGTCTAGATATTTTTCCCCTTACAAATGAAATCTCAAATAATTTTTCCTCCAAAAATCATGGATCTACCCACCCTGTGGTTTTCGCCTTTATATTTCTTTTCTTGTTTATAGTACAAAATCACACTATATTCTCTTTATTTACTGCTCACTACACCTATAAATAAAGGATGTAAGATTACCAAGACACAGTGGACTGGAGTTAAAAAGATGAAAGATTTATTAGAAATACAAGTTGATCATTCCCACTTGAAAGGAGAAAACTAGTCAGTAACTCTGAAAGTCAGTAAAGTGAGTGGCGCAGAGAAAATGTTCATCTCTGACTCACAATGCAACCTCTACTGTGTCCTTCCCACCCCAAAAAAAAACAGCCAACAAACCTGCACTTTGAAAGAAGTAGTATGATTAAAGTTAAGGACCTTTGAGTTGAGACATGTCTTTGCTTTCCTCATCTGTGTAGTCCTTTATATTGCTGCAAAAGATTATCCCGCTTTGCGTCCATGTGGTGATCACTTTTGCACTGAGATAAATGAGCATCCAGAGAGGAGGGTGAACAGGAATGATCACCAGAGTATGTCAGTACATTTGAGTCCATACATGCAAATACAAGAGGGTTAATTACTTATTGTGTTTGTATGTAAGCTCTTCCTTAACATAGCAGCAGAAGAACATAAAGGTGTTACACGTAGGTGTAACCCAAAAACTCATGCCAATATCTACTCTTATTTTCAAGTCAAGGCGAGGGACCTGAATCCCCATTACTGCAGAAGAGAAAATATCCATTTAGCCACCCATCTGCATCTGTTTTCCAGATCAGATTCCTGGTACAGAGTCCTTCAATTCTGATGACTTTTGTGGCATTGCAGAGATAGACATTCTATTGGAACTGTATGAATCTTTTTAAATTTAATTTCTCAATCACACCGTTCAAGATTTACCTGGAACAGATTAATCCTCTATAACTCAAGCCCTATTTAATCTAGGTGCCTGATTAATGTGTAGTTCCATCAATTTTCACATGAAATTCAAAACAGGCATACCAGATTATTAACTAAATGAAAATAAACCCAGCAAAAGAGAAAAACATTCTCCTAGCTTTCCTTAAAAATCTGACATTGGCACAAAATTAACCAAATAAGAGACGTGTCAAACCTTAGGGAGTGTTTTTTCTCACTCCCCAACCACCCCCCCCACACACACACACACCCCCTCACCTCCACAGTCTTTCCTTACATTTACTGGTCATTAAACCTGCTAAATATGCATCCTGACTACCCATGGGGCTGATAGAGTTGAAAAGGAAAATAGCAAAGTATTTTTTATGGAATTAAAACATTTTTAATGGAAGATTGACTAGAAAGTGTTTAGTGGGTTCTGCAGTGAACACACGTGTCCAAAGGCAACCCAGTTCTGGTGGTCAGTGAAGGACATATAGGATTATTTGCTTTTTACTTTTGCAGGCTGGAGAGTAGACACATAGCTGAGATTTGATATCAGTCCCAGGTGGTATCAGTTTTCAACTGCTGTTGATTCAGGCTGACATACATATCTATACCCTGCTAAGTGAGAACACTGGTCTCTGTTACCCACACCGTCTTAATGCTTAGCAGCTTGAGCTTCTTCTTTCTTACTTCCTCCTCCAGCCTTCATTCAAGTTTGTTATGAATTATCAAATGTATAACTGAAAATAAGAAAGGCCATGCAGGAAATTGAGGGCTTTGCTTGCATGTCATTTGGATGGGGCCTTCACACTTCACAAGTATGTTTCTGTCTTTCTAGGAAATAAAAAGCATTGCTGACTGAAATTACTGGCAAGGAGAAAAGGTTTTTTTGTTGTTGTGGTGTGACTCCAAAAAAGTTATGTTTTGTTTTTTTTTCTGACAGCTGGCTATCAATCATGCATGAGTCATAAAACCTTTTCATCAGTATGACTGTCAATCACCAGATAAGCTAGACACAGGAATCTACAGATCCAGTAAAGTTGATTCCTAGCAGTATTAAATTCATCAAAAGCTTCAAGCACCATGAAAATCTATTTTTTTTAAAAAACTTTCTTTTTTTTGGTTTTCCCCCAGACTAGATGATCGTTGCCTCCTATATTTTGTAAAGAAAATTTATGAGAAATTAAAACATCCTTCAAACTCCTTATTTTTAATGATTTTTTTTTACATGTTTTAGAGAGATTTAATATCTTTGAAGTAGCTGTCTTTGGTCACATCACGCAGTTCATTCCTTCTCTCTAAAATCCTGAAGCTATATAGCAAAGCAACTACTTCATGGATAAGTTTGTAAAATTCATGATCTGAGATTTACTAATAATGTCTCTCAAGTCATCATTATCAAGATTTACAAACATCATCAGGTCTTAGAGGTAACTCCACTAGCAAAAAATGTGCTTATTTTAGGTTATATTTGTATGTAATGTTACATCTGCACTCACACTGAAATGTCTGAGCATTAGACAATGCAAATACTGGCATATTTCTGAAATTCACAGGCTCTGTCTCCATTATCTATTCTAGCCATATTTAAAATAATTACATGTCTTAGATATTTCATCTACAATGAATGAAAAGAGAAGAAACTTTCCAAGTAACAGATTCTGCTTAAAGGATGCACAATGAAACTCCAGAGTATCTAAGATTTATGGATCTATCATTTCGGGAAAATATTCAAAATGTAGTTCCTTAAAAAGTTTCAAACTTTATTAATTCAGTATTGAGTGACAGTAGATGAACAGAATGCAAGAGCTCGTTATGGCAATTGCAAGAGATCATTTGTGAATAACATATATGGTTCAGCAATTGGGTGGTCTTTAGGAGAGAAGGCATCTTCAGACATAATTCTGTCTTGTACTGTGAGGCCTTTAAAAGCTAAAGTTTGAAATTGAATAAAAAATGGCAAGATAGAGCAATTTCAGTACTTCTAGAATAATCTTTTCAAAACCATGTACTATTTGGTGTGATACTGCCTAATTTCAAAAAAGAAAGAGGAAAAGAAGTGAGAAAAGAATGTGGGTGAAGAAAAATAATTTTATTCAATTTGCAGAACTTGATTCAATTAAAATAGTAAATTAGATCATCCTGTCTCAGTGTGGTTCCTTATTAGGTGGAACTGCGGCCACTGTGAACACTATAAAAGGAAGCAGAGAAAGACTATCCATAAGAAACCATAAAGAAAGCCTGCTAGTCATTGGACAGCCATTGAAAACACTACACCTATGCATTGCACATGATCAGACACCACTCCCTTTTTATTTTCCTCATTGGAAACTAGAGACCAAACGCAAATTAGATTTTCTTTTACACTTACAAGATCATGATGTCCTGTAAACTCCAAAAATAGATTAGTTAAGGAGTATACTGAAGAACTGGTTTGGAACCTGAGACCAGATCTAACCAGAACTTTGTTCACAATTGATTTGTTGCAGCATACTTTATGCTGTGATGAAGGCTTCCCAGGACAAACAGTTTGTCCAGGGAGCAGACATAATTATGTTTCCTGCTTATTCCTTTTTTACACATGCAAGTGTCTATCACAAAAGAATGCAAAGGATGAGCAACTAAAGAAAAAATAAATGAGCTTTACTCAGGCTTTACTCTTTTTTTACTTATTTATAAATTTAGTATGAACTTATGAAGTAATTTTCTCTTGTTTTACTTTAGAAGTTCAGATTGGAATTTTAAAGTCTAGAGAACTGGGAAAATGAGATTGCAAGAGTTCACAGAAAGAGAAATTAGACCTTACTTTAGTTGAATGGTTGCCTTTCTTGTTTTGCCTTAACTTTGTCAGCAGCTAATTATATTCAAAGACAGCTTTTTGAAAAAAAAACATTAAGGAGCTAATATATTCTATCAGGAGACACAGGAAATCATAAAATGTATTCCCTAGGGCCTCCACAAGCATGACAACAAAAGTGTATAATATGATAATTGACATACCTTTATTTGCAGAAATAAATGAAAATAAGAGTCTGCTAAGACAATGAAAAATCTTAACCAGAATTATTTTGGTGGCATCAGCTCTGATAAGACTTTTATGCAACAGATGTGGCTACTTATTGCTGGTGGAAGGAGGACAATTGTTACATGTACCCTTCAAGGAAAACATGACTGGCTAATTTAGGAACAGTTAAGAGTGAAGGAAAACAGCTGACAGATATTGGTAGCTAATAAAAGAGAAACCATGTTAGACACTCTGAGGAGCAGAAGATATGGATCAAGAGCCTAACAAATTGCTTCAGAAAGAGCCTGGTTTGGCTTAGGCCAATTTTCAGATGTGGGTAACAAGACCAGTCAGGTAAGCAAGGTCTTTGCAGAATTTCTGAGCAGTAAAACTTGACCACTGGAAGACTTTGGTTCAGCTTGTCCTGCTTGATGCAGATATGACAGTATGAGAGATCCCTTATTTATTCATAAACATGTACCCACACACATTTGAAAGTGGACAGAAGATAATGCAAAAGGAATCAGTTGAAGGCTGCAGGTACAAGAGCAGTAATTAAAAATAAAAATTGCATGCAGTGGTCTGCATGGTCTTGATGAGAAAAATGAGGAAAGAGCATTATCAAGGAGCTGGTGGAGGAAATTCAGAGATCTGGCTTTTGCTCTAAAGTCAGCAAATGAAGGTTGTAATTCATAGACAACAATAATCAAGTATAAGGCCTTATTCTTGACTTCATGCACCCAATTCTTAAATAAATCATTGGGTAAAACAGGTGCTCAGCAATGTTAATCTCTACACACCTGTCTAGATTAGCCAGAATATGAGCATAAGGTCCTTTTTATTTTAAAATTTTAAACACTTTCAAAAAGGGACAGAAACCACTTGAATCTCTTCACACTTCCAAAGCTTCATGTACAATGCAATAGGTTTTGCTTTGTTTTTACATTACACTGCAGAAAAATGCTGCTAGGAATGGCAGTGTTAGATCATGATTAGTTTCAGAGGTAGCTGATTGCAACTCAGGAGGCCATATGAACAAGCAGGTTTTTTTTACAAAGCTTTTCTTCTTGTCTAGATGTTCTTTTCTGATGCAAGTTTTTCTTTAAGAACTGCAGTCTCTGCCTACCTAGGCTGCATGGAGTAAGTCATGCTGTAGTTCACTTTAAAGCTGCATAATATGTATGGCATATTATTAAGCCTTTTTCTATCACCCTTATCATCATCCTTGAAACTATAAAAATGGAAAAATAAGACATTTCAAGGCCAGGTTGCTTTTAAAAATGTCCAAGATTGTCCAACCATTATAGTGGGTTGTCAAGTCCCTTAATACAGAAACAGCAAGTGATGAAAATTACAGAAGAAATTGCCTGTTTCTTCAATTAAAAGAGGTCAAATCAGAATTACTTTCTGGAAATGGAATGTTACTAATGCATGTGGGTGAAAACAAATGACAAGAAGATCTGCCTTTTTTTTTTTTTTTTTTAAGGTCTTGAGAACAGAGATCAAGGCTTTGAATGCTAATAATTTGTGTTTAAAGCACTTTAAACCTCCTAGAAACAATCAGTGTTGAGTCTGCATTTTACTCACAGTTGGAGAAAGCTACAGAAAAAAAAAAGGCTTGTAAACAGAACGTAAGTTTGATACTAACTGCATAGACTTAAAAGGATTTCAAGTCTATTGTTGAATTTTTGGCTAAACACTTCATGAAGAAAAACCTTTGCTGATGGCCCGGTCTCCCATTTGTGTACACAGAAGCAATTCATATGTGCAAATATGTGTGTGCAAATATCCACCAAGGAAGAACTATCAGCAAAATGGTTAAAAGTTAGCAAACATTTAAAGGTTAACTTTTACTGTACTTGTAATAATAACTACTAGGTAGAGAAGTTTTCTGAATTTTTGCTGAGTTTGTCACTGAATGTGTATTTCAGACCCACTCAATACCTGCTTTTCTCTAAGAAGAAAATAATTCATTATTCCCAAGTAGACATTTGAAGACATTCCTAAAAGCACAACGTAATTTATATTGTCCAAGTAACATTCTATTTCTCAAATGTGTTAGAAAAATTTGCCTCGTTCATTGGACATTACCACCTTTCAATACCTGTCTGAGAATTGGAGTGTATGGAGTAATCAAAAATAACAAACATTTTGTGGGTCACTTCCTTGTATTGTGTTTGATGCAGTAGCAGAAATACAGCACTTTGTGAATATTTTTGGCACTTTTCACTATAGCACTTAACTTCAGTGAAAGAGTGTTCTCTCTTGCAGGAAAATAATAAAGAAAGAAAATGAATCAAAAGGGAGCAGTACTAGGGAGGGACACAGGAGAAATAGAAAGGCTTTATGCCTGGGTCTAATTGTTTCTGTACAACATCCTCCTCATCCATCCATCTCAAATAGGCTCTTGCTCCCATGTCTCTGCCTTCCTATCTCCCACTATTTCTCTCTACATTTAATAAGTGCAGAAATGCTTCTTAAGGACATAAAGATTGAGAGTGAAATCACAGATCCTCTAAAATTCATGACAAACTCCCACAGATGTAACAAACCAGAATTTCAACCAGAGGATATTTTACTAAGGCTGCATGCATGACAGAAAACATCATATACGTAGAATTCTAAGTCATGAATGTTTCCTATTTGTACCCTACCCATCCTCCCAATCTTTTCTATTTCACAAAGAAAAAAGTTTCTACTTTGTATCATTCTCAAAGAACTTAAGTTTTGTAGTTTTGCTTCATTTTCTTTTAAAAACTCAATTTTATAGAAGAGAAAGTAATTCTTAAATTGGAACTGTCTCGAAAAGTTAAAATGTTTAATTCAGAAAACCTGCAATCAAAACATTTTTCTCTTTTTTTTTTTCCAACTTCTTATCTACTTTATTCATTTTAAGGTTATCTATTCATCAACTTTGCCAAAATGCAAATGTGTAAAATTTTTTTTTCATTCATTAGAATGCATTTTTAATAAATTTACTGGCTGCAAAAGTAATTAATCTACCCCTAGCAATTTTTATTTTCTCAGAAATAAATAAAAATATTGTCTTTTGTGTCTTCAAGTCTATAAATATATCTAGATGTATATTATGCAGTAGTTAAGATTAGTTTGTCAACATTTATATTCTAAGTTAAAAATGATGCAGATCTCAATGGCAACTAACAATTTACACTTGAAGTCAGAGCCCCTTCCTTGTCATATATTTCACTTATGGTCTTGTTTGAGAGTTTTGTATTCCTATTATCAAGTTCATAGAAACATCTACTTTGGACATCCACATCAACATCTCTTCTAAAAACATGTTTATTGTGTAAGTTGACAAGTGACACATATAGAATAGAACTTCTACTATTTTGAGATATATCCAGTCAGAAACAGTTTTCCTCAAACTACATAAACTAGTTATAGCTGAGAAAGGTAAAATTTCCCAAGCTAGATAGTTTTTGATTTGTATGAAATCAATGTTTTACCACAATGACATATGAAGCTTCATGAAAAATTATACTATATCCTATAAACATTCAATGTGCCATAAAGATACAGCAGAAATTTCTCATTAAAATTCTACATTTCTTTCTGTGATATCTTCCTGTATAAAGTGATGCATTTGTCCATTGATAAAACATAATATGTATGTAAAGTAGAGCTAATAGTTGCATAGCACCATAACTCTCCTGCACACATTGATTACACAGCTATATAAACAAGTAAATTTATCTAGATTAAACATCAAGGTTTCACAAACTGGCAAGCTTTAGGTTGTTAAGTCATTAGTGTCCTTCTGTGACAGGATGATTTTTTAAAACAGCAAACAAGTGTCAGGATATAATATAACATGCTTAACAAATGGGTTTTTAATAGTCTTTATTATTGATCAGCAAAACACTGTATGAAGTATTCTGAAAGACTCTAAAAACATGTATAAAGACAGTTGTAATTAATTAAAGTAGCTTAATTCACTGAAAGGTATGGTAGCTATTCAAAACCAGCAAGATATGCATAAGGAGAAACCTGGTTTATTTGCTAGCATATTGTTTTATAATCTCTTTCCTCTATTTTCTTTCTCTTGCAGTAAAATCAAATTGTCCTCTGCCTCCTTCCTTCCTTGAGTTGTGTTTTCCCAAAAATAAAATAATATTCATTTATTACAGAAGAATAAGTCATCAGGAATCACCAAGCAGTTTTTGCCATTCAGCTGTCTGCAGAATGAGGATGACTGAAGGGCCATTGGAGCTAGAGTCTTTATGTTCATTCCACAGGGCACTGGATTAAGCCCTTTCCTTGTATTGCACAGATTTGTTTATGCAATTCAGCCATGACATGAGGAAGAAAATTAGCTTTTTATCATTTTATTCTTATTTAAGCACTGCATGCCCTGTGTAGTTTTATAACCAGGGCTAAGAAATTTGTTCTGCATATGGTAGCTTACAGGAAAAAAAAAAAAAGAAGGGAAGCTAGATTTGTTGTGTAATTTAGAGAAACAATTATTGCAAGATACTAAAGTGTTGTCACCTGTAGAAGAAAGGCCTCTATCAAGTATGACCTGTTGTTAAGTCAGAAAAATAGCCAGTGAGGCACCTGGAAAATGCCAAATGAGCCAGACTGTGCAATACTAGAAGGTGCTGGTAGTCATCTACCAGATCAGCTCATCTGCGTGGTGCCATTCAGCATCACTCCGAACTGGATATTCTTTGAAGTTTGACAAGTTGCTATAGTTGCTATATTTTGCAAACCAAAGGAGACATGGTTCACAGTAGCCAGTTTCCTGGCAGCAAAAATGTTCATCAGGATGTTCTTAATGTGTTGCTTAAGTGTGCCCAAAATTAGTTTACCTTGGTAAACTATTTAAACCAATTCATGCCTTTTTCCTGCTGAGGTAAATGCCATCTCTTGTGTACTATACAGGCCTTTAGCACTACAGCCTAGTACAATCCAGTCTTTAGCATGATACCTTTATTTGAAGATTAGTGGAACATATATACTGTGACTGCACTCCCAAGTCCTCTGATTCTATGTCAGAGCCACAGTAATCTCCTGTTCTTAGCTTGTCCAACCCATTTAACATTTGGTTGTCACAGTCTTCTGACCATGTAAGGTGAGACAAAGGGCAGGGCAAGGCCAGAGCAGATGCAGCCATACTGGGACTGTGGGAACAGGGCAATCAACACAGTGTCACACACCATGGGAACACACCCACTGCAGTAGCCTGGAAAATAAGGGGGTTATCACTTGCTTAGCTCCCTGATAACTGCAATCCTGTAAGGAGCAGAGCCAGAATATTCAAAAGACAGCCTTTGAAAATGGGCACAAGAAACCAGTAAACACCTTCCATTGCATTCAGAAATATTTGCACGGTCTTTTAAACATAAACAGACTGTGGTAGAGAATTACCTGAGCCAGATCAGCAGTTTCCCTTTCAGCAGAAATAATTCACCATGATCCTGTATTTTGGTCATATACATAAAGATTTAATGCCAATAACAGGCACAGAAAAAATTAAAATTGCTGCTGGAAGTGTACTTGTTTTGCTAGTATAGAAAAAAGCAGAACCAACCCTATAGTTTTGTTAATTAAGAAAGCAAGCATAAAGTGCATACTTTATGAAAGGTAGTACTGAAAACCATGAAAAACCTTTGAAAGCTCTTGAAGGTGAAATTATCCCAAATCCAGGAAAGGGCTATAATGGTGACACCATTATATTAAACATTTAATAGCCACAGGAGAACACATAAAACACTGGAAAAGGGAAATAATATGTACTTTGAAAAACACTATACCGTAAGTGGCAAATGCTAGCCTAGTGGGGTTTAGTTTAGCACAGAAGTCACTGGAGACAGGAGCAGTGTTTGAGTGGTGTAAGGTATTTGCACTGAGCTGAGGTGGGTGGGAGCTGCCTCTTGGGAAATAACTGGCTTGTCGGAGTCTAAATCACATGGGAAAATGTCTTATTGGAACACTGCTCAGGTTCAGGATTACTTTTGTGTTAAATGAGAGCAACAAGAAAACTTTCCACATTAACCTGCTGGTTTGGACATTTAACTGAGACCAGATTCTTTAAATAGGCACAACAGCAGCTAGTATCTGATCCTACACACTTTTAGTATTCCGGTCACTCACATCCAGTGCAAAGGCTGTAGATTATGAAGCAGGAACAGTTCTGGGATAGGATAAAAAGCATCTTAGAAACACTGTTAGATAAAACCATCCTATCACCATACATAGATGCAGCTTTGTTGAAGACCAAGGAGAAATTTGTATTGAGAACTGGAAATGAGAACCACATGGCATTGCATTCACCTGGTATCTGTCATGGTCACATTTGGCTACCAAATCCATCCCCCCGCTACCCCCTCCACACACCCCCTGAATTTTATTCCTCAAGGTACCAAAGGCTAGGTGACCACTAGAATGTTCTGATAAGCACAAATAGAGTCCGTCATTCCCTGTGCTTTGGAAATAATCATATGCTGTACAAGGCCTATATAACTCAATTCCCAGTAGCATATTTGGCCCATTCAGCTGTCATTAGCAAGTATTTTGCACAAGTTTCTACATTCACTGAAAGTAGTTCAGAAATTTTTCTTCAAACTACATTTAATTTGATCCTGTATATCACACTTTCTGGAGTTTAGAGATGTCCAAGGAACATATGTATCAATATATATTCAGGAAAGGCTGGACCATATTTGGGCACTCACCTGCAGTGGAACTCTTTTTTAGTTTTCCCCAGAAAGGATTCTAGTTCATGCACAACAAAACGTCGCTGTGAACCAAGCCAAGACACAGCAGGAGATAGAAAGTAAAACACCAATATAGATGCAGTCAGCGATGTCTTCATTAGATTTCTCTGAGGTCAGAAGATATTATGCTTCCTGTGGTGTTTGACACAAACATGTTGTCTGTCAGGAGGTTTGTACACGGAAAGTTCAAAGCTGCTACTTCTCACCTTGCATTGACGGTAATGCCAAAAACAGCCTGGCACAAATAAAATAGTGATGGGGGGGGATCAACAAAAATCGAACAAACACATTAAAAAATAAAACCCCAAGGAGTTCAAACTGTGAATTAGGAATCATCAAAAGTGGTTCAGATGATAGCTGGACTAACTAACCATCAGACAAACACTGTATGTACCAGACTTACCATGCAGGAAAATTCTGACCCATAGGGAAGATGACATACTGAAGTGTTGTAGTAGCTCTCCAAGAGAGTCAGCAAATGTTAGGCTGATAAAAAGTCCTTCTGCTGTGAGATATTTAGACAAAAGCACACATGGAAAGAGCACCACTTTTATGAGCTCCAGCAAAACCAAGTCTGCACTCAAATTCAGCTGCCAAACTCCCTCGCAAATTGCTTTAAAATTTGTTGTGGGTTCCGTCATGCATCATCTTTCAGGTTCCATCACCATCTTCTTTAATCCAGGAAGGAAAGTGTCAGTCTAAACCATTTGGACTCAAAGTCATTGCCAGTATTTCTGGTTTCAATGAAAATAGTCATTTTTGTCATGTTCAAGTGGAACTTCTCCCTGGGAAAGAAATGGGGCATCTCATCACAGGTACATGGTGCATTCAAATTGTAGCACCTGCACTTAATAGTGCTATAACTCACAGGGAGAGAAAAGTATATGTCTCAGGAGAAGACACATTTTTCATACCACTACCTTTAGGGCTCTACCAAAAACCCACTTCCATGGTCAGGCTGCTTGCTGTCTGTTACCTTGCTTAGACAGGTTTTCCTGGCTGGGGAAGTCACTCTGCGCGACTGGAGATGCCACTCTATTGTGCTTAAATGCTGCAGAAGAAGCAGAAATTTCAAATTATCATCCTTATTTAGGAAAAAAAAAAAAAAAAAAGCAATAAAATGTTTTCCAAAGCTCAAATAATTTCTTTCACCTAAAACATGTAAAACCTGTTCATTTGATGACTTTCTATCTAAAACAACTTATGTGGATCCAAAGTCATAATTCAACGGCTTTTTCACCAGCAGTCTTATTTTAGAAACTTACTTTTCCAGAATAGTCACTATTCAAGAAGTTTTCAGTGAATCTCAGTGACTGAGCACCCACAGATCTTCTTTACAGCATCAGTCCTTCATCATCTCAGATCTTACCTAGAAGCCACAACTGTTCTGAGAATTACATATCCTTTTTATTTTATTAAAAATTTCTTTTGCCTTTCTGATCTTGCCTTATCATCCTGGACTCATCCCAGAAAAATGTGGCAATGTGACACATCAATCCCTCCCTCCAGATCCATTTCAACCCCAGCCGCTGCGGTTGTGACTCTGACAGACAACATGCCACTCCATTTTCTGGGGATGATCTGATGACAGGTTTGTCAGCTTTTCTTAACAAGGAGTTCCCAGTCACACAGATCTGCCTCGTTCTGATAGTTGTGTGTATCTTCAGTCCTTTCCCTTCTGCTCTGCCTGCTGTCTGCAGATCTTTCTTCCTTCTGTTCCCACCCTCTCACATAGTCTTCTGCACACTGACCTCATTTCTCCTCTTGGTGGGGGATTTATATATATATAGTTTTTGGTTGGTGTTTTTCTTTTTTATAAATGTTCTTTCCTTCTTCCTTTCCATTATAATTCTTCTCTTTCTTAAGCAAGTCTTTTCATCAGCTGTTTCTTTCTCTTTTCTCCCTTATCACAGTATTTCCCCTACCTCCCTAGGTCTCTCTTCCCACCCAGGAACCTGCCTCACAGAGAAAAAATCCAACTTTTGGTAGCACTAGATAGAGTTACTATTGAGCTACGCCAGGCACTGTTATTTATTTTATAGTGAATTTCAACATATCCTGTTTAATAGCTGTTGGGTTACAGATAATCATCAGTCACTTGCACACATTTGTTAAATTTACAGTGGTATACTGTAAATATATATACATATTTCTAGGACAATGTTAGCTTATAGATTGAAGTATTCTTCCATGGTACTACAAGATTACTTCATCAATCTCTTTTGGAGCTGAGGATTTTCATGCCTCATGTCACAGTTTAGGGTCAGGGCAGTCCTATAGACCTGTAACAGACATGGTCTGTTGAACCTTCTCCCTCTCCAAAGGCGAAGAGAAAGAGAATAGGGGAGAGAGACATATCAATTAGAAAGGAAAGCTAGAACAACTTTAATGAAAATAATAATAATAAAATGGCATATATACAAATATATACAAAAATAGTATTGAACCCAACCACTCTCCACATTCCCTCAGTGGCAACTTTTACCATCACCACTGATGCTGGAGCAGCAACAGGCACTGGGGGAGTGCCTACAGCGGCAGATGGGAACTGGATTCAGAAGCTGCAAATGGATTCAAGAACACACAGATCAGGATCAAAGGCAGAGTGGACAAGAATCCTCCTCAGATTCTGGCCGTTGAAGAAGAGGCTTGACCTCCGTGATCCCTCAGCTTTATACTGAATATGACACATACGGGCTGGAATCCCTTGTTGGCCAGTTTGGGGTCACCTGTCCTGGCCGCTCCTCCTTGCAGGTTTGGCCTTTTACTTTCTGCACCCCCAACATGGTGCACAAGACCCAGCAGTGGCCTTGCTCTGCACACCAACCCTTGTACTAATTCTAAACATGGGGTGTTATCATTGATAGAAGCAGACACTATCTGCAAAAGCACACTGTTAACTTGAGATAGTGCAGTTACTTAGAGTGAGCTGAAAAGTAAAATCACTAAATATAATGGTTCTGTTCTAACTCAAACCTCATTTCATAATGGGCCAAATCTTGCTTGGTACATGCATTTCACTACAAATTCTAGAAAAACTCTTAAGCATTTGACTCTGTGATATGCATCAATAAATTCTGAAAGTAACATGGACTTTTCCACTTATAATTTCCATCTTGTAACAGTGTAAGTGTATCCTCTGCTTCAAAAGAAAAATCACAGCAGAAAAATTGTCCAAAATAGACAACTGTCAGATTGGATACGATACTGGATTTTGCCTAAAATCAGTGAAAATAGGATTATGACAATTTTGGGTGAAAAATGTAACATTTGACATGATTATCTATTTCATTTGAGTCATAATAATCTGGTTTCACTTGCAAATCACTGAAATGCTACTAGCTTTCAGATTAAAAGATTGGTTTTATACGTATCTAAAGAAAACAGATCAATATTTGGTCACAAACCACTCTAATTTTGAAGAATATCCCTAAGACTATTCTACAGTGCGACAGGAGTAAAAGGACAAAATCCTCTCCATCAAGAAAGAAGGTATTCTTGACTGCTGTTTCTATCCAGAAATGCAGGAACAGCTGAGCATGTGGGAGACCCTCTTACTGCAGGCCTCTCTACAGAACCCGAGACAGAGATCTCCACATCTGGGAGCAAACAACATGTGTTTTACACTCACCAGCTTCTCAGCCAGACAGTGAACCTTCACCTGCCTGCACTAAGCTGCCAACAGCTTGAATTTATCCCTGCTTTAGCTCCTGCTTTGCATCAAGATTGCAGTGGCCGTGCTGACCAGGTACTCTAAGAAGATGATTAATTTCTACTAACTTCATCAACCATTAAGTGAGATATCTTCAGACATCTAAGGCCCCTGTGTTGTGCAAATGACATTCTCCTAGATACTCAGCACAGCTGTCACTTATTACTGAGGCATATAATGCATGAACAACCATGTCTGGTCTTGGTGCAGTTTCATAATTCTATGGAGTTTTAACTTTGCCTCATCAGCTATCAAAGGAGCCTTGTTCTTGGGGGAATCCACTCCTGGCAGCTTGGAAATGAAGCTTGCAAAGAAGCAGATTTAACCACTGAAACTGTTTGCTGCTATACACTTATTTTGGCTATTCAGTGCAAAGAAAGAGAAATAGAAAGAGGGAGAGAAGGGATTTTAGGCAAGGAACAGCTGTTCAGATAGATTAGGTAGGGCCAAGAAACAGACATGGTTTTAATGGGTTCAGCCCCAAGACCTGTGTGGATGGGCATAGCATGGGAAGAGATTCAGCTGAGCTTGGATGAAGGATAAAGGAAAGATGGAGAGACACCTGATTACAAAAGAAAATGATGTACAAATGGAAAATCAAATGCAGAATTCAGCAAAACCTACATCTTAAATTCTTTTCCTGTAACTTAATATATATAATAACGCGACAGATTCTTATCAGCTTCATAAACTGGTCTTGTGAAGTTCACTCTAGTACTCATAATGCAATTGTTATTGTTGATAAATCCTGTATTTCCTCATCAATCAAAGAAATTCTAGGTCACAGACTATCCATTCTGAAATAATAAAGTATCAAGTCTTCATTTTCTTTTCTAAATAACAAATCAGATAATTTTTCCTATTTGGCATAATAGGCCAGCTTCTTTATAGAAACATGTCAACAATACAATTCGCTGAGGGCTTCTTTGTACATTTTGCAAAGCTGAAACACCTAGTAGACAAAACAGAGTATGTGTAAAATACCTACACAGTTCTTTATAGGGAAGGAGGAATGATGCTCTGGCTTCATAGTTCAGATATCTCAAAACATGGATTTCAATGTTAGACTCATTAACATCTTTATAATTAATACCATCCATAAGACAAGATAAAGGCATCACATAACAGAACATCAAATGTTCGAATGACTTGGGAACTTCCAAGAAAAGGGAAACTGTTGAGCAGATTCTCCCCACACAGTGGGGAGACAAGAACCCCTGTAAGTCTGGTGAGTCCTGTAAGTGTTCTGCTATGTCCTTCATTAATTACGCACTAAAAATGATATCTGCAGGTGTTCAATTTCAGTCAAAATGGAGTAGGTAGTTGCAGAATGATCAAAAATAACAGCTGACTTGGCTTTACCTACTGCAGACCTGCTGCTGAAAAGGCAGTCAAACTTCATCTTGCTTTCTATGTAGAAACAAGCTAAAACAAAATTTTTAGGTCACTTCCTGTGCACTGACATTTTCATCACACTGCATGTTGTCTAGAAAAGAACAATTTCTCAAGAATAAGGACTTTGTTATCACATGGAAGTAGAAAAAAATACTTTCCCTGAACCAAAGCAATGATAAAAGCTTTAGAAAGTCCTGATGCTCTCAGCAGTCTCATCCATGGAATGAATTTTGCTAAGAGCACTAATCTAGTTCATTTCATTTTTCTGTGATTATCTGTTGGTGGAGAGGACAAACTCTTCAAAGAGGACTTCACAAGGCAAATGATTTGAGTTTACACATTAATGAGAGAGGAAATTCTCTTCATATGAAACACTTTTGCAAAAATGCCGCTAACAAATTTAACTTCAGCTGATATCAGATATGCATCATGTCAGCGATTTGGGAGACAGAATGATGCTGTTACTGAGACTATTTGAGTTACCCTTGAAGATTCAAGCAGCAGTGATGTAGCTTTTATAGTTTCATTTATTTTCATTTCTAATGACAGTAAACTCATGATTTATCTTAACATCAAAAATGTGTAAAAAAGCAACAAGAAAATAGAATAATTACTTTTAGCAGACACGTTAGAGTTCAGGATGTATCCAGTGAGAACAGAAAGATTTTTTAAAATGCAGAATTATGGTAATTATGTCTTATTACCTGGTGTGTACTGTGCATGGTGAATTATCTCTGTTTAAAAATATGGATTGCCTGGAGCAGCCCTCATTACAAGAATAAAACTAATCATGAATGTACCAGCATAAATCACAGAACAGACATACATATAGTCTCAAGAGTCTGAAAAATTATCTTCTTTATTATTATTTTAAATGAAACAGACATTTTCTGCAATGATAGCTTTCTAAACGGAATAGTGTGATATTCACTTTCAGTTACACAGTAAATTCAGTAAGATAATCCCAACTTCACAAGCTGGACTCTCTTGGATCTTAAAGGAAGAACCAGCAAGCCTAGAGAATGTCCGTCCCCTGTTAACCCTCCCCTTAACAGACAGACGAGTTCATGTTGCAGACAACCATCGATCCCCAGCTATGCTCTCTAGGGACATGCGAATAGCTGAGACATGACCCTATGTTGATCCAAAATCCACGTGACCATGATATCAGATCATTTGGTCAGAGCTAGCACATTTTGTCCCTCAGCAGAATTTACTATCTCAGCCTGAATACAACCACAGTTCTGCCAATTTTGCTTTTTGAGAGTGCAGCAGAGCAAGCTTGTTCCTGTCGCTGACCTCATACATATATGTAGAAAACTGATGCATTTCACATTGGTCATCTAAGGATGTAGCAACTTCTATCTACAAAGGTATGAGCCCAAGTTCACTAAGAGTAAAAGATCACAATTCCTTTTTCCTTGATCTAGCCATTGTCTCCTTTTGTTTACCATTAATCCACTATTGCAGTTCCCCTATGACATGCTGTTTGCCTGCATCTTTCATCTTTTTATGAAAGAAAAACTACCATAGAAATCTTTATTTTTGCTTCAATAGATTTTCTTCTCATCTCTTGCATATATTTATTTCTAATGTTTAAATGACATCCACACTCAACATAACCGTAGAATGTGGTGTTCAGCCTTTTGAGGTGCTCTCTTGGACCACCTCAGAAAGTTTTTCCCCCAAACCAGGAAAAGATTCCTCATTTTTTTCCATAATATCAGGTTCTTCAGACCTACCTGTTCTGGTTTCAGCTGGCATAGAGTTAATTTTACTCCTAGTAGCTAGTACAGTGCTGTGTATTGGATTCAGTATGAGAATAACGTTGATAACACACTGATGGGTTTAGTTGTTACCAAGTAGTGTTTCTAATAAGTCAAGGATTTTTCAACTTCTCATACCCTGACAGCGAGAAGGCTGAAGTGGCACAATCTGGGAGAGCACACATCCAGGACAGCTGATGTAAATTGGCCAAAGGAATATTCCATACTACATGACATCCTTCCCAGTATATAAACTGGTTGCGGTTGACTGGGGACTGAGCATCAGTGGTAAGCAATTGCGTTATGCATCACTTGTCTTTCTTGAGTTTTATTTCACTCTTGTTATCTTCCTTTTCACCACAATATTATTATTATTACTACTATGATTATATTTTATTTCCATTATTTTACTATTCTTATCTCAACCCACAAGTTTTCCTTGTTTTTGATTCTTCTCCTCATCCCACTGGGGGTGGGGAGGTGTGAGCAAGCAGCTGTAGGATGCTTAGTTGCCAGCTAGGTTTAAACCACAACACTATAAAACCATTCTGTTGGGTTGTTAACCACTCACACAGAGTACTGAATATCAGAGAGATGCCTTCTACCATCACTTATTCTGTTGATATTCTGATCTCACTACAAGCTGGTTTTAGTTTTCTGCAAAACATAAAATTATACTGATTTGTTTGGGGAATTTCTAAGTAGCATGTATTCACAGAGGAAAAAAAAAAATTCATTTCTTTGCATCGATTGATGTACATTTATGATCTGCTGCAACCAGTATCTGAATAAGCAGCATGTTTTTGAAGTCTGTGCTCTTTCAGCTCCTTCTACCAACATAAGTGGTGTTAAATGCTCTGTATGACTTCTGATCCTGATTTATCTCATCTACAGGGGTGGACTAGGGCAGAGGAATTTGTTACAGCTTTGCAAACTCTGAGATGTTCATCTGTGAAATTGCTGTCTGTTTGGCCAGTTGGCCACCTGCCAGCAGAGAACAGCCAGAACACTTTCAAAAGTAAGGCACATCTATCAGCTTAGTGTGCCCTACAGCAGAGAAATGCCCAGATAGTAGTCATACAGAACACCATAAAAGAACAGAAAAGAAAATGACCATTTTATTTTCAACTGACTGATGCAAATTGTACAAATACACACGAGTATCTAAAAATATATTTTCATTTTGCACGTGTGTGCCTGTCAGGAAATAAAAATGTGTTGAGATATTCATATATACCGTGAAAGTAAGGCAGAGAAAAAAGGACTCATTAGGACTAAATGCTAATACAAGGCTTCCTCAAAATTCTTCTCTTCTCTTATCCTCTTCTCTTCTTTTCCCTTCTCATCTTCCCTTCCCCTCTCCTCTTCCACCAAATTACTACACTATTCTGGAAGATCTTAAGCAGTATGTTAAAAGAAACACTGAAAAATGCATTTTGAGGTTTTAAACAGAGCACTGTTTTGAAAGCTCCTTTCCATAAGACTTTGCTCTGTGTGAGCATCCAGTTCCCAAGAAGTCAGTCCTCATGGATTGCTCTTCTGTATTTCTTCCACAAGAAAAGTTCTCTCTCTGTAGCTGTTCTAGGTGTTTAGTAACGTATGAAACAACAACTTTGACAAAATGAAAAATATTGTCTGCAATTCTTTCTAAACATCTGTTCTCTTACTGCTCTGCAATGTCCTTCCCTTATGTGTCTTGTTTCCCTATGGATTTCCTTCTGAAATCCTGTAAATACTATCAGGTTTACAAGTAATTTCCATGCTCCTACATAAGCAACATATCATAGATGTGAATGAAATTCTCGCTATTTACCAGAATGCATAATTCTGCAGTAACCTATTAAAACTACAAAAATAAACTAGCAGTGTGTAAGATCATAAGTCAAATTAATACTCTCATTTCCACATGCAAAGGGAAAAGAAATCCAAAGAGTCACCCATAGCATGTGGAGTTAGAGAAAATCACAAAACCCAAGGGAAAAGTTTTAATTTTCTATTTCGTGGAAACATTTTAATGATACAAATTCTATTAATCTAATAGATACAAATGTGAAGGTTGTTTACAAAGAGAAAATCTTTCATAAGATTTTTTTTCTCTCTTCCAGTATTATCATGAATAACCTAAAATATAGTCCATCTGTAGTTACAGAAAGTCACAAACAAACAGGCCTTTAAATAGAATGCTAATTTCCACAGGAAAAAGACATTTGTAATTTAAATATAAGCTTGTCACATACGGCTTATTAGATGTGTTTTAATCTGCATTAGTCTGGTTAAAATAGCCAATTTCCTTTTTTTCTTCTGTGAGCCTACTAGCCTTTCTTTAGCCATTAGCAACAGTAATAGCAATTAGCGACATCGCTTCCAGCACACAGTCATTTCAAGCTTAACTGTGTAGGCTTCATGTTTAATGAATCCAAACATAACTAGCATAGCATAAAATAGAAAATATAATAATCACAGAGTAATGGCAGGCTCCATGTAATAGTCCACAGTAAATCTTACACATCCAGTTCCTGTACTGTTCCAACTCTACTGGGATCATAAATGTAAGTGTGAGGAAAAATAGCTGGTTTTGTTTAACCCTGGGACAAGTAGGAAATTTCTCTGTGGCCTTCTCCCTGACTTACCAGCATCTACTGCTCCCCGTCAGTCTCTAACAATAGCTCTCAAATGGGTCACCATCACTGGTGATTGCTGTTTTAACAAAGTTCATCCTATTATTTGCGTATACATGTGTATTGCATGAAGGTGGACAGATTTTGGTAGCAGTCCTAGATAATATTTAAAATACATTTCTTCAAAGAAGGTATTATCAAATGTAAAGATTCATTCAAATTCTTTGGTCCAGTTTCTTACAGTATTTTTAGATCTATGAGCAAACTAGTACCCACAAATTACCCTTTGCTCGGCTATACTACAATAGCTTACCTATTTGTGGCCATTACTGCTACAGTAACAGGGACCATCATTGGAGAAGTCATATATGCTAGCAAAGCTTTTTGTTACAAACTGTCCATAAACTGCTTTTTTTTTAAAAAAAAAAAAAAAAAAAAATTTATCATTTTTTCATTTTATAAGTAAAATCGATTATTTACAGGACATTATTTTCTTTTCCATATTCCTAGAACTTCATGGTGTAGACTCAGTCACCATGGCACTTTTTGAAGCTGTACAATTGGGCTGAGCTCTACAAACACAGAAGTCCCTGCTCCTAAATCCATCATTAGGTATAAGGTAGGAGCCATATTAGGCTCTTCACCCTAGCCAGGTTTAATAAAATGCAGAGGTTCACAGCATTTCTAAATATCACATTGTTTAAGCTAAGTCAGGGAATGTCACTCAGCAAATAGATGTGATTTTAGGTTTTTACTTCTTTTCTCAAAGCAATGCTTGAAGTGTGGTGGTATGCAATGGTTCCTCTATCTCAACATTCTTTACATCAACCAGCACTTAGTGCTGTCACAGGCAAAATAAATACAGTTGGAATACCAGGTGCAGCTGCCATACTGGGGACAGATAAGGTACTGCTGATAAGTGAGGCTCTTCTCACCGAGATCTTGCAGAAGCTGTGGAACAAGCTGGGTCCTGAGCCACTGCCTTCCCAAAAGCAAAGCTGCTTTCCAGAGCAATTGCTTCACAGCAGCTGCAGGAACTGATCAGAAGTGGGCTGCTGCTGACAGGCCTCATGCTGTGCAGGGCAGAGGCTTCCAGTGAATTTCTGCAGGCGTAGGAACCACTGTCTCCTATGCAAGAAGACTCTGTCCTCTCCCTCCTCTGAAAGAACAAGGTAAGACACCTTATTTTCCTCATCTCTCATGGTCAGAATATTACTTTTAGGTGGGAGCCTAGACACTGACATAGTTCTCTGTTGATCCCAATCCTTGGTCTATGTCAGACACAGCAAAGCAATGAACATCAAAGTATTCCCTGTTCTGGATTTGCCAGATGCACTTCCTTCCCTCCACAACAGAAGGAGCAATAAGAACTCCAGCTCCCAGAAACTAAGCAGAAAGAAAATTATTCATTCTAATGCCTGGAATAAAGACCATTTCTTCCCAGTCCTAGTCTAGAGGAGACTAAAGCAAAGCTGTTTCAGCATAACTGTCTACATTATATACAGAAAGCACTGCAACTTTGTAGGAAAAACAGTAAGTTCAGGTTGGGTTTTGTTCAGCCAGCAATGTTAGCACTTCTGACAAGGGAATGGGGGTACCATTGGCTAGTGATTATTGAAAGCAGCAGCTACTCTGAAACAGAGGCAGGTCCTAATAAACATCCAGTAAAAGGTAATGATCTGCATTACTAAAGTGAAAGATACATAGGATGTTTGGTAGCAATCATTAATTTTGCACATAACAAAACATGTATTAACAGACATTTTGAAGATATTCAGCTTCATTACAAAGATGGACCATTCTTTTCTCTGTCCCCTCCTCCTAACACATTTAGTGAAGGGAAGGATATTCAAATACCAAAGATAGTCTTAGATCATTAAAAGCAGGGCTCAGGATTTAAATGTCTGAAAGTTGTGATATTTTGATGGATGCCCTCTACAAAAAAAAAAAACAACCTGACAAACAACAACCAAAGAGACCACAAACCTCTTTCTATTCACTGGCAACATGATAAGTAGTCTCAGTAGAGACTGACCAGTGCTGAGGACTCAAAATGGCCCTAATTTCTCCTGTCCTATAGTCTTATTACTTAGGGGGGACATGTAATGGGGACATGTAATGCAACTTAAACAGTCATCTCCCATGTTTCTGTAAACAAGAATCATTCTCCAGCATGGCTGACATTCTGCCTTTAAAACATTTTCCTTTAGATGAGACATTTTCCTGGAAATCTGAACATTATGCAATTTTCTCTTTATTAGTCATGTTCTCACATAGGATTTCAGGACGTATATCAGAGAAATCAACAGAAAAATCAGATTATGAGTTACGAGTCTTCCCACAGTATTTTTCACTAACCCCTACTCTCAGAAAAGTAAGTCCTTTGAAAATAAAAGGGAACAACTCCATAGTTCATTCCACAAGTGAAAATGAGTTCAAATCCACCCTCAAGAACACTTTCCAAATCCCATTAAAATTAGAAGAATGGCACAAGTTTCCATACAAATGAGTCTGATGCTTTTTAAACTATACAATAGGGAAGTATAGCCAACAAGAATGGAAATGGCATTCTTCTAACAGGCTGAATATTGAATACAAAGCCTCCTTGGGAAAAATAAACAAGGCACTGCTAAGCCTACATTACTGAAATTTTGCCAGGGTTTAATGCCATATAAGCTATTTTTCTTGGGGGTTTGGATTTGCGGGGTTTTTTTAATCTGTAAGACAGCCCTCTCAAAGCTGGATAAATGTTGCAAAAGAAGCATTCACTCAGACTTAAAATAACTACTGAAATTTAGTATTTTTGACACCCTGATATTTATGAATTTCCATCAATGCTTATAACCTCTCACATACTCTCGTCTCTCGCATGTACTTTTCACATAATGCCTGTACTGATAAATGAGAAAGGAGACATGAGATCCCTGAGAAGGAACTGGGGAAATGCAGAGAGGTACGAGAACAAGATGCTTCATATCACATGATCACTTTGTAAGTCTCATTCTTCCTAACAAGAAACAAGGCCAATACAAGAAATAGGTATGCAATTCTACAACACATAAAATGAGCATCATTCATAAAGTTTTTATTTATTAAGTAGTTTTAGAGTTAAACATTCCCAGGAGTAGAAATGACTTTTCCTGACAATGCGGGCATAAGTAATAATGAGCCCTAATTACAATAACATTTCTAATTGCTACAAATACTGAGCAGGTGGTCATGGATATCACACACTGACTCCCAGTTAGAAAATATTTAAGATGTTTTCTAATCAAAATCTTCCTCTACTGTCTCCTCAGTTCCTAGTTGAAAGGCAAATCCTGTTAAAAGAATTATATAAAATTTGGCACAAATAGCATATAAACAATAGCAAATTTTTGCCCAAATTAGCTGTACATAACATCATGCTGATGCTAGTTCATGTTATCAGATGTAGACATTTTTTCTCTCCAGAAAGCTTAGGAAACAATAAATTCAATACCTGAGGATAGATCTTCTTTATGTCAGTGGCAGGGTAATAAACTAGCTTTCTTTTTCCAGTAGTGCACACACATGTACACACACATGCACACATGCACATATGTATGTGTACACATACATACACACAGAGTAAGTGGAAGACTCTGCCTTGCCAAGTCTGCTTTGTATCATTCTGGCACAACAAAATAGACTGACACCAAACCAAACAAGCACCAGTAGAAAAATTGGAGAATTTCCTGGGGAAACAGGACTGAAATAATGATCAGCAGTGTCACAGTTTAGGGTCAGGGCAGCCCCTTAGACCTATAACAGATGCTCTCTGTTAACCCCCCTCCCTCCCCAGAGGGGAAAGAGAAAAGGAATAAGGGAGAGAGACTCAGTGATTAGAAAAGGAAACTAGAACAGCTTTAATGAAAATGAAATTAATAATAATAAAAATGGAATATATACAAAAATATACAAAACCAGTATGGAACCCAACCCCCTGATGGTAATTACATCACCGTCACCACTGATGCTGTGGAGCAAGCACTGGGGCAGTCCCAGACTGGGCCCCGCGGCAGCCGGGAGCTGTGTTCAGGAGCTGGATTCTGGTACCAGGTTCAGGAACACACAGATCGGATCGAAGGCAGAACGGACAGAGGCTTCCTTGGGTGCTCCGAGGAAGGAACCAAAAGAGGACCCGAGCCAAGCCAAGCAAAGGCTGGCAAGGCAGTCCAAGACTGGAGAAGAGCTCAGAGACCCTTCAGATGCCTCAGCTCTAAACCGAATGTGCCGTCTATGGGCTGGAATCCCTCGCTGGTCAGTTTGGGGTCACCTGCCCTGGCCGCTCCTCCCTGCAGCTGCAGCCTTTCACTGTCTGCATCCCCCAGTGTGGCACACAAGACCCAGCAGTGGCCTTGCTCTGCACACCAATCCTTAGTACTAACTCTAAATATAAGGAGTTAGCACTGCTAGAAGCAGACACTGTCTGTGAAAACAGGCTGCTAACTTCAGAAAGTGCAGTTAATTAGAAGAACTGAGATGAAAGTAAAATTACTGAACAGAATTAGTTCTGTTTTTACTCAAACCAGGACAAGCAGAAAGGTCTGGCTAAGGAAAAGAGGACTGTCAGGCTCTACATGACTTTTGTCTTACAAAGTATCCAAAAGAACCCTTCCTTCCATTGAAACATAATTTAGACAAACCCCAGTCTGGACCGGTCCATGAATTATTGAGGACGGAGCCTTTGAGAACAAGCTCTTTGTAGGTCATATGGTGTATGCCAACATTTGAAATGTTAGCAAATGCTAAGAGCAATTTGGTGGTGGTCTCTCTCAACATCAGGCAACCACAGGATGTTTACAGTTGTCTCAGCCATCTCCACCCTAGATCTGTTCCTGAGACAAGTGTGTGCATCAGTTACTATGGAGTATCAAAGCACAAACATTATATCTGATTTATTTCTCATAATCCAGAATAAATTATTTTTCCATAAAATGAAGTCTACAAATATTTTTTCTTCTAAGGCTGAAGATACTTAATTACTTCCTAAGTTGAGACTCTGATTCATGGCAATGTTAACCGTGCTGGCAAGTTGGGAGTCACTTTCACTACTCCTGTGTGCAACATAGAGATCAAAGTAAGGACACTAGTGGCTGGCATTTTTTTCTTTCTATTCCCACCTTCTGCTTTTCCTCCTCAAAACTCTGTAGGAACTCAATTTCAATAGAAGCTGTAAATTTTTTTTAACAAGATCACTGTTAATATTTCATTATAATTGCTAGTTATTTTTTTGTGTTACAAATCAACATCAGTTAAAACAAGGCACATAACTCATTAAGGTAATTTTCGTCAGATGGAAAAAAAGTGACTGATATGGTCCATTCTTGAGAACGTTGCAAAAAGCATCAGGGTAAGTAAACATCAAGCAAGTCCTGCCCTTTCAGCTTTAAATTATTCTCTATCATTATTGGTGGATAATGTCTTTCTTGTCTTAACTACCAATAAGTAAAGGCTTTTGTGCTGTTATGCAAGGGATTCTACTCCTGATCTCCCCATTCACGTGCTTTCATAGATGAGCTTTCAACCCTGTGGTAATACTGTCATTTTTTACTATGGTAAGGGACAAAATCCTCACTGATTTTTTTATTCTAACTTGGCTAGGAATTGGTAATTATGTTGTACACACTATAAACTCACTAATCTGTTCCTAAATTTTTGTCACTTAAAGCCCCAGCTGCTAATGTGCAAAGAAAGATATTTCTTCCAATTTTCAGATCAGTGAGTAGTCTCTGGACCATAGAAACAAGCTCACACTACTATTACAATGTTGTTTATCTGTTTGCCCATGTAAACCTTAAGCATGAATGTATGGAGGCTTCTCAAGCACAAAAGCTGTGATAAGATTCTGTTGAAGGCCACTGGCCTTTTTGCTGCTTTGAAATATTCAGGTTCAGTTGTTGTTAAATCCTAAAGCAATTTCTCTTCCAAACAGAGAAGATGCAAACTTCTGGCACTCTTTGCTATCTTTCCTGTTCTCACATATCAATCTAACCAGAATGATGTATTGTAATAAATAATTCTTTGCCTAATGGAGAGAACTGGTTTTGACTAACATAATGAAAACCTATCTAAATATATTAGGAAACAAATGAATAGGGAACCAAGGGGGTTTTGATGCAAATATTTCATACCTGCATCTAGATATATAGTATGTGCACATACATGTACATACACATGTAAGATTTATACATTTTTTTAACATAGGAAATGTACCTGTTCATCCCTGATTGTAAGTAATTTTGTCAGGGACTAAACAGATTTACATATAAACTGTTCGTATGATATAAAGTTTTACCATAGGCCAAAAGGAAAATTATTGTAAAATTATTGTATCCACTTTAAGTGGCGTGTATGATTTAACAGGATTGTATCACTATATCTGTAAGCTGTTCTAAAGAGAACATACTAGCAAGTATCATAATATTCAATGGGACTAAATCGTTCATTAAAGCAGCCTTATAAGGCCAGTTTATTCAGCCTACAGCAGTGCTGTACTGTCACAGTAACCATAATGAAGCAGGCAAGGAAGTTCTGACAAAGATTTGAGAAAGAACAAGCCAATTTTGACAAAAGAAAGAGAACATTTATACTCTTTAAAGACCTAGAAGTTTGAAATGCCTTAGAACAATACCAAATTTTACAGTATCATCCATCTGTTGCAGGAGCCTGTGATATCATACCTATCAAAAGTTTCAGGGCATATTTTCAATATAGTTACTTTCCCTCTGAGTTATTACTGACAAGAGTAATTGTTGAATCTGGGTGCAGAGAATTTAATTTGGCCTCTTGGTAGCGTTTTATCAAATTGGAGACCTCTTTCATCTTTCTACCAAAAAGACAGGGTGAAAAAACAAAAGTTTTCTGGTACCACTTACAGAAACACACAGAGGCCACGCTATCACTTTCATATAATTTTAGTGCGGTGGCTGGACTGTAATAGCTTTTGGACACCTGCACATTGTAGTGCAAGATGTAGTACATTATTGTTTGTGACACCCTCAAACACCAATTTGCTAGACTGCAGATTGTTCCCGGACCAATAAATCTTTACAAACCTATCCTAGAGTGGCTGAGAAACACTTTCCCCACTTTCTCCCTTCCCTTTGGATAGAGCTGAGGCTTGTTTGTGCAGCCATTCTCCCTCAGATTCTGTCAGCCTTGGGTGCTGCATTTTTCTGTTGTGTAATGATGGAGAAAGGCCTAGAAAGATGTTTGACCTGTGTAACACAGCAATTCACACTGAGAAGGGTCAGTTATTTATGTAGTTGAAAAGAAGAAAAACAGTTATCTCATCAGCTAGGTGTATTATTACTCTCTTATTTTAAATACAGTGAAAGCTGTAAAATAAAGCCAGTTCCTAGGAAGAGTTGGCTTTTATTCCTCAGTTTGTACACACAAAAGACTATTCCAAGTTGCTGGAGCTCCACCTATCACAAAGTGGAAGCTACACACACTATACAATGTGTTATCTTTAAAGTCAGGTGAGACCACGAAAGATGCTCTGTCTGTGTCTACACAGTACTCCCATTACACAGCTCTCCAGTCAGATTTCAGTCTTCAGGCACCTTAAATTTACATCTGCACTGCTGAGTTTATTGCAGATTAAGCTCATCCATGCAGCAGGCAGTATTTTTAGCGCTAACAACAGTTTTCTGCTGTCAATACAAACAGTGCTGTCCTAACAAAATCTATCAGCACTGGGTTTATGGGGGGCAGGGAGGCAGAGAGGTGGAAAGAAAAAGAAAAAAAACCTTTCCATTGCTATGAGATTCTCTGCATTGCCTAATCACTTCAAGAAACTACTTTTGTGCATTTTTTGACTCACAAGTGAAGAAACTGTACCGGCCCCTCCTCTGCCTCACTATGTATGTTTGATTCTTTTTATACTGCTTTCCCAGAAGTTATTGACAACATGCTGACAGTGGGGAATACACAACACCTCACACAGACACTCTGAGAGAACATGTACAAGAACACATTTCCCGTGTCACTCTCAGTGAATTTACAGCCCAATGTACTGAGAACAAACAGCAATCTGCCTCTCAGCATCAGAGACCTCAAGATCCATTCTTGAGACAAATGTCTTAAAAGCATATAACTTCTGGAATTTCAGGTTCTGCTTCAAGCGAGCAAATGATGAGAACAAGCTGACAATAGCAGTGACAAGACAGGAAGCATCAGCTAAACTGCAGAAATCCTAGCAAGCTGGTAGCTTGGCTCATTTACAAGGCTGGGGAGGAAGGCAAGACTCTGATTTTATTCTTTAAGTTGTATTATTGTTACTATTTATTTATTTTAGCCTGTTTAGTAAGTATGGCTCTCATGACTGACTTGTACATGAGTGGAAACTGAAACCAGATTCCACTGTCCAGGAAGACAAAACCTCTCTGAATGCTAGAAAGCTATTTCTTCACTGAACTTGGGACTGGTGGTACTAACAAAAGAATAGTAACTGTTTAAAATCCTGAATCCCAGCTTTGCTTTGTTCAACTCTTTCCATCTCTAATCTCCCAAAATCAACATATTTCACCTGCTAAAATTAATCTCTCTCCTTTCTATGAGCACATCAGATGTGTTCACACAAATAGTCAGCTGTAACTACCCTGCTGGCACTTCAAGACACATAGTGAGACTTGATTTCTCCCTAGATGACAGGAAAGAGTCAGATCCAAGAAGCTAAATTTTAAAGGTAAGTTCAAAGGATCACCTGTGTTGATACAGATGGCATTGATATAGAGTTGTTCTTGAAATATTTCATCAAGATTCACCCACATGTGAACAGCCAGTTCTAATCCCAACCAGAGCTAATTCTTCCTCTTTGGGGAAACTTCTGCCAAATTTCAGCACAGAAGCATTGGCACACACTAGTCCAAACTCCTGAGTTGTTTCCAATAAGTAATTTACCCACACGGTAGAAGGAAGGACAGATACTTAGTGAGAGGTGGAGAAATATTTCTAATTTCTACATCCCAAAGAGGGGCAAAATGCTTCCTTCTAGGCATCTGATTACCTTCTTTCCTTATGAGCAAAGGGACAGCAAAATTCAAATTAAAAATAAAAAAAAGGTCAAGAGACCTGGCATAACTAAGAATGTTATTCTGAAGCACAACGGAAACCTAAAAACTCCATAAATATTTCCATGAAAGGGTATTTCTCTATACACAGGTGTCTCCTGCTAGAAGTTTAGGGAGTTTTGAATCCCAAATTTGGGTTGTTTTAATTGACTTCCAAAGGGTAAGTACTTCCAGGGACTAGAGAATCTGAATTGTTCTTTAAGATAGAGACACCTAAAATTGCTCTAATTTGGGAGCTGGCTGAAGTTCAGGTAGCACGAACCTGCCTTTAAGTCGTCTTTAAGATCAAACATAAGACATCAGTCTCTTGGTCAATACATCTGAAGTATTTTGCAACATGTAGGAAAAAATCAGTGGCCAACATTGTCAAATAACACTTTCTGGGAGAGGGTGGTATCTTATCTGCATTGTTTTGCAAGTACAAAAGAAAGTGAAGAAAGTCAGTTACAAAATTAAAGACAATCTTTTTAAAAAAGGGACACATCAATGTCCTTTTTTTTTTTTTTTTCTGCTGTGATTTTACAATTCTTTCCCAGTGCTGAACTCAGGTATTAATTTGGAACTCAAGCCCTGTGGTCTGAGTGATGGGTGCTCTGAATACCTTTAGGCCGGGGCCAGCAGCAGACTCTGTTCAGACTGTTCAAATTGATTTTTTTGAACACACAAACAGACTAGGGAAGGAAGGCACATACTGTGCAGAGTAACCTAAGCAGAATGTACTGGGGGGGGGTGCAGAATTCCTATCATGTATAAAATTCTGACATTTCAGTGTTTGTTTTTGCCCTAGATCTGAATGCAAAAGTTTAAATTTAGAGATCTGTGGGAGATGCAAATTCCTTCTGTCCCCTCATAGAATCATTTCAAATAAGAATCAGAGCATTTTCTCTCAAAACTGTCAGAACATTCTGAATTGATACATGTGTATGGTTTGAGTTCATGATATAAAAGAAAAATATAAAAGAGATATAAACATTATCAAAACAAAACACTTGAAGGCTTTTTCACTGAAAATTGTTGAAATGAAAAATCTTCATATTTCAAAGAAACTTCTTTTTTTGGATAAAAACATTTTCCACTGAAAATTTTTGGTCTAGTTCTACATACAAGTCAGTGAGGGAATTCTGCAATTAGGCAGCAGTGTATTACCATTCTTTGGGCAGCCTTGATTTTGTAATACGTTCTGCGTACAGCGCTTCTCGCCTGGGTATCTCAAAATATTTTGCACAGATGACAGAGAGGAGCAAAATGCACATGCAACAACAGGAAGTTTGTTTCAGCCTGTTTCACAGCTGGAGCCTCAGTCCTCACTCAGCTGCATGGCACACATGACGATTCTGTATCCAGGCTTCTCTCCAGAGAGAGTGGAACAGTTCCCTTGTCAGGAAATCCAGCCTAGTGCCTGCTGTGGTTCTGTCCCTGTATATAGGATAGACACAACCGTGATGATATGTATGCAATTTGAACCAAGCTGGGGCTGAGGCTTGTTGCCCAGGTGGCAAAATTGGGTAGAGGCAGTTTGCTGCCAACTTACTTCCCACTAACTTGTTCACTACTCGTCATTTACACAAGGCAGTGCCAGCACTACAGTTTTACAGAACCTCTGTACTAATCTGAATGACAAGAGAAATGAAAAACAGCAGAAATACAGTGTTTCAGAGATCTTGAAGGTTGGGTAGAAAAGAATTCAAAAGGTCTCCTGTCATCTTTGAGATTTTCCATGCCTGCCTGCCCAGGTAAGGTGCATAGAATGACACTGAAATACTTAGAAGAAATCTTCCTTCATTCTCTTCCTTTCTGTAGAAGAGAGTTAGAAAGGAAAGGAAAAAGCTATTTTTCCCACCATTTACTCAGAGAAGAAGGTTTTGCCTTGACTGCCCTGTGGAGTCTTTTTTTTACTTTCACAGTTTAATCATTACTCTTTAATAAGCTTTTGACATTAAAATAACATTCAGTATCATTACTTTTTATTGCTCCCACCTAGAGCTGAAAACCCTCATCACAAGGATGCACTCATTGTGGTGACAAGTGGAAGTTGTTCTTCCGCTGTGGGATGACAGCTTATATATTCCATAAAAGATGTTAATTATAGTTTAGTATCTGTCTCAATAAACATGCTACTGACTCTCCCCATAATCCATTGCCTTAGACCAGCCAAAAAAATCCCTGTCTTTGCCTTCTGAGATCTGTAGCATAAGATCTTGTGCAGTATCTCCTTATGAGATCATCAGATTTCATCCAGATAATAGTCTACTGAATTCACATCAAACCCAAACAGTCTTGATTTCATGGTTGGCATATATTATAGCAATACACAATATTGGAGTGATATTAGGGAGGCACAAAAGAGACTTTCGCTGTTGAAAATGAGTATTCCTTCTTAGGTAGACCACAGCAGCCAAAGGGAAAATGCAAACTGCTTTATCATGACTAGTCTAAATCACAAAAACAAATTCAATCACTTTCATCTTTTTTAATCCTCGTCCACTGTCACATTCATGTGATTTTCTAAAATGACAAAGTTTGTCTGTAAGGCTGACAGAAAATCCTTTGCAGTTGAAGGTGTTTGGCCCTGATGCAGTCCAGGCTGCTTATCTATCAAAGAAATCCTTGCCAGTCCCACCTGCCAGGCTTTTGTTAAGTCTATTGTAGACATGATGTTTCCTCTGCTCTATGGCCATAACAGTGAGTGTGCCAGGTATTTCTACACAGTCGACTGAATTCTCATCTGGGCAGAAATCTTGGCCATGCTTAAGCTGATGGCATTGACTCTGAGGATTTCAGGCTGGTCATTGTTTCACCCCAGGTTTCTTTCACTCCCACTACAGACTGCAACCTTCTTGTCACAGCTGCTGCAAGCAACTACTGTGTGCTTGCCTAGCTGGACTTTATATTGTCACTTACCAGAAAGCTATATTCAATGTTAGTTGTTAGTTTTTTTATGTCTTCTGCCAAAAATAAAAGCAGTTTCGCTATGGATTAATTGGTGATAAACAACCTTCAGTCAGTGTATTTAATTATCTGGAGGCTGCAAACCAATCTCTCTCACAAAAAGCTGCTTGAAACCAAATCAGTCTGAAAAGATCTTTTCCTTTAAATTACAGTGGTGCTCAGTCTTTCTCAGATATTGTAGCTCAAGTGAATTACTGGAATGGATACTGAGAACAAAAGAAAAATGATTGGCGAGACTAGAGGCTGATAGGATTGAAATAAAAACCTTCCAGTGAGGAGGTCTGAGCATAACTGCATGCCTTTGCATATTTCCCCAAGGAAGAAGGTAACAAATGTTTTTGGCAGAAAGGAGACATTTTAAGGGAGCAAAATAAAAGGGTCATGTATCAAACCAAATTGTGTTGGCTCTTATATGTATTAAATCTTTACATGATTTTGTTTTTCTTTGCAAAGCTTTATTTTTTTTTCTCTTTAAAGAAACTGAAGATGCAACACTTGAGTTTCTCTGATAATAATTACACACTGTGTATTTCTGCATCTCTGCCTATATGCACTATTTGCAAGACTGTAACATCCCCACAAAAAGCAAACTTCAATTTAAGGAAACATTAAGGTTGCAAGGGCTGTAAAATCAAGAAAAATTATGACATGCTAAAATTTTGATTGTTTGTACTTCCTTAATTGAATCTCCTCAAATAAAGCATAGAAAATGGCTTTTAATTGCATACTCACACATATCCACAAACCTATAGTTTCTTTACCTCATGCAGTGAACAAAATGCTTTCCACCAATGGGTAGCTTTAGCATCTGGCTAAAATAACATAGAACAGGAATTACTTTTAAGAGGCATCTAGTATCAGGCCTACTGTGGGAGTCAAACTGGTTTAAAAATGCAAAATTCATAAGAGGAGACAAAAGAACAACTACTGTGAGAGTGCAGGAAAGAAGTTAAGTGAAACCCTGAAAGAATAGCAAGAGAGGGCAGGAAAGAAAGCCTGTGGTAGCATGTGTTACAGAGAGAACTACTTGTTCACTCGTGGGAATTGAGTGGGATTCAAAAAGCTGAAAAATGGTCAACTGCTTAAGGACTGGAAAGAATCCTGGAATCATCAAATAAAGAAATAGTTTCTCAAAAAATTGTTTTTTCACATTTGCAGTTTTCACTTGCTCTTGTCTTGCCAAAGCAACATCAGTTGGCTAACCAGTATAAATAATGAAGAATTTCCCTCATGCTTAAAGTCTTCAGTTTAGACAAACCAAGCAATCATGCAGTTCCCTATCTCCTGCCTCTTAAAATCTGCTGACAGTGTATATTAAGGCAACAATATTTCACTGCTCTCAAATAAATCTGTGACAGTTTCTCATTTGTTATTTAAACTCCAGTATCCTACATTCATGCAGACAAATGTAAATGTCCTCTTGCCATCTCATTTAAGAAAGGCTCTGGAGGACACAGAAAAAAATATTCCTTTATAAAAAGTAATATTCCATAAGGATTCCAAACAGCACAAAACAAAAGAAAATATACACATAAAAGAACAACAACAACCAAACAACAAATCAACCAACCAAAAAAAAAAAAAAACCCCACACAAAACCCCACAGGTTTTTTTCCTGAGGCCCAGTTTTTCTGGAACATAGATTAAAACTTTTTTTTTGTAGCTCATGACAGATTAGTCAGGACCCCTAAATTCTATTTTTACTTAAATAACGGAACAAGATACCCAGTAACAGTCTGAAATGTCACTCAGACCTTGGTACATGAGCAGTGTACAGTCTGCTTTATGTATTTAAAGAATTTTCTTCTACCAGAGTTCATTATTCTCAATGAATATAAGTCCAGCTGTCAGTGATAAAAACAGGAAAAACAAAGGGAATGAAATACTTTTAGGCATGTATAGAGCAACTGTGTCTAATATCCTTATCAGAGTTTCACACTGGAAAAGAACAACAGCTACCATATGGACAAATAAGGACCAATCTTCAAGTCACCCTCTGTTCAATGGCAAATAATTTGCAATAGGAAAGGCCCCCTCAGGATATCAGAATGCTAAGCTGGCACTGTGTACATACACCCCGTTCAGCCATGCACAAAGGAATTATTCTGACAACTGGCATGACGAGCCCAGCAAAACAAACCAATTATGCTCTACAGTTGGGATCTCTCTCTCTGCAATGAGCAAGAGCTGCAATACTGTTGCCGGCTCAGCTGCAAGCCTTTGGCCCTCCAGCCCTCTCCCTCCCGCTTCCCTTTTTTTACACACTTCCAGAAAGTGTTCCCATCCTCTCTGTCCCCTCTGGTGCACAGCAATCTCTTCATGGGAAGACTTTGCCAGCACTTTCCAGAAGATTGGAATGGTTTACATTCATGTGCAGGATGTCCCGGGGAAAGCAGATTAGTACTGGAACATTATATGAGTAAAGGCATGTGAAAATAAACTGGGGATAATGCATAAACAAAATCCAAACTGAGTTAGCTGCTTGATATTGTTTTCTGTCTACGCTTGTGTTTGCGAAAAAAAAAAAAAATTAGAGCATAAGGCAAATTTATTTTTTTTTTTTAAACCTAGACTGATTTGAATCTGACCAAGCTCTCTCATTACTGCTTATTTCCTTAACTGAGAGTGATCTGTCTTCAAATCTTTCCTTTAGCCAAGAGAAAAAAAAAAAGTTATCACCCAGTTAAGTGGTTTTTTTCCTGTAGTGAGGCTCTCACACTCCTTTCCCTGGATGGTGCTTCATCTCATATGGAATAATTACCAAGCTTTGCATAAGCAACAGAGAGTCCTAGTTGTTAGTTCACTCATCCAGGAAGGAGAAGATCAATTATACTCAATATTCTCAAGAGATATAGTACTTAATATTATAATTTTTAAAAGATAGAGAGCAAATCATTGCTTAATCCACCATTTCAATTAATATCAATACAGGATTATCCCATGATATTCAACCACCAAGTGATGGAGAGAGAGACCACCTTTCAAGGGGATCCCTTAAAGATATTTCTCAACCATCTTTTATTTAGCTATGCCTTGGTTCCAGAGCACAGTATATCTCTTGCCACATACTCATTTAACTTTTATTTTATTCAGGGAGAAATATAATATGATTTTTGAATCATTTCTGTACAGATTGGATTAACGTGTTCAAGAAATACCATTCAACCTTAAATAGATAGACAACATCCTTCTACTATTTCTGCAAAATAAGCCAGAATACATTTATCTGGATGTAGTCTATGCATTATCCACAGCTAACAGCCTTCCCCCTCCCACCTTCCCACATCAAAAGATGGATGCAGTGATCCTGTTTCTCTCCACATCTTAATTTCGCACCCATCCAGGATCTCTCTCTACACTAACAATTGTTGTGCCAATTCCTACATATAGAAATGATGACAGAAACACACAGGCTTTTCAAAACATATTAGCACCTACTCTTCGGGCTTTCAGACATGCAGTCATTGAGCAGTCTCCAAACACCTAAATAGCTCTCTTTCTCTCCAAAGCTCCAACAAAAAGCCTCAAAGCCAGGGAAACAGCAGTAACCTCCCAGAATAGCAAATGAAATGACAGCTCAGTTAATGTTGTTTACAGGTACATCAGTGACTGTAGCAGCAAAAGTAGAAGCCCAAGGTCAAACTGGTGCTAGTACTCATACTACCTTAGCAGTAGTATCCATAATGGATTGCTCTTGAAAAAAGGAATTAGGGGTCTTGATGTTTGGGCAAGAACACAACAGTATCTAGCAGTACACAAACAGTACTGTTGTACAGCAATGACCTGGGATTGCTGATGGTGTTTGGGCACCATTTCAGGCAGCCAGGAATATGAGAGATCATGGTGACCCTTGCTATTTTGTTAATACAGAAACACTACTTTAAAATTTTATTAATAGCGTAAGATGGCCTAAATGTAGTGTGAGCATATATATATGAATACATATGTATGTGTATTTTTATATGTCTTGGGTTTGTTTGAATTTACGAAATGAAAGTAGAAACAGTAAGAAAGATTAAGTAGGATTAATAAGGCCTGACTCATTGTCAGACTAATCTAACAGTGAGCAGTTAAGAGACTGTTGCAGTGCCTATGGCTGCCATGGGACTGCTGCCTTGGAACACTATGCTGTGTTTGGCTTTTGTGTGCTGGCAACACAGCCACTGTCAGACCACCCTATGGCACAACCCCTAGAAGGTCAAACCCATGCTCTAGTGAAAATCCTTTTGGCTGAGAAAGTCTGCAGTGTAGTGTGATAACTTGAGCAGCTTTGCATTATATGGAAATCCTAAACTATCACTAGCTCCTGTGCATTCCCTTGTGACCTGGCACAGTAGCCTTCTTCTTGTAGCACTGCAGCAAGTACAGATGTGACAACCACATCTGATGTACCAACAGCCTCATGCTAACATAGGGAATGGAAGAAGCAAGATAAAGATATCATGATATCTCATGGTGATGGCTGCACATTGTAGGTCCTTTTCTGTTAGCATTCTGATACCACAGGCCTGATTGGAATTTTAGACAGATTTCCTTGATGAAGGCTGAAATTATACTGCTGGTCTTCCCCTTCTGACAAGTTCATTTTTTCAGGTGTCAAGCCTAGACATGGTCTAGGAAATGTGCTGTGGGCTAAGAATGCAGAGGAAAACTCTGGAACAATGTGCCCGTATTCAAACCTTCCTCAAGACATTTCAGAAGCCAGGACTGAGCTCTGACTTGGCCATCTTACTGGTACTGAATATATTCTGATCATTCTCTTCCTGTCATATGAAAGATTAGTACCAGTTAGTTCTTACATGCTTCCCAAGATTAAAAACAAGAGTGACAAATTAAGCTCTAATGCTACCAGATGTAGCTCCATTTGTGCCAGTGAAATTTTAGTCACTTCCCCCAAAGCTATGCTTGATCAAATGAAGCTGTGGGAGCTATGGGACCTGACTGCAAAACATTGTTTTACTCAGATAATACTTTTTTTGGTGGAGGTCTGAGAATAACTATTGTCAGGTTGGCAAAGGCATGAAAGATTTCAGGGGTTTGGTTATTTATTTAACTTCAGAAAACTGGATTTGGCTATAATCATGAGAAGCTTTACGATCCCTATCAGTCTATGTTGAAAGAACCCTGTAAATACAGCAGAGGGGAATATTCTTGTAACCTAAGTCCATCATGTAGCTCTTTGTTGTATGCGTGTGCTGGACTCTGTTTATTCCTCTTAAACCAGTCTTACTGCAGCAACTTTTTTTGTTTAACTATGATCAATGTGATGAAGAAGCTGATTTTTCACTGTTTTCCTTATCTTTGTACCAGTTAAGGAATTTGCACAGGTAAAAAAAAACCAAAAGGAAAAAACCAAACCACATCCACCTCCCCCAACCCCACCCCACCCCACCCCCAAAGGGGTTTTAGATTTTATCTGAAAGAGAAAGAAGCCCTGGGGAACCAATTTAATATCTTCTCATCCTGATGTGCTATGGAAGGCAGTGTAATAACTGTCACTGCACTTTGACTAATCAGAGTGCAAGAGAGAGTGCTCCAGCCAGAGAAGGAATAATCCTTTTGCACAGATATGGTTAACATGTAAGCTAATTCTGCTAAATCAATCATTAACCTTATTAAAATATCACTGTGTTATTGGCATCTGATATAAAAGCCTGCTTCTTTCTGAAAATAAACAAAAGATGAGCAGACCTGTAGAATAACATTTTTCGCTATTACTTTGGCACTTTGATTGCCATCTTCATTTGACACCTGGCCAAAATAATGTTTTAGAGTACATTGCTACACTGGGGCTAGAAAATACCTTTTCTGGCAAACAAACAAAAGGTGGTATGAACAATTTTTCAGCAGTAACGGGATTCTTCTAAACTTTCAATGCAATTTTTCTTTTATCACAGGCACTGAATGTATTTTACACAGACTCAAAAAACACTTCTTCTGCCAAAAGACAGTACTTATTTAAGAAATTATCCTCTTGCTACTTCAGTGCTTACTTTGTCTTGTTCTGCAGTATAGTTCTTGTTTCACTTTTTATGACCATCTGGGGAAAATAATCTACCTAATTTCTTACAATTGCAAGGACATACAGTACCAGTGACACATTTGCTTTCCCCTGTTTTCTTCAGGGGCTTATTATAGTTTTAGCTTTTGGTCTTCAACTATCAAATGAAAAATAGTTACATATTGGTTTGTGGCCTGTGTGAATGGTGGAAGATGGAGTGGATATTCTGCATACCTTTCTGAACGCAGTTTCTACTATATAATGCCTGTAATAACAGGTAAATTAACTTAGTCACCCATCCAGCCAGCTGATATTTTCCAGTATTATGCATCTATGTTGTAAAAAACAAAGGCTTAGGATATGTCAAGAGTATGCAATCTAACAAGAATTTTTATTACCAACAAACAAACAAAAACCTCAGAGAAAAGCTCCATATAAATCTAAAAGAAACTCTGATTGAGAGATAACACATTGCAACATTTCTTAGCTTGAGCACACCATTCTTATAAAGTGGTTATACAGCTCCCAGTTCAGAGCTGGCTTATGGCAGCCAGCTGGCAGCATAGTATAAGAGGAGAGAGATGAAGAATATCAAACATATATACTAAAGCAAAAGATTTTGTCTTCTTTAGCTTGGAAAACAAAAGCTGAGTGAAAATATAAATGTGTCTTATAAATATATTTGTCAAGATAGTAGTAGAAGGGCATAAGACACATCTAAAAGTAAAGGACAAGTCTAGAACAATAATGAATGACCAGTAAAGAGGTGTTTTCCGACCATTAGACTAGACTGATTCAAAATAGTAACTGTACAGTGGGGAGAAATACCTAAACTAATATTAATAAGACCAATCAATTTATGAAAGATATTATATGAACTTCTTTCCTCTAACAGCAAGAAACAGGTCTTGGCTAATGCCTCAGTTCTGTTCCTATCCTGGGTCCTGGTCACTTCATCAAGCCTTCATATTCATATTGAAGTACTGAGTATTATTTTCATTGAGTATTATTTCATTGAGTATTATTTTCACAAGAGTCTGAGTCAGTCTTCCTGAAAATTTTGATTTATCCATTCATCAGAAGAAAAGTACTTTAAATCACTGCTGACCTATGATTTACCCCTAGAATGAAAGACTTCAGATCCTGCTGGGGAACTCCTTGATGTCAAGAGTTTCTCTTTTGAATGCATCACTTTCTTTTCATCCTCTTTTATCTTTTCATCTTAAAATACTACACTTTATTAATCCATATTCCAAAACCATCCTCACTCATTCTCTCTGCTGCACTAACAAGATAATAGCTTCTAATTTTTAAGTTGCCAACATAGCATATGCAGTACTTGCCTTTCAACAAAAAAAAATTGCAAATTAGAGTGTAGAGATGATTAAAACATGAATGGAATGCAGCACATCTGTCAGAGCATCCTGTCTTATAGGTAGCAACCTGTCTAACATCACTTTAAGGAATGTAGATAGTTTCCAGAGGTCTAAAGTCAAATACATTGCCTTAGAAAGTAGCTTTAGAGCAAACCGCAAAGCTCTCTACTTGGTAATTTAAATGACTGACCATTCAATTTATGAGCATTCTCAGCAATAAAATTCAGCCTGAACTTAATAATAGCACATTTTATGTGACAACGATGACAATTACAATCTATAGTTACTGCAGACGCCCTTTGGTCTAGGGAAAGATGACGGTATTAATTACACACACTTGCCATTTATCAGACTTAACTTGGCAGGCGATTGAGCTCTGAACCATCTTCAACTTGACTTCTACATTTTCCATTTTCTAATCCACTGGAACGAAGATAATTAGAACAGAGAAAAAATGAGAGTCTTTCTCTTTCCTGACTTGCTTAAAGATGTACCAAACCTCTACCATGTTAGTGGCATATTCAATAACACCACCGTAACATTAAGGCTATGCCACTCCAGTTAAGATTCTGTCGACATTTACTTCACAACTACGCTGCAGAAGTACCACATATCTCATTCATTTTAATTTCATTGGATGAAACGTGACATTAAAAGTCTCTCAGACTTTTACTTTCACATGTAACTTTCACATAATTCTAATATTTCTTACTCTTTCTGCCTGGAAATCTATTTTCCATGCTTGTTGACATTTCTAGCCTTCTGGGGGAATTAACATACATTGACTTCTAAAACTGTAAAAAACATTTCTCTAAATTCTTTGTTAACTGACAAGAAAATAATTGATTCAATTTAGAAAAATATCTCTGTTTAGGAGAATAGCTAAATACTTGTTCTATACTTAAGGATGCAATTCCATGTAAAGATTCAAGGTCAAATTCTAAAGTAGAGGTTAATTTAAGTACATGCATTAATGTTTTCTTGGGCTGGAATATCCATCTAAGCAATCCTTGCAAACAATCAGTTTCCCCAGTACTTACATGCCTGTGGAATAGAAAAAAAAACAAACCACAGAAAGGCATTTGTTGTTTTCCCCAACCAAACCAACTCTTCCCAAGTAGACATTCAAAGCATGAGACTGAAGTCAACAAATGTAGATCATTTTGGTTATACAATAAGTGGTTAAACATAGAAATGAGAAGGAAATAACACATCTCAGGGTTCAAAGACCTTCTTAAGAAATGCTTATACTTCATCTTTCTTTCACAAAGATCCTCTGATGCTCACAGCTGCAGCAATAAGCCCCAAGTAGAAAACCCACTTCTGAGACCACAGCTCCACAACTGTTTGACCTACCCTGAAGCGTAGACAAACTCCACCGTGCTTCCTTCTCCCCAGAAAAGTATTCTTGTTCTGTCTATTGCACTAGCACTAATATTTATCTGGCCTCACAGAAAGCAGGTTCAGAGGGAGGAATCCTAGCAAAACATTTATACCTTGTTCTTAGCCAACTTTGTTGCACAAAGAAGTTTATCAGCAGATGAGATATATGTCAACATTGTCACAAAAGAAGAAATGCATCAAAAGAGAAGAAAGTATGACCTGAGATCTCTTTAGTCTCTTATGGAAACAAGCAAACCTGAAGTTTCAGGTATTTAATTAGTAAAATCCACAGTAAAAACTCTTCCAGCAGTATTCAGCAACATGAAATGTTTTGTGACATGTTCACGGCAAGATATTCCCTATACAAATACTTGCTTTTCTACTGTATACACTAAATGACAATTCAAATATCAGTGCTAGAGTTTTTACCTGTCCACCTTCTAAGCTTCTACTATTGCTGTTTCACAATTTCATGTGTAATTGCTTTAAAAGGTAATAATAACAATAATAATAATAACCAGTACAATTTTAGAGGTGTCTCAGCTATTCTCCATGCTTAAAGGTGAAAATATGGCTTGAACTAGTAACATTTAAAGAAATATTGTTCATGCTGAATAGATTGTCTTAAGTACCTACATCAGTTTTAAGCATTCTATTGTGAGCACTATTTCTTGTGGATTACATCTTCTTTCTGAATTTTTTTTTAGGATTGCAATATGGGATGTCGTTTAAAAATATCTTGAGACCTTAATATTGGATCCATTATGTATATCTAAAATCAATATTAACTAAGTGTGTCAGGGGAATTGTTAAGGGTAATAAATGAAAAAGTAATCATTAACAGTGAATAAATCCAATACTTGAGGAAGAACACATTCAGAGCAGTCAGATCCATAATCTCAAATACTCCTCAAATACCCACACTCAAAAAACTACACTTAACAATCAGACTGACTGTCAGAGGATTTTTAAGTACTTAAAACCAGTTGTGGCTGTAAATCAAGTTCACCAAAAATATTTCCTCCTATTTAATTTAAATCCCTGATTACTGATTCTGCAATCTTCCAATTGAGACCACTCCTCTCAGCTTTGGCCATGAACTAGCATCGTTCCACAGAGACACAAAAAAAGCCATACCCACACAAACACGTACAGACAAACATTGCACAAAATTTACCAGTAGGACAGACTGTGGTAAGAAACAAATTGCTGAAACATATCTTTTGCTGTATGGCCAAGGAAAATCATAAAGCCTCAAAACTCTTGGCTTAGTGGCTATGCATGTGCTAATTAACAACTCCTCAACATCCTCTGCAAACAGAGTTTGTAGAGTTTTTAAGGGTTCTGGAAAAGATTTTGTTAAAGTTAAGTCACAAAGCAAAATGGATCCGTGGGGAGATTTTTTTTTCTCAGGGTGTATTTACACTTTTATTAACATACATTTGTGGGGATAAAAAAGTAAGATGCATAAATATGATAAACATATACAGGTAAACACTCACACACACACAAACACATGCACTTGTTTGTACCATACCAGTCATAATAACAGCAGCGATAATAAATACATTGTATTAAAGATATACTACAGTTTGTACAATTTCCAGTGTTGTTTTCCTGAACTCCCTTTCAAAATAGAGGAAGTTACTCCTTATTGAAGAAAACAGACAATAATTTGAAGTCTGGGTGTTGCATTTTGTGCCTCTGGACAAAGTGATGATGTTCAGCTGGAAAGCAGTTTTCAAGCATAAGCACCTGTCCCGTGTGTGTGGCTGCCCTGTGCTGCAGCTAGCTGCAGACAGCCTGCTTCTTCTGGGCTCAGGCTGCCTCAGGTCTCCTAAAAATGCTTAGATCTCAGGAAGGCAATGAGATATTTATACACTTCTCTTCCCTGAAACGGAAGATTGTGCAATGAGGCAGTTTATATTCCTGCAGAATCCTTATAAATTACAACTTTACTTGTATAATGTGTATTTAGATGGGTTTTCAGGAACTCTAGTTGTTTGGATTGCCATGCAGAGAACTATCCCAATTTCTATCTACTTCAAACTTCTATCCTGTCCATTAGTGGCTCAACAAAATCCTTCATTTCCCATTTACTTTCAGATGCTTTGACTCTTTCTTTTCCTTCTTCATTTTCCTCTTTCCAAAAGAATAAATTACAGCTGTTCCCTCTTGCCCTAAATCCAATTGCTCGAAACACAGAGGCTTGTATAGGAACAAGGAGAAATGTTCCTGCCAGCTACAGCCTCATAGGCTCATGCAATGCCCTCGTGTATACAAACTGCATCTACAAACCACTGCAACCATAGCATGAGCAAGATATACCTTCTCTATGTGGAATATCCTGATCTCTTCTACTTATCCGCCTAAGCTGTGTTTTCTGTTGCACTTTTCGCTAGAATGAAAATTCTTTTTATTATCTTTCTGCTCAGTGGGTGTTCAGTCAGTACCAGTTCCCTTTGTGAAAATATCTGCTGTCAAGTCCAGCACTACTGGATGGGTTTCAGGCTTCCTAACCTGCGTTTGGCAGTCTCTCTAGTGATGTTAGCATTTCCTACCAGACTTTCAGTTGAGGAGATTGGGGACTCGATATACATTGAAATCTAATCACACAAATACTTTGAACAACATCAGATAAAATTTATGGGAGTCTAAGTTCAGTAAATACGAATTTTATATATGCCATATTGTGTTTTAAGTAGGATATGCAATCTCAGACAAAACTGAGTAAGTCAACATTTAAATGTACTCCTTGCAAGTATGTATACTTATCTCCCTACCTTCTCTGACATCCTGACTTATTCAACATTTACTCTACATTTGTTCATGCACAACTGACCTTTAAGTACTCTCTTAAGCAAACTGCAGATTTGTCATTTTTTAGATTCATTATTGGCTCACTGTTCACAGTAACTAAACAGACCCACTTTTTCTTACACATTTCGGTACAAGTTCACGTGACACTTCTACAGAAATTAGGTCTTCTCTGTGAGCCCTTGGTTGCAGTGGTTTTTGTTCTATGTATTTATGCTACTTATTCCAATATTCTACAATATTTTTAGGTATCATAGTTACCCAAGCTGTAGCTCCCAGTTAATAATTCACAACAGTTCCACCAGTCTCCAACAAAGGAGCACATTTTCCTCTCTAAACTTCTGCACTTTGATTTTATATAGAATTGTTGTTCATTCCTGTTTGCATTGCCATACTGATTAATACGCATCAGGCACTGGCGATATGCTTGCTGGTTCTTCCATTTTAATTTTGCTTGTTCTGATTGCATACTTCTGCAAAACACTAATATGCCTTGCAATTGTTTTAATGTTTTCCAGTTGTGGACATATGTTTGGATCTGTGCACCTTTCCCATTTCATGCTCTTTTTCTAACTACATCTTTGTAGGCTCTATAGTGTTTCTCTGCCATATTTAGCTTCCTCATGTTCTACCACTTTCTAGTTTCATGTTCCCTTGGTCAATGCCTAATGCATCTACCTCTTGCTTTTTAGCATTTTTAAGTGGTTTTTAATCTTTTCATTTTCCCCAGTTTGATTCAATGTTTTAGATCTTTGATTCCACTCAAAATCTAATCTCTGAAAATGCAATCTGCCTAAGTAGCATGATTTCATGACCAACTTGCTATGTTAATACAAGTCAAAACCCTTCCAAAGGACTTTCTTTTCTTTTGTAGTTTCATCTGTTTCAATTGCTTTTCTTTTCTTGTGAATACAGTATTCTTTGTTCTGACTGATTCATTTAATTCATGCTGGCTTAGATGCTGACTATTAAAGACACTATAGCGACAGGTCCAGAAATAGTAAAAGAAACACTAACTTTTCTAAATCTCCTTTCTCACAGAGTCCATCTGCCCATATCTAGATGTCACACCCTTACCTTACTCTTTTTGTACAGGACTGTGTTACATTGTTTCTGATGAAGGGTTTTGTTTTGGTTTGGTTTTTAATGTTTCCATGTCTCTTTTATTTAACTTTCTCTCAGTTTTGGCTTCACTTTGGATACTTACACTTTCCCAAGTATCACCTCTGGTACTCTGCAGTATTTATGATTTTTAAGAAGGAGACTTTAGCTTGACATACAGTGTAAAATGTTATATACAACTGTCTGACACATGCCACTGATTTCAGCAGGATGCTTGAGAGACTCTGACACACACCAGCACAGCCCACTCTGCTCTTAAAAGGCAATGACACTTTCCCTTACACTGATAGCCTAAAGCTAGTCTCTTTAGGATGTGATGGTAACCCAGAAACTGAACTAAAGTCAACAAGGCTCACAGTTCAACAACACACTGAAGCTGTTGGTTGAGTCCGAGTGTGAGCACTCCCCAAAAGAAATTTTAGGAGATATTGGTTGATCAAGCTAGGAAGACAGGCCAGTTGTGGTTTTTCAGTCCCTTTCTGTCACCACTTTGAAGTGAATTCTTTTTTCAGTCAGTGAAGAAAAATATGACAAATGATAAAGCTGTTGGCTATGGGAACTGAGCTGTTTACATGGATTGCGCATACTGCATGAAGTTGATTAAAATATAGAAATACAGGAGGAAAGCTCCTCTGTGTCTAAAAGAACATGTGGCTTTGGAAGTCTTGGGTTGTTTTTTTTAATCTTAGCTGGAATGCATTTGATGTATCAAATTTTGAAAGTCTGAAACAGCTCAATCAATTTAATTTTGCTCTCTGGTTAATAGTTCCATGATGCATTCACTAGACATATACATGCAACTTGTTATTCTTGAATGTGTGCATTGTGAGTGAAAGCCTGGGAATGGCAGCTTTTGAACTTTTCAGTGATAAGTATACATATATTTATCCTCATTGTTGGCAGAAGACAAGATTCTGATAGATTTGCCTGCAACTGCAAAGATGTAGTCTGTAAAAAGGTCCTTCAACATTCATATTTAAAGGTATTTGAATTTGCCTGTAAATTTAGGGTGCTGGTAGGAGGACATGTGGGAGGGATGTCATTCTAGATATGAAAATCTTAACCAAAGTCTTTGGACTGTCTTATTGATATAATAAGAAATGTTTAGAAATGTTCAGAAATGTTTGGAGCCTATTCTTTAGGGTCTCATTAATGAGACATTTGGTTAAATATTTTCCTTTCATTTGAAAGAGAAATTCAGAGCTATAAAATGAACGTTATCCCCTGTTCGTCCCCCTCTCCTCCCCCCCCCAAGTTATTTAGTTTAGTAAATGGATTCTAAACTGGAATGTTTCATAATTTCCATTCTTTAAGAATTCTTCTGTCTGTGTTGAGATATCATATTCACAGATGCCTTAGCACTAGTTAGAAATCAAATAAAAATAGCTAGGAGAGTAGAATACTCTCTTTGTGGATGGGGAATCACATTCTGCTTCATACACAAATGTAACCATTGGTTATACAGACCTTAACATATTTTAAAATAAATAGTGGATCCATAAGAAATACAGAAGAGGGAACAATTTGTTTTTATCTATTTCAATACAGCACAAATGATTTCACATACAACTTTTGAGACTAGGAACTGAAAGAGAATAATTTCTAGACTATAGCCCTTCAAGTTACCTCAGCAATGTGTTTTAGGGAGAAGACTGCAATAGATAAAGAAACTGTATTCTCCTTTTCAAGGACAAAACCAAAACAGAACAAGAAACAAACAAATGAAGCAAACAAACTAACTAAAACCAACAAACCACAAATGCTTAGGCTATATCACACCGCCACATTTTTTTCTTTTTTTTGAAATTTATTCACCATTTATTCACCCCTGTGACCAGTGCAATCAGCCCAGCTGTGGAGCAGCTATCTTAGACTGGGACAAGGTAAAGCCTTGCCCCGTGTATAAAACCCAAGAGTTTCTGCTCCCATTGAACTATTCAGGAGGACAAAACAACGCTGACTCGTTCTGCTCCTGGTAGGTATTAGTGTCCTGGTGTCCCTATGAGTGGAAAGATACTAGAGGGCTATAGAAAGAAGCTGCAGACCCTCAGCATGATGAAAGGAGACAAATGAAGTACAGTACAGCCAGGGAGTACTGAGAAGATGTGTGGGGTGAGGCAGGTTTTGTCAGGGCCTCATTTTCAGTGCCCTGCAACCCTGCAGGCTCTGCCAGCTGTGGAAGGGAGGGTCTCAGGCAATTAAAGGCAGCAGCAATGTGCCCCAGACAAGCCTTGCTGGATGTCTCTGTCATGCTGTCCACCCACAAAGGAGTGGCACTAGTTGGAGAGGGATCCTTTCACAGCCCTGAGGAATACGGTATGTCTTGTACAGTAACTTGACACAACTTGTTGTGAAAGTATTGCTTATAGTGAATAAGCTTTTCAAAGGCCCAGTGGATTTTGGCTCGTAAAGCCCTTGACACCCTTGTACCTCTGCTCTTTCTGTAACACCACACCAAAACATGACTTGGAACACGTAGTTTTCAGCAGGATTCAATGGACTATATTGAACACCATACAGTGTTCACAGAAGCTGGCAATAGTGCTAATGCACAACTTGTTAAATTATTTTCACTTCAAAAAAACATTATGTTCCTGGTGGTTGGAGGGAAGAACAGGACTCAGCCTCTCTGTTAAGTTCAGGGTACTTGCATATGAATAAAATCTCTTTGGAGTATTCAACTGCCCAGTTTCTTCAAAATGAAGCAGTATTTCTATACAAATCATACTTCTAAGATAGGATTTTGCTTCTTCAAGGGGCAACAAACACCTCAGAAATATAATGCTTTATTCTGGGGATTAGCCTGGCAGTGTAAATATCTGGACAGGTTTTTTTTCTTACTTTGAGTAGAAATTGCTTAAGAAAATCAAGAGCTAATTCACCTGTTTGTTTTGGTTTTTTTTTTTTTCCTGTGTTTTATTATTCTCCGAGTTTTAGTTCAACCTCTTATGATAATTATAAGGTAAATCTTCTCCAAGGTTTGCATATACCAATTGCATCGTTAGCTTTACACTACTGCCAAGGAATGTATCTTAATTTAGCAACTGTCTGTTACTGAGACTGCTACTTGACAGCAGGGCTGATATAAATATTTATTGAACTTGGGGGGGGGGGGGGGGGGAATCTACCAAGTAGGGTGCAGTATTCAATCATGGTGGAAATTTAAGAGCTGTTTCACTAACCTGCTTCTCCTTTTGACTGCATTATGGAGAATATGTGGTCAGGAAGTGAACTAGTGGCCACTAGTGCCATAGGGTGAAATCACAGCTAACAAAAATCATATTGTACAACACTGTGTTACAGGGATTCCTATCTTTCTACATTGGAAATGGCCAAATTGCAAGGTGCAGAGGACTTTAGCTTTTGCACTTTGTATAATCACTGTATTTCCTACTCCTGCTATCCAATCTTTTCTAAATTTTAAACTTGTGCTGTCAAAAAACAGAATAAACACCAGACATGCCATCTTTAAAGCAAAAGAAGTGCTGAGTGGGATAACATCCAAAGAACTAAGATTATAGGAATCTGTACAGCAGGAAAAAATAAATGAGCAGAGTTGAACTTTTCCCAGGGTGAAAGAAAAGCATCCATTAAATCCTCCACTGTGCTTCAGGGTAACATCCACAAGTCACATCTCCCCTTTCCCCTCACTGACATTTAATGTAGGAATATTCCAAAAGAGCATCTTCATTAGTTGTTTCAGTCCTCACCAGGGTAGTCTCCTATAGCAGAATGTCTGTATACCTGAATCAAGGGACTAAATCCTTCCCTAGAGGCTGCAACAGCTTGTGACATCTGATGAAATGATACCAGGAGGGCCCCCTCCCTTAATGCTGACTTGTTTTCAGCCTGCAGATTACCCCTTGGGGTCCACAGACATTAACTTTCTGGATGTCCATTATATCTGCTCTGAAAAATTACATACAGTAGAGCAATCTACCCGAAGTGAGGCTGTGCCTAGACAGTGCCTAAGTACAGATCTAAGGCTAAAGATTTAATTCTCAAAAGCCCTGAACGGCTTCTCAGACAACTGACATTTTTTTTCCAGTCAAATTTAAAAGTCCTGTTTCTGCATGAATACAGAGCTGTTATCACCTTAATAAACCTCTGCTCATGTCACAGACAGTGCCTGAGCAGCCTGCTCTTGGCGACCTTGCTTGAGCAGGAACGTTGGCAAAAAAGTCCCAACCTCAACCTTTCTGTGATTTGGTGATGTCAGAGCCCAAGAAGGATCCTCAAGGTCATTGCTTCTATGAGGGAGACTTCTAAATGCTGTGCAGTAGGTATTCTCAGAGCTGATGACAACACTTAATACCATATGCAAAGTAGAGCTTCTTATGAAATGCAGGGAAGGATTCTGGCTCAGTTTTATCGACCAGTTCAGTGGCTTATGGGACGTCTTTAAAATATGACAGATTTGATTTTCCTTCAGCTAAACATTCATATTGTCGTATTTAAACAGAGATGAATCAGTAAGGCAGCAGAAATGCACTTCCTACACTCCTCTGCGGCACACAGCTGCGCCATGGAAAGAAGGACAAGTCACTGCATGAAAGAAAGAAAGAAAGTGCGGGAAATAATCCAGCCCAGGTGACTAGACCTTTGGTTTATAAGAAAGATATCTAGTTCTGCTGCCCGTTGTTAGTCTTTCCTATGCATTGTGCCTAAACAGTCATAAGATACAATGCATAAACTGTCCTGGCAATGGAGTCTGGAAATAAAGGCTTCTTTTCAACAACAAAGCTTCTCCAGCTTGTTTCCAAACAAAAGTGAGGTCTCTTCTTCTCCTTTTTGAAGAGGCAGGTTCAGAAAATAGTTCTAGGCATGAATCTTCATTTGACTCTATACAACCACTCCACTCTCGTATGATTGGGTCCCTAAAAGGATTTCAAACCTACTCCTTTAGCTTCTCAGTTGCACCCTCCATTTTATGTCACAATTCTGAGACTGTCCTAATTCTCCAAGACTCTGCAGTGAGCAGAGGTAAGTCATCTGCCACTACACATTCTAAAATGACAGCATGTACTGGAGCAACACAATGCTTTACCCTGCTGCAGATACACAAGAAAATTTCAGAGTCAAGTTTCTAATCTTCACAATTTTCCAGCTGCCTCAATCCAGCAGAATTACACTGGGACATCTCCGTATTTTATAGGTGGTTAATGATGTCTGGATTTAATCACAGTAGTGGGAGACATACCTCTCCCAAAACTACAGCAGCAGTAGTTTCTGTAGCAACATAAGTTTAGTCTATTTTTTACTGTAAACCATGCATGATTTACTCTGCAAGCCACAGCCATTATAAGCACTTAAGGAATTTTCATCCAGTTATCCCATCTTACCTCTGGTTTGGATACACATGTCCAACACTATAATTTTGAAGACACGGAATCTTGCTGAGTATGTAACTGACTGCCCTTAGACTATTCATTTTTAACGCATTTTAAGGACTGCATAGTTTTATAGCGGTCACAATTTTCAAAGACCACAAGACCTACAGTGCTGTCCATATTATCTCTCCTTGCTACCACTGTAATCACCATGTGAGATCATTTGCATATGGCTGAGTATAGTACTAAATACTTTTTAAAGTCTTACTATAAAAAGAACCAGTTTCTATCTTATCATTCACTGCAAGAATTGTGACTTCTCGATAGAAGACCTGATTACAAAGATGGATCTGGCTGAGATGTAAAAGATAGTGAACAATACTGTGCAGCCACTCTCTACTTCCCTGGGTAATTTGGGGAAAGGGACTACAGCCTCCTGTGTTCTCTCCATGATGTATTACACCTGTATAATGACAGGTCAAATGCTGAGGTGTTTGTGAAATACAGATGAATTTATTAAAGCATCAAATGTCCTTTAAATAATGGGAAAGTTTCAACACAAGTAGTAAAGCCTTTCCAGTGAAACTAGAGAGACGAGAAAGTACTGATGCATCTGCAGGATGACACACCTCTAACCTCAGTGAACTGTAGAAACACATATATATAAACTCTGCTGTAAAAATAGGCAGCGGTAAAATCCACATCCTAAATCAAAGTCTCTGAGGTTGCTGAATGAAGTATGAGCTCTTTCACACACAAGGAGACATCTAGGTGAGGCAGGCAAAACAGAAGTTGATGTCATTAGGAAAAAAAAAAAGTATAAGACTTACTGGACTTACATTCATCATTTTCATTTAAAGATGGATTTGATTGTCTCTGAGCCCTCAAGGAGCTTGGAAATAGGCTGAACTTTGTTCTCAGACTTCATTCATAAATGAAAGGTTGGCTAAATTAGGAGGTTGTGTTAGAGGCAAGAGAGAAAATAAGCTCACACACGGGCTTTGTGAAACAAAGGTGAGAAGAAAAGGTGCTATTCTTGCTGCAGTTATAACCGCACATGATGTTTTCACCGTGGAAAGGTATATTTTGCAAAGACTGTCTGTACACACACTTTTGCTTCTTATTTCTTTGATAAAGAAACCAGACAGAGCTACTTCTCTCAGGATCACAAGCTTCTTTCTACTGAATTTGGCTTCAAGGCCTGATGTATATGAATAAAGACTATAAGGAAAAAAAAGTTAAAATATCCATAATTTGAAAGTACTCTGCATGTTTAAATCATTCTCCTAATATTTCAACTTATTACTTTCTAAAGGATGGGACTACTTGTTTTATCAGCCTCCTGTTGAGGAAGACTTTTTTCTGTCTTTCCGCACATTGCAATATACACAGACAATCTGATTTGAGTGGAAGTTTAGATTTTTCTTCTTCTTTCTCAATATGCAATTTGAAACCAAGGTACAGAGATCTGATTTCCTCAAAAAGGGAATAATTTCAAGAGTTTCCTATTCCTAATACAGACTGAACACGATTGTTTCACAAATTCTGATAATCTAATTCCTACTTAAAGCCAATGGGATTCTATCCATTGATTCAAAATAGGAATTGAAGCAAACCTAGTGAGACTGGTACATTTATTGATTGGCTCCATTAGAACTAAAATTACCTTTTAAAATATTGTGGAGGGTTTTGGAGACTTTTATTTCAACTCATCTCACAAATACAAAGCTATATTTTCAGTAACTTTCCTAAACACATTAAGAACACAGCAACTCTCGGGTTTGGAAAGTAAGGAGAGTGCAGGGGTATACACCATTCACATTCAGATGCTTTGCTACAAATTCTGGCCACATAAGTTTTTGAACAGAAATCTTCACAATGAAGCTCAGAGCAGTTATGAAAAAAAAGTTCAAGCTCTAAATTTACATAGCTACATATGTAAATCAACCCTGTCACTAGAGGTACTACAGCTACCATATGAAATATGGCACATAGCCTACCACCAGAAAGGACCATACAATTTCAATTTATGCCGCTAGTGCTTTGTAAGCAGGAAAGAGATACTTCTAATTTATAAATAATTCTGAGTGATTTTGAATAGTTTTGCTATTTATTGTTCATAAATCTTTGTGAATAGAAAAGTGAAACTTCATCAGCTACTTTATAGTCATATTTCCTGCAATTTGAATACTGATATGGAAAACTGCCAGGACTAGTCCACTGGTTGTGTAAGAAGGTAAGATACTGTGGGGTGAATATCTGTTCTCTGAATTGTTCCTGTCTTTCCTTTAGGAAAAAAAAAATTGCTTTTAGTTGGATGAGAAGATTTTATCATTTTTTTCTGTACATGTACAAGACATATCTTGGGTTATTTCATTGGGCACATAAATTTGTAATTAGTTTTTATTTCAGTCATTTTCTTTAACATTTCCTGTCTTTTGTGCTTGAATTGCAAAGGTACTACTGCACCCTATTCTAAAACACCGTCAGAACTCCGTGTGAAATATTTGACATTACTGGCATCCAGTACATTACACCATTATTGATCACAAGATTTAGAGCTACACTGAAATCATGTTTAAAAACTTAAAGTTTCAGACCAAATAAGCCCCTACAAATCTCTATGATTACCGTGATCATATCTAAACTTTTCTGAATAATTCAGGCTGCAACTCAACCAATGAAACAAGAGTGGAGATGGTATTGCAGTGCACACATAACTGCCCTAGACAGCTACCCTTAGCAAAGAGATCCAAGTCTAGACTTTGCATGGGGTTCTTCTCTGATTTTGAAAGATTTGTGATTCTGTATATGAGATTGTCTTAGGAATATGGTTGCATGATGATTTCCCTAAGTAGTATGCCTCTATTCTCATCTTGATGCCCAGAAATAACAGGAAAAACTGGAAATGAAGAAACCAAATCTACTGGGGAGAAAAAAGATAATGCTTCTGAATCCCCAAAGAAAATTCAGTTCCCATTTCTTTCAATAATGTCATAGAAAAACAGTTAATTCCAAAATATTGTGTCTCAGAGAGATATTTTTAGTGTCACTAAAGAATTATCTTTTCAACAGACTTCAAGTAATGTTATATATGAACTCTCTACATGAATACTAACAGTCTTCTAATGTGAAAGTCAGTGAACTGTCTGAACTTCCCTGAGCTCAGGTTTGAAAAACGTGACCAAAAAATGCTGAGATCCAAAAGCAACCCTAAACTATAGTACTGGTCAGCAGCCCAGCTTCCAGCTTTAGGTGACAATAGATGTTGTCACATGAGTACCTGCAAAGATGACAGATAGCACAAAGTGGTTTTTTCTACAGTCTGCTACTCTTGACATCCACAAGATCACAGCTATGTTTTCTAGGAAGGACAAGTTCAGGGAGCCCTCTCACTTTCACATAGTTTTTGAGTTTTATCAGCTGTGGGGCCAGTCCCAACCTTTAGGACTGCAGAAAACCCTGCAAAATTAAGGTTTCAAAAAAAAGAAGGTGGAATTTGTCAACTGTAGGAGACTGCAAGTCTTTATTCCAACATTCTTGGTTCATCTATAAGCTTGAGACAACAAAGAAGAGAAATAAGTAATTCACACTGAATCCACCATCCATGATCTTAAGCTGTGATTGGATCAGGGAGATCTGATCTGACACAGCTTTGTAATATACTAAAAAGAGGTATTCTTACTATAGCTGCTGTTGGCATCAAGACAAGAAAGGTGATGCCTATCCGAGAGCAATATTGCTTTCAGGTTACAGAATATTTATTCAGAAATCACCTCTATAGGAATGAGACTCAACTGATTAAAGTAGCATTTGCTGAAGCCCTTTTGCTGGCTTCCAGGATTAGTAATCTCATTCTTCAGGCAACAGAGAAGCAGCTCCAGACATGCATTGAAATGACTGAATGGGCAATTTATGCAAGAAGCAGTGCCACTGAAATTAATGTGCTCACAAATGAACCAGCAGAGGAAGAGGGTCAGAGTCACACCGAAGGAATATAGCCATGGACACGTTTGTCCTATGAAAGCTGACAAGACCTTTTTAGGTACGTGATCCTGTATACCAGATTTGCTAATCAGGTTGGAATCAGTTTGAGAAAGGCATGATGACTTTAGCGATCTGAGCTGCCCGTTCTGAGTTTTGTTATGGATTCTTGCAGGACTGCTTCAGAGGCAGCTGACTTGTTTGGCCCCTAGAAAGCCCTGAGCTTGGATTCTTGGGTGCTGGGACTCAGATTCCACTAAGATCTAAGCTCGTCTTACCAGTGGGTCAGGGTCCAAGCCAAGCACATACATTGCTGTAAATGCAAAAAGAAAAATTATGCCTGAATATACAGGCAGTCTAGATCTTGAGCTGGCCCAGCTGAATTATACTGAACTGGAAGACCCAGGCAGACTGCCCCTGATGCAGCAGAGAGCACACCATGGATTAATTGCCTCTAAAGCCACCAGGAATGGCCCTCTGTGGGTAACTGCCTCTTGTACTTAAAAACACGGGAAGGGTTGCACAATGATGCATAGTGGAAGGAATTTATGAGGCTATACAGAACAAATTTATGATATATCAAAATAGGTTGTCAAAAAGTAATCATATACCTTTCCACTTGCTTACAATTATGATATACCTACCTCTATACACTTTTCTCCGATCTTCAGTGCTCTTATCCACATCAATGGAAAGGGGGGGAATGATTATAGCAGAGAATGTGACATGGACTAGATACTTCTGTTTCAATCCTTCACTAAAACCAGGTTGGCTCATTGGCTGGAGCAGATTATGTCTAAGACAAGCTAAATTCTAATCTTTACTCTCCAGCTTTCAATCGTTAGCAGCAGCAGAAGTTTTGAGGATATTTGGGGACCCAAAAGGTCACCCTCTGACTTCCATTTCTTTTCACTCTCCCTATAATATAAATACAATGAGATATAAAATTACCATATTCAGAATGGTAGGACAACTTTTTCTAGAATCTCTCATTCTTTTCCCAGCGGTAAACAAGATCAACTTACCTGGTGGTCCATATCTAGATTCATCCAGTATAAGTTTAAACATTTAACTGAAGTGACTAGGTTAGGCTACCAGTTGCTCTAAACTCCAATGTAGCCAGTTGAGAACAGGAATTTCTTGAGAGTACGTCCATTCCATCTTTGATTTCTTATGTTTTCCTCCAACTTGGGAACTCACTGAGATATCTACATTTAAACTGGTTTAATCCAGACACACTTAGCAGCAGAAAATGTGAGACTTCAGAAGACCCTCTCCTGATAACCTCTACACCAGGTCACATAGGGAAAAAGGCTGTGTCCTGTACAGGCTGAAGACTGAGTTCCACCATGAATCACTGATTTTATGGCTGGACTTTTGCAACCGTGCACTGACTTCTAACTGCCAACTATGTAAGCGTGATTTAGACATTTATTGCTCAGCTGCTTTGTTAAAGCCACAGGGCTGAAGTTCATGACTTAAATCCATTCCTGAGTCTGTCGTTTATTCTCCTGCATGTTCCAATCAATACCTCAAAGCTCTTCAATACCACATCACTGTGTATAACAGTTTGAAATTACATCCACATTTTTTCTGTCAGGCTGTAAAATACAAACTCATACCCAGGAAGCATAATATACTTTTCAGAAAATTATCGGTATTAATAGTACAGAAAATTGCTGGGCATTCCAAGATGCCTGGTAGCTTTTCCCAATTTCCCAGTAGCCTGTCCTGCTGAATACACTCACTGACATTATCAGGAATTGAGGGTGCTCAAAACCTACACAAGTAACCAGTATTCAGGTGTTGCAGACTTGTGTTTTTGTTGAAGACAGATTGCAGATTTTGCAGATTTCTCCTAAAATCTAAAAAGGTCGTATCTTTCTGCAAACTTAGCAAGCCTCTTCGAATCATGCTTAGCCACATGGATACCTGTGTAAAACACCTCTATGATCTCTCTGTTTTATTATTTGGTGCATGTAGAGGACAAGCAACAGGAACTGGGGGGAGGCACTTTTCTCCCTCACTCCTTCTCTTTGGTTTCCGATAGTATATGACAAATTTCCACACTATCTTATATTAAAGGAACCCTAAGTGTGAAGAAACACATATGCCTATTGGATTTCTTGATGGCTCACTTTAGAAAACTGCAGTTAGTGAAAATGAAGGATCTATTAAAATTCTCTAAGACTAATGCTAAAAAGCTCTAAAATAAAAGAGAAATAAAGGCAAATCAATTAAAAATCTTCTGAAAAGATGAATTTCAAACAGTTTTCCTAAAATATATGGCTTATGCAATCACACTCTGTTTCTGTGTCGATTCCCTTCCCTCCCATTCAGTAATTTTCATTCCTCTTGCTTAACTAAAACCAGATTTGACAAAGGAGCAAAGGTCTCAGAAGTATTATCTTCCCAATAGTCTCATGAAAACAGTCTATGAAAAAGAAGTTAGAGGTAAAGCCTGAAGTATGTATTCACTCGCATCTTGCTAGATACAGGAGAACTGACTCAGGGCCCAGACTAAGCATCTCTTCTTTACGGTTCACAAAACTATTTGTTCATGCCTTGTATCCTTGTTTAAATAATTGGTCCATTTTGCTTTGTAAATATCAAGACTTCATAGAACTGCTAAGTGAAAACCCCCAGGGTAAGATCCAGGCTTCAGGGAAGCCTACCAGAATTTTACTATTGACTTTATTAGGGTCAGGATGTGACCAAAGGTCTTTTGTCTAAATGGACAAGGCAGATAAAAGGTGACAGAGCCAATCAATATGTCAAATAAATTATTCCCTTCAGATTATGCTTTCAGCTTTAATATATATATATATACACATTGTCAACATAGCCATTTCATGTTTGAGCAAAGAGAAACTCTGTGGTGTCAATGACACCAGTGTGTGAAAACTGCCCAAAATGTTAATTTGAGAAGGAAAGTTTCATGGAGATTTTACTTTGCCTTCTATTTACTAAATCTTTTCAGAGGTTGTTAAAAACAAAACTAGTGATGATGCATTTTCAGAAGGTATCTTCTCTATACACTGATTCTCAGTGACTGGCTTATACAGAGGTGCCCAGCTGATGGCCTGCAGGTTAGAGCCCACGGGACAATACTTCCTTGTTCACTGCCATTTCTACCAACCACAAGTCTGGTACTCCAGGTGAGGGAGAACCTGCTTACCAAAATTACCCAACAGTAAGCAAAAACCTCTGTTGTCTGAGCCCACAAGACAATGTGGTGCCCCCCCTGGGAGGAGGCTGCTATGGTCCTGATAGTCCAGAATTATATTTTCATGTTATCCTATGGAAGTCCTCAAAGTGGCATCTGGCTTCTGCCTCTGAAAAGATACAGCCCTGCCTTACTTACAAAATGTGTGGTATCCAGACCTCTACAATAAATACTTTATCATTACTTAGTGCTCCTAGGCAGCAATAAAAAAAGGGAGGGAAAGCAAAAAGTTTCAGTCTACTTTTTATTGATTTTAGCTTGTTCATTCAGTATGTGTTAAATATCACAATGCAGAATCCATTTTACCCGACACAAGTGGCAATTATGCTTTTACTTTTCTAGGCAGTAATGGAAAACTGTCTAATTTAGCCATTGTGAGATTTTAAAAATGATTGCTGACTGCAGAATTGGTGCAATATAAATGTTTACTGAGTTTGCCCGAAACAAGCTGCATTACTTAGGTTTTGATAACTCCTGCTTTCTTGAGAATGTACTCTCCTGTGTCAGCTTGCCCACTTGAATAGTGGGACATTCTGAGCACAGGAAAAAAAAAACAGAATAGCCTATAAACAAGCTTCTCTGCTCCTTTCCAGTCCTACTAGGAGAGTAGCAAAGGGACATTACTACAACTTCAGTCATAATCATAGAATCTGGAAGCCAAAAAATTAACTCAAGAGATCTTATATCTTATATCAATGTGAACAGGACAAATGTGCCCCAGATATCAGGGAAAACACTGGCATGGTTCTTTCAAGGGAAGGTTACCTATTTAGTCTAACTCTTCATGTGTCATAGGCTGTGTATTGTCGAATTCTGACAGCAGGTACCTGGCAGTGTGTATATGAAATCTAAGTAATTACATTTACATTCAAATTATTCTCTCGAAAAGAAAGTGGGGCACTGCTAGATGCTTTAATACAAAGTAGTGAGAAATGAAAAAAATCTATTGTCCAAGCCATTTGAAGGAGGGAGTGTTAGGTTTACAATTGGACTCACTGTCTTAAGGGTCTTTTCCAGCCAAAATGATTCTATGATTATATACTTAGGAACATGGTTCAGTGGTGGACTTGGCAGTGTTAGGTTTAAGGTTGGACTCAATGATCTTAAAGGTCTTTTGCAACCTAAACAATTCTGTGACTCCATACTATTTTCCCTAAGTGACAAACAAAGCTAATGACCCATGGATATCAACTTTCATGTAACAGAATTTATTATTTCTAAATAGAAGACATGAAGTAATACATGTGATTTTAGTACTGAATAAGTCTGAGATGTATGTTCTTACACTCTCAATGTTTTTCTACTGCTACCATAATTGATGGTACTCCAACAAGTGCCTACAGTGTGCAAGCATATTTATGGCTGTAAAATGGAAAGTCTTGAAGGAAAAATTATTTTCAGATTTATAGACTGGTATAACACATGAGGCAAGGTGGCTCTGTGGGTACTATCATATCACTACTGAAAACACATGCTTAGACCACAGAATAAGACCCAAGGGAAAATATATTTGATTTGCTTCCATACATCCCCAAATAATCACTAAGCTTTGCAATGCTGAGCAGGTACACTGAAGGAAGACTAACACAGCACAGTTAAAGTAGGTCTGAACTTGGGTGCTTCAGCAGATGAGACTGTTCACATAAGCTGCTAGAAATAATTCCTACCCATGCTTTTGGACAAGCACATCAATCAGAATTTCCCAAATTTAGGAAGGCAGAAGGGAATAATAAGGTTTATCTTGGGAAATGAGAGGTGAGAGACCACCCTACAACACATCCCTGATCTATTCACAGTTACTGCAGGATGCTGCAGGAAACCAGAAAACTGGGCTTTCCTGCCTCCCACCACAGCCAGGTATATGCTAACTCTAGCAATGAAATGCCTCTGTACCTCTCAGACAGTGTTACCCTAGAGCACAGGTAGGACTCTTCAAGGAATCTTAAATGAGGGACACATGGCAAATAAGATTGGGAAACAAGAATAGTAAGGAATCCTACCAACCGCAAGTCAACAGGACAGATACCACATGCTGAAATTAAGTGAGCACCTATTTAAGAGCTTTGCTTGTTCTTCCTCTCACTTAGTATTGAAATACATTAGAAATACTTTAGATATAATAACTAGTCACTGGCAAGTGGCACTTGCTGTTCTGTTGTAGAAAATGGTATCATTAGGATTTCAGTTTTGCCAAGATAAACTAACTTACTCCTTGCAGAGTCCTTTCCTCCTGCTAACTGCTTTGTTGCAAATTAGTATTTCCTGTTATTAGAAACCCTGAGAACCCTTGCCATAGTCCAAGACCCCACTATAAACAGCCTCCATGCCAAGAACATATATACATAGCTCTATTTCCAATTTGGTTAAGAGAGATAATTCAATTATTTGTATTTATTAATATCACATCTTACTTATCTACTTGCATTCCTTCTTTGTTCAGCAAAAGGATTAAAAATTAGTTCTGTTTTGATTTTAAAGCAGCCAGGGATCTGAGCTTGCTTTGAGTTGAAATTACCTTCAGAACCCTCCTGCCTTCAATGAGAGCAAGGATTGTAACTGCCAGGGATGTTTCAGGGCTTAAAAGGCACAGGACTGTGACATGACCTAACTGATGAGGTATATTATGCTGATTCAAAGCATTATAAAATATTAATATTCCTGCCAAAGTTCAGCTCACTGACCTTCTCTACACACTGGTGAGCTCACCTGCTGAAAGGCCAAGAGCTCAAAGGTGTGACATTTTCTTTCTTTAGAAAATAAATAACATCTCTATGATCTACAAAAAAGCAAATGAACACAGGAAGAAAAAAAACTGACACATGCTTCTCATCAATTTCTGAAAAATATTCTAGGTCTCTTCTTATCGACACCTGCACTCTCCTATGAAAATGCCAGGCTTCTATGTCTTTAGTAGGATTTTTTCTCAGGCAAAGAAAACCACTTTTAATCCTGCTGAACTCAGATTTTTGCATTTTGCTGCTCTTGCAAATTTGAAGAAATAACATGTCATACCCTGTAAGGCATCCCACCCATGGAGTGCTGTGCCTACAGTACTGTAAGGAGCTTAACTACTGCCTAGGCTGTTGCACTTTCATGACTGGTAACATCTCAGAACAGAACCTGATCTTACAGACCTCCTGTTTTGCACGGTACTTTTGGCACTTACCAAGTGCACTGGCAAGCAGTATTCTTTTACCACATTCTCTAGGATACTGAATAACTCTTCCAATTCTTTTTAATTTAATATATTTAGCTTTCTAGTCTGTACTAATTTCTGCTTTTAGCATTCAGATTTAAACTCTCCCCTGAAACTACAGTCTATGGACTTGCTTAGTTTCACATTCATTTCTACTGGGGAAGAATGATAATTTGTGAAGAGTTTGACCTAAGTCATTCTCCTTTCCCTGACAATTCTTAGTTATGATTTTCTTTCTATATTAAATACATTATTAATGAAACCTTTTTAATTTAACCAAAAGTTTTCTCAGTTCTCCACCTGACTTCTTTTAATAACTCATCTATCATATAAAACAGTAGATCACGTCTAGTAATTTTAAAAGATGGGAATACATTTAGTCTATATTAGACAGTTCATTTGGATATCAAGGTCAACATAACTGAATTTCATTTCAGTATCAAGGGTGCCAAAAATAATTTTCTTATTGACAATGATAAAAAATGTTCATCTATTCTGAGACTTAGACTGAAGAAAGAAGGTATTACTTCAGGTGATGGATTCTTCTAAATGTTGATATAATATGGAATAAAATTATTAGACAAAGTACACTCAGGAGAGTGTAAAAATAATAGTAATAATATTTTCATTGTAATCTAACAAACAAAATTTGAGATAGAATTTATCTATTCTTTTGCAGAGCATCTCCATTTATGACACATCAGTCCTACTGCAACAATGCCCAAAGGCAAATGGAAAAGCAGAACTGAAAGTGCTGCTTTCAAAAGACTGTCCCAGAAGAAAGCTGTTTCAGATTCCTCCAACATAAAATGAACTTCACCTCACGAGAAACTCATTCCTTTCCAACCCATGTTCATGTAGGAGGCAGATCCTTTCCCCTTAAAAGACAGAGAGAAATACCAAATTTTGTTGAGGGGCAATTGATCCTTCAACAACAGCAGAACTTGACAAGAAAGAATTGATCCTCTGGTGAGTAGAAAGATAAGCAGAAAAGAAGATGTGCTTTGACTTCAGATCCCAGATTTTTCTGAGTCCATAGATACGCCGAAAGATCTTGTTGCAAACAGTGAAAAATAGTCTTAAGTGTTCAATTCTTGCTTCACAGCCAAATTTCTGAATGTCAGAACTGTTTTTTCCAAGGCCAAACCTGAAAGAGAAGGTCAAAGCTAGTACTTGCACATAACCCTGAGAGTTAAATCCAAGTAATCAAATTAGTTACAGCTTCAATGTTGTTTTACATGATATGCCCACATAGGCCCGAGTCTCATCACTTGCTTCTGGTGTGGTTGTTAGACCTACAGTATCTCCATAGGACTGAAGGCATCAGTGAAGGTGAGAGCAGTAGGAGTCACTCAGAACAAGTAATAATGAGAACAGAGATAACAAAGTTGCTTGACTTGCAACAGAAGAGGATTGCAGTATGTTTCATTCTTTCTTTCTTTCTCTTCTTTTACAAAGAAAATTAACACAGGCTCAACCATGCCAACTCAAACCAGTCTATGATTCTGTGATTCTACATACTATTTAGCATGTCATATTTAATGAGGAGATATGTGAAGGCTGAGGATACTTCCCAGTGTCACAATATCTACTTCACAGGACCTCATCCTCTCTCTTCTTATTTTTAACAATTATTTAGGTTTAGATAATTCCTCTATATGATATGAGAACTTTTCTTGAGAGAATTGTCATCAAGTACTTGTGGCAGAAAGCTGATTGTAATGAGAATATTTTTTGAAGACTAGTTTATTGTCCTTTAACTTAGGCAAGAGAAGGCTTGAGCTGAATTTAACTCGGGCCATGGATACTGTGGAGAGATAACAGACAGGTGAGATATCTTCATTAATCACAGCTCAGCTTCTATGACCCTGATAGTGCTATATGCAAAAGCAATAAAAAATCTAAATTGCATCTTTCCCTACTTTAGTATTGACAGTTGAGCTAAATTTCATTATGGTATCCTCACTTACTTTGTCATTGCTGTTTTGTGAAGATTTTAAAGAAGCTTGCAAATGTTTTAGGACGTATAGAGCAGCTCTATGTCTGAATGTCAATTATATAATATAAAATTCCTGTCTCACATGTTATATGTGACTTTGGAAATTTTATGGTTTATTCTTACAGCTGGTCAAAACTACTTTGGTAGCTGTTCCTTTATTTTGATCAAAATCACAGCCTCCTTCAGCATGCGTTGATTTTTCTGGAAAGTCATATTTTAACGGAATGTTTTAATGTTATTTTTACAGGTTGTTATTGGAAATATTTTATATTCTAGTCATATCATTCTTCTAATAATGGTGGATCATGTAATTATAAAGTCATTAGATTGGAAAAATGTCCAAAATCAGGGTTTTAGTTAAGTAAGTATATTTAAAATTATGTTTTGTTCAGTTTTGCTTTTCTTATAACATGGAGTAGAAACCCCTGGATTTCAGTATTCTTCTGTATAATCTTTAAACTCCAGAAGCAGACTGGTTTGCTTCAGCTGGGTTTTAACAAGTTGTTTCCTTTCTGGTCTTCACTCTGCGTTACTCTGGCCCCAGTGAAATATGCAAAATTACTGTCTTCTGAGGAGCCACGATTCTATTTGCAGTGCTATAGTTACCATTCAAGTCTGTCAAAACCAAACCGCAACACTTCACAAAACAAGTACAGGAATATAAGCACAATCCTCAGCTGCATATGTTATGTTGGCACAACTTTAGTCCAGAAGGTATAGACTGGCTGTAAATTTCAAAACGGTGCAGTAACTCCTGAACCACATTTGCTGCAGTATGCTCTTTACCAAAACCTTTAATGCATAGTTCTATGCATTTTTTAATGTCTCTCTTTGTTGATTTGCAGATTCAACTGGTTGAAACACTTCACGATAGCTTGGCTCACGCATATGTAGTTGAATATTGGTTGACTTGCCTTTGGACATAAGAAAAATCTCTCCAAGCGTCCTGCTTTGGGTTATGCATTACTCTCTTGCCAACATATTCATAAGACTGTGAAATAGCTTTTTACCTAAGACAAACCTGTAAGGAGGAGCTGAGTAATGGAGGTCAGCTTCTGGCCAGCATTTGATGAATGCTTCCCTGGTAACTATGATTCTCTGGCAAAAATCAATCCAGAAATTCTCTCTACTGCAGTTTTATTCCAGTTCTCTGCAGCTGAGGGATTCATTACAGATTGACTTTTTATCACCAGTCATTTTAGGCAACTCTGCTTTCCTTGGAAAACTGAAAATATGCATAATGAAAACTGATTACATTCATTTTAGACACCTCATGACCTTTTTCATTCTTAGAAGTGTGTTTCTAATAACCATAAAGAGAGTGATAGGAAAAATGAGCTGCTGCATCTGAAATGTATTTGATTTAGTGTTTCCACCACTGAGGTTCTTTGTTTTCTATGCCTTTTGACACAGGTTCTGGTATTTCTCCCTTAAAATGGTATTGCAGACTGATAGTACCAGCTGTTCACCTTTTGTCCCCCCTGCTGACTGGTGTGACAGATGGTGCAAACAGGCTGGCATATAGTTGTTGGATCAATATAAGGGACAAAATACCTGCCAGATTGCTGATGACTGAGATGTTACACACTCTGGCACCAATGGACAGCTTAGCAATAACAGCACTAACCTAAAGGGAAAATAAGCAAGATTCATTTCAGTTTTCCAAGGTTGTTTCAGGTTAACTATTATTTTGTTTACACTTTTTGGAAAAAAAACCTTTTGAAAACCTCCTAGAATTTTTCCTCACCACCACAGAATTATAGTAAGATTAAGCCTCAATCCTTTCTGTATTATTGCAGCTTGCTGTCTTGTCATTGCCTCTTGTCAACTTTACTTCTAGACCTCAGCTACACTTTTAGACCTCCCAGCAGTTCAATAACTATTTAGTGGAGTAACTGTCCTGTCTAAGTGTGGCCCAGGATATATTTTTCCTCTGAGAATCTAAACAAAGTTTTGATTCCTTCTTTGTCCAAGCACTGGAGGACTCAAAAGAGGCAGTGAATGCTTGGGGGATATCGTTTTTGTTTAGCTTGGGTTAGGTTTTGTGGATGTTCACCAGTACAGCTGGCAATGCCTAAATTGGCAGACAGGACCTGTTCTGTTCCTGATGGCTATCCAGGTGCTTGGCCAGTTTTGAACTGTTACATCCTCAAAGTTTGTGCATGACTGATATAAAGAGATAACAAGTGAAAAGCATGAGTGCCAAACTGCAGCTTTTGTGTATGACTGAAAAGTACGTGAAATTAATGAAAAAATAGAAACATGTTCAATGAGGCATTTTCAGTTAAAAAGAGCAATTGAAATGGCACAGACTTGTCAGAGGCATAGGAATAGAGGAAGGGAAGGATAAGCCCCCAGCAACTGAAAGCAGGCTGTGAAAGAGCACACCTCGTGTTCTCATCTTGCCTGTCCACACCTTCCTGGGCACTGCCAGTTAAAGGTCACTTTTACAGGAATCCAAAGGAAGATGAAAGTGCACGGCAATTCATGGCATCAGACTTCCAGAAAACCTCAGCATTTCATAAGACAATTAAACATCTTCCCACTTTGGAGGGAAGGAAAAGGATTCCTTCCAAATCCTGAAGTCCTGGAATGACACACTATTCACTTGTTTTAATCAACAGATGCAAATAAGAATCATAGTTAAGTACTTCATACTAGAAGGATAACTTCCTCATTTGCCTACCATACACCCTTAAGGAAGCATTTTGGAATGTCACAGCTTTGTAAATAAATCCTGGAGTAACTCAGAAGCATTTCTGGTCCCCCCTCACAGTTTCAGGAGTGCATTCACTCATCTCCTTCTGGTGTCTAAGATGGACCTAGGTACCTCTGATGTCTAAGATCAGCTAATGCTTTGAACAACACACTCTCCCAATCTTTGTCTCCCTATACAGTCAGTAAAATTGATAACATGGTACTTAGGTTAGAAGTATATTGCAGGTCTGAGCCAGCTTCTCTGTCCTTCTCCTGTCTAAGGAAGAAGCCAAAATCTGGCTAGTAGAAGGCATAAATTATTTATATCGCTCTTCAGCATGGATTTTATAGCAAACAATCCAAACACTACTGTTTAGTACTATGGGGTTTTCAAAACCTTGCATTCTGCTTGCCTTGACTGTGGAAACATGAAGTGCAGCAAACCGTGCAGAACTAGTGCCAGTGGCTGTGAGGTGGAGCAACCAAGTAGCAGAAGCAGGGGCTGACTTGGGAATTCTAGCAGTCAGAGGAAAAAAGAAAGAAGGTACAGTAAAAGTGAGATGTGTGAAAAGAAAAATGAACTAGAAAAGGAAAGGCGGAGAAAGAAAAATGAGCAGAGGGAAACAAAACCAGCAGGAGAAGAAAGCAAGAAGAAAACAGAAATCAAGTAAGATTAGGAAAGAAAACCGGTACCAAATGAGATGCAGTAACCAAGATGGGGACATGTATGTTGGTGGCAATGGTAAAAACCTGTTGTATTTTCCCTTGAGAAGACCCAAAAGAGAAACTGATTAGGGTGATCTAGCCACTCTGATTTTGATCTCTGATCCAAACTCATTTATAGCTAGTTCTGAGATATCAGTGGTTTTTTCAAATAGAATAATTTTCTTCTAACTTTTTTCATGTATTACATGACTACACTAAAAATGTCACAGGATAGTTCATCATTCTCATCAACATTCCGTGTCATTCAGAAATAAACTGTGTTAATACTGAAAATAACATGTACAAAGCTCAAAGACAATATCTAAAAGGGGAGTACTAAGTTTTTCTTGCTTTACTCTCAAGGTTGTCTCAATTACATTTGTGTAATTAGTTTGGAGCCAGGCTCTTCTCTTTTATGTCCAGTGAGAGGACAGTGAGCGTAAGCTGGACCATAAGAGATTCCTCAGAAACAAAGAAAAACTTTTTCACTGTGAGTGTGACAGAGCACTGGACTAGGCTGCCTCGAGGGGTTGTGGAGTCTCCTTCTCTGGAGACATTTAAAACCCACCAGAAGGCGTTCCTGTGTGACCTGCTCCAGCAAGGGGTTTGGACTAGATGATCTTTCGAGGTCCTTTCCAACCCTTAACATTCTGTGATTAAATTAGTAACTTAAAAAGAAATATTAATCCAAATGAAGAAGTCCCAAATTTCCTTAGTTTCCTGGATCATCACCACACAGGACTGTCAGGATGTTCAGTGAGTTCCTTTCTCAAGGAGATACTGTGCATTGCAGGACCTCAGCTGTGTTATTTACATCTTACGCATAAAAGTGTTCTTGTGGAGAAGCATTATCTCAGAGGAGTGGCAAAGTGCACCTCCACATTAGCAGGGTTTGCAGAGCTCACAGCTTGCTGCAATCCCACCCTTTGGGGATGAGCTTTGTCCCAGACACTATGGGGCATGAAGGCTGGGAAGGCAGAGCCACAGCTTTTCATCTCCCTGGTCAGGATCTTGCTCTGCTGAAGAGGAAAGAAGCAGAGCCAAGGCGGTGCATGTGCCAGGCTTTTCAAGGGCTGTTTCATGACTAAGTTTACACTCCAGTGGTATGGAGGACAATGGCTGAAATATAAATATGGAGAAGCCTATCAGATTGGCTATATCACATTCCTACAAACCTGCCAAGGTAAGCTCTAAGTTTGTTGCTCCTATTTCCGAAATTTTGTATCTTTTTTCCAGGTGGATTGGCTGGCTTAATTAAAGATTGTTCATATCCTTGAAAATCACAATTAACATAACACTGTTATTATAAATATTATGCTGCCTGATTGTTTCCAGACACTTTTCAGACATCAACAAATTCGCAACAAATTCATGCATATAGATAGAAGACAGATCTTTAAAGCCAAAATGATTCTGCAATGAAAGATACTTAACGCTCCTCCACTATCCTCTCAAGGTAATGCACTGTGTACATTCTTAATCTTTCTGCTTCTCTTGCTAGTTAACAATGACCTGCTGTCTCTGTGCATAAAGATTAAAACTTGAATTAAAACATTACTCAGGGACTTCAATTACCCACTATGGATTTGCTGCCCTGGAACTTGACCTGCTCCCCCAGCAAAAAATACTTACAGTGAAAAAAAAATATCAAGCTGGGACAGGGCTGCCCATTTGGTCCCTAATACCATCTGGGAACATAATGACTCAATTCATTTTGCCCTCAGATTAATGGAGCAAGCTCAAGTATTATAAGAAGCACTTTAATTCCCTCTGATGTTTTCATTATGAATTCCTTTGTGGCAGAACTCATTTGCAATAATGCATATGTAATTTTGGAAACCAAAAGAAAATCCTGTAGCCTTCAGGACATTATTAACCTGAGGAAAAGCTGAGGCACACGTAAAACTCAAATATGCTAACACCAGCAACCTCTTGAAACATTTGGAGAATAAAATTGGTAAGTAAAACTGCATCTCACTACTTGGAAGTTAAAATGGCTGAATTAATAACTATTAAACCCCTAATGATATTAGTGACACTTAAGCTGTCTGTTCAGATTGTTTCAAAAGACTGAAAGATATACAATGAATAGTCTAAATAAAGCTCTGAGAGTTTATTATCTACAGATATTTGGAAGTGAATCACCTGCACCTTTCTCTCCTTTTTTTTTTTTTTTGCATGGTGCATTATATGTTGCTGTATTTAACAGTCTTCATCAGCCAGAGAGAGGAGACCTGATACTTTGTCAAAGAAAAAAAAAAAATTAACAATTCAGTCTTATTTGAATCATGTTCCTTTTATTTATTAGAGTCACACTGCTGTATTTTGAAGCAATGTTGTCTTATTTGATGCAATGGGTCCAAGGCTATTGTCTCCAGCAGTTTATGGAGTTATATAAAGAACTCAGTGTCAGATTTCACTTTGAGTTGGTAGCATAACTCTTGGATAGACTTCTTTAATTCTCTGTAATGGAATAAAAGATATTTCTGTACAAGAATCACAACAAATGTAATCAGGACTGTCTGCTAACCAGTGACTCCAAACCCCACCTTCTGTGTGGCAGGTTGGGAAACAGTACGGACTACAAGAAACCAGAAGCATCACTAAGAGATTTATTTTAGTCTATTTATGTCAACTTTTTTGTAGTAAAAATCAATGCATATACTTTTTGTTGCTTTGAACCAATCAGTTCAAATAGAGAAAGGTATCAGTTGTCCTTCAGGATCTGACCCAGAATAAGAACATAAGAACTCCTCTGGTTCAGAGCAAGAATCCATCTAGCTGAAGGACAAAGGGAGGTATAAAAACAAGAAAAGCATATAGCATTCTTTCCTAATATTCTCATAGGTTCCAACTATTTTCATTTCAAGTATTTCCAAAGTTTGACATAGTGTGTCTGTTTGGTCAATCACAATGGATCTCTTACCTAAGTACTTTTCCAGTCATTCTTTACATTCATGCAAGCTTCTACTGTTCACAACGTCTTCTGCAAGTATCCACAAAAGGCTGCTATCTTTTGACTGGCGAATCACTTGTTTCGCCTTGATTTGAACCCAGCTCTTACTAGGCTTTTTTTCCTTTACTTTGTATTGGGTAAATTATTTTCTCTGCCCACTTCATGACATTCATATCTATGCGGTCATTTATTTTACACCCCCAAGTCATCTCTTTCAGATTGAGGAGCCCTAGCATGCTCAGCCACTCCTTGTAGGAGAGGCAGGCCAGGCATTTGATTGTGCTTGTTGCCTTTTTCTGAACCAGCATCAGGTCTAATCCATCCTTTCTGAGATGAGGGGACTAGTGTGGACACAATATTCAATATGAAGGAAAATTTGAATGTCTGCAGGGGTATAATTCATCTTTGGTGTCCCATCTCTACAGTTGTACTAGAAATTTGAATTAAAAATGCAAGAAACCCCTGGAAGAAAATGTGAAATTGTTTGTCCATCACCAGTTCTCCTTTATTCCTGGCAGAGTTTAGCTCTCAGGAATGAGATAAATACAGTTTTACAGTTCTACAGCACTAGTTATATAACTGCCAATACTACTCTTACTAATAGTAAATATCTAGTATTGTTGTAAAATGGCTTTAAACTCTTGACCATAAGAGTGTCCTGTACCTGTAGACTTCCACAGCTGATTTTGTTTGTATTACATAGGAAAATCTTTCCAAATACTGGCTTTAACTCATACAGGTCACTATCACTGAAGGATTATTTATTGTATACAATGTGAACAGATTTGGGGGTTTTGTGGGTAGCAGATAAGATATATATATATATGATACTTTCAAAATACAGAAATAAATTGGTGCTTTCCTAGAAATTAGTCAAATTTTGTCATCAGTAACTATTTTTCAGAAAGCTTTTATGTTAGAATAAAATATTGTGTTGTAATTTATATTACTGTCTTTTCAAACTTCTGTAATACACAGTAGAATACTTTGATTCTGTGTGTGTGTTGAAGACACATCTTTTATTAAAATATATGTAGCAGAAACTCCTAAGCTAAAACATTGCAATACAAAATCAGTTACTGAACTGTTCATAACATCAAAGTCTTTAAAAATATTCAAAGCATAATGTTAACTGATCAGAAGATAACCTCAAATGTTTGGTTTGTGATCCCTGTTTGACTGTTTGACCTTGTACAAGACTCACTTACCCTCTCACTGTATTACAAAGCATTTTTCAAAGACATACTTGCTGAGACTGGCTCCATGAGCCCAAGAGAAATCCAGAATCTTTTCCTCTGACTGCTTCAATATTCAAGAAAATGGATTAGCAGCAGTCACCAGTGAGGATCCTTGGGAACTAGCAATGAAATCTGAAAGAATTTGGTTTCAATACTTTACTGTAAATTATTGGTATAGGAGGCTCAGATTGACTTCTGACCTCTACAGATATGATTCAAAACAGTGAACACTGTGGCATACCTGGCTTCTGAGTGCCTGGTACAGCCCCTTTGGTGCTTTGAACAAACCAGTGCAACATGCCTAAATTCACCTATAATGTAAACTGCTGTGAAATGCATTTGTTCGATGCTGTACTGTTTCAAAAAAAAAAAAAACAGTCCAAAATCCTTTTTAAGGAGGTCAACATTGGACATGAAACTACATTAAAAAGTAAACATTAGAACAGTAGGGCAAGAGACACACACAAAAGGAGCAAAGCCTCATTAAAATCACTGTATCATATATTTCTGGAGTACTGTCTGTTTCAAAGTCTGTTTGATGTAAAATAAGCAAGGCAATCTCCAGAATTTGGTGGTATGATTAGTCATTATTTCTACAAAGAAGATGTAATATATTTCTGTCCAAAATGCCAGTGTTCTAAGTTCACTCAAAAATTAATTTTTCTCAAAAGCCAGTTTAAGTCTGACATCCACAGAAAATGGAAACCTTCACAAACTTCCCATGAACTGAAAGCCCTCCCATATCTCAGCTGCTGAGTCATCTCAGAAAGCACAAGACCTGAAGTGCCAAATACAGCATCCCAGTTCAAGTGCTGGTAGGTTATCCACTCTATATCCAGTGGTGAGAAATATTTCCTATAAGGCACAGTTCACGTATTTTGGGGTTTGAATGACCCATGCCCTAAGAACTCCACTGGTTGTAAAGGAAGCTCAGAACAAGTGACTCAGAAGTAAACATCTACTCTGCAAACATGGTCAGCTCTTAACCCTGGCCAGATCTGTGCTCCATGGCAGCATGCCTAGAGCCTCTGGCCTGCCTGAACCCGTCATGGGAACCTAACTTGAAGCTGCTTTGCCCAAAATTCCACCTGTGGGCAGGAACACCAACACAATGCTTCTTGTAGGCACAGACTGTGTCCATAGCAGTAAATGAAGCAGTGCCAGTGAGCTCTGTGGGAATCTAAATGTTTGTACTGATAAACAGAGTCACTCATGGCATGCTTTTAACTGTAACTGACACTTCCCCAAATTTTTTTCCATGAAAATGCAACAGTTAGTAGAAGGCAAATACCATTCCTGAAATGCTCAGTGCTACCAGTTAAGGGAATAATTAAAGTTTCTTCAGGATGGGATAGTAAATAATTTGAGTAGTTTGCTTTTCTGTCATAAAAGGGTCCTGGGTCTATTTAATTTACAGCATAGTCCAGGAAGCTGGATCCTGAGTCTCTGCCCTGGACTTGTTGAGGGCTCACTGAATTCAGGATGCTTCCAGAGGAATATTTCAGGCTACCAACTCAACCCTTGGTCTTATCTGGGACAGCCAGTAAAAGTGTCAGTCAGAAGACAGCTGTCCACTGGGAATGGAACTAAATTACCAAATCATTTAGAACTGCTTGTTAAAACCATAATTATCCATGACAACCGACCCCAGCTAAACTGAAGCTGACCTAAGACCAGTCTTCATTGTTTTACTTTACTCCTTTCATTTCAAGCACCAGCTCTAAACTGCTTTATCTTAATCCACACACTGAAATTGTAGTCTACTTTGACCGTAACAGTCACTCATGTCAACATCTACTTATTATGATGTTTATTCAGGTTTACTTCTATATCAATTAGTTCAGTCTTCAGGGATGCTGGAGCTCAGACTAAAGTCAACTTTTTAAAGGTCAATGCACAACCAGTCCACAAGTTATTTACACAGCATATTCACAGCAAATTAATTGCATAAGTGTGTCTACTTTTAGTAAATAATCCATTTTACACAGCTTTAAGAAATGCATGATTGACATGAATGTCTCTTGATATATTAATCTATTATACAAATACAGGAAGTCATACTTAACTGTCAGTAAAATGGCCATAATATCAAGGGAGAAAATATGATAAATAGAAAATTACTGTCCAGGAGTGAAATTTAATTATTCTCCAGAAGTCTCTATCCTGGCATTGTAGAAACCATGCAGTCCCCCTGGATACAGGTAAAAATTTTAAAGGTGATACTCCCTTCCAACGATAAAATGTTTTTTATCCAACACTTCAGGTTGGCTCCATCTTTGTGTATCAATTTTCTCAATCTTTGGTTTGTCACTGAATATTTATTACGGAGAAAGAAAAAGGCTTTTATTTATTCATCTATTTTGAAGAAGTACTTGTGTACTATTGTCCCACAGAATAATGTTCAGAAAATGTTTTGGAGGATTAAAGTAAATTGTCTTTACACTTCAGTCCCAGAATTTTTTAAGTATAAGGAAACCCTATAGACTTCTATTCACTTTATGCCAGAAAATAATCTACCAAAGAACTTTCTTCTGTATACATGTACTATAATAAAGTTTGTAATTTGTTGCTAAACTTCAAATAACTGTGTTACTAAGACTGCATATTAAATAAAAAGCAGGAGAGAGAAGAAAGTAGGAGATGGTAGATGTATTGGTATATTTTATGTTGGCCAGGCACTGGAGACCTACAAAGAAGAGGGACAGAATTTGGAATCATTAGAATGGGAGTAGGAGATGGCATTTATATGTTTTTTGATGGGAGGTGATAAGAAGTCTTTCAAAGCACTTGACAGAATGCAGAAGGGTGAGGTAGCAGATGATATGCAGCAATTGTGAGAGCAGTAGGGGAAGAAGATGAAGTCAGAAAGGACAGTGTTAGGCCAGGGGAAAAAAAGAGTAAGAAAAACATGTTGTCTGCATAGCGCAACTTTCATCTGGGCATTTTACCTGTTCTTTCTTCAAGCACAGGGAAAATACTTTAACTGAAAATTTTTAATACTACAGAAGATGCACTTACCCTGTTCTGATCATATTTCACCAGATTTAGGCACAAACTATGATCAGAGAAAGCACTCCCAACCACCTTCCTACCCTCTTGCATATATACTTGTTCCCCTACAGTCTTCTCTCTGCTCACACAGAGAGAAGGATGTTGGATCAGAGAACCAGGTTTTTGGGACATGGGAGTAAAGTGCTCTGCTGTGTGCAAGTCATGCATTTGCAAGCCAAGTACATGGTGCATGGCAGAAGAAATAAACTGTCTGCTGGCAAGACCTACAGGAAAGCTCTGCACCATGCTCTCTCTATATGGAGCATAAGCCATGTTCTCACTCTTCCAGAACCTAAACCAGGTAATCTAATGGGAATTAGACCTGCTGTAAGTGACCACCTCGAGGCAGCTTTCACATGCTTACTTATGTATTCATAACAAAGATCTTGTCTAGCAAGGAACAACAAATTGGTATTTGCGACATCACATCACAAGCTGTAAACACCACACTGTTTTCTTGCAGTACAAGCTAGATAGCACTGAGTGGTTGCAGTATTCTTAGCTATTTAAAAGTGGAAATAAAGGCATAACTGATTCTAACAAGCGACACGTTGCTAGGGTAGGAAGTTTTCACAGAATGATTTGCAAAAATGTATAAAGTAGAAACCTTCGTTACTTGACAGAATCCTTTTCTGACAGGGCTGAGATTTCTTTTTTTGTTATTGCGTCATCTCAGCAGATTCAGCCAAAGCACAGCTCATCAGCTTTCTATTCCTCCTGTCAGTGGGCAAGCATATATCATGATCCACCAAGCACATCAGAGATATTTACCAACTCCTTCTTAAATCAGTTCTCTTATAGGATTTCCACTGGTGATGAAAACTACATGCTTGCAACTTCATGTTATTATGGCTGCCTGAGTCCTGCTCTAGGCAGGGTAAAGGGTATCCACATTTTGCTCCATGTGTAAGTATTCATACAATAGTCCCAGTGTCATAAGGCTGAAAGAAAAAAAGAGCTTTGTTTCTTCTGTAAGAGGAAAGCAGATCACTCCAGAAGGCCGCATTTATACAAGTTGCAGAAATGCCCCAGGGATGACTCTGAAGTGTTAAAGTGCACTCAGTGACTGACACATGTGCTGCCCCAGGCTATCAGCCACTCTTCCCTCCCCCTGCCTGCAGTCCCTATGGATGCTAGCAGAACATTGGGCCTGAAACAAAATGCATGGCCCTCAGCAGCCTGTGTCCGGTCAGGAGTATCACTGAACAAGCAGCAGCTCTGGGCTTCCTTACTTTTGGCCAGGCAGGAAATGCTGATCATTTGTGTTTGCAACTGGAAGAGGTGAAACCTAGCGAAAGGGGTCAACACAATGTAGAAGGAAACATGCCTGGTGCCAGGTCAGGGGCTCGGCTCTAAAGCTGCTGAAAGACTGGTGTTGGGGCTGATATTTAGGCAGCACACCAAAAGGAGTAAGGAATTTGTGGTCTTGCAAGATGAGCCCTTCCTTTGGTTGAAATCACAGGAACAGGAGCTTCTCTTATAAAGAGGTACACCTTCCTCCCAAAAAAAGATGAGAGTGATCCATATCCATCTCAATTTCTTTGAGCATTTAAACAGTTAGGCAGCTGTAGCAGAATCAATCCCAACTCCTAAACCACTGTATAAACCACAGATGAGAAAACTCTGAGGAAAGAGACAGGTGGCTGGGCTTTACATTCCATGCAAGGGAATGTTCTGGGCAAGATGGCAACAGCGTCTGTCACAAAGTGTGGTCTGGCCTGAGAATATGGACAGTATAGACAGGACTAAATGCAGTTTTGAAATCCTAAAGGAGAAGTATGGGTGAGGAAACAGAGGAGAGATGTTGCTTAAACAGTTGGCATTAACAAGAAACCTTCCCCTGACTAGTCCTTTGGCTACCAAGACTAATTTAGGAACAGTTGTAACTTCATTCTCACAGACACACATGCAGACTCCAGGTCAGGACATTTAAAAATAACTGAGAACAAGGCAAGCTTTTCCACACACCATTTTTGATCAGTTTTGTTTAACTGTTTTTCCAAACAAAAAACCAAAAACCCAAAACAAAAACAAAAAAACCCACCACAAACAAACAGAAAAAACCACAAACCACACACCACAAAAAAAAAACCACACACCCCAAACAGTTTCTCTGTTTCATATTCCAGAGGGATTTCAAAGGGGTCTGTGGTAACAGAACCTGGGGAGTAAGCAAATTACCTCTCTTTCTTTCCTAAAACATGGGGCTGAGTTACACACTAGTTGAAGTCTCAAATGAAATATCATCTTTATTTTCTAAAAGACCTGTAATTGAACTTAGCCCAATTACTGTTGCTGAAGATGTAAGACACTGGTGTACAAACTACCGGCACATTTTATGCTCATTAACTTTTCTTTAAATTGGAAGATGCCTAGGGCATCTTTTCACACAAACAGGATAAATACTTTGGGAAATATATGGTAAATACATACAAGAAACTACTCAATTCAGTTTCTTTTAAGGGAATAATGTATGTGATATTACTTCACAGATTTGATTTTACTGTGTGGATGGATAAAAGTGTAGAGCCAGAGGTACTCTCTGTTCTTGTAATCCAGCGTTTTCTTTGATGCTGCTAAGAAGTCCTAATGTTTCTGACTTCAATACTATAGCAATTATTCATATCATCATACCAACAAACACTGAGCAAACCTGGTTCCTAAATGCACTCCTCAGAGACAAGAAACACGTAATATAATCAGTTGCACATGATCAAGCAGGTGTTTAATATGGACTCCAATGGCAGCTTGCATCTTTAGATGCAAGAAGTCTTTGATCTACATATCAAAGCACAATGGTAATGAGTGCTCTCACTGCACCTTGGTACTTCAGGTACACTTCACTCCCCTGAATGTTGAAGTGATTAAACAGAACTTCAGCAGTACTACTAATTAGCGAATTGCTGTCTCAGAGCCTCAGCATTTAACTCTTTAATTCTAGAGCATCACCAACTCTGCTCCTCTACACTGTTTATAGTCCACCCTGACACACTAATGATTAGATATACTGCTCGCGCCTGATGTCAGAAAATAAGACAATCTTTTGTAGCTCCATAGCTAGAATGACCAAGGACCACTGACAAGTCTGTGGATGCTTAGTGATGGTGATCAGCCTGGTCAGCGCGGCTACTAAGAACTGTCTTGACTTTCTATGTCTCTCAGTTCCATTGCTTCTGTCCTCCACTTACCCTTCACCACTCAACTTGATGCTAGACTAATTTACCATTCTGCAATTCCATTCCCATAAAAAGGATTTTTTTCAGTATTAATATTCTTAATTTCTTCAATATTACTCTTTGCTTCTTCAATATTAATATGCATTCATCAGTTTTTGAGTTCAGAATGATTTTCCTGATGCAACATTTTCTTTCTGATATTTCTTCCTGCTTAACAGCATCAACATTTGGAAGTTGCACATTCATCAGAAAGTGTTAATATGTCTACCACTGTTTCTCCATATCTGAAGTTTTACTCGAGTTCCTTAGCCTTGCTGCCTGAAACTCAAGTGACACAATTCCCTAGCATTGAAAAGTCACAGGGTATTAGCAGTTCTAAAGGTAACAGTATCTGAAATGTAAGCCTCAGGATCTTTAACATGAAAAGAGCATACAAGACACATCCCATGTACCATTCTATAAACCTAACTTTCACTTTTCATTTACGTGCTGATGAAGACTATTTCTGTAAGAAGGATACATTATAAAAGGGGAAGATTTGTAGTACAGCGCTGTTCTTTAGATTTCAAAAGGTCTCAAAGGAAGAGGTGTTTTGCCTCCTGCATTTGAAACCTATACTCAGCAAAAACTTGCTAAGACAAAAAATATGAAAAAAAACCAGTTTGCTAATGAATAGATAGCAAGTGTCAGCTATTTCCAAAAAGGAGAAAATGAATTGCAGAGGGCATCTACTGTAAATCCTTCACCCTGAAACAGAGTAAGAATGAAAGGTTTTTTGACTGTCTCACTCCACTTCCAAAGGCAGAGCCCTGCACATTGCATGCATTTTGTATGGAGAAACTCTGATAGAAGTCAACAAGAGACAATAACTTCACAACACAAATAGCTGAATCTCCATCCAAAGAATACTGTGCTCATTACTTCTAGAAGTATATGCATTTCACATGTCCCAGAATGGCTTCTTAAAGTGATTCTTACAAGTTTATACTTCCTAAACAGAGCATTTATACTATACTGCTAATAAGCATGAACTTTTAAAGTTGACTTTATAAAGACTAAGTCTTTTAAATGCAATATTGTAATCTTAATTATTTTTAAGCAATTAATATTCAGGATAGACATGTAGTCAGGCAATACCAATAATGACAGAAAAAACCAAACAAAAAATACAACAACCCACAACCAAAAAAAACCAAACCCAAAACAAAATAACAAAAAAACCCACACCAATATAAAGTGCAAGCACAAAGCACTTATTCTCATGTGATGTCACTGTTCTTTCAAAATTCTGAAGTGAGTCATCAAAGGTTCTTGAGGGGTTTTTGAGTAATTAGGAATGCAACAGAGGAATTTAACAACCATGGTCAAAGAAGGTGAAGTACTTTAAAAAAGATTTAACAGAGAAAAAGAGGTAGCTTCTTGCAAGACACTGTCCAGAAAAACTATTTCTTTCTATAAGAAAATCATCAAAATGTCAGAAGCAGACAACATCTTTCTGAGAAATATAAATAAACATAAATACAGAAATGTATCCAAGCATTAGTTTCCTCAAAGAAGACAAATTCTTCCATAAAGTTTCATCAATCCAATTACAAGACTGGGCAGAAGTAGGACATTACAAACATATTTCTTAGATAAAATCTCAAATCAGTTAAAAATCTCTCACTGTCTTCACTGAGACTACAATTTCACATTGGAATGGTATTACTTTATAAAGAACTATCCAAAACCTTATTTACAATCGGTTTTCTTTTTAAGGATATGTCACTGACAATCGGCAAAAGGACCCTCCAGAATTTGCGCTCATTTATTTCTATTGTAATGAGGGCTACATTGTACAGGGTGCTCCACAGCTCATGGCAGATAATACAATCCCTGCTGTAAGATAAAGAAAATTAGAAAAGCAACTATATCTTTTATTCTTGCAGAGTGTGCTAGCATTTAAAAAAAAAAGTAAATTAGGGTGCATTTTACTCAGTGGAGAGTTAAACCATCAATATAAAGAGATAACATTTCAATAAGGTGAATTTCTGTGTAGTCAGCCTCTCATTCTTTTGCTTTCTAGTCAGACTTCTAATGAACTAACTGGCACACCCATAAATTATATATATAATTAAATGTGCTATATATTATAAAAAAGATATTTTATTGTTTGAGGTGACTGGTGCAAACAAATCACAGCTTTGTAAAACTCACTTTGAAATTGATTTACTGATCTCATTTTAAAAGCTGAATGAAAAATATCTGCTTATCAACTGGATAGTGTAGCTCTAATAATAGCATATTGAAGTGTGGCACATCCAATATTCAAGTCAAATAAAATGATGAGACTGTGGAAAAAATACAGAGGAAAGCACTACAGGAACTGAGCTTAACACTTTAACTCCCCAGTTCGCATTCAAAAGTCTTGCAATGAAACCACCAAGCCATTAAATTATTCAAAGAAGAGGACTGCAAAAGCTTCATGCAACTTGTTCATAGAAGGACTCTGAACAAACTAACAGCACAAGCAGTCCTAATTAGGGCTGAAATGCCAGGTTTAGAAAGTAAGAACAACTTCTCCTGCAGCTGGCAGATTGACAGAAGAACAGAAAAGCAGTATCTCAAACTGTCATTCCTGATTTAGCACTAAATGTAATTACGATGGTATGCTTAAAAGAACATATCCATGTCCAAAGTCCTTGAGCAATCATATACTGAATAAAACTATTTGGTGAATTTTTAAGTCTGCCTCTTTACACCACCTTTAAGTACTGTATGAATCCATCCTTTTATATAACAAGAATACATAACTTTTATCAATTTATTACACAGAATTGAGAGATACATTGAAAACAGAATACAACAGAATAGACTATCCTCTTACTCAGGAAGCTGAGCATGACTTGGCAATGTGCATTTGCAGTCCAAAAAGACAACCGTATCCTGGGCTGCATCAAGAGAAGTGTGACCAGACAGTCGAAGGTGGTGATTCTATCCCTCTACCCTTCTCTCATGATGTCCCTCCTGGAATACTGTGTTCAGCTCTGGGGCCCCCAGCTAAGAAGGACATGGACTTATAGGGGCTAGTCCAGAGTAGTTCCATGAAGGTGATCAGGGGTCTGAAGCACCTCTCCTATCAAGACACCCTGAGAGTGTTGGTGTTGTTCATCCTTGAGAAGAGAAGGCTCCAGGGACACCTTATAGCAGCCTTCCCATACCTAAAGAGGGACTAGGACTTTTTACAAGGGCATGTAGTGATAGGTAAAGAAAGACACTGAGGTTTTTGGATCTTGTCCAAAGAAGAGTAATGAAACTGGTGAAGGGTCTAGAGAATAAGACTTATGAGGAGTGGCTAAGGGAACTGTTTATCCTGGAGAAAAAGAGGCTCAGGAAAGACCTTATTGCTCACCACAACTACCTGAAAGGAAGCTGCAGAGAGGTGAGGGTGAGCCTCTTCTCCCAAGTAAAAAGTGACAGAACAAGAGGTAGATGTCTTCAAGTTGTGCCAAGGGAAGTTTAGATTGGATATTAGGAAAAAATTCTTCACAGAAAGGGTTGAAAAGCCCTGGGACAGGGCTTGTCCAGGGAAGTGGTGGAGCCACCATCCCCAGAGGTATGGAAAAGATGCATGTGTGCTTAGTGACATGGCTTAATGGTGGACTTGGCAGTGCTGGGTTAACAGCTAGACTCAATTACCTTAAAAATATTTCCCAACCTAAATTATTCTATAATCAGGGATAATGGCTTTAAACTCAAAGAGAGTAGATTTGTACAAGATATAGGAAGAAGTTCTTCACTGTGAAGGTGCTGACACACTGGAGTGGGTTACCCAGAGAGGCTATGGATGTGCCCTCCCTGGAAGTGTTCAAGGCCAAACTGGATGGGGCTTCGGCAACCTCATCTAGTGGAAGGTGCCCCTGGCATGGGGGATGGAACTAGATGACCCTTAAGTCCTCTTCAACACAAATCGTTCTATGATTCCATGACTATTTCTTTTACATCAACACAGCAGTCAAAGCTAGTCAAAGAGAACAAATTTCTCTGAATTACACGTAAAGTCTAAGAATATATTCTTAAACTACTGAAAAATAGTTGACTGGCAAAATAATAGTTGACTGGCAAAATAATCTACCCAAGTCCTCTGTCTTGGCTGGTAGTTATCGAGAAGTTACAGACTTTTACCAGACCAGATTATCAAGAGTTCATACAATTTCTTTATGAGAAAAAGTCTGATACAACATAATAAAGATTTAACAAACATAAGGAACTAATGATTCTGCCTTTAAGGGTGTATATTAGAGCTTACAAGGTAACAGCTTTGTGTTGGTTTTTATCCAAGAATCATGCAGGCATTTCCAGAATTGCATTACCAGATTTACACTACCAGACTGTTCTTCTGATTCCATAAGGAACTACCAGCTAAGTTCAGAGAGGAGATTAGAAGGGATAACAGTGCATAGCTGAACACTTAGTTAAGATGAAGCACAGTTTCACCACAGCCAAATGTGAAAAAAATGCATATAATATTTTTTTTGTAACACTAAAAGTTGTACATTCTGGTGATACTGCAACACAATCTCTTTCCAATGTGCTCCTCTTAACCTGACAACTGCATTGTTGACTGAAGGCACTTAGTTTCCCTGCGTGATGAGTTTCTGTTCTGTCAGCATGCACAAGCAAGCAGTTTCTCCTCAAGGTAGAACCACATCTAAGCACTAGGAGAAGCGATTTTGTAAGCCTCCCTCACAGAAAAGCAAGACTAGCACTGGCCAAAATTGTTCACAAATAGTAGGTTATGAAACAAATGTAGCGTGATGTCAGTCTGGATGGAAGGAGCTGGAAATTGCCTTCATCCCTCCTCTGGAAAATAGCTTCAGTTGAAGATTGCTGAGAAAAGGAGATATTTTAGAAATGTTGATTCATTCTGTTTTGACATTTCATTTAATGTCAACTTTTTATTTTGAAATGGCATTTTCCATTCCAGAATTGCCTTTTTCTGAAGGGAAGGTTAAACATTTCAACTGACATCTCCAAAGATGTATTTGTTTGAGGATCTTTCCCTAAACAGACTTCAATTTTTTTTTTTTTCCAACCAACTATTAGATGATCAGCTTTAATTTAAAGCTCTAGAAAGTCAAAGATCTCCTCAAGATCAGGAGATTACTGGAGAAGCATGACATCTTGTTATTAAAAGAAAAAAATAAAATAAAATTGTAAAAGGACTCCTGTCCCTCACCTTTTCTTTCACTTCAACCCCAATAACTTTCCTCTATCTCAGATTCATTTCTCAGTTCTGTTTGTAAGCAGCAAGATCTGTCTCCAAGCAGCAGTTTGGTTGATATCTTCCTTTTCTTTCTATTTCTATTAACTCCTTCCAATTATGCTTGCTCTATTCCAAGCTCTTCTCTACCCTTACTACCATTTCAGCCTGGTGAATATCTGGACTCACATCTCTCCTGGACCCAGATCAGTTCCAGAACTTCTTTCTGAATGACAGTATGCCCCAGTTCAGCCAGATAATTATTGTCATTGTTCACCATTAACAAGTAATGCAAGCATACATACATATAACTAATAAGTCTAGAAGAAGCAGGAAGCAGACAGTATGTTATGAACAAGTTCTATTAATGAAGAATGGCCTGACAGCGGTGATTCTAATTGCACTACGGTATGTCTAATCTAATTATGCTAATAGTTTATTTGAACTCTAAATCATCTGTCAACTCAGATACCGAAGTCTGGTGGTATCACGCAGTGCTAGTGAAATCTAACAAGAACATCTCTTTTCCTGCTAATGTTTGTTCTATGGAAGCCTAGGCATTTTGCTGGTTTGAGCATTAGGCCAATGGGGAATTCCTTGATGAAAATGTTCATTAGAGTATTTTCCTTGAGAAAGACCAGTTCATCACAGCAATATGTTTGCAGAAACATATTTGAGAGACTCCTCAGGTAGAGAATATCTCTAGATTGTTCCTTCACTGGAAAGTACTACTGACTTAACTTCTTTGTACTTCTAAGGCCATGACCAAAGGATTACCCTCTGCATAAGGAATATTCATCCTTACTCTGATCATTTTTCTTATATTCTACCAATTCATAGAGTACACCCTTGCCAAGCAGGTTTGTTCATCATAGTAGGAAGAATAAACTCATTAAGAGGACTAACACAACATTGCATCACTTGAGACTGGTGGAGAAAAGATGGGTGCAGTACTTGAAACATTCCTGAAGGCAAGCGATGCTGATGGACAACTGAGGGAGGTAACACGAGAGCCTGAAAAACTATAATCCATACCAGTGGATGATGGCAGGATATTGCAAAATGCTAGGCAAAGGTTATTCAGAACGTTTGAGAGTATTCTTATCCATATAAAGTGATCAAAGAAAAAGGGAGGACAGTTTCTTGATGATTAACCAGTCAGATCAGACAGGGGAGATGACTAGTTGCCGTGGTACAAATGACCATGCCAATATCAGGCATTACAGGTGTACTGTAACCAATTACATAAAAAACATATCATAAAAATGGGGTTAAGTCCATATTGCATTATAAAAAAATTTTTTTTAAATCAGTGTAGGCAAGAAATAAAAATAAGTAACAGAAGGAAAATCCTTCAGTGCATCATAAGGGGCAGGAAGATAAAATACAGCTCAAAAGTAACATAAACGACGGTAATCACTGTACCGCTGCATTCTGTTGAAGTGACACATTCAGAGCTGCATAGTTAAAAAGTGTCATGTCACACTGCAACAGCCAACACTGAAACATTCCAGAAACTACTAACAAATGTAGACAGTCAGCTAAGAAACTCCAGATGACAGAGATCCCAAAGGCCTTTCCAGTCCTGGCAGGTTTATGAGGGTTACAGACCTTCAGTTGATCACACGTACACACTTGAAAAACCATTTGAGTGTCTTTAGTGTATTCCATTCAGTGTCCATGGCTGTGGACATCCCATACACTTGTATCAGAGCTGTTAGTCCCCTATGGAGGTGAATCTGACATGTTATACTAGGCATCTGTGTGAACAACAAAAATAAAACCTCATAACAAGCTGCAGGTCCAAGAAAGGCTAGGATGGCTGGAATCACCAGGAAAGAGTCCCTTTAGGGCCTGCCTTTCCATCACTCTTTAAGGGAAAAAGCATGTATAGAAAGTTTTTCCATTTCTGAAGTGAGTGGAAGAACACTGAGATGGAAGGAATCAGTCCCATTACAATTCTGATGTACCTGCAGAGAAGCTGCATGTTCACAGAAAATCAGACCGATGAGTATTTTAATGTAGACTAAAGTTTTGCATGCACAGAAAATCAAGCTGATAAACATTTAACTGTAGATGGAAACCCCAATTTTGAGGTAGGAATGGAGAACATTACCAGTGTCTTAATAACTTAAGAAGCATCTTCATATCAACATGGAAAAGAAGAGCTCTGAATGCCATTCTTGTTGAGACTCAAGTTAATTTGTCTTTCCTCTGGCACCATTAATCCAGAATTCTGCCATTGACTCTCCTGTCTGTAGTAGAAAACTAAGCCCAACAGGCAGCTGCCCAGTCCCATCTGTCTTCCTGCTTCATATCCCCTGTGGTTGATAGCAACAGCTACCAGCAATTTGGTTGATCCTTCTAGAAAATTTCTGCCTGAGCTAAATATCCAAGAAATGTTGTACAACCAGCCCCAAAGATTTTGGGCCCCAAAAGCCTCCTCCACAGCCAGCTGAATAGGAAAGGCTTCTTAGTATAACTAGGAATAACTCTTGTATTTGTACAGTGGAAGAAAATTACAGTGGTAAATTACCCACAGCCTAAAAGCTTAAAAGTTTCAAACTTCTATTATAACCATGAGTTAACTGATCAGCATTTTGAAAATTCACAGTAATAGATTTTCTTTTTATCCATTTCTATAAGGAGACCCAGATGATCATTACTTATTGTGTCAAAAATCAGGTTTTTTGAGAGGTACAGTGGAACATGTACGCATTTTGAATTTCATCTTCTAAATCAAATTATATGAAGACAAACAGCAAGTCACCCTTCAAGATGAAATTCTTAATGAGCAGATTAACTGCTACCACACAGACAAGAAAATTCAAAAGCAAAACTTTACTGAAAGACAGGCATTCAGTGACAGGATGGAAAACATTCAGAAACATAATCCCCCAGGTAGAGCCTGGAGGAAATATTCCATTAAAATATAAAATATTAAAGAAAAAAAAAAAACAAGACTAGAAACAAACAGGTAAACAAGAATTCTTTGTATTCTCTGGGGAGGACATACCAACAAGAAAATTATTCTCAGTGCAGACTTTGTGATACAATTTTTTTCCAAGTCCTCTAAAAAGTTTGACATATCCTTCCAAATAACTCTACCTAATTTAAAAGCAACAGCCATTTCCTAGCATTATATATGTACTGATATGCACAGGGATACATATATGTGTATATACACAGTTCCACCCCCTTTGTTTTGTTATATCCACTTCTCATTGGGCTACCTAAGTTTTCAAGGTGAGGTTAACAGCTATCTGAACTATGTGTGGAGAGTCAGTAAGCATTTATCTAAGGAGAATGGACTTTTCAAATGTGTGACTATACCACTGTGCATCAAGACTATATCTATATATATAGGTCTTCAAAATTCTTGCTGCACAGATTGCATCTTCATCCAGAAGACAGTTTAGGCTTGGAAAAAAAAATGGCAGTGGGAGAAGCATAAGAAAACTCTTGTGGGTTTAGATCCCACACTTATTCGTCAGTGTACTTTATTTCCTTATCACAGCACAGACAACTTAATGAGTTTAGATCCAATGTTTTTAAAAAAAAAAAAAAAAAGAAAAAGGGAAAAGCACATGAGGGGAAAACTTTTTGGCCTCTCCAGACTCTCTCATAACATAACCAACACTCATGAGTTCATATGGAGCTTGATCACACAGAAACAAATGCTCATTATTACAACTGAAATTAATCATAACTCAGATTTTTGCATATAATTTCTGTTTTAAATGCAAAATATTCTCAGGAAAAACAAACAACATACAAAAAAACCCAAGAAAAACAAAACAACAACAAAAAAAAACACAAAACCAAAACCAAGCACAACATCCACCAGGCCATGAAAATCTCTGTAATTTCCGAAGAAATCCATGAAGTTTTAGTTTTATTGTTTCAGTAGCAACAAGAAAATGTAAACACGGATTTTGGAAATTTCAAGGGTAGTAATTCAAGTTCGGAAGACCACACAACCTCAGAATATTAATATGCTACTTTAAATCTTAACTCTGCAGATGTCAGGAAATTAATTCAAGGACATTGGTCACATTTTAACTATTTGTTATAGGAAGTGGTAGAGACGAGTTCAGGGGAATTAATGACTTTCTGAAAATATGAGTCAGAAATCTGAGGCCTGTTGAAAGTCATGTATTGCAAACAGACTTGAGAGGGAAAAACTCACCTATCCAACATTCACTGAGGAACTGGAGCACAGTGTTTCTGAACAAATAATAAGTTATTTTCACCCTCTGTGAAACAGTCACCGGAAAGCAATATATATCACTGCTTCATTAAAAAGGAGCCAATACAGAACACCATCCTAAAAGTATCATTGTAAACTGAAAAGTTCAGTTGGTTAAGAATATGGGTTTGGGGGTTTTTTCCCCCTAATCTTTTTTTTTTTCCACAGGAAAAGTTTTGATTTTGTTTTCTCCTGTGTTTCAGTCAGGAGAAGAAAAACAAACATATTTCTTTTAGGTTTACATAAATCTAAATATTTCATTTGTCAAACTGGACTGAGCTACTATTTGTCTGCTTTAATATACTACCCATTTATCTATGGAATAAAGTCCCCAAGCATTCATATGGCAGAACTCTTTTCCTCCTGATGCAGTGGGAGGAAACAAACTCAAACAAACCAATAAACAAACAAAACACCCACAAACAAACAACAAAAAAAAAAATGAGTACTTATAAGTAACCAAATACTTAAACAGAGATATTTTTGAGAAAGCATTTTATCTGTGAGAAAATTTTGTCATAGAGTTGCATCATTTAGTCTGCTAGACAAATATTTCTTCGTTGGTGCTTTAAGCAAGTATTAACAATATCACTTAATAGAAAAACTAATTAGGTTATTGGATTTTATTCAATGTGATAAATAGCATGCTATGATTTATCTTTTCTTGTAGTTATAGGAAATATTGCTTTCTACTGTAGGCATACTGTCAACACAAAAAAAACCCACTCACCATACAATGAAAATAGAGTAATTGACAAGCCCAAGACAGATCTGCTTTTGTTGGCATTTTAATTACATATTTTATGAAAAGTCCACCTTCATCAGCTTGGATTTTCAAGTCCATCTTATAAATCACCCTCTTGATGGAAATTACTCAGAGACCTGCCTGACACAGCAAACAGCCTAATTCCCAGCTGTTATAAAATAGTATGGCTCATAGCTGAGGATCAAGCCTAGAAAGGAACCTGACAGTGTGTTTCTCTAATACTTTCTCTCTAGATACACTTCTATTACATTACAGCAGCAAAATAGCAGCATAAATGTGATCTTTTTTCCTCTTTAAGAGGATTATTTTGATTTACTATAGGTGAAATATAAAAAAAAACCTAAGAAAATTTTACTTTATTTTCAATTAGTGGCAGAGCGGAGTTCTGCAGATGTCTGTCCACCTGGAAGATGAGTTTTCCATTCCAGATCAACGTTATTGTCTTTTTTAAATGCAATAAAAGAAAAAGATGAGAAAAGAAAAACATGTATTTCCACAAGTACTGCCACTGAAAAAGCCCAGTTTCCTACGGATTTAGAGCTCACATAATTTTATATCTCAGAGGTGATCTATGCTAGAGGATAAGTAAGCTCCAAGTTTTGCACTGAAAACTTGGTCCTTTAGTGTATTTGTTGGTCATATCTTAGTTTCATGTTTCAATGTGACATCAACTCGTAGCATCGCTTTGATACACTGGGGATTATAGATACAGTTATGCTTCTCTGCTCTTGGTATCTAAAGCAGCGCACATTCCTGCTACATGCCCCTTGCCAGATCCTTCCATCCAGGATTTCCTGGAATCCTGTAATCTAAGTGCTCATAATAGAATCCATCTCTTGCTACAGCCACTTACAGAGACTTTCTTCTTTCCTGGCTATCTCTTTTCACAAAAGTTTGAGAGCTTAATTACCTTTCAGGCTTCTACCTGTTTGCAAATTTTGGCTGAAATTTGGAGGGGACAGCTGTTGGTGGGTGCGAAAAATGGAGAAAAGGGGAAGGTACTGGCTACACTCACATGAAAACTGCATTTAAAATTAAAGCAAACCAAAAAATTCTAAGTAAGTTCCACACATAATACACTGCATAAAAGCTGCAATATGTATGCTGAAGAGGTAAAGCATGCTTTACCGTATATTATCAGATAACATGCAGAAACAAACATATGCATTATTCATGACAAACTGCAATGATTAATGCATCTCCAAATTCATATTGCTTTTTCTTATGGGTGTAAAGAGATTAGTTTGTTTAAATGCATGAAGTGTACCTTCACAAAGTTTACTAAATAATTTTAACTAGGTCTTCAACATTGGAAGAGTCAAAATTTCCCCGCAGAATGGCTCCATGCTGAACCCATAAAAGTTTACTTTTTGGGTAAGAGAGAACATTATTTACATGCTCCTAAAAGACATGAAATTCCTACACTTATTTTTATGCACAGGCATAGAAAATATTATTTACTGGTCATTATGGTTTTGCTTCACCTATAATATATGGTTATATTATATGTTCTTACTATAGAGTACCTCAGATCACAGAATGTTAGGGGTTGGAAGGGACCTCTAAAGATCAAGTCCAACCCTCCTGCAAAGCAGGATCACCTAGCGCATGTCTCACAGGAATGCATCCATATGGGTTTTGAAAGTCGCTAGAGAAGGCGATTCCACCACCTGGGCAACCTGCTCCAGTGCTCCATCACCCTCACAGTAAAGAAGTTCCTCCTTTTGCTGAGGTGGAACCTTCTATGCTCATGTTTATACCATTATTTCTTGTCCTACTGCTGGGCGCTACAGAAAAAAAAAGCGATTGGGTCCTTCCGTTTGACACCCACCCTTCAGATACACATAGACATTAATAAGGTCCCCTCTCAGTCTTCACCTCTCGAGACTAAACAGTCAGTTTCCTCAGTCTTTCTTCATAGGGGAGATGCTCAAGTCTTTCAATAAAACAAACAAAATAAAAGAAACAATGTAAAAACAGGCACTGAGGCTTTGGGATACTGTCAGGGCATTATGACAATAAGCACCTTAGTATAAAACCATGTATCTTTTAGTGTCCTTTTGAACTTTTTAAATGTCTTTCCCCAATATCACAGTCATGCAATGTTCAAGATGTAGCCCTGACGAAGCCCCTGGTGGTACACTTTTAAGCCAGCTGTTACATGCCATCTCTTCACTTCTGTACAGGGCAAAACTTTTGAAACAGTCTATCAAATCCTGCATCTGAACTTTTGATCCCTGTAGACTTTTTCAGAGATAATTCCAAGTCTCTAGTTGTCCAATATACTCCTGTGGCTTCAGGTAGTTCAGAAACATCACTGTTCCAGTCCTTGACACAAATATTTCCAACCCCTCAACAGAACATTTTTTTTATTCAACCTTCTTTGAAACACACACTTTTATTACATCAGTCTGGGATCAGGTAATGTTTCTCTCTATTGTGAGCATCTAGCACCTTCAATATATGTTCTACCTCTGCTAACCAAGGCAAACACACACAGATATACCTTAAAACTTCCAAATATGCATCCATAACCTGAATTCAAACACAAAGTCTGCTGGTTTTATCCACAGCAATCTCTTTTCCATTGGACATTTATATTAAATTGCACTGGTTGCAATGCTGTTAAGCTAACTTCTAACTCAGGGTTTCATTGTTTCTAAATATTATTCCAGGCACTGACATTACAGCTTTTTCTTTTTCATTTCTGAACTCAAGAAAAAAGTACAGTCTAATGCCACAAACTGGATGCTCGCAGCCAAGATGTACCACATTTTAAATTATAGTGGAATGTTTATTGACCTTGTAGTTCTCGGGTTTATCTTGTGTTTTAGCTCTTATTCATGTATGCTGAAAGTCCAGGGAGCATTGACGTTAACACAATTTGGATTTGAGCAGAGTGATAAATCTCCCAATGAACGAAAAAACAGCGAGGGCAGCATGACTCCCTGTGAGTGGCTGCAACATCTGCATTTTGCTTTCAATAGATGGCTTTTTGTCTCTTTAGTATACTTTCTACAAATCCTTATCATGGCACAAAAGTTGTTATTATTATGGCTGAAGCATCTATATGCAACATCAAAAGGTGCACCAGGACTTTTGCAGAGGGTCACTGCTAACTGATGGTTTACTGATTATTAAAGATTTCTCTACCACAACAATTACTTCTTTTTTAGATATCCCCAATTTAATTGTTCAGTTTAAGCAATATTTACATTTTTGCTCTATACTGAATACCAAAAATGCAACCTCTGCCTCAGAATAGTTTCTTCCTTTTTTCTGAAAGTGTCACTGTGTGCTATGACAGACATCTTCTGAATCTTGCCTTCAATTCCCAATTGCTCTCCCCTACAAGCCCTTACCTCCTCAGCTTTCTGTCTCTCAAAAATAACTAAAGAAAAAAAACCCCTTCCTTCCCATCTCCAGCCCCCTCAGCAACAATGCAACTAATAGATGCCAAAAAGTCTTCTCCCCTTTCCAAAGATGAATACGAAGAAGACTCAGATGATAACATGCTTTCTCAGCCTTCACTGATTAAAGATGAACTTTTGCTTAAAAAAAAAGTTTCCTTAAGAAAAATATAGTTCCAAATTATATTGTTAAATAAATAAGGATTTAAGTCCGACTGTTATCTAAAATGCAGTAAATATGGTTTCCTGAAAAAAGAACCCCAGTAAGTGTGAATTTGGGCCTGCTATACTCTGATCTCAGAAAGTTTTTTCAATGACTAGTTAACTGAAATTATTCTGTGTTTGATGATCTGCTACTATTTCAGTGAATTATTTGTGTATCTAGAGCTGGTTTTCTCCCAAAATGTAAAATATATAAAGAAAAATATATTAATATACCTGTACTCTTTCTTCCAGTAACTGAATGCTGAATGGCAGGACCAAAGCTCAAATTTGAGAGTTGTTAATGAGACATTCATTAAAAACTCCATCCACAGAGCTGGAAAACTCAACATTCTGATGCACAAGAAGTTAATCTAACACAAATAAACTGACAAACTGTATTATATTAAAAAGAGAAAAGACAGACACTAGCAAGGTAGACAAGCAGGGCATTCATCAGGTGTACATAGAAAAATCACATGATCTCTCATCAAAAAAACAACTGTTTTACAGTCCTGTCTTGGAGAGGCAATTGCTAAGGCCAGTTGGCTGCTTTCCTTTCCTGCAAAAATGGCTTCCACACTCCTGAGTAGCAAAATAAGCTGTCTTGCACTCCAGAGTTCACCATGCTTCTTTCAGCTGGACCAAGTAACTTCCATTAGACATTACTCACTGCTAAACACTCTGATTAACATCTTCAGCTTTACTCACCCTAGTTTTTAGCAAAACTACAGGTAACATTAAAGACCACTGCAGTATCCTCACTTACCTGCAAACCATTAACAAGATCTTTCTGTTTCTTAGCTGACAATAAGCCCTTAAGTAGCTTTTCATACTTCAACAACTTAATTAAATGTACTTATGCAAACCCTCCAAACAGTTTTTCATTCTTTCAAGTGCTCTTCTTGTATTGCAGAGCTGGGTGACTTACAGGTTAGGTCGACCACTTCTTTCAGGACTGCATAGCTCTATTTTATTTGTTACTTCTCTCAGGGGGAAAAAAAAAAAAAAAAAAAAAAAAAAAATCTAAATTTTGTAAAACCATTAAAAAAAAAAAAAATTTTTATTAATTTTTAAAAGGGAAAAAAAAAAAAAAAAAAAAAAAGGCATTTCTTATTTTGGTAACTCCTTTCTTCCCCAGAAAGCTTAAGAGCTGGTTTTGCTTTAGCTTAAAGCCATAGTCACCATTCTTTAACACCAAGTATCTATACAAACAAGCATGGAAGTTTTCAGCAAGTTGTCAAGAGTATCACTTTGAAGAGCATTTTACTCTAGTGCAATTTCCCCACCTGAGAATATAATTACTCAGTGGCTGGTAGGTCAGCAAGTCCTTTAATCAGGACATATCATTTCAGAAGATATAGTGCCTGGTGCAATTTTTGCAAGATATGAGGTACAAAAACGCATACATGAGATTGGGGGGGTGGGGAGGGGGGGGGAGCAGACATTAAGCTTTGAAAGAATATTGTGCTTAATACTAAAGAAAACAAAACAAATTAAACAAAAAAACACAACCAACCACCAAAAAACACAAAACAACCCGAACAAAAACAACAACAAAAACAAACAAAATCAACAAAAAACTCACACACAACTTCACCACAATAGAAGCAAGTGAAGAGTCATAAGCATTTTTTCCAGGTACTTGGCACTGAAAAAAGGATGAAAAAAAGATGAAAACAAGATGAAAAATAAGACTGCCAGAGTAGATTCGTGGCACTGGGGAATTGTAACTGTGTTAGGGTCAGCACTGAATATAAGTAATACATGGGAATGACAACTGTGAAGGGGAAGGAATTATTTTTAAGTGAAGCATCTGTGACGTACAAAGGCCAAAGCCTGACTGCCACTGCTACAGCAAATAATAAACTAAATTCAAGCTACAAGACAAAAATCACTAATCTCCCCAAAATTATGTCAGAACTTCCAGAGTCACAACAAAACAGGGAGAGAGGAAAATAGACATTGTGCATGGCCTGTTTTCATGTAGCTAACCTCTAAAGGGAAATGAGTGTGAGGATAAGCCTTCAACAGGTCACAGAGCACTGCATAAGCCTCTTTCTGCCCAGGTTAGCACACTATAGACTGCAAAGTGTAAGATCTGTCTTTCCTGCACACGCCCCTGCAATGGGGACACAAGCATAGCACTAGTGGCTTTCCTCCTGCTTCTAGCAGTTAGTCTCTTCTCTGGAAAAAATAGCACAGCTCCTACTGTCTCCCCAGCACAGACAAAGCTGCACCTAAGCCCTTCCCTGTGAGCTGGTCGTGGCATGCTGCAGCTGCAAAGCACCCTGAGGCAGTCTGCTAGACCATCTCATCCTTCACCTGCATGTTTTGCTGACTTTTATGGCAGCAGGAGGCTATACCCATATGCAAGCCAAGGCACAGCTCCAAGCCCGTGGACCCACCATCCACCACATGTCCAGCTCCAGAGGACTGCCAAGAGGTTTGGCAGCACATGCTGCCCAGACAAGCCTTCTTCTCTTCCTCTGGGGCAGGGTGGCAGCTGTCAGACAAAACATGCTGATTGGGAAATTAATGATTTACCTGCCAAAGCCAGTAACTCAACTGTGCTGTCCAGCAGCTACTGCTTCTCTCTGCCAATACTCTCAAGAGGAGAAGGAAACAAAAAACACCTTGTTAGCATCTCAGTGAGGGAAGTTTCTTACATGGCTACAGAAAGTCTTCCACCACCTCTGAAAACATAGGTAATCTGTGTAATAATTAGAGAGTTGAGGGTTTACTATAGGAAGTACAGAAATATTGTATAGGAGAGTTGCAATCTTAGATGAAGCTTTGCACCTTCTGGTTCTTTTTAGGTTTTTTTGAACACTTCCTTTGTTGTTGCCTGAAATCTCACTAGTGCAGAAAGCAAATTTTTTTTTGAGGAGGAAAAAAAAAAAAATTAAAAATGCCAGATCAACATCTAGTCTCTGCCAGCAGTATTTCTTTCTACCTGTTGTGCTGAATAGACCCTGAGCAACAGGTACTAGTGCTTCCACATGAAAGCAACTAAAGTAACAAGGATGTTCAAAATTAGATTATTCCTCTATTTAATTTTTAACCTTTGGCCCAGTCTGGGGAATAATAGAAAATTTTTTAAAAGGAGCTCAGAGAGTTACAGGGTATTTTTTCATATCTTAAAGTGTTTAACTAAAACGCTGAAGGAATGCAGGGAAGCAGCAAAACGTGTGATGTACAGGTAAGTCAATAGTATTGAATAAAATCTAAGAAAGGAAAGAAGGAACATTGCATGGAAGAGATGCAGTGACAGCAGACACGGTGTCTGGAGACAGCACATCACAGCAATGGTACCACCAGAAGATACAGAACTAGGACAAAGTTGGTTTGTGGGACTTCTGCCTGCCCTCACTAGACAAAGGGAGGAAAAGACTTTTTGCACTAAACATGGTATATTTTGATCACAAGGAATAGCATTGCTTGCAAGCACGGGGTATGAACTTCATCCCTTTAAAAAATAAGGTGAAAAATCTAGAGTCAAAACTGAATTGCTAAACAAAGAAAAAAAATCTCCTCTGGGATATTAGTTGCTGCCTGTATAAATATACAAGGTTAAAAGACAGCATCCTACCCAGTGCTAGATTACAAAATAATCTGAAATAGTAAGGTCAGATGTGAAAGTGCCATAGTTACAGAAAAAAAAATTAACAGGATGAGGTACATAAAGACTGTGGGCAAAATTTCATGCTCTACATGACCACAATAACTCATCTTTCTGGAAAAGATTGTTTTACAGAGATATGAATACCCATATGTCTATCAACTTAACAGAGAATCAATCCTCAAAGTCAAGCCACAAATTCCAGACTTCACACTCCAGTTCTTAATAATTCAGACCTTATGTATTAGACAGTGAAGAGAACAAACAAAAAACAAATTGTGCTATTAAATCTTTGCAATAAAGTATATTACATGCATGATGCATGAAGCACAATACCACCCAAAACTTACACATTCAAAATTTTACTTATTTATAAATTGAAATAGACATCCTACATACAGATTTGCTAGTTATTTCATCATAAGAAATTCCATGCCACCCACCTCCTTGCTAAAGTGTAATAGATTTCCACACAAGCTAATTCCTTACTTGTTCTGTTACCTTTGTTTCTTCTGTACAGATTGGATTGCTTTAATGAAACTACCTAAAGTAGCCAAACAATTTAAAAATGTTTCAGAGCTAACCTTTATGTTCTAGGTAAAGGTAAACTAGTGCTAACTCAAGGCAAATAGATTTTTTTATTGAGTTTAAAAGCCTTCAATGCTATAGATATATAGATAAATTCTCACAAGGATTCTATTACTGTGACTCATACTTAGTATAAGGAGATATACTGAAACTTTCTAGAACCGGTAACATTTCAACTGCCTGATTAACTTCTGATACCGGGGGGGGGGAGGGGGGGGGGGGGGGGAAATCCTATGAAGCCTAACCTAAAAGAATTTGAGTACTGTAGACACAATTAGTCATCTCAAGCTGAGATGATGAACTTTTGACTCAGTTCAAGACATCCCTGGCTTGCAAGAAGTTTTTGTGTGAAATCTGCACTGCTCCCAAAATTATCAGAACTGTTGCTGCCTGGACTGAGTGGAAATGAGGGCTGAAAGGCAGTTCAGTGATTAACAACCCACATTTAGGTGTCCAGAAGAAGCTATTTGCAATGTGTGCCAGGTATTAAACCTCCAAATACTGCTGATGAAAATTGTCAACACAATCAGGGGAGAAGCCAGCCCACATAGCTCAAGAGTTTAAGAGCTCTCTCATCCTCATTGACTGTACTGATTTCATGTCCAGTGACTACAGCAGGAGCAGACACACCTGTCTCACCTGTAGATACCTCCATGGAACACCTTAATGTAGGCCTTCCATTTGTGAGCTGAAACCCACCTTGAGTGTCCTTCCTTCAGCTATGACTTTTTTCTTCCAAGTTAAGACATTTTTCAGCTGGACAAAGATGAAGCATTGTTAAAGTACTTAACATCTACCAAGGCCAATGGTATCCCAGGGTGCATAAAGAGTGTGTCCAGCAGGTCTAGGGAGATTCTCCTCCCCCTCTACTCTTCCCTAGTAAGACCACATCTGGAGTACTGCATCCAGTTCTGATCTCCCCCCAATTCAACAGAGAGGGAAAAACTAGAGAGAGTCCAACAGAGAGCTACGAGGATGATGAAGGGACTATAACATCTCTCTTATGAGAAAAGGCTGGGAGACCTGGTGCTGTTTAGCCTGGAGAAGACTGATAAGGGATCTTATTAATGTTATAAATATCTAAAGGGTAGGTGTCAAGAGCATGGGGACAGTTTCTTTTCAGTGGTGGCCTATGATAGGACAAGGGGCAATGGCCACAAACTGGAAAAAGAAAGTTCCATCTCAACATGAGGAAGAACTTTACTGTGACGGCGACACAGCACTGGAACAGGCTGCCCAGAGAGGCTGTGGAGTCTCCTCCTCTGGAGACTTTCAAAACTCTTATGGATCTCTTCCTGTGCAACATGCCCTAGGTGTTCCTGCTCTGGCAGGGAGGTTGGACTCTATCTCCAGAGGTCCCTTCCAACCCCTACCATTCTATGATGCTAGTTCCCATAACTAATATTTATATATGCCCTAAATAACTACCTTTTCTTCTCCAGAGCTGTCAGGCTGCTACTCTCCATAAGCAGCACATAGACCTTCCATATAAATCATGATCCTTCTCTATGTTTCCTGAAAGTGTAAAGTGTTGTTGTGGATGACAGAATAAGCACTTCTGTATGCCTCATAGCATGGTGTCTTTAAAATCATGTAGGCCTTATAGTGGAATTTCTCCACTTTTAAATGAGAAAACCTATCAGGAGATATTAAAAAGCATGTAGTACCCAGTCTCATCAACATCTGGTCAGATCTGATTACTATACAGTCAAACAATCTCCTCCTAGCTGCACCACAGCAGAATTTCTTAAAAGGTCTACCATTTACCATTTATAACTGTAGCAGGGAGTAAGTGGAATATATAACTAGCATTTTGTGCCCAAATCAGACCTGCTTGCTTTGGTTTAGAGTCACTGATTATTCCATATCTAAACCAACAGATATGTGTAGACTAAATAATTTACATAAATCCAGAAGATTTGCAAAGTGTCATTAAGGCACCTGAACCAAACAGAACATTTACACCTGCACTATAAATTTATCACAAGAGCTCCCAATGACAACTTGTGTGAAAAATGGTTTCCTTTAAGAGAACAGATGATTCATTATTTATAGGAATTTTACACAAAAAAAAAAATGGAAGTTGTGGAAAACTGCCTGTCTTCAGCCCCATATGGTCACAATCAATATTGGAAGCTCTCAGTTAAGCTCCATCCCATCAACATCAACACTGAGTTCTTATAGGAAGCAGAAGCTTCAAGAACACAAAATAGGACAATATTTAATGATTAAGGTGAGAATACTGCCAGTAATTCTTTGGGGAAAAAAAACAACCAAAGGCCAGTAGTGTCACACATGGATAAAGAAGAAAAAGAACATCTGTGAATATCATGAATCTGGGGGAAAAAAAAAAAAACAGTCATTGGTTACAGCACAGACCAGAAACAAGAAGCAAAACACAATATGCTTGTCATAAACACAAAAAATCTTAGCAAACTGTGATGTCAACATCACAGTATAATAAACAGATGTTGTCTGCCCTAGATAATTATTTATACTTTTATAAATGAATATGGTTCAGATGGGATTGGTTGTCTTGTTGTGATAATTTTCTTAATAGATTCTGAGCTCTATGGTTTCAAGTTTAAAACTTTTGAAACTACATTTCGTTGTCACTTTAAATTACAGGGTGTCACACATATCAGTAGTGGTTGGTTCTTTCCTTCTTTCTTGACAATCACCTCAGCTAAAGACAACAACCAAGCAGACTTCTTGTCCCCTCTCACTTCTACAAACTTCTTAACTAGAAACTTTATTGTGATTTTTGGTTACGGTTACGCAAAGAGCTTGTTTTTACCTGCCAAGTTCATCATTAAACTGTTTCTCAAAGAACAAGAACAATGTCAATCAGATAAATCCTAATGATTTATAATAAATCAAAGCCATCATGATCCACAAGTTCATATACAATATGTTAAATTCTTCTCTTCACAGTTTCACAGAACCACAATAAGCCCCAGGACCAGGGGTAACTGCAAACAGAAACCAATATATATTACTTCTTACTGGTTTCCAGTTCACTTGCTAAAATGTCAAAAGCATTTAAACAAAGAAACCTAAGTCAGAAACATAAACAAGTTGCCTAGTATTTCAGTATTAAAAAAAAAAATTGTTGCCACTTCTACTAGTTATGTATTTCATTGTAATGAAATGACCCAAATCTTGACATGGTCAGGCACATGAGTTATGTACAAATGGCATTAATCAGTTTAGGGACAGAGCCTTCTACCACAGGAGCTGAATTCTGGGAGAATAACAGCTGCAGAACATCTGGACTCTGTTGCCCTTGCTAGACTATATCTACAAAGGTAGGAAAAAATAATGCAATTAGGAATAATTATGACACCATTCACATTTTTCCAGTTTAATATCAATTCATGGGTAGTTTAGTGTGTTTTGGTTGATTTTGGTTTGTTTCAGGGTTTTTTTTTGGTCCTTTCATATCAGAAGTCTACAAGCCAGTCTTGAAAGGAGCAAGTACTGTAACTCTTATTAATATCATTTTCTGATTCTGGTACATTTTCAGGACTATAGGCATATGAAGAAGCAAGCAACACTAAGCACTGCCTCATTTCTTCCCATGTTCTGTCATTTTAAACAAACAAAAACTAAAATACCAAAATACTTGGAATGCTTAACATTACATCAATTCCTCTACCCATCCAAGTCTTGTTTTCTTTTTTTTTTTCCTTTGGAGACAGCAGCAATGACCTTTCCTGTAAGAACAAAACCAAGACGGTTCTGTAGTATACGAGCCTAGGGATGCCTGTTTCAGTGTTCTGTCTCCCAGTGTCCGATATCAGAGAGCAAGAACATGAGAGGCATAGTGACATCACCTTGGTGCACTGCTAACTTGCAGTGCTCTGTGACTGAGGGAATCACAGCAGTTATCTTTGTGTTTAATGGCATCTGATAAATAATGTTTTGCATTAGTTGGTCTCTCTACCTCTTCAACTGCCTGAGTTTTCCTCATCCATGTACAGGAAAAAGGGGATTAATGAAACAATTCTTTGAAAAACCCTTCCATTTGTTCTTCCAAAACTACTTCCTAGTTTCATTTGATGTTTCTTTGGCAATTATAAAGAAAGAGTGAATAGCTTTTCCTTACTCAGCTTTCCATGTAACTCAGTTATAACACAAAGCCAACAAGTTATAAAGTTGTGATGCTAAGTTTAGACCTGAGGTCCTCTCCAAGTGGAAGGGCAAAATGAAGTGTGAAGTTACATATACAGCCTCAAATAAAAATAAAGGAGGTAAAACCTGGGTAGGAAAGGACAAGAAAGATTAGGCATATCAGGAAAATTGAATTCTGAGTGGGCAGGAGAAACTATTCATCTCTCCTGGATATACTCCGACAAGTTTTTGAAAAGGTATACCAGAAAGGGATGTAAAACTGTTATTCCCATTCACAAAAAAAAAACCACCCTGCAAATACTGAAGGGTAATATCAAAATTCTCAGATTACCAGTTAAAAAAAAAAAAAAAAAAGCAACACAGCAATCAATAATACATCTTACAACCATGAAAGACAAGCAAACAGCATAGCTTGTATTGCATCTTAGCATGTGAATGTTCTCAGATAACATTCATCTGAAAACAATTTGAAAGAATTTTTACATCACCCTCTCAGCCTGCACAGGATTTAGGGTCTGACAAATGATATAGCAGAAGCATATTCTGACTAAAGCATTTCTGCATGTGTTAAATGATTTTTCAGTGCATACCTTCATAAAATGATGGAATACCTGAAGTATAGACTAATCTTTCAATATTTTCATTTAAAACAGGTCTTCGTACTAAACATCCTGCAAAAATATCAGCCAATAAGATATTTTCTGAGTAACTTGAAATCATAAAAAATCCCAAACTTCTTAGATTTATATGGTTTAATTGTTTGTGATAAATACACAAATACTTTAATTATTTGGAATTTAAATACTTCAAGCTACTGTCCAGTTGCACAAACTTGAAAAATAATAGAAATATTATAAGATTTTCTCTTCATTGTAGTAGGAAATTTTAAGTGTATGAGTTCTTAAGTCAGAGATTTTGCTTCCTTGCACACACCTAAATGTTCACAAAATACCAAAAACACATGCTAATTTTGAAAGAAAAGTCAGGTCTGGTGGTATACATGTTAAATATTGACAAAGTCATCTACTTTTCAACCTTTATTCTCTTCACTGTGGAGCTGACACATCTGTCCTCTTCACAGTTCCTGAGAAGAGCATCCAGACATCCTTCTGAGAAGACATCAAAAGCTTGCAATGGTCTGAGGATTGTGAAGATTAGTTGTCAGCATGGCTTCTGTCAGGTCAGGAACTTGAGATCTAGTGAAGTTTGAAGTGGAATGGGCTCATTCAGAAGAGAGAGTGTACAAACTTGATTTGACTAGGAATTATTGTATCTTGTCTGTATGTTTTAGGTTGCAGAGACAGCAGCTATACAGCAATTCCAGACACTGGCATTTTCTGTAACTGGGTGCAGACACCTCGCTGGAGCATATCATACCTCCATTCCCTTTCATCCTTTTTAAATCAGGCCTTTTCTGCTATTCCTTTTGACCTTACATGAGAAAGCTACATGCTGAGAATGAAGTGAGAAAATACCAAACTTATTATATTGAGAAATGCATGCATTGACAAGACAAGGGAGAAAAGGAGGATGTAGTCAAAAACAGGGAGAAGACACAAATTCCCATCAAGATAGAAGTTTGTCACTCCAGCTCTCTCTGCATCTGACACATAAATAAGAGACTCAGGGCTTTGATAAATGAGGGGGATGAGAGCGGAGACATGGTCTCCAGCATGTCAAGTCTCTACCAAAATGGTAGGAACTCGTCTGAGATCTACTACTAGTTACTCTATTTTCCTAAGCGAATAGTCAACACTTCTAAAATACAGAACTTAGATCTGTTAGAAATATTTATTTCAGTTTTTGATCAGTTGCTTGGCAATAGATACAGTAGTGTTATTAGATTTACTTTGCTTTACTTTTGAGCTACTTTACAGAAATGTTTGTCCCGTGGATTTTCATCCGATAGTAGTTCTGAACCCTAATCACGTACAACCAAAAGGAGCAGGATCTTTTTCAATTGTCTCAGCTTACTGAATTTTGATGGTTTGCAGTTTTTACTGTTAATCTACCTCAGTCTGTGTTCATATTTTTACAAATTAACACTAACAAAATGTGAATCCTAAAGATACCCACATATCTCTTTTCATTCTGTATGAATAATCCTCTTCCTCATACCATCTATTATTTTCACATTCATAGCCAAACACCTACAGTTAGCCCATATCCAGGGCTAAACTATAGCAGCTGCTCTATCAACCCAACAATCCCTACCAAGCGAAGAAGAGGAATTGGAAAATGAAAGGATACTCATGAGTTGAAATGAGAACAGATTTAATGAAACAGCCGAACTAATACTAATGCCAAAATATAAAATAAACGAAGTTATTCTCAGCCCAGCAAACGCACAGTGGTCACAATAAGGGGAAAAGCAGCCCTCAGCAACAGGAAGAGAAGAAGACTCAGAACAAACCCAAGCAGGAGACATACCACCCTCTCTCAGCAACCTTCCCCCACTGATATTTATGATCCAGGATACACCCATAGCCAACTCAAGTCAGCTGTCCTGCCTGACTCCAAATTGCTAATGGCCTGTAGATCATTGCAGGCCTATGATTCTAGTGCTTAAAGTGGGAGATGTATCTTAGGATCTCCCTAACTCATGCAAAGAATTTGTACCCTAAATTGATCATAAAACCACAGAGTATGGTTTGGTGAGTATCTGGACCGGCGCAACTTCTGAGCTTGTCATTTTCACCCTGCCTGCCTTTAACTAGAATTTATGTAGAAGGATTGATGTTTGCTGTAGAAATATCTTTTTCCTATTGCTCAAACAAATAATACCAGGTGCATATTTACATGAATTTAAAAGAATTTAGGATTTCCATCCTTCCTGTTCTAGTATCTAAATCAGTTTAACATCTCTAGAAATGCAGTAAGTTGTAAAATAACTCCTTAGACAAAGATCTTTTTAGGTTGAATATAAAAGTTTATACTGATGCCACCTGATTACTTTTCAACATTTTTCAAGAACTGAACACAGATTAGATTAATTTTAAGGTACCTAACAAACACAAACTAGCTCCAAAACATCCTGTTTCTACAAAATTTAAAACTGATCTCTCTGCGAAGTTAATAGAATCATAGAATTATAGAATGGTAGGGGTTGGAAGGGACCTCTAGAGATCAAGTTCTATATCTCAAGCTCCCCCGAGACAGTTAATTGGAAAGTCTGACAGTGAAGTTTCCTCATGTTTTTTTCCATAAATGATTTCAACAATAACTACCAAGAGAAAGACTTTTCCTGTTAGGCTTTGTTCCTCTATCACTTTTTTAGCAAGTGCTCATATATATTTTCTAAAGTACAAGTTGTTAAGTGATTAATTGAAAGGTGTGGGGATTCTGCAGTCTTTCCTACCAATAAGCACACACAAGAAGTGATTACATTCACTTCCCAGTTCATAAGTGATTTGAAAAAGCTATATTTAGAAATCATAGACATTCAACTGCCTTCAACAGACTGCAGAACATCCAGGATGAAACTATAAATTTTCCCTAGGTCAGATTCCACTCTGTAGCCCAAGGAAACTACAAAAACTGGTAACTGAAGACAGCTTGGTGACTTACAAAAAGCTAAGTGTGCAAGTATAGATTTAATACTGATATCGCATAGTAACAGTTCATCAAAAGACAAACATATACATCTAATCTTTGAGCTCTGCAGTGCTGAGCTTTTCTTGGCCCTGTTTGCTGCTTCTTGGTAAAGAGTGGATTAGGGGCGATGCTTGATGAACATTACCACTGGGGTTATCTTACTATATGAAGAAATAATCATAATATTGAAAAACACTGTACTGAAAGAAGCACTCTGAGCCATTTTGGATTTTTAACTGAGTACACAATATGCCAACTAAGATGGTTAGGGCTGTATATTTTCAGTAATATTCATTCTGCACAGAGAATTAATATGAAGGGAGGGTTTCTCCCCACCAGAGGTTGTTCAAAAACAAATTAATACAGAGCTGAAGAAGATTTCTTCTTAGTTATTTTAGTCAATGGCAGGTAAGGAGGGAGAGAAATGTATTAAATGGAGATGAACATTGTCAGGCCCTTCCTAGACAGATCTCCCTTGTCATATTTTTACTGAAATTTATCACAGTGCTGGAGACTGGAGAATGTGATATCCCTGTACCACTGTACCATCCTTTAGGAGCCATCCACACTTCTTTACAGTCATTGCTTAAGATAGTAATTAATTTAAAATATGATTTGTGAAGCCAAACAGTGTGCTTTTTTCAAAATGGTGAAGCAGAGATCCAAGTGATGAAAGAGCACTCAAAATATCTTTATTGTAGGCACACGCAGAAATGATTATGAAATTATTCAGGGTGTGCTGTTGGTTACTTCATATTGGAACAGAGCTGAGAATAAAAGGATGGTACCAGCATTATGTTCTAGAAAAAAAAAGAAAAGATAGCTATGATTTTGTTTTCCAATCCAGCTTTAGGAATTACAAAGCATTTCTTATAAGAAATCTCTAAGCATGATCATGAGAATAGATAGATTCAGTTCAACACTTTCTATTTTGCAGATTTTATCTTTGCACAGCCCATCTGAAATCATCAGAGGACACAGACACTTTCAGTACTGCTCAAGCACATGATAAAATTCTTCCACTACTAAACCCAAAGTACTCGTCTACCGTCAAAGAATAAAACAGCAGCAGAGCAAGATCAATTTTAGCCCATGGCTTATGTTTATCATTCAAACTTAATAATCTTTTTCACTTTGGCCTTGCAAAGGGCAATAGTTCAACACTGACAAACACCATCCATGCAACCATGCGTGAGCCTCAATGTCCTTTCACCAGTCAATAAAAATACTCGGGAGAAGGTATAGAAATGGTGTAAATATAGCAACTCCTCTGTACTTTCTGCAAGTTCATAACAACCACAGATTTCCTGAGCCCTAAGTGATATTTTCCATGACATAATACTCCTGGACTGATGTTTCGCATGAGTTTATTTGCTTTTGAGATCTAAAAGATCCTGACATGTACTTTTTAGTGTGGCCAACCACCCTCTGGTTTACCTATGCACTGTGTGAGAAGTTACCATCTTCTCCCTATTCTGAAACTGAGACCTGATCATTCCCTTCAATAACTTCTAATTCTTTTAGAAGAAGGAAGGACCAGGAATTGTCCTAACTTATTTATCTTCTTTGCCTTCCCTGCCACATTCCCATCAATCCTGGCTGGGGCAGGTCTAGTCAGTCATTTTCTCATTTGAAAGCTATTTCATACCATTGATCAGCTTTCTTGCCTCATCAGTATCTTTCCTTGCTCTCCTACACACTTCCCATATTAGACAAACTACTACAACACACAGGATTTGCAGTTTAGAATATAGATTCAGATACTAACAGCATCCTATCTTGTTTTCTTTTCCCTCATTTCCTTCTGTAACAATTCCTGACACTTTGTTTGCTTCACCTGCTACCAAACATTAACCTGAAGTTTTGGCTTGAAATTCTCTTTCCTAAGTGGCAATACCTAGTTCAGAGATGATCACTGTAAAATGAGGATTGTTCATCCCTCGCATACTTGACCCTGTGTCTATCAGCATTGACTTTCTAGTGTCACTTTATCACATGCTCATCCAACACTGAAATTCCTTCACAGCTCTTTGCTGTCAGATTTTTGTTTTTCATCGGCAGACCTTATTTTATCTGTTCTTCATACCATGTTTAATGTCTATTTTAGAGCACTTAATTTTTACAGGCCACCCAGATATGCATTTATATTAACATCAACTGTAAAGAAACACAGTGACACATCATCATCACCCGTAGGCATTTGCATCTAGATTATCCGGGTCTATACTGTTAAACAATTACCAAAACAAATAAAACCATCACCAAACTATGAATATAATCTATAATGCTTTGGCTAAAGCATTTTAAAACTCACAATTTATGACCATTTAAATTAATACAAAATAGAAATATAAAATATTTAATTCTGTTGGTACTTTTGCTTATCAGTCTAGGGGAGTTTATTTTAAAAGCTGATAGAAGATCAAAATGTATGTTTGATTCTAAATATTCATATGGAAATATAGGTCTGGAATTAATATTTGCAGTAAGAAAATTTTTATTCTATGTTTTATGTTTTCATTGAAAACAATTCCACACATTTTTTTTTGTTAGTTCAAGTGGTATCATACACATGCAGTAAGTATTTTTTTTTTTTACTTTTAAGAACTTTTTCTCTGATATCAGAGAAGGGAAGGTTATGGTTTATTCTCTGACCAAGGTTTCCCAGAACAGGTGAAACAAATCCACTCCCTGTCAGGAATGCCTCAGGGCAGATAGATGCAATAAATGACCTTCTTGGTGTCCTTTCCAAAAGTACGATTATGCAAAGTATCATTTACAGAATCAAAATATCACTTGGCTAGAATATGTATTTGGTCAACAACAATATGCAACATCGTTTAGTCAAGCCACAGCCTTGAGTTACTTAAGAGTGATTCTACAAGTGAAATACAGATAGGATTCAGGGAAGAGTTTTTAAATGCTGTATTCTTGAGTGTGATATCCAACACCCAAATACAAGTGCACCTCTCTGCTCACTATATGGAGCTAGATGTTTTTAAACAATGGAAGGAGACTATGTTAAAAAGTTACCCTTTGGTTAGGTGTGAACCTACTCATTCTTTAAAAACAAGCAAATAAACTCAAAACCAGTTTGAAAATTACAGTTCTCTCACTAGAGCTCATTGGCCATCTAGTGTCTTTAATGAACTTCCAATAAAAAACAAATTTGATCATTAATTGGACATATACTGGCATGTATGTTTCTTACACTAATAAGGCTGAGATCTTCTCAATGCCACATGACTATCAGTTTTGAATGTCTTCATTAATCAAATTCACATAACATTTACTAAGCTTTCCAGTCTCTCCCAATGATGTATTTTTTTTTAATAGGTTTGATCTTTTTCTTCCTTCTGTTCTCATAGTTTCTCTAATTGCTACCAATTTGGTGAATTTATTTTTGGATTGGAAGGAAGAACGGACTACTTTCAAAATAACTTTGGATCCTTAAAAGAAATATGGCCAAATGTGCATAGATGCATTTGTTCTTTACAACAGAGAATAAGGAAATATAAATGGCTTTTCAGGCATGTTTTGAATTCTTGGACTTCCTAGAAAGTAGGTTAATATACTAACATTAAATCTCTAAGCTACTTGGAGAGTTACAGTGTTGTCATATATCTGCTCTATGCTGAAGTGTTCCTGCATTTTCGGAAAAGGATTATTATTAGAACATTTATGTGGTGTTCCACCATTCACCTTTCCAGAAGTTGGTTTCAATCTTTAATTTTTAAAGTACATTGGAATTCTGAGTAATCTGTGATTTAAGGTAACCCATGAAGTAAAGAACAGTGTCCTACTTTTTACTGGTTTTGCCAAATAAACTTGAGAAACTTACTTTAAATAAAAAAAAAAATACCCTAAGCCACCTGTTTAACTTCAGAATAACAAGAATATCATCTGTCTTGAAATCAGCATAGTTCACTGGCATTTCGTCTGGGAATCAGAGCTTTTTTCAGACTCAACTGAATAATATTTTCAGAGAACTGAAAACAACCTATTCCTTTTGCAGCAAGATCAGGAAGCTGTGCACTGATCAGTTAAGAGTGCAAAGGCAGACTTCTAACAAAGACAGCTTTTCTTCTAAGTGTTTTAGGCACCTGAATTAGATAACTGAGACATAAGTGTATAGCCTATCAGATTGTACTGCATAAAATTCTGTCCCATTTCAGTTCTCCGTCTGCTGTTTCTTTTCTGTTACCAGAATCATAGAAGTTACAGGGACACATACCATTGACTTCTATTGAAGCTTAGTCAGTATATCAATCAATTGATAACAGGAGACAAATGTCAGAGAAAAAAAAACAAGCATAGTTTAAAAAAAGAATCCAGCCTTTTCAGTACCTCAAAAGGCTAACTGGGTTTTTTTAACTTGTGAACTGAACTAGAGAAGACATCAGTAAATACAGCTTCAGCTTTTTCAGATACAGATGTAGCAGGACTGATAGTAAAATTGTCTGCAAGCAGCTAGCCCAGATAAAATTACAAGACTATTCTACTCTACTGCTAAGGAATTTATCATATTCTTTTAAGTCAATAAAGAAATTTCCATTGACTGAAATGATAGTTTCAGGCTTTGTCTTCATGCATAACTCCAATGGCAAAAGAAGCAATATGCATACAGAATAGAATAAATTAGTTCGTTTGTCAGGATGTTAAATAAATATCCTCTCTTTAATAAGATAAGATGCCATGCAGAGCTGTATTAAATTTCAGTCGCTTTTTATTTTTACACAATTCTGTGTTGCATATCTATGGCACTCAGAGCATTGCAGTTAGTGTAGGAGAAGATGCTGTTACTGTGAGGGTTGCTGTTAAACTAAGTACATGAGCATTGCTTTAGCTGAGCAATAAGACTGTCAAAAGGTATTTTAAAAATTGTTTACTCAAACATTAAGAATATTTCTACCCCTGCTGGGTCCTAGCTGCTGTTCATGCATTGCTACTGATAGCAAAGATACATGAGCTGTAAGACTCATCTCCACTAAGTTGCCTTCTGCTCTTCAGTAATGCTTATTCTTGTACTTATCTCCATTCATGTTACATTTGTTTTATAATCTGCTAAAGGAAAAATGAAAACAACCAAACTATGAATCAGTGAAATAACACATTTACTTCTTGCATTTTATAAGAACTTATGCTTCTTTATTTACTAGTCAGTAAATCTAAGCACATTATGTGCAAGAGAAATAAACACTGACAAAACTTTATGTAGGAAGATCGTTAGGAAGAAGCCTGTGTTTCGATGATTTGTTATTGCTATTTAGTTATTGGGCTTAATCTATGTCAAACCTGTACTCACAGCACGAATAATAAAACCTGAAAGCAGTTAGGATGTCTGTCTGCTGAGATAACTGTCTATCAAGGTGACCAGAGTTGTCTCGTCGCTTCCTTGTATACTCTTGGCTGTCATCTACCCATCTCTTTTCTTATATGTGGGGCATGTCAGGTTTAAGCAATCCTGAGTCTGCTACTCTATTGCTTTAGGCCAAAACTCTGTATCACAAATGTACTTGGGGCTGAACCCAAGCTAATACTCCCTGTTGCACCAGGCAGTTTTATCAAACAACAAGCTCAAAAGGAGCAATGCCATCTCTCTTCTGGGAGACCACCAAGCACATCAGAACCCCTTGGTCTAGAAGGAGGGCTCCTAGGTGCTATAAATGTGAAACAAACGGACAAAACTGGACACTTCATGAAGTGCCATCACCATTTAATTTCCCAGAGGCTTAGCTGATTCAAAAAACTCCATCTCACAGTGAACTTTGCATAATTCCATCTATCATGAGACACTTCCTTCACAGTTAGTCCCATCCCTGGCTAACTTGTTAATGAACATATTTTTCTGCTGACAACCAGGACAGGCTTAGCAAATTCCTTGGTGTCTATAGGCAGTAATTTGAAAACTACTGATCATTACATGAACTGTTAACAGAGAAAAAACTTGTATGTAGCCTTTGAATTTGGGCCTACTGTAGACAACAAGATATATTTTTAAAGACATAGGTAGAGATGGTTGGCTTTGTCAAAAAAACCCCAACTTTTTACTATATTTTGTTTTCTTTAAAGTACCAACGGTTTACTTTTGCATTGAAAATGAAAATTCTTAATAGAGAATTCAAATTCTTCAAAACAAAAACCCAACAAAAATATTTCTAAGATAGACCAAACTACGTTGTATGTGTAATACTCTGAGATACAAAATATTCCCATTCCTATATGAGGAGTAGGAAGACAAGCAATAAAAGTTTGTAAAAGCTGTAGTAAGGGATTTCTGAGTCAGCTGAATTTTGTTCACAATGCAATTGATCTTTATCATTCAAGTGATTATTCCTTAAACCATTTGAATTTAATTTTGTTACTTCTCTGCCTTTCATGCACCACTTAATTGCTTTTTGGCAAAAAATAATCAATGTAAAAAAATACATTTCATGACTAATAAAAATATAATTCCATAAAGATTGATTAAACTTTTGGGAAATACTCCAATCAGAAAGTAATCACTTTGGAGAATGAGTCTTCACTTGAATGGAAAATGCAACTATAGTCAGGGCCTTGCTATTATTACCAGAAGCCTTGAATACCCACAGCTCCAGCTGAAGTCAGCATGATACACAACACTTCAATACCTCTGAAAAATCAGCCCCATAACCAGTTCCATCCCCTTTCCAGCTCTGCAGTATCACTCAGAAAAGTTTTGTTGATCTTATCAAGAGATGTGATCAAGTGTAACTCAGTTACACCTTGCTGGGAATAGATGTTGCAGCTGAAAGGAAGTCTAGGTAAACTGAATTTACTCCCTTCTGATTTGGATTATATATATATTACAGACATTAATCCCACTTTTCAGTTTCAATTAGTTCTGTGATACTGTTACAAATGCTTATACTGACCCAGACCATTGTCTTACCTGCAGATATTGACTGGCAATACTGAAGGGGAGACCAACTCCTCAATGTTGAAGGAGAGGTTTTTCTGACTCCTAAAGAGTATCTCAAAAACCTATCTCACAAGGTTCTGACTGTCTTCTAGCACTTTTTCTTAGCATCTACTCTCATAATTCTGATTATTCTTCATATCAGTATCTGTTAAATTACTTTCCTAAATCTGAAAGCAAAATCAGGGTGCTGGAGATAGGAAAGAGATGACAGCAGTTCTGAGAGGGAAGAGGCTGTGCACTATCTCTGATAGCAAATAGGAGTAAAGAGCAGAAACACAGGGGTAGGAGCTACCCATAATAACTCCCAGTGCTTTCTTCCTCAGGATTCCTAGCCCCTAAAACCAGAGCTCCACTCCCTCCTCTATGCATCCTTCCCATCTAATGCAAAGACCTTTCAGTATTCCCAATGGCTTTAATTCCCTCCTCTCTATGATCCAAATCCCCCAGGACAACCCCCATACCCTAAGGGGCTTGCTGTTTGGGCTTTTCATTTCAGAGCTCAGGAGATGGTGTGGGCTCTGTCCAGATGCCAGGATTGCTACAAGAACTTCAAAGTGAAACCCTCACTGTGGCTCCCAGTTACTGAATCCTCAGAAATCATCTTACTGACCACTGCATACAGTCTGGCCCAGACCATTCCCTCCCTTCACCTTCCTTTGTAAGTGTGTGCTCTTACACATAACAAAATCTACCCAAGGGGCACTCCAAAGGCACAAAAATTACATAAACATGGGAAAAGCCAGAGGTAAGTCTCCTTATTCTTGTAAAATTTACAGTAATACCTTTGTAAGTCCCATAGTTCAATTTCATCATCTGAAAATGTATTGCCTTTGCAAGTTTTAAATTTGCCATATTTCAACATACATTCTTTTTTATGAGGTAGTAAGAGTAGAAGTTTATCTGTCATCTCTATACTGGGGTTTGGTTTTTTTTTTTCCATTCTCTCTCCTTGTGCCTTGCACAGGTCTTCTTAAAATAGACACTCCCCATCCTTTCAGCATTGTCATTAGAGAGATTTTCAAACACCCAATCACACTATGACCTTTTTCTGATTGCCCTTTAATTTAACAATATCCTTCCTAAAATAGGATAACGGGCCCCCGTGCAGTAGTTCATGTGGAAATAATAGTACATACCAATTTCTGTTTTCGTCTTTATCTGCCTTACTGTCTTGTTTGCTTTTATCACCAGAGGTACTGCAAGCACCAGTCCACCTCAGGCTGCCCACAAAGTTATACAGATACCTCTCTGAGTTCACAAGAACAGTGGTCAGGGACAGTAAGAGGGAGTTTAAGGTGACTGACTGTGGCACAGCTTCAGGGGACCACTTCTGAAATCAAAGATGGTAAAAGCTGTCCACTAAAAGGAAGGGGTCAGTGTGGCTGAGCTGATCAGAACTGCACAGTCTCTTACCCCTTTTTACCTTCAGTGTATATTATTTAGCAGTTGTTGACCTTACACACACTTCATGTGCTATAACTCTGAATTCCAAATAACTATTCCAAATAACTGCCTGTCATCGGCAGATCTGGCTAATGACAAAATCTCTTCCCCTTTCTATATATATTCTTTATATATAGAAATTAAACAAATGGAGAACTTGTGAGCACCCAGCTGCTAACCTTGTGTCATGATAGAAGTGGACAAAAGATGAGACGCTGAGATAAAAAAGAGTATCAGATCACTCTGAAGTATCTAACTGCGCAGTTTTAGTTATTCTATTAGTAACACTTTGATGACTGTTAGGTTCTTTGCCTTTGAAAGATTGTCTTTAACAGGAGAAGGCATGAAATGAGATAAAAACAGACAGTGGCTTATCCAGATGACCTAATTTAGCTGGGGATTTTCCACTGGGCTTTAACGGGACCTGAATTATATTCAGTCTTAATTAGTATTTTCTCCCCAAAAAACACCCATCCAAAACTGTGATATCACAAGCCTTACACAGTTTTGACAACTGGATGTCCTTAGTTAAAAATCACATATTCAAATGTAGGATAAGACTGTCAGAAGGGGGAGGGAGGCGGGGGGGTGGTATATAGGATTAGCCCTGAATAATGTAGACTGATAATATTCCTTTTGGAGTGAGGAGAGAAAATGCCAGACGGCCCTCACCAAAGAAGGGGATGTCACTGATACTAATACAGAAGGAAAACTCCACATAAATGATTTAGCAAGGCCACAACTAAAAGGAGACTAAGAAAAGGCTCTGTACGGATGGAGAATAAACCAGCTACCACCAAGGGAGAGAGAGTATTCCATCTTCTTATCAGGAAAAAAAAATAAAAGGCAGGCAAATAGATAGTAGGGTGCTGTTTAGGCTACAGAAGTTTATTGCTGCCAAGGGAAAGGTGAATGCTCTCTGCTCTGTCCTTTCTCCCAGAGAAGCATGAAAGGAAAAATTCCTGTGAAAAGGCTAGTCAGAGCCGTGGTGATGTCTTTCTGCTGCTATATTTAACTTATTTGAAGTACCTCTGATACAGACACTATTTAGTACAACAAAATGAGACACTGTGGATGGCAATTAAGAGATTGAGACCCTTGCCATGGAAGAAAGAGGAAAAATCAGCTTTCTGGTTTTGTAATCTGTGGATAAAGCCCCAAGAGCAATCATACTCACACAGAGGTACAAGGATAACCAATCTAATTTATAGAAGAGTATGCAGTCAGTCGATAGTAACTCCACATTGACCCAAATTGCTGCAAAGAGGTCTGAAACCCCTCTTCCTGCTCCAGACTCCAAGATTAGACTCCGAGTGCTCCTCTGTGAAACAAATATCGTGTCCATTCTACACCTCTAACAATATGCACAAATAACTAAAAATAGATACTGTCTGCACTTTCTTTACATGTTCTGCAGTTCAGAAGCCATTTCTTACAGATGCCACTATCGTGGAATCATAAAATGCCTTGGTTTGGAAGGGACATTTAGAGGTCATCTAGTCCAACTCCCCTGCAGTAAGGAGGGACGCTCTCAGCTAGATCAGGTTGCTCAGAGCCCCATCAAGCCTGACCTTGAATATCTCCAGGGATGGGGCCTCCACCTGCCCCTCCTCAAGCAACCTGTTCCAGTGTTCCACCAAGTAGTGGGAAGAAGTAAAGAACTTCTTCCTAACATCTCATCTAAATCTATCCTTCTCTAGTTTAAAACCATTGACCCTCGTCCTATCACTACATGCCCTTGTAAACAGTCTCTCTCCAGTTTTCTCGTAGGCCCCTTCAGGCACTGGAAGGCTGCTATAAGGTCTCCCTGGAGCCTTCTCTTCTCCAGGCTGAACAACCCCAACTCCCTGAGCTTGTCCCCATGGGAGAGGTGTTCTAGCCCTCTGAGCATTTTCATGGCCCTCCTCTGGACCTGCTCAATCAGATCCGTGTCCTTCCTATCTTGAGGGCTCCAGAGCTGGACACAGTATTCCAGGTGAGGTCTCACCAGAGCAGAGTAGTGCGTCAGAATCACCTCTCTCCATCTGCTGACCACACTTCTTTTGATACAGCCCAGGATGTGATTTTCCTTTCAGTTACAAGGGAACATTGTTGGCTCATGTCCAGCTTCTTGTCCACCAGAACTCCCAAGTTCTTTTCCACAGGGCTGCTTTCTATCACCTCATCCCCCAGCCTGTGTTGATAGTGAGGATTGCTTCAACCCATGTGCAGGACCCTGCACTTGGTCTTGTTGAACCTCATGAAGTTCACTTGGGCCTACTTCTCCAGCTTGTCCAGGTCCCTCTGGATGACATCCCATCCCTCTGGTATATCGACCACACCACTCAGCTTGGTATCATCTGCAAACTTGCTGATGGTGCACCCAATCCCACTATGTCATTGATGAAAATCTGAAACAGTACTGGTCCCAGTATGGACCCCTGAGGGACACCACTTGTCATTGATCTTCATCTGGACATCAAGCCATTGACCACCATGCTCTGGATGAGACTATTCAACCAATTACATATACACTGAACAGTCCACCCATCAAATCCATCTCTCCAACTTGGCAAGGAGGATATTGTGGGGTACGGTGTCAAAGGCCTTGCAGAAGGCCAGATAGATGACATCCATAGCTCTTCCCCTGTCCATTGATGTAGTCACCTCACTGTAGAAAGCCATGAGTTTGGCCAAGGAGGACTTGCCCTTAGTGAAGCTATGCTGGCTATCTCTGAACACCTCCCTGTCCTCCACGTACTTTATCTGAGCTTCTAGGAGAATCTGCTTCATGATCTTCCCAGGCACAGAGGTGAGGCTGACAGGTCAGTAGATCCAAGATTCCTCTTTTCTACCCTTTTTTAAAAATTAGTGTAATGTGTCCGTTCTTCCAGTCACCAGGGACTTCACCTGACAGGACTTTTCAAATATTCTATTCTAGCTAATTCGCAGGAGTAATTAAGATCTAGTTCTCCCTCAACTCTGGGCTTCTTGAAGGTAGAGGAATCTTTGTACATGAGTTAAGAAGCTGAAGATGGAAAACTGCATCCATTAAAGATGATTTGGATATTAATTTGTAGTTTCTTAGGCTCCAACTGTATTGGTCAAGCTCAACTTGTATTATATGGGAGTATTATTTAAGGACTGACAAAGAAAAGAGGTATTAAAACAAATATAAACAAGAAACAAACTCCTAATTCCTTACCTTCCCAAAATTCTTACTAATTTTGTAAAAATCTGATTTGATGAAAATAAAATAGCTCACTGAAGTCAATATACAACATTTTGTTTTGCCTTGCATGTATGAACGGCTTTCATTTAGTATAATTTGTTAGGAAAGAACCTTACTAAAGGAAAATCCACTCTTGCACTCACTCATTGCATTATTATAGACCTATGCGAACACAAAGTATCTCAAGAATGCTTTAAGGGGATGCAAGCTTCATTAGAAAGATAATCCACCACAATATGATAAAACATAAGGTAGCTATTCACTCTACCATGGCACAGATGAGGACTTTATTTTAAACCCATAGCAGATTGAATTTTTGCATGATGTTTTCTTTAAACTGCCTTGCTTAATCTAAAAATACATTAAAATACTCATCTGCCAGCTGTGCTGGTTTCAGCTGTAGCGAACTGATGATTAGCATCCTCCTGACATTATTTTCTTCACATGGAATAAAAAATGACTGCCACAGGATTACAGAAGAGGAAAACATATAAAGTTCATTACGTTGTCTCCTGGGTTTTATCTTACCCTGAATTATTTTCATAATTAACAGGTCTGCTACAATTAAGCATATTTGCAAATATCTCTGGTGCAGAAATGTAAAAAGCTATGTTTGCCAAGTTAAAAAAAAAAAGCCACTAACATTTCAGTCTCATTGATTTGTAGAAATGCTTTCCACAGATACCTAAAATGACTGTATTCGTTGTGAAGGCTTGTGATATTCTGTGATACATTGATGGTCAAATCCAGCCCACTGACTTCAGAGGGTGACAAGCATCTTTGACTATGCCTGTTTCCATTCTCAGCCTCCAAGGTCATTTCAAGAACTCCCTATATCAGCTCAAGAACTACACTGGCTATACTTTATGTTTAAAGATATATTTTATCTTGACATACTGTTGACAAGTGCAAAGAACTCAATCCACTAGAATTCTTGCTTTTTCCTTTGATAGAGATGACAGAGGCATCAAAACCACTGAACTAAGTGCAAGCAAAAATGTTATTTTTCCATATCATTTTTAAGCATATACTGCATACAATTTTTGAGCCTACATGAAAAATATAAATCCCATGTTTATAGGATACCAAAATCCCTTAGTCCAGTTAAGCTACAGCTATGTTAGCAAGCAATGCAGACCAGCAGAATTGGCTCTGTAAAGTGAAATAGCTTGTAAGGACCTGAGATCCTTTCTGCTCATATTGCATGATTTTGTTTTCTGCTCTCTCAGACTGACTGACAACTTGCCAGGGTGAACTCCTGGAGTGAATCTTCCAGTTAAGTTCCACACAAAGGAAAACCAGTTCATGTGCTATGAGACTGCTCCACAGTACAAAACAAAGCACAGTATGGAAGTACAGTTGAGAGAGTCCCTGAATTCAGTGGGTGATCCACAAATACCCTGTAAGTCTTGATCCCTCCCTTAAAGCTGAAAACTGCTGGAGTGCTGCTCTATGTATATTTCTGAGGCCTGATCCTCATCCATATTAGACTACATTGGATCTACTTTTTTCTTCCTATCACATCAAGTGGCACTACAAGAAAACAAGTTATTACAGCACAACCCACCAGGATTAGGTTTCTGTGAAAACAGTTTACAGAACTGCTTTTAGCCTGTCAGACACTTTTACTTTTCACTTCAGAATGAGTGAGTGGGCTTCAAATATCTTACTGTAAAAGTTACTAATCTTAGGTGAAACATGAAGCACACATGGCCTCTTGATATGGCTTCTTTTGTCTTAGAGAAGTTACAGGTTGAAGTCCTTCACTCCCCATGACTGCTCCCCACGAAAGTTCAGTGTATTGACAGGGCAAATATATTCTGCATCACTGAATCTCAGCAGCTGCCAGAAGGAATTTGCAGTAAGTGGATCCTCATGCCTATCTTGTCCTTGGTCATTTTGCTAAGGCATTGGTGACTCTGATGGGTACTTCTTTGTTTGTTGCAGACCTTTGGCCCTCTTCACATATATCATCAAAAACACATCAGATAGGGTTGGGTTTTTTTCCTCTTTCACCAAGGAGCAGATCTGAGTTGGTGACTTTGGGATGTAGGGCTCTATATTTTTGTATCATGCTTCCCATGAGATGCTATAACTCAAGACTGCTGTAATACTTAACAATACAATTTCTCTAGACAGTCACTGAATAAACTTCATTTTAAAAGCAAAGTAACACTACTCTGATTTACACACAGAAACTATCTCTACTTTTAAAGACAAAAATACGATCTCCCAGATCAATGCAAAATACTTCTCTTGATGTTATCCTTTTCACAGTATCACAGTGTTAGGGGTTGAAAGGGACCTTGGATATCTTCGAGTTCAACCCCCCTGCCAGGGCAGGATCATATAATCTACCCTACAGCCTAATCTACCCTAACATAGGTCACTCAGGAACGCATCCAGGTGAGTTTTGAAAATCTCCAGAGAAGGAGACTCCACAACCTCTCTGGGCAGCCTGTTCCAATGCTCTGTGACCCTTACTGTAAAGAAGTTCCTTCTCATGTTAAGGTGGAACCTCTTGTGCTCCAGCTTATATCCATTCCCCCTAGTCCTATCACAAGGTACAAGGGAGAAGAGGCTGTCCCTTTCCTCTTGACACTTAGCCCTCATATATATATAAACATTTATCAAATCCCCTCTCAGTCTTCTCTTTTCCAGACTAAAGAGCCCCAGGTGTCTCAGCCTCTCCTCATAAGGCATGTGCTCCAGTCCCTTAATCATCCTTGTAGCCCTCCGTTGGACTCTCTCAAGCAGATCCCTGTCTCTCTTGAACTGGGGAGCCCAGAACTGGACACAATACTCCAGGTGAGGTCTCACCAATGCAGAGTAGAGGGGGAAGAGAACCTCCCTTGATCTGCTGGACACGCTCCTCTTCATACACCCCAGGATACCTTCATATCAGGAAAAGGTCCACTCCAAAGCTTTCTAAATATCTGGCATGTGAAGAAAATCTATTTTTCTCATGTGATTTTAAATAAGGGGGAAAAAAAAAAAGTCACAGTTTAAAGTAGACTGTCTCCAGCTCTGGCACTAAGGACAACTGGTAACTCGCCTGGCTTTACTCCAAAGGAGAAGCAAACATAATTGGTAGGTGCGTTTGCGTTTCATCAGACTGCAAGCTGGCAAACAGACCTAAGTCCATTGGCACAATCCTTACTTTCCTACCACAGCTGAGATATGAGGAATGAACAGAAATAACTCAAAGGCTTAACTAATTGGTTATAATCGGTATCACAAACCAACCACAACCTTAGTGGAATATAGTAAGTATACAAGTAAGCACCATGGGAAGGGTGAGAAGTACCTGAGTGGTAGAGGGGTTATGTATCAAGAGCACTTTCTGAACTTCAGAAAAAGTACATCTGATGAAAGACAGTTTTAATGGCTCCCGTCGAGACAAAAGAAAGCAAGCACTGGGGCAATGTATCCACTCCTAAATCTATGAGATGCTGTTCAGAGACAGATCTAAGGATGATCCAAGACATGTAACCTTGTGGTGACTGGCGTCATGGCTTTCCTTCTTGAATTTTGGAACAATTACATCATGGAGCTCAAAAAGCACTGCTGCACGTGCTGGAGACAAACTTTTCTTTCAAAGGGAGATTATTAGGACACCAGTTATTTTAAATTTGATTCTGACCAAAGTGGAAAATAATTTGACTTAAGAGATATTGTTGGAAAGAGAAGGAAAAAAAAAAGTGTAAAAAACCAATGACAGCACTTTGTAATCAATGGAAACATTATTGACAGGGTCTTTTGCATGGATAATTTGGATTTTTTTAAAAGATTAGGAGACCTGGTGGTTAGTGGAAACATGACAGCTACACAGTTGAAATTATCTCAAAGATAAGAACTCTAGTAGAATGTATTTTTACTCTATTTGTAGCAATTTAATTATCTGAAAATGCAAAAAGGAACTCCACACAGAATGAAAACAAGGGTATGTGCTCAGGTATGCAGGTTAAACTCATCAAGACTAAGGCTAAAGTGAGTTATAATTAACAAGAAGCATAACAGGAAACAAGGAGAGATTCTACAAATACATTGAACATTAAATAAGTAAAAGGAAGTATTAAGGAGATGAAATAAGGAATGACTCAAGGAAGGTTGAGGCATCTAAAGTCTTCTTTTAATCTTCATATAAATGTTAACTATGATCCAATAATTAAATTACATTTTAAAAGGAGATAGGCATATCTTCTAGAATATGGGAAAGGACAGTGAAAAAAGACAGATTTTCAGGTTAGCTTAGTCGGATGAATTTCAATTAAGTATACTTAACAAAGCAACCACAGTAATCCCTGAATCATAGCACTTACCTGGGAGAGTTCATGAAGGATAGTAGAATTCCCTGATGATAGAAAGAGGGCAATCACAATGTCACACTTCAAAAAGGCGAAAATAACTCTACGGGGAGGGTACTAACCAGGCCCTGAACTGTTCTTGCTTGAAAAATTCTGGAACAATTCACTAAAAATCCATTTAAGGCACAAGAGAGTAAGATGGAGATAAAAAGCAGAAAACGTGGGTTTATCAGGAACAAATCACGCCAAGACAATCTAATTTATTTCTTTGATTGCTGGCCTAGCTAGATAAGGGAAAAGTCCTAATTCTCGTATATTTGGGTTTTAGTAAGGCTTTTCTAATATCTAGAATAGATTCTAATGTTCTAGTATGCAAACCAGAGAATTAAAATCTAGATGAAATTACATTCAGGTGGGCTGAAAAAAAACCAAACTGTAGAGTACATGACCTACAAGGGAAGATTAAGGAGAACCAGATCAGTTTTGTCTAAGAAAGGACTGGGAGAATATACCATAACCATTTCTAGCATACCAAAAACTGATGGTTTACATACATATGGGCATATGTATGAATATATATATAAGGGCATATACCTAAAACATGGGACAAAAAAAGCTTGAACTGCAACATTGGAGATTGGGGCTTGATATTGGAACAAAAGTTTTTCATTTCAAGAATAGCTGAAACACCACAAAGGACTGCCTGCTTCCTTTAGGCATGTAATTCTTCTGTTCAGAGAAAAAGTTTTCCTTCATTTATTTTGAATAAGTGATGATAGCAATATTTCAAAGATGCTCTGTTGCCTTCAAGCTATGTTTGCTTCTTGGATCAACCAAAAGCCTGCCAAAACTTGAGAATTATGCACCTAACACAGAACTTACAGAGACAACTAATCTTTAAACACAAAATTTATGAGAAAGAAGTTCCTAGTTCAGCAGCTACCTACTGCTGAGCTCAGTTGGAGCCCCCTGTTTGGTCTGAAAATTAGAGACATATATATAGACAGTTCTGCTTTTATGATTCTTCAGAACTGCCCATCCAGAGCTGCAAAGTATATAAAAGTCCCTTTTAAACCCTTATGGGATACAGAACAATGCCTAAATATCCAGAAAGTGAAGACCACTACACACCAAAAGCACAATTAAGGAATTTCAGGGAGAAAAAAGGCAACCAGACGTCCTGTGCTTTGTACCATAGTCCAATGCTTTTCATATTTATCAAGTACGTCCTTGAGGGATCTCCTGTTATTTTCTTTCAGAAGCTGCTTTAACCATCAGGTTTGAGGTTGAGACTAAAACAGGTTTGGTATTCATGAAAGGTGAATATCCAATCACCTCTGTAATTGATACTCCCTTAATAAAGCTGAAGCCTGACTTATTTTGTAGAAAGTCTGAATCATCCCATATCTTTCTTAGGAGGCAGAGGTTTGCAGTAAGGCTGTAATATCTTTCACTGGAATTTTTCAGTTTAGGTGACTAAGAGTAAAGTTTGGCATGATGAGCTATTCCCGAGTTCCCAGCCAACTGAATTTTCCCTGTACTTCACCATGCAGCACAACCAATCCCCAGTGTGTAGAGTGTCCTGAGTGTTCCATTAGACCTTTGGAAGAGCCTGGTTACTGTGTGCCTCAAACCTTGTGCGGTGACAAGATCTGGAAAGACCTGTCGGGATGGGAGAAGTGTTGATTGCTCCCTATGTCTCTGTGCTCCCCTTTGGCCCCTTGCAGATAGGCTTTAACAAAAGGAAGAGGTAAGCTCTGCATAGGTGGCACTCTGTCTTTTCTTTAGTTCTTCTCTGCTGACTGTGCCATGGGGGAGGCTGGGGGCAGGTATCACACTACTGCTAGCTCGTGTGTCTCATGCAAATCACCACTTCCTGGGGAAACTGGGAATGCCACACAGAAATCTCAGGGGTATAAAGCGACAGAAAAATATTGATCAGTCTGCATCCACCAGCAAAGAACTGAAGACTTGGACCAATACAGTGAGATGTTGCTGGATCCACAGGTGGCAATAACCTTTTCTCTTTCTCTCTCTCTTACTCCTCTCTTACTCCCCCTATCTTTTGCTTTTTTTTCTAGTAACTCTTTCTTCCTTTTCCTCAAAATTTAGTTGTGCCATAGAATACTCACCTTTATCCCTACCACCTGTTGATTGTTTCATTAGGAAGAACTAATAAATTGTTTTTTGTTATTGTTCCTTGGAGTCATTGTTGTGGCTCTGCCAGCCCAACAGCCCTGCCATGCAGGGACAGCCTCTATCGGGGGATCACAGAGATTCACCTCCCTTGTTGTCCACTGAGTGGGACAAGACATTTTTGATTAGCGTCATGGACAACATCCCCCGAATAAGAGGGCAAGAGGAACATAAAAGGGATATTGGCTGAGTCGAGAAGGGAGGACATTTAATCAGCAGAGCCCAAGTCCTCTGGTGGATGATCATGGCTACCCATGTTCAGCATGACCTTGATGGCTCCCCTTTGTTAGAGGTGTTGGAAAGCTATAAAGCATGCATGATGTTGAAAGGACAAGATTGGGCTGAGCTGAGCTAGCAATCTCCCGTAGTTGTTGCAGAACAGATAAAGGCCTTGTCAAAGGAAAGTAGGCTGAGACCTGGAAATGGAAAAGCTGTAGTTTGTGCCATTTTAGGGGCAGGGCTGATGGCAGTGCAGAAAGTTAAATGTGTAGTGGAGCAAACGGAGTGAGAATCAAATAAGGCATTAGAGGAATTGGTTAAGAATTTGCAAGCCCAGCTGGAAGTTGAGTGCACAAAGGGGTTGCGGGCTGAGGCCAAGATGAGTGCTAAGAAGGAAAAGCAGCTGCGAGTGGAGTTAGAGGACTGTCTGCAGGGCCAGTTGCATGGTGCTTTCAGCAGGGAGCAAAAGTTGCAGTTAGAACCGGGCGAGTTGCATCAGGAAGACCTTGAGAATGAGGATACAGTAATACAGCTAAGAAGCAGGATTTAGTAGCTCGGGAAGTGGCTTGTCATTACCCCTGGGCTGAAATGGAGGAAGCAAAACTTAAGCATAGGGATAATATTGTTCCTCAACTTGGATCACTCATTAAAACAGAGTTCCTGTATGATGGGAGCAATAAGGACAGGCCAGAAGGTGTAACTAAAGAAATGCCCTACAGTGCAACTGAACCAGCAAAATTACAAGAAAAATATAGCTGGCTCCCTAGGGAGTCTGAGACCGAGTATGTGTGGAGAGTCTCTCTCACTGGGGGAGACAGGATAAAACTCAGTGAGGATGAAGCGCAGGGACATTGGGGTCCTGGTGTACTTCTGCCTCTGGTTGATAAGCAGGCACCTTGGTCTCTGACTCAGCAAGCGGCATATTGGGCTGGACCCCTTGGAAGGAGGGGATCCAGTGGCTATCCATACTTGGAGATTAGACCAATTAACCAAGAGTGTGCAGAAAGAGGCTTGCCTTCAATTAATGTATGAACAGTGTCTGATTCCACACCAACCCTCCCCAATACTGATTGCATGACAACACTGGTAAAGGGCCTCCCCAAGTCTTTGAAACTATGCTGTTCAGCTCCAGAATCGCTTGAAGGCAGTGATGGTTTTGGAAGGAACAATTCCAGAGGGTTTGCAGCTTTGGCCTGGGGAGAGGGGCAGGCAGGGCCCACACAAGCAGGAACTGCTCTCACCCGGGGTGGAGGGGGAGGTTGCTCAAGAGTTGATCAGCTACAGCCATCACCTGGGGATTTCAAGCAGGGAGCATGGGAAAAGGGGAACATAGGGGAAAAGCTACACTAAGAAGGCCTGTACTGGACAATAAAAACAAAACTGCCTGCCTCGTCCCCAGCAAGTGAGCCGGGACATAGCCAGGATTCATTATAGAAGGCTCACAGAAAACTCCAAAGGTGATTTAATCACCTTTCCCTTAGGCCCCCTTAAAACTTCTGTCACATTTTTAGTGAACACCAGGACACAGAGGTCTGCTTTAAGAGATGATGTGGCAACATATTGCCACATTCAGCGGGACAAAAAAAGGATTTGGGTCACTGATGTGTTTGGAAACTCACAGTCCCAACCCACTGCATGGGTGAGGTGTTGGCTGCCAGGAGACCAGACTGCCACACAAATACCATGATTTTGGTCTCTCTGCCTACTAATATCATGGGATTGGACCTGTTAAAAGGCCCATGCCTGGACTGACCTGAAAGGAAAGAAATGGACATTTGGAACATCCGCTGTTTACAACAAGCACCAGTGCTGCCCCCTTCAAAGATTATTAAACCTTACCCTCTGCCTCTGGAAGCCAAAGAAGGTATTACTTCAGTAATTGCTGAACTCAAAGAAAAGGAAATTCTAATTCCCACTCATTCACCCTATAATTCCCCTGTGTGGCCAGTCTGAAAACAAAATGGGAAATGGAGGCTCACGATAGACTACTGAAAATTAAATGTAAGCACTGACCCACTGACAGCTACAGTGTCTAATTTACATTAATTAATTACTCCTACAGGAGCAGGCCTATCCTATTTTAGCAACCATTGACTTGAAGGATATGTTTTTTACATCGTCTTTACAAGAATCAAGTGGAGACCATTTTGCCTTTCCTTGGGAGGGTGTACCATGTACTTTTACCCACTTACCCCAGGGATATTGACATTCACCAACAATTGCTCACTATGCATTGACCCAGGAACTTGCAAGGATTACCCTGGAGGAGGGCATTGAAATGTGTATATTGATGAGGTGTTAATTGGAGGATGAGATTTGGTCAGAGTAGGGCAGACCAGGGCAAAGGTTATTGCTCACTTGGAACATATGAGGCTTCAGATTCCAACTCGAAAAGATACAGTTGCTCTCAGCAGAAGTTGAAGTTTTCAGTTATTTGGTGGAAGGGTGGCACAGCGTGCATTCCTCCTGATACATTAGTTGCCCTTGAGCAAATCAAGCTGCCTAAAACAAGGGGCTACTACATGCCCTGGGATTGTATTTTGGAGAAAGCATATTCCTGTTTTTTCCATCATTGAGCATCCATTATATGGTCTTATGTACAAAGACTATCTGGGACTGGACTCCTACCCATGAGGAGGCCCTAAAGCTACTGGTCTTTGAAGCTGGAGTTTATCAGGCTCTAGGACCTATCCATAAGCATTTGGCAAACTGATGGCATAACTTAATGTCCAAAAGCAATGTCTACTGAGGGGAACTAATAACATATCAATACAGTGTTCTAGCATAGTCACTGAATTACTCTACATGTACGATGTCTCTGGTTTTCTGTTGCAGAGGAGAAATATTGAATGACAGAAAATCCAGAAAGTATTCATCCAGAGGAGCACATGACCTAAAAATGTGGTCTATTTCAGCATTAGCAGCTGTCTGCAGTATACAATACAGGCAAAGCTAAATATGCTGTTATTTAATTTTTCTGAGACTCATTTTACAAAGTTAGGAATTAAATTACTAGAAAACTAAAATTTAATGCATTGATCATCTAACCCCTGAAATAATAGTGATACCATTCAAGCAGCCTTATTCTCTTTCAAAACCTTTGCATTCATATGGGTCAACATCCATTGCTCATTCATTTTAAACAGCAGGCACTAGACCCTTTCTTCACAGTTTTGGAGAGATGAAGTGTGTGTGTGTGCGGGGGGGGGGGCTATGTTTTTCTTAAATAGAGCTGGGAAGCAGCGTTAGCAGTTAATACTTTGACATCTTTGTTTCTTCTGTTTAGAAATACTCACCACATTTTCCCAAATGCTTTCATTATTCAGTTTTTTTTTTCTAAATATATTTTCAGATATCACTTTCCTGTAGTTTTCCTCTAGGATCCTGAAGTTACTGTAAAACAAAATTGGAGTTGCTACAACTGGAGACATGAAATACATATCTATGTCTGCATACCATCCAGAGTGTTACATAAGGTTTCATTTTTGTAGAAACCTTACAAAAGTTGCAGATAAACAATAGAAAAATTACATCTGCTTTCAAGATACTGTATACCTTTTTTTCTGATGACAGGTATTTGTCACTCACAGGAATGGTTTGCAAGAGATGTCTGATTTCTGCATAATTTTCTAAGAGATGGTTGAGTTTTTTACTAGACTGTCTAGTCATTTAAAGAGAAGGTAGAAGGAAAAGAATGAAGATGAGGATAGAAAATATATCCTTTTAACCAGAGCTTTAATGCCTTTGCAAAATGTTACTATTCAAAAGTATGCGAAAGGACAAACTTAGATACAAAAGCCTAAAGCTATCCTAAACAGGAATTATATTCATGCAACAAGCTGTATTAAAGATTTGGTGATGTTTTTGTGCATTCCTCTGCTCACTCACTAGTAAGGAAGCAAGACTTATTCTCCTTCTATTTGTTCTCCTCATTGCTTCTCCCTCTTTGCAACTTATCTTCCTTCATGCTATTTCTCTGGCATAGGGCTCCACTGTCTGCAGTAGCAGTGAAAGATGGCAGAGTGTTGGCCATGACAGCTCACCTATGGACTGACCTACATCAGCAAGGGTTTGTGCTCCAGCTTTGAGGCAATGTGCATCAGTCTTCCAAAATATATATAAAAAAATAAACTGAAGGCACCTGTGATACAACTAAATCGTTCTTTTCCTACTGTTAGTTCCTTTTCCTTTATAACTTTCTTTAAAACACAAAGTAAAAAAAGCAGCCTAGTAGCTACAATTCAGTAAAGTTAGTAGACTCTGAAGGACTTTCTTTTGAGACATAATTCCCTTTCTTAAGAAGTCACCCAGCTTACTTTAATGAATATGTGTTATATGAACAGTGGAAAGAAAAAAAATGAAACATCAAACATGCTTCTATTGAAATGCTCAAATAAGTCCCCACAACTTATATTTACCAATTCATCAACTCATTCCCACCTCAAGGCACAGCATACACTACATTCATAGATGCTAAAGTTCCACTAACATTTTCTTCACCCCAGGAAGTTTCCATTATATACATCTTACATTGTCTCTAGATAATAATAGTATTGCCAACACTAGTGATTTCACCAGCTTGTAACAGGTTACTCCTTTGAAGAACTTCTATTCAGACTAGCACACAGAATCTTTACCATTTGTCAATGCCATAAAACACATGGAATAGCAGATGCCATATCCTGGGTGCCAGAATAATGTCTTTCTATTTTTCTGTGAATCAGGGAAAATACAATGAAGAAGAATGAAAAACAACTTTTCACTTATTTAAAAGGTAGTTGAGGTAATTCTATGAAAGTAAAGGGAAGAAATTAACAAAACATATATCACTAAAAAAATATAATATAAAAGCAAGACTTGCAGTGATACAGGCAATAAAAGCTTAAAAAACCCATAGCTTGAATATGCCTTTACATTTTCATTGCTGCCTTTTTTTATTATTGTCATATTCAAAAGTCCAGCCATACTCTCATATTCATATGCTTTTACCCAGCCAGGCTCAGATTGAAGCTTAAGAGACCTTTATTGAAGTTAATTTTATATTCTTCATAACCTCCCTTCTTTGTGCTCTGCAACTTCCCCTGGAAGCAGTAGACTGAAGCACTTATTACCTTAGTTATCAGGAGTACTCAACATGGATTCACCAAGGGGAAATCACGCTTAACTAATCTAATGGCCTTCTATGATAGCACAATTGACTGGGTAGGTGGACAGCAATGATGTAGATGTTACCTACCTTGTCTTTTTTTTTCAGAACAAAAAAACACAACAGAAAAACAACGAAACAAGTTCTGGCTTAATTTTTACCTTTAACTGGTTGGAATGCAACTTATGTCCTATGGGATCTTCTCCCTTTGAGCTGTGTCAGGATGCCTGACAGTGCTGATGTCCAACATTACAAAATGTGTTGATGTTACTTAGATCTACAGTCCTTTGATTGAGGCCTCCAGTCATAGTATTTGCAAAGTTCATGCTTAATCACACCTACCTACTGTTACCGCCTTACTAAATTAGGCCCTTAAAAATTAACTTCTGGAATTTTTTTTTTGCCTGCACTAAGGGCTCAGGGTGCATTTTGTAGCTCTACACTTGAGCTGCTGACTGTGGATACCACAACAAAGGCAGGAATGAAAGACCGGATTCAGCACACAACAAAATTTTTAGTGGGGCAAATTTGGGCATTTTTTTAATCACATTGAGTAGAATCTTAGTCCTGTAAGAAATTGGTGAGTATGGGCATGCATAACACAAAATGGATTTCAAAGGTTTGGAATAACCACAGCTATGCATGGCTGTTGATGTAATCCCATACACTTGAAAAATGCAGAAAGAATCCCATCATTCTCAGTTTGGAATATAAAATACATTTGGCAGGTATTAAATACACTCTGTTTTGCTGAGCATATGAAGACTAATATTCCCAACTTTTTCATAGCATACAAATATATTTATAGAAGTTTTATTTATTAGCACAAGTCTTGAGAATTAATGTAACCCAAAATGACACTTTGAAGAGTGAAGTTATATTTGAGGTGATTGTGCCCCAACTATGGTTCTGTCAGTTGTACAGGAGGCATTTCCCTCTTTTAGACTGATTTTTTTTTTGTGGAGCTTGTTCCCTACACTGTATCAGAGGATGAGAAGCCAGGCTATAACCAACATGGTCACATTTTGAAAGAAAACACATGGAAAGCTGAGAAAAAAAAGGGCTTGAAACAAAAGACTGGCACGCAGTCATTTGATTCAGATTTTCTGAACCTAAAGTCAAAGAAGTGTGTGGGAATATTTCCATTCATTTCAGTGGAATTTGGTTCTGTCCTGCCTGAAGCAAACGCAGGAAGAAACTGAAAATGTCATTAACAAAATCCAAATGCGATTGCTCACACAGTTTAGCAGGAGACAAATGTGCTTTATAGGTAGTACGTAACAAGCAAACAGAACATATGGCCACCATTGCCTGTATAGAATTCAATCATATCTTATCAAAACCATGCCATATGTTCTTTTGCTTTGCTGAATAGCTAAATGCCATTATCTCATGCTTTGAAGTGGAAAGTCCCTGTTCTGCTGGTAGGACCAGGTTACATGTTATGAAACAAAGTGACAACCACTGAGTGTGTATGTTCAGTTATTTATTGTTTCTTTCTATGTTTCTTACCTTTTTTTGCAGACATTCTTGCAATCATTAAAATCTTTTTAAAAAGAAAACAACAAACCAAGCATTTACTGGTCTTTCAGAACTCTGTAATCTTTGTTAATAATTGGATTCTAGTTTGAAATTCTTAGCAGCTGTTGGAACAAGGTACATTGATGCTTACATTTAGACCAGATTCATCCAGTTATTGTAGCACATGCTCCCTTCTAAGCACAGAAGGACTCATGCTAGAACTTTTCAAATGGAGGATTTTGCAAATGACTTTGCTAAGTTTAATAGTCACCAGTATATTTTGAATCGATACTCACTTCCTAAATTTACATCCAAGAAAAGCCATAAAAGATCTATGCTGTATTTAAGTACTGAAGTTACATAGCAGCCTGTGACTTTCAGAATTTCTTTCAAGCCTACACATACATATATGTGGCCTTAAAGAAGTTTAATAAGTAGTCTTACACTATGCCTTATATATTTTTAAACAGTCAGGAAAAGAAGACCTATGGCAATGTTGGGAAAGCTTTTAATATTAACTTTCTCAGAAGAGAAGAGGGCCTTTGTACATTGAACACATTAAAAGTAACATGACATGACTGCACTGTAACAAACCTATACATCAGCAAGTTTAATTCTGGCTGTATTCATGAGCCAGCACTAGGTCCTGTGCTAAACAATGCATGAAATTAAAAGGTCATTGTTCCAAAAAGTTGCCAAAATCATAAATCAAGAATTACACTTTTAGTTGACTCTAAGATGGAGAAAATGTGATACAGTATAGTCATATTATAAAAGTGAGATATTTTATATATATATAGTAGGATCTGTCAAGTAACAGTCTTTCAAAGGATAATAAGAAAGATTAAAACAAAGGTGTCCACACAAATAGAGAGTTTTACGAAGTTAATTTCTCAGTTCAACACACTTGCAGAATCTTCTTCAAGCTGAAGATTTTTAAAGTTTATTAATATTTACCCATCAAATCCTACAGGGAACACTGACGAAAAAACCTAACTGATAGTAGTGTGGAACCTTCCAAGAATTAATTGGACTTGGTCTGTCTGTCTCCAATTAGTTTGCTATCACTTTTCAAATTTCATTTAATAAACTATGTTTTGCAACAGTATTATACAAGTTTATATGATTTCCTGCACTTGCCTGTTGGCAAAGAAAAAGAAAAATGAACCAGTATTGACAAAGATGGCATGTATAGATAGGTGATTACAAAGCAGCACATCAATCTCATTCCATCATGATGAAGTAATATGCACGGTGGGCACAACTACAACCAATGAATAAAATATTTAATTTAAACACCATGAAAAATGAGACAAAAGTGAAAAAGGCAGAAATTTTGCATAAATAAATGAGTGCCCTTTCATAAATGCTCTTAAGGGATTTTATTATACAATGGGAAAAAACTGCTATAGGATTTATGATTAAAAGAATCAATTTTTTATTTTATATGCAGAAGGAGAAAATAAATTGCATCCAGAAGCTCTTCAGACCCTGTTCTCATTAGAAAACAAGAAATTCAATCAGTATCTATGGTGAGATGTTCAGTAGCTGTAAATCAACACAGCTTCAACTGGCGTAATAGAAAGACATTGAGTTACGCTACCTGAGGATTTGGCCCTTCACATTTTGCTCTAAGCAGGAAGTTCTTAAAAGGTGAAAAAAAAGTTTAAGAGACAGGTTCATCTTGTAACATAGAACACATCCACAAACCAGGGATGTCAAGTAGATACTAGGCAATTATCTACACATGAGAAGATTCTTCACTGTGAGAGCAATTTATTCTAGACAAAGTAGCTCAAAAACAAAGGATTAGGATTATCTGATTGGAAAGCTCAAGAAGTCACATAAAAGCATGTGTCCAAAATAAGACAAAAGACCTTCAATGCAGCGACCACAAAGGTGCAAACCAAAGTATTATTTCTCCAAAGTGATTGATGCCCTCTTTTAATAGAGGCTGAGAAAGCTCAGGCACCAGAAGGAGAAAAGTAGTTTTACATTTGCATCTCCAGTGAACATTTAACCTGAACTCCCTGCCTTTTCCATCAGCCCAATATTTTTATTTCAATGCTTTTCTCACAGCATTCAACATAAGATTGACTATGAAAGTCAGACCAAAAATGCCTCTGGCACACATCTTCAGCAATAAAAACACAAGTACTTGGGTTGTGTTGGAAGACACAAAAAGAATCCACTCAAAAGGAGACACTGGATCTGCCTATGCAGAGAGGGTCAAGTTTAAGGGAAGTTCTCAACTGCCACGTAAGCTATCCTGCTACAACACAGCCCACTTAAAGCCATCAATAGTGGCATCTTTGATGATACTCAAAGTAGAGCTTCTGTCCAGTTTAATGTATGGGCTACTTTTTAGGCTAATCACTGACAAAGAGAGGAAAAGGGATATAGAAGGACTGTGAATCAGAAGCAGAGTACTAAGGGATCTCTGCTGACAGAACTGCTACACTTAGGATCATCAAATCAAAGTGATTTTGAAACATTGCAGGAAGTGTCAAGCTTGTAGAAAAGTAGCTGTGAGATCAGTCTAATCGAGATGGACAGGTAGTGAGAGTTTAATTATGAGATGTACAGCAGCTGCAGCTGGGCTTCAGAATAATCCTCAAGTCCACTGACTATCAGAGTTGAGACATTATCACTGTCATGCAAGCAACTGGAATTGTATGTTCTAATATACATAACCTTGTCAGGTTCTGTTTTGCTTATTTACCCATCACCTCAAGGATCAATGAGCAGCTAAGGGCTATACAACATGCCTCATGTATAGGTCACATTGTCTTCTTCATGACAGTGCCATAAGTGGAAAAGGAATAGGAACTGTAGTGATAAACAGATAGTTATCCTGATGACTAAGAATAAAGAATGAAAAACTTAGGTTCTCTTCTTCCTCCCTTCATTTCACCTCCAAAGATACATTTTACCTTCAATTTTCTCACAAGAGCATCCTCCATGCAAAATGAACTATAAAAATGCAGTTATTTCTGATCACTACCATGTGAACTCAAGAATGTTTCTTCATTTGCTTTAAAGCATGTGTTAGCGATCTTGCATTGTCAAAATGGGGTCTTGTATCAGTCAAGATATAAAGAGATTATTTCTGCTCTGACTTCCAGATAAACCATTAATTATACCACATAGCAGTTAAAATTGATTTCAGGTGGTTACAAGAAAAATGTTAACAGTATAAAATAGGTGTGCCAAGTTAACAAGTAGCAGGCTCCTCAGAGATGCCAGTCAGCATTATTTCTGTCTGATTTAAGGGAAGCATTTGTCTGGGCAGCTGCTGGTCATAATCTGAAGTTCTTTTTTAATTGGAGCATTTCTGTCTAGTTTCATGCTAGCTTTATATGCTGGTGGTTTTTTTCCACATTCTCTTAGCTGCCTGGCATTCACTGTTCATCCAAGGTGCCAGTTAGCTTGCCATCTGCACTAGTTACTGCTCCATTTAAATGTGTCTGTGCTTCAGGAATCAGAAAAAATTATAAACAATTGGTAACCCAATGGTCATGCTGCTTTCAGATCAGGATGTAGGTTAGGAAAAGATACATAGGTCTTTTAGACCCATTTCCATAATCACATGCTCTGTCCCACATCTCAGTCAGCTCCTTGGAATTATTTACAGCAGTTTCAGGGTATTTTAAACAATATTCATAGCCTACAGACACTTAACATGTTTAGAGCATTGACCTTTTTCTGTAACTACACATTCCTGTCCTAAAAGATTTAATATCAGAAATTAACATTGCCATATCATCAAAATATACCTATGTGTATCCTTATCATAGAATCATAGAATGTCAAGGGCTGGAAGGGACCTCAAGAAATCATCTAGTCCAACCCCCCTGCCAGAGCAGGATCACCTAGACCAGGTCACACAGGAACGCATCCAGGTGGGTCTTGAGTATCTCCAGAGAGGGAGACTCCACAACCCCCCCGGGCAGCCTGTTCCAGTGTTCCCTCACCCTCACTGTGAAAAAAATTTTCCTTATGTTTACATGAAACTTCCTGTGCCTCAGCTTCAGCCCATTACCCCTTGTCCTATCATTGGGCATCACCGAGAAGAGCCTGGCTCCATCTTCCCAGCACTCACCCTTCATATATTTATAAACATTGATTAAATCACCCCTTAGTCTTCTTTTCTCTAAGCTAAAAAGCCTCAGCTCCCTCAGTCTATCCTCATAAGAGAGATGTTCCACTCCATCATCTTTGTAGCCCTGCGCTGGACCCTCTCCAGCAGTTCCAGGTCCTTCTTAAACTAGGGGGCCCAGAACTGGACACAGTATTCCAGATGTGGCCTCACTAGGGCAGAGTAGAGGGGCAGGAGAACCTCTCTTGACCTACTAGCTACACCCCTTCTAATACACCCCAGGATGGTATTGGCCCTCTTGGCCACAAGAGCACCCTGCTGGCTCACGGTCAGCCTCCCATCAACCAGGACCCCCAGGTCCTTTTCCCCTTCACGGACTTCTAACAGCTCAATTCCCAACCTATACTGATACCTGGGGTTGTTCCTTCCCAGGTGCAGGACTCTGCACTTGCCCTTATTGAATTTCATCAAATGTCTTCCTGCCCAACCCTCCAGCCTGTCCAGGTCTCGCTGAATGGCAGCACAGCCTGCTGGGGTCTCGGACACTCCACCCAGCTTGCTATCATCAGCACACTTGCTGACAGTGCTCTCTGTGCCCTCATCCAGGTCATTGATGAACAGGTTAAACAGAACCGGTCCCAGCACCGACCCCTGTGGAACCCCACTGGTTACAGGCCTCCAGCTGGACTCCATCCCATTGACCACAGTTCTCTGGCTTCTTTCTTTCAACCAATTCCCAATCCACCTCACTACCTGATCAAGCAGACCACACTGTCTCAGTTTAGCAAGAAGGATGCTGTGGGAGACAGTGTCAAATGCCTTAGAGAAATCAAGAAACACCACATCCACTGCTCTGTCATCATCTATCCACCTGGTTATGTCCTCATAAAAGGTTATCAGGTTGGTCAAACATGACCTCCCCTTGATCAAACCGTGTTGATTGCTCCTGATGACCCTCTTGTCCTTGACATGCCTAAGGATAGTGTCAATGATAAATTGCTCCACTATCTTTCCAGGGATGGAGGTGAGGCTGACCAGTCTAGTTACCAGGGTCCTCCTTCTTGCCCCTCTTAAAGATTGGGGTGATGTTTGCCCTCCTCCAGTCCCCAGGCACCTCTCCTGTGTGGCATGACTTACTATAGATAATGGAGAGTGGTCTGGCAATGACCTTTGCCAGCTCCCTCAGCACCCTTGGATGCATGCCATCAGGACCTATGGACTTATGGATGTCCAGATTACTCAGCTGTTCTTTAACCCAGTCCTCATCAACCAGGGAAGAGTCCTTAGTCATGCTCTCCTCTGGTGCCTCAGGTGCTAGGAGCTCTTGGGGACAGTCTTCAGCAGTATAGACAGAGACAAAGAAGGCATTTAATAACTCTGACTTCTTTGTGTCATCTGTCACCAGGGCACCTGCCTCGTTCAGCAGAGGGCCTACATTGCCTCTAGCCTTAGCTTTTCCTGCAATATATTTGAAGAAGCCCTTTTTATTACCCTTGACCTCCCTTGCAAGGTTGAGTTCCAGCAAGGCCTTAGCCTTCCTAGTGGCCTCTCTACATTCTCTAACAACAGTCCTATACTCCTCCCAGGTAGCCAGCCCCTCTTTCCATGAGCTGTAGACCCTCTTCTTCCTCTTAAGTCTACTCTGTAGTTCCTTACTTAACCATGCAGGTCTCCTGGCTCTCTTTCTCAATTTCCCACCTGCTGGGATGCACTGGCCCTGAGCTTGGAAGAAGAGGTCCTTAAATATTAACCAACTATCATTATCTAGCCTGTTCATGTGGGTTTTGTTGTTGTTTAATGCTGAGACTAGTGCAAAGCAAATTTAACACATTAAGAAGCCAGAATCTATAATTTTCTACATTGTTAGGAAAAAATACCAGTCAACATAAGTACACAGTTGCATTCAACTTCCTTCCATGAAATACAGACCATTTTATTTATTCCATGTGATCATCATCCAATTGTTATTTATCATATGGTTGTAAACAGTGAGAATTTATTTTGTAGTTTCAAACAAAACTGAATTTCATGATTCACCAGGCATTCCAAGCCTATAATCTGCTTAAAAATAAAACAAACAAGTGAGAAGTTTGTAGAGAGGAAAAGGGAAAGCTAAGTTTGAAACAGTATGCTTGTGGAAGTAGCGGTATTGTTTGTCACCAATGCTAAAGGCAGCAAGTACTTCAGCGAGCAGAATTTGAGTCATTAATGCTTTTAAAGATGGTGTTGTATCCTTCGACATGGCAGTTCCACATCACCCCTTTCTGTACCTTCATGATGAAACACACCTTGGAAAAGAGCCTTTTCTCACCTACTTGCACCTGCAAAAGTCAACTTTATCCTTAGTAACTTTTCTCCGTGTTCTAGGTAAGCATATTTTAACTGATTCCTGGTTTGATTGCCGTTCTCTGGTAGGGAGAGCAAGACTGAAGTCCTATTGACTCAGAGTTTCACAAGGCAGCTTCTCCCAGAGTCATGCAATGATACGAGAAACGGGATTTATTGAAAAATATCACGCTTATACAGCTCACCCCATGGCAAAGAAAAGATTGAGACCTCTTACAACTCAAAATGAGGTGGCAAATCCAGAACATCTTTAATCCTCATGAGTAATTTTAATTTTTAAAATCTAACACCTTTTTTTTATTTTTCACTCAATATAATAAGTGGTACCATCCCTGGGGCACCCTCTGCTGTGTGTACCCAGAGAGAAACAAGAAAGCAGTCACATGTAGTGACTTCTCCAAGAATTACTCCTCCTCTAAGAGTTACCTCTTCACACGATGGCATAGACAGTGTAACAGTCAAGGCCAGAAGCAAGTAGAGCAGATACTCAACTCCCCCTTTAGCAATTTTTCAAAGAGAAAGGAGTCAGTGCAGCAAGGGCAAGGTCCTGTACTATAAGTCTGAAGAAGCTTATTAATTTCCTCTTAGTGAGAAATGTCATAACTCTTAATGATATGGTCACTTCTGATCAGATTGTGTTACATTACACCCCTTACCTAAGTTTAAGCTCTCAGCCAAAGTGCTAAAGTGTATTTTGGAATCTGGTTCCTCTTGGCAGTCATGAGAGAGGGGCAGGTTCTTGCCAAGTATTTTTCAGACCACCTAATGCCTCCTTGGCTGCAATTCCCTTTCCTCTGACTACATAGGAAGCCTGAGAAGTTCTGGTTCCTTACTTATCTACCTGTTTTGTATGCCTACCTCTAAAGCAATGTGAATGCTCTTAGTCACAGTTTATAGAAAAAAAAAATGCTGTTCAGGCCTCCATGATTCACAGCAGAAGGAGGAAAATTCTTCCTAAGACCAAGTATCTGGCATCCTGTCATTTATATCACACATTTCTGACAGAGATAGGCTATCTTCTGCCTGCTGATAGGGAGACAAAGTTGAAGTCGATGAATCTTTCACACAGGAAACTGCAATTTATCATTTACTAATGTAATGTGGAACAGCCCCTACCCACTGAAAGTGCAAGTATCTCTCAGGTGAAAGGATGCCTGTTTCATCATTGTGTCATGATATTTATTTTTTTAGAGACAGCAATGATATTTTAAAATAAGGAGAGAATTGATTTCTGCCTCTAATAAAAAATTAATAAGGAAGAATACACTCAAGATAACCATTATTATCAACCTTTTTCTGTTGCTTATTGCAGGATTCCTTCCAGACTAAGGTCACAAGAGTCACGCAGTCTGCATACAGATGCATTGCCCCAATCCATCCCACCTCACTAAGACACTTTATCTAAGATCTGATACTCTGTGAAGGAACCTGTTTCTCTCCATAGGCTGTACCAGAGATCAATCAGATATGTAAATATGGTTAGGTTTTTTGTATGGTTTAACACAAGGTCCAGATACTCTTACAAACCCAGATCTATTTTACAGTTTTAAAGTATTTTTACATTTTAAAGAAGTTTCACAGTGATTTCAGAAGCTTTCATATGGGATAACATTTTTGCTTGTCCAGTTGGATACGATGATACATGGTATATAATCCCAAATAACCATGTGAATTCTCTTGTCTGTAGAGACTGCAAAAGGACAGTAAACCAGCAACTGGATAATTGAGATCAAACTATCAAAATACTTAGGGGGAAGACATGCAAAGAAGTGCCACATTACATTAAGAATGGAGTTTAAAGTGATAGTGCCAAACAGCTACCTGTTCCCACCAAAATTAGCAGAAATATGGCAGTATGTCACCCAAAAATCAGACCATTTAGTAACATGTCAACAATTAATTTAGAAGTCAAGCAGGACTGATTTTCAAAAGCACCACTTACTCAGGCTTTCCCTCCAAACTCCAAAGCAGCTGCTAGAGTATAGCTATTGAAAACAGGGCATTTAACTAGAAAACTCAATACATACCGAGTCTCAAACAATCAATTTAGAAAATCTTTGTCCATTTATTTTCCTGTATAAAGCAAATAAAACTAATCCGTTTCAACTGCCAAATGCATTGAGGGAAAGTGAGACCCTCTAGAAAGTAAAAGTTATCACCAGTAAAATATGGTTGTATAATTTATGTGCTTTTGAAATAAACTTGATCATTTTATACAAAACTTAAAGAAAACAAGCAAAACCATGTGGAATGCTACAGAACACAGGCAGCCATCATTCTAAAATGAGACCTGAAGCTCAGACACAGAGCTACAGCCTTTGGGCCTCACTGAATTTTAATTTGAGCACAGTAGTGACTTCTATTACTGCTCTAATACACAAGAACATGTCTTGGAGAGCGCACAGATGGCTATTATTCCTACAAGTGTACCAGCATAAGAAAACCAAATGATTTTGCAGAGGGACTTGTTCCAGTGCAGCCAGTGTGTCACAACAGACAACATGTATGCAGTAAACACTGTGAACTGTAGATAATATCCTGCTTTTCACATATATACAGCTAGAAAAACATAGAACTTATTCCTGTTTTCATCTTACGTGGTTTGTTTTTTTTTTAATCTGAAAAGACCGTCATTACAGACTACTCATAGCACCAAGTCCGGGGATGTTCATTCCCTGTGAAGTGATAAATGACCAATTCATAACAAGGCTGGTCTGAGAACCAGCAATCAATACAGGCACTAAAGTATGGTTTAGATGTCCATTCTGGTTCTTATCGGTGTGCACAGACAACGATAACACAAAACCACTGATATCAGAGTATTATGTGGTTACCTCTTCTCTCTCTACTAGGGGACACTGCCCTTCATCAGTGTAACCAACAAATCAATTGGTCACTTAAGAAGATGTCTGTAAGTGCTCATCTTGTCTCTTGCTTGAAATGTATTGCAACCATTTTTCTGTTAAGTTTCACATAAAAAGGATTTGCCGAATCCATGCAACTGGGATAAACCGAAGAACCGATTTACTGAAATAGCTTAGATAGTTTAATGTTGCAGTGGTGTCAACAAAGCAGATTTTTAAAAATTTCCTCCTGACAACAAAGGAAAAATATCCACTCCAAAGCCACATATAAAGGGAATCTTTTTTTAACATTTTCCCACCTGTCTAAAGAGGAAAACAACATTCAGCTGAAGGGCTTTGCAATCTACAAATGAAGACAGCAGTAGTAAATGTGTTTTTAAAAGTGACGTGATAACCAATGCTGTAAAATAAAAATATCTTCCCCATAGCAAACCTGGCAGAAGAGAAACTTGAAAATAAATAGAAAATAATGAAGCAATGCTTACTGCTTCCACAGTGTTTTGACAGTCCTTTTGACTCCTTAAGCAAAATTTCCACTACCACCATTGTGCATTTATGATCCCTCAAAGGTATCTGAAAGGCCTGAATTATTGTCTTCAAAGCTGAAATTCCAGAGTGCCATGGGCAAGAGTCACTGCATACATGATGGAGAACCCATGTCCATGAGAGTGACTTCCTGAACACCTACCAACTATTCCTCAATGGACTAGAGCAATGGATCATGAAACCTCAATGTCCTCATCGGGGGCCGCTGAAATGTCCAGCTATAGTGTCAGGCTACCACACTGCTACTGACATGATAGCTCCATGGACAGCAAGACTCTAACATGCAGACATCTTTCTTGCGCTTCCAGCACAGGCCTATAGGCTTGAACAAGTAAGCTAACATCTTCTGCCTTCCAAGGGCAAAAGGCTGCACTATATTGCAGATTGCCAGTTCCCAGTCTAAATTTAATAACTACAGAATTTCATAGCAGGATGTTTTTAAAACTATGTCTTCTCGCACATTGTTTGACAACGGCCCCTTAAAGGGCAGCTTTTCCCCTCCATACCATTTTACTTGCTTTAAGTGCAAGTCTGAGCTTCTATCACAACTGTGTTATTTTTGAGTCAGAATTTTAGAGAATGTTTGGAAACATATGATTAAAAGAAGCATAGTCAGATAGTAAAACACCTAATTGTCACATATCTATGCAGGATGGCCTACAGAAACTTAAACACTACAGCATAATTTTGGTCCAGTACTGAAGGCCAGAAAGCACAGGCCATAACACGTTACAGCTGTATAACACAATTTAAAGGCAACAAAACCAGGCATTGTTAGAGGATGAAATGTCACATCTTGCAAAGACACTAATGGAGTGCTCGTATTAAACTGAAGCATAGCTGAAAGGATGAATTTTGATACCAAAACCATAAAAATAATGCCTAGCAAAAAAAGTTTTCAGAAGTCGCTAGGTATTCAGCCCCTTATATGAGGGAAATGTGCTCTTTTAGTGGTACTGTCATTACACAAAAGTTCCGATGCATACATAATGCGAGAGCCCAGACAACATTTAGCTCTAATGGATTATCATTACTGTGATCATATTACATTTGTCTTGATCATTTTCACAGATGTCTTCTGCATCGTAGAAAGTGCAAACCCAACCCTGGGCATCTGTCTGTCCCACAAGCATGTCTATACCTAGTTCATCAGGCCTGACCTCAAGAGCTTACCAATTACCCAGACAGACACAGAACAACTTCTACTGCAAGTCCACATCTTTGACTATCAAGCCATCTGTAACCATACTGTCTGCAAAGGCTGTTAAATATGGACTTTTTTCATAAGTGACAAAACTCTGTGTTGGGGCAGCTGAAAAGCTGTGGGTTATACTACGTGAGCTCCATTGGGTTCAATATAAACTACAAAACTGGTATGGTAGCAGCTGGAAAAATATCTTTAACATCTCAGGAGAGAAACGTAGATTCCTTTCCTGATAGGCAGTCTTTCACACCTGCCCATACCAACCACTCCTTTCTATAAATATGGTGCCATTTAAGACAATACAATAGGCAGAGATGATTACTAAATACTCACTAAGGAGAAAGCTATCCAAACTGTAGCTAAAGATCTTGCACTCATTCTATTTCACCTTGGACATGTTCTTTGTTTTCAACAGCTTTTCCTTTTTCTTTACTCCACAAATATTAGCTGAAACTACCTGTGCTATTAGAGCACTATTTTCCACAGCAGATGACAAGTACTATGCCTTAGTGATGGCCATCAGATTTCATTGTTTGAGGCACCATTCAGAGCCCACGCATACAATGCAAGGACCGTAAAACAACTCAGTCTATATCTATCCTGTAAATAAGAAATGAGAGTTTGTACTTATTTTTCTGGACTTCAGAAGTAGTTTCTGCACTTTGTGGTTATTAAGTCAACTTGAATAGTAGTGGAACTAGAATTAAATACTCAAGATTCTTACACTCAATATAGTTTATATTATTTTCATATTTGCTTCTAATATAATTTCTCTATGGCTTACTCACTACCTAAATGGCAAAAAAACCCAAATTAATTAAGGAAGTAATTCAGCAAACACTAAATTTACTTTAGAATAAAAGGAGAATGGTTTTAATTTTCCTAAATTGGTCCTTTGATGTGGACAATTTTCCAGACTGGGACCTATTCTAGATTGAAGGATCATGTGAAGTTTTGTCCTTAATGTAATCAAGGTCCAGTGAATCTTCTAAAGAAAAATAAGTGTTAATAATAGCAAAGTGTGCAAAGCTATTATATATCAAGGGCCAAAGCCAAGTCTCTAGCATAATGAAATAAGCAGAGCATGTCTGCAAATTCAGACAAGGTAAGGCAAACATTTCTATTGTAGATTTCTTTAAAAAAAGATAAAGAGCACTGAATCAATAAATCACTGAAAAGATTATTATTTTGTACAAGATGAAGGTCGGTGCAGGTCATTCCCACTACAGCAGACAGAGTTTGTTAATTTAATCCAGCAGATTTGGCAGGGAGACCAAACAGGAATTTAATCAGCCGCAGAAGGTGGTGAACTTCACAGAAAATTGAATAATCATTGTGCCAGACAGTAAACATCATTATGGAGTGAAAAAAAGGAAAGAACAAAAGCATCCCCTTTTCATGCTGTTCATTAACTTCTTCAAACAGGTAATAAATGATTTAAAACAACTCTCTGGAAAACAAAACCACCACATATAAGAGCAGCCGGTCAATAGTTTAGCACATTTATGATGACATTTAACTTCTCATTACTATAGCTCCTCCTTCTCCTGTATTGTAATTTTTTCTTTAAAAGCTGTCTTATCAAGTAATATTGCTATTGCTGTAATAAAAAAAACCAACTTGTTTACTCTTTCAGCTTTTGTCTAGTTCACAAAAAGACAAAAAATTACCACTTTCAAATACATTTTCCTGTATTTTGCAAGAATTCTCAAGATGGGATACCGACATCTGAAGCTCTTCAGCACAGCATATGCTAGGATTTTCTCATTTTCACAATACTGTACTTGCAGTGATACCCGCAACATTTTTTCCCCCCACAGGTGAAGCTATTTCTCCCACAAAACACTTCCCTAAATCAGTCTTTCTGTTCCTATCTACATCTAATTAAATGTTTTTCTTCCCTATATGTATCTATTATATACTCATATTCTAAGAGGATAAATTCTGCCCTTAATCAGCAGAAATTCACGTAAGCTGATGTGATAAAATAGTTTGTCTTCCATGGACATAAAACTTAATTGTGGTGGTTTACAAAGTAAATTCATAAAAAAAATTTATATTTTAAATTAAAATCAATCCTTTACCGAACTCACTCAGGTGGTCCCATACACAGTAAAGTTATGTTAACCTGTAGAAGCCTCATACTCTCACTACACAAATTTTAGACTTCTGCAAAGAATAAAGAGGAAAACATAGAAAAAAAAATCAATGTTTGAATGTTTTTTTCAGACAATTTTCTGTTTATACTGGAAAACTCAGTAGTTCAGAATTCCAAGCTTATATATTACTACATGACTATCTATGGAAGAGGGTAAATTGAGAAATAATTTTTCCATGAATTGACATTTCAGAATTCGCATAATATTCGTTATAGCCACATTCACAGCAAACTTTGATCAAAATCTTAATCTTCCATTTTTAGGAAAGAGAACATTTTTCAGTTCCTAAAAGCAGAAAGACTGCTTTCCATTCTAATGTGAGATCAGCAGACATTTAGAACATTGCTACTTATCTTAAAAGAACAACACACCCATCACAAACTAAAATATGCAGGTTTTTCACCTCAGTTAAAATGAAGTAAAATAAAGTGTGCTGAAATCATCTTTGATGATGCTCAGGGTGTAAATTGCCTCTTTTAACTGAAACAATTTAAAATACTGCAAGCATCATGCTACTTCAGCACAGAAATAAGATTTCTGCCCAACCCATTAACACTATCCAACCACACTCAACACAGTGCTGTCATGCAATGTAACTCCATCTAGGGGGGATGAGATAAACTGGGGGAATTGCAGAATTTCACAGAGATCAGGAATGTCTCCGAGGTATTGCACTGAGAATGCATGGTTTCCTTCCATTTTTTCATGCCGTATTCCAGACAGAGCCTGAAGCAGATCCACTGCTGGTGATGCACGGAGAGGGCCATATGGGAGGCAGAAAGCTCTTCAAAGATACCATCTGTCAGAGTGGCTATCCCACAAATGATTTGCAGGATACATCAGTATTACTGTTCAGACCAGGAAAGTACTTTTGAATGGATTCTCATGACCATCCCCACTTACTGCTCACTCTCACATGTTGAGAGTGGTTTTGGACCACATCAGCTAGGTCACTTGGGCTGTTAATGAAGTTCAGGGCCTAGGACTGAGCAATGTGGCAGCAAAATCCTGAAACTCTGTAAAGTCCAGATTTCAGGTTCTCTGCACCAACTGTTTTACCTTGCAGATCCACTCCCACTGTACCACAACACTTGAACATAGGCACACAACCAGACTGCTTTGGTCTGTCTGGGATAGACTGGGGCAGTAATAGGTGATTTCCTTCACAAATTATGAAACTAGCTTGCAATGGTTACCTTGAGCAAAGGGCATCTCACTCAGCTGAATGGATCTACTTTATCTGCCATAGCAATTTTTCCAGTGTAAACATAGTGTTAAGAGAACTGATTTTCTAAAGAAAACTCAAATTTCATTGGAAACTGGGCACCTAACTCCCTGGGTGAAGAATCTTAAGTTTATCATATGGCAAGCTCACTAAAATGCATTTTATTACCATTTTTACTGTAAAAGAAAAATATATGCATACAAATACCTGTATTAGCAAACCCCCTACTTGCTTGAAATCCCTCGTGATTTAATACACCATGCTACTCACAGCTTCCCTTTAACAGTGGCAACTTAGGCTTCTCTATTATAAAATACAATGACAACCGCAAACTTGGCTTCAAGAGTATCACCTTATTAGTATGAACAATTTAACATGTACAGCACTGCAAAACCAGTATCTGTCAGGGTAGGCAGCACCCCACTAAGAACTTACAGTTCTATCTCTACTCAAACATTTATCAATTCAGTGCTGTACTTCACTGTTTGCTGAGAAAACCTGTTGTGGTTTAATCTCTGTCAGCAGCTAAACAACACACAGACCCTCACCCACTGCTTCCCCCTGCCCCTCCACACCTCTTCATGGGGGATGGGAAAGGGAATCAGGAGGAAGAAAAAAGGTGAGACTACAGGAGTTGAGATAATGACAGTTTAATAAAATAACACAAAGAAAAAAACTAAAGAAGAGTATTAATGAGAGTTCTAACAAAATGATATAAAAAGTGAATGAAAAAAGCCTAGAAGGCTCTACCTGTTGCTGAAGATGCCAACTCTCCCTGTTCCAGCTACACACAGAAGCAAGTTGAAAGCATGTAAACTTAGCCAATCCCAGCCTTCCCCTTATATAGGGGCATGACTCAGTATGGTATTGACGATCCCATTGGCTGCTTTGGTTGTTTATCTGTCTGTGGCCCCTCCCAGCTGCTTGGGCCAGCACCTCTTTGTGAGAATTAACTTCAGCTGAACCCGGGACAGAGCCTTACAGGTAACAATGGATACTTACAATTCTAAATAAAGTTTTGACTAAAAATTCTTAAAAGATGCTTTGTACGTTTATTATCTAATCACTCAGAAGTAAAATAGAACATCAAGACTCAAATTTTGCAGAATTTATAAATGTTTGGTCCTTTTTTTTTTTTTTTTTTTTTTACATCTGATGGTGCCCTCAATTTTGTCATAAGAAACTGGTTTAAAAGTTCAGTCTCACAAAGTTCCAAAGGTATATTTTGTTCCTGAAGAAAACTTTGCAAAAATAAAACAACTTAAAACTGTTTTGAATAGATTTGTATCTAATGACCTGTGAAAAGCTAGGAAGTTACAAAGGAAAAAAAGGCATAGAATGAATTTAACAGAAATGTTAGATGGTTCTTGCTTAAGGATGCTGATATTTTAATCCTATAAGTGCTTGCAAATTTCCAGATGTTGTCTGAGAAATAAAATGCTACTAATTATTTTGCTCTTAAAAGAATAGCTTTCAACCTTCAATAGATCTTTAAAGAGAAACCATCTGAATATCAATGAATAATAGATTTTTTTTTTAAATCCTGTGACCATACAAACATTTCTGAGATGTGGCTCACAGACAATAAAGTGATCTCTTAATTTTATTTTGTGGGTTACAGTTCTTTTACAGCATTCTAAACCTTTATGTATTTTCTCCTAGTATGTTCTGCTGAAGAGTTCCAAGGTTTTGCTCGTGGAAAATTGAGTACTGGGTCACCTCTGCATCTATCAGCACACAGCATAGCATAAGGCTAACACAGTCCATGAGGATTAAAAGCTCAAAGGAAAAAGATCACCTTAGTGAGTTTTTAAATCATAACCCTTAGAAAACAGGTGCAATATAAGCAATGGCCGTGCAAATTCCTACTTGCTATACTCTTGGAAAGAATACCTTCAGAGGTATTCTGAATCCATCAGCTCTGAGCCTTTTCTATTTGTTTTCTGTAGAGATAGTGATTTACTGATATCGTTGCATACTTCTTACTGCTGAGTGAGGGGAAAAATCTATGGAATTGGTTATACTTCTGTTCTGCAAAACCCAGAAAAACTACAACATAAAAAAATATATATTTGACTGTCATTTTGCTTTCTTTGAATAAATGTTAAGAGGCTGCTATCCTTCTTCAGCTTCCAGAAATAGGACAAGAGCAATCTCAGAACTGGGATCTTAGGGAAAAATCCAGACAGATTATCTTTATTATTTTAAAGCATTGAAAAGTTTGCCAGGATATCATACAGTGCAGAGAAATGCATAGATGATGCCCCAGATTTCAGACAAAAGGAAATAAGAATGTCAAGCTGAAATTTCAGCTATGTTTTTGAAGATTGGGCATATTCTGTGGAAGATTCTGTTTAAATACATTAAAAGAATTATGTTATACAGGTGACATGGTAGATAAAGATTTTGAGAAAAGGTTAGCCCTAGGATAGAACCCTGTGGAACAGGTCCTCCTGCCAGTTTAAATCATCTCAGCATAAACAGGGGACGAGTCAAGGAACATGTTTTCTATAGACTTCCTTTAACTTTTCTCCCAGACTTTTAACTCTGTTTGTAGAGGTGGCCTTTTCCTAGGGTCTATGTAAAAAAGCAGCAAAAGGTGATCCATATAGCTATAGGTAAGAACTTAAAGGAGTTTTCCGTGTGGCCAGTAGCTTCTGTCTTTGGAATGGTGCTGTGTGCCCTTTTGCTCTCTTCAAGGTCCTTCAGTTTTACCTTCTTGAATCCTGTGTAACAAAATTTACTAATAAAAAGAAAGCAAGAACTTTGAAAAAGCAGAGTGAGGCTTACAGGTGGAAATAAACGACAAGAAAAACTCTGCTTGAAATGCACTTGAGAGAATGGAGCACAACAAATGTCTTCTTAATCTCTGGTTATACAATTAAACCTACTGAAAACAGGCAAACATTTGCAAGGTACATTTTGCAAGTTGTTATAACGAGTGCTACCACTTCCCACTACTGTTTCCAAAGGTTTAGAGACGATCTTCCTTGCAAGGTAAGATAACACAGCCTACATGTCATGAACTACTGAGTTAGAGTAATGTCTACCTGACATGCTCTCACAGAGGTCCCTAGTGACTGATAAATTTGTAGCTTTTCTCTATATCTGTCTAAAGGAAACTACAAAGTTCTGAGATCAGTTGACATTTCATAGTAGTTTGTTCACTCTATAATTTATTTTATAAGCTTAATCATGTGAATAAAAGTGCAACCTTAAAAGGCTTTTAAAAAGATGTTATCACAGAATATAATGTTAAAGTACAGGTAAGTGCTCTGTGTGGAAGCCCCATTAAGACAATACACAGTTTTCATTTTGCATGTGTCCTTAAATGTCCCACAGAACAATGAACTCAGGTTAATCTCAAATGTGAAAAGCATGAATTAGTTAAGCAATATATTAATACAGATATTTCTGATACTATTTCTTAGCCTTTTATAGTAGAATGAACACTTCCCCGAATTAATGTACATTGTTAATAACAGTATTTTGAAGAAATGTATATAAAGATGTAACAATTTATTTGAACGAGCCAGGTAAAATGAATAGCTATCCTAATAATATCATCTAAAGGCTGTACTAATCATGTGGAGTGTATCCCCTTTTCCACTATAAAGGTAAGTGGAAGTTTAAGCAAAATACATGATTGGTTCAGGAATTGGGCAAAATTGTTTTCAAGCTCTGAAACACCCTTCTTGATCCTGCTTATTTTACCACTTTGAATGAAACATGGACTGAGAACCTGTTCCCTGTCTGTAAAATGGAGACCTCCCCACAATTACCTTCCAATACTGCTAGGAGGATTCACAAATGCTATACAGGATTTCTCAAGATTATAAGTGTGTATCTCTAAATCAGTTTCTGTTTTCAATATACAAGAAGGAAGTCTGAATTCAGAAGGCATTACCTTACTCCTAAATATGCCAAGTGCAGTGAAGCTGCAGTTTCAATCTTTAATATAATTTAGCTGTGCAGAAGCAACTGCTAAAACAGAAGTACTCAGTGATAGAAATTTTACAATGTACAGCTTCTCAAAAATTGTCCCTTTTTACTGGAAGCAAAATGGCTATAAACTGGATAAAAGGGAAGATGGGATGATAATAGATGTTGCAAATAAACATCCACTGCTTGTGTTAACTCCAGCCAGGACATAGAGAGTTCCTTGGGAGAGGCATGACATTGAGCTTTTACACTTCAATACCTCTGTTTTATTAGAAATATTTGCACTGTAACAGAAGGAAAATGGAAGGAAAGAACAACTGTGAATACATGAACAAGAAGAAATGGAGCAACCAAAGAAATGGAAACTATGAAGGAAGTATGGAAACAAATTGAAGGAGGTCACAAAAGTGCTGATTATTTCACACTGTGAGTACAGTTATAAAAATACTCTTTGCAATGAAAGGCATTTAACCTCCCAATCATTCTTCTGAGATATGCCTCCATGAAAAACAAATCACTACTGAATACAATCTTTGGAGTTCAGTGTGCATTCACTTCTGCCTTTTTTGCCACTGAGTCCTAGATCCTACAGGGTCCTTTACTCCAATGTCCTTCAGAACACTGTGTGAATGAAAAACTTGCCTTTCTTTGATTTTTGATTGCTTTCCCATCTTATTGCTTTGATTAATCATTTTTAATGGTCAGTCACCACTTGCTAGTACAGACAACCCATTCATTTAACCAACTGTTAACATGCTGATTCCTTTTTTCATTTTCTACCCATTTTACTGCCATATACAATAGCTAATGAAGCTCAGCATTCCTTGATAGATAGCTTTTCAATTTCCTTTCAACTTAACAAGCTGCACTTCAAAGCCTTCCTTTGAACTTGGAGAGGTGGCTACACCCAAATCTTTTTGCATACCTTAGGAGAAAGCTATAAAACACATTTTCACTGTAGAAGGCTTTCTTCTTTGCTGGTGCTGTGAACAAGTCTTCTCTATGTCTGTCATCTGTCATATTAATTGTGCTCCTTACCTTTGTCTGAATTGCTGTTTATTTCAGGCTTAATTTACCTGCTTATTTAATTTACACCTGTTGTATATGCAATTATAATTATACTCTTGATTCTAGATCCTTTGGTGGTTATTATTATACTTTGTTCAGTTACACTGTGGACAGCTGGAAATGCTTGTACATGGCGTACCTCTAAGATTTGTTTGCTTCGTCTTTCTCATCTGAAATAAAAATTATTCAAATAACAGAAAACTGGCATATAATATGAATGTGTCTGTCTTACAGACATACTTCGAAATGTTCTGAACAAATCCAGAATGTTTTAGGGAAGAGGTCAGTACGGAAGGACATCCAATGTCTGTTTTAAAGAAAAGAGTGATCCAGTTTCCTGTACCCACCTGTGCAGCTCAGGTGTGTAAGCACTGGAAGCGATTTCTGTTTCTGAACACCAGTTTCACAGACAGACCTAATGGGAGGAATTCTCAGCTGTAGCTCTTTCTCTAGTGTTTTCTACCAGCTGTCTTCAAAACCTCTCCCAGGTGCTGTATTACAAACCCAAGGGAAGTGACAGCCCTCATTTCCTATGAAGCAATTTAAGGACCTTAACAGGCTCTTGAATTTCATTTCAGCATCTGACTTTGCAGCCTGGGAGCACTGAGTGTCAGAACCCATATGTCCCTTTCTGTGGATTTACTTATTGAATACTAATGCGAGCAGGCTTGAAACTGTAAACTGAACTGACATTAGAATTATCTCCACTTACCTATATTTTTTTAGTAGATTAGCCCAAGATGCATCTATCTCAATCCATTTGAATTACAACAGGATTTAATTTGAAAAGATAAGAAAAAAAAACCAGCAGTACTTTTGATCTTACAAGAGCATACTTCAATCCAATGCCATTTCTTTTAAATTATTTAATGAGTGAATGGAACCTAGTGATTTTCTGAACCTAGCATAAAATACATGTGTTCAACTTGGCTTTCCCCCTGAAGCTATTCAAAGATATAAGTGTCACCATGCACCATACACAAACCATCATAAGCAAAGACAACAGTATGCCTTTATAGGAATGAAGATATTTGTCAGTGTATGTGTGTGTTATTCATCTGCATATACAGGTATGACCTTGCTCAGTATTCTAATGGTGCTCTCTGGTGTCACAGACTGAAAAGCTTGATTTCCTATGAAAGTAGTGTTGTTAGGATATGCCCACAATGAGATCACAGGGCTCTGTAAATTGTCACTAACCAGGTTCCATAACTACTTCTGTTTCTGCCATAACTGACCACATTTGTGAATATTCTTTTAAAATTAATTTTAAATTTTCTCAACCAATTCCAATATAATCATACACTTTCTTTAAAAAAAAAAAATTGTTTTCTACATAAACTTCATGAGTTAGAAATGCAAAGGTCCTAAAAAAGGACTTGCAGTAGACATACTAGTGAAGCAGCAATTCATTATATGTTCTTGCAAGAGCGGGTGTCCTAGCAAAGCAGGCACTCCTGTGGTCAGAGCTTTCAGCATTTTATACCTTATTCCCATCCACAGAAGTCCCTCCCTTGTTTCCCTGTGAATTAGGTACTTCCGAGGTTTACAGGCTTAACCGAGAAGCCTTCTTCATAACAGTCCATAATAATTTGTAATTGCACGTCTGGCAGGTTCCTGCTTCCCCTTGGAGAAAATAATATTCCTGAGTTTACTGAGCAAAATGCAGTATCTTTCTAAGTTAAGATTCTAAGTTCTAAGATAAGAACCTTATCCAACATTCAATTTCATCTATCAGTCCCTATCTCATATGAAAATTGAAAGCCTTCTTGAAGGCATGAAGTTTATTATTTGCTATAATATATCTCATCTTTATCCACTAATTAGATTATAAGTTTTATTCCAGTTTAACTAGAAGCTTTTAAAAGTCTTGTTACCAAAGAGTTACAAGGTATATAACAATACTATGAAGTTCACATGAGATTTCTAAGGTCATTAAGGCTGAGAACTTGAATGTTTTTGCTCTTGATTTCTAAAGGCTAGAGACCTTAGATGGCCACAACAAAATCCTGCTCATCAATCCCCTTTCTTACCATGGCAGCAGACAGATGTCTTTATTTTCCCAGCACAATGGGAACCTTCAAGCACACAGTGTTGAACACAGAAACTAGCTAAGGACTTGGATGTCAAATGGAGCAGAGGACAATCCACCTGTAGTGCGCAGAGACTACTGTGGTACAACTGGGATCAGTGAGTTTTAAAACAGTACATGAGCAAATCATGACAGAAGAGAAAATACCTTTCGTCTATGAAAATGTCAAAGGCAGGCTGCCATGTAGAGCTATACTGCAGAAAGAAAAATGAAAGAAAAAGTGGATTTTTTTATTGTGGGAGGAAAGAAGTCCACTGCATCAGAATTTCCATACTGTTGTCATTTTTTCTAACACTGTCTGTTACTGTCCTACTATTATTAAATTAACTCCTCAGAGAGAAGCATGGCACACAGGTGAGTTGAATTATTGCAGCCATTTTCAAAAAGGGCAGAAAGGAGGACCCTGGGAACTACCGACCTGTCAGCCTCACCTCTATATCCTCTAGGAGGAACAGATCCTCCTAGAAACTATGCTAAAGCACATGGAGGATAGGGAGTTGATTCAAGACAGCCAGTATGGCTTCACTAAGGGCAAGTCCTGCCTGACCAGCCTTTTGACCTTCTGTGATGACGTGACTACATCAGTGGACAAGGGAAGAGCTATGGACATCATCTATCTGGACTTCTGCAAGGCCTTTGACATGGTCCCCCACAATATCCTCCTTGCCAAGTTGGAGAGAGATGGATTTGATGGGTGGACTGTTCAGTCAATAAGGAATTGACTGGATGGTCTCATCCAGAGGGTGGTGGTTAATGGCTTGATGTCCAGATGGAGATCAATGACAAGTGGTGTCCCTCAGGGGTCCATACTGGGACCAGTACTGTTTAATATCCTTATCAGTGACAGAGTGGGAGGGATTGAATGAACTTTCAGCAAGTTGGCAGACAACACCAAACTGTGTGGTGCAGTTGACACACCTGAGGGATGGGATGCCATCCAGAGGGACTGGGACAAGCTTGAAGGTTGATCCAGGTTAACCTCATGAAGCTCAACAAGGCCAAGTGCAGGGTCCTGCCCCTGGGTGAGGGCAATCCCCAGTATCAATATAGGCTGACATATGAAGGAACTGTGAGAAATCCTGCAGAGAAGACCTTGGGAGTACTGGTGGATGAGAAGCTAGACAGGAGCCAACAATGTTCACTCACATTCCACAAGCCCAATTGTATCCTGGGAGATATCAAAAGAAGCGTGTCCAGCAGGTTGAAGGAGGTGATACTGCCCCTCTACTCTCCTCTGATGAGACCTCACCTGGAGTACTGTGTCCAGCTCTGGAGTCCTCACCACAAGAAAAACATGAACCTGTTGGAGCAGGTCCAGAGGAGGGCCACAAAAATGATCGGGGGGGAACACCTCAGCTGTGATGAAAGGCTGAAAGGGTTGGGGTTGTTCAGGCTGGAGAAGAGAAGGCTCCAGGGAGATCCTATTGCCACCTTTCAGTACTTAAAGGGGGCCTATAAGAAAGATGGAGACAGTCTTGTTATTAGGGCCTGTTGTGACAGGACAAGGGCAATGATTTTAAACTAAAAAAGGGTAGATTTAGACTAGATATAAGGAAGAATTTTTTTTACAATGAGGGTGGCGAAACACTGGCAAGTTTCCCAGAGAGGTGGCAGATGCCCTGTTCCTGGAAACATTCAAGGTCAGGTTGGATGGGGGTCACTGCAGGAGAGTTTGACTAAATGACTATTAAAGGTCCCTTCCAACAAAAGGCATTCTATGATTCTATAAATGCTGTGGACTTAATTCTGTTAAGGGCCTGTAATATTACTGTGCCCACAGGGCTCCACATATCTGAATAAGAGAAGACCTCATTAGCCTTGAAAGAAAGGTTTTAATCCAGTTCTGTTCTCAATACTGTACAACAGTAGTGAAAAGATATGTAGTAGATGGTTGTGGATATGCATAGCTGAAGTATATCCACAAGAGTCATGTTACCTGCTTTTCAGGCTTTAAATAAATGCAGTGTCTGTTGTAACATCCATCTACAAGAACAGATTATAAACATGATGATACAAACTCCACATGTTTCTAAAGTGGCTGAATTTCTGTTTGACTAGCCATCCAATGAGGCAAAAAACTGTGAGCAATGGTATGCATAGAATCTTGAAAGCATGTAAAAGAGCATGTAGCAGTTACTATAACACAGCGAGTTTGGGCTGCTGGAGCAGTGCTTAGTCTTGAAGCTGAAAAGACCATATATTGAGAAGAGTGATCTGAAACAGCTTGGGAACTAAAGACCTCAGAAGACAGCAGATGGCCTGAGAGACTGGAAGGTACTAACTGATAAATGAGGAGGAAATGTTTTCCTAACAATATTTAATTGAAAGCCTGTTAAAGCATAATCCAGAAGTCTTTCAGAGTCATATTTTCTCTATCATTTCTACATCCATTAAGTGAATCTGAACACCTAGATGTTTGGATAGTAGAACTCAAAACCACTAGTAGCTAACTAGCTAAGAGAGCCTCAGAATCCTTTCTTATCTGGTCCCATTTAACTCCTTGGGAGAAAAGAAATCTAACAGCTACAACAGTAAAACAATAGTCATAAATTGAACATAAAAAAAGAAATCCGTTTTGTAGTAAAGCCTCAGGCAGGCTACTGTGACCTTGATTTTGAATGTAATCCTGAAATCAAATTACACCATCACAGAATCCAAGCCGTATGACCTCCATGGACCACACTGTGAGGAAGACAAGATAATTCTCTAGATAAGTAGTAATGTCAACCATTAAGAAGTTAAGGTCTTTTATGGGTTCAAATGAGAGAGATCTCTGTCCATATTTACTATATTTCTTCTCCAAAATAAAAAATGGAATAGGAAGAACCCACAAAAACCTCTCCATTTTAAATGGTGAAGCTATGGTGGAGATAACCAGTGGATGGACTCAAAAGTGAAAAAGGAATAGGAACATAGGAATGCAGCAGACAAGAGAATCTGCAGCTAGAGGATAAGATCTGAAAGAGGAATTCTAACATTCATTTTGACCTTTACTACAGAAAAAAAAAAAGGCATTCCTGGATTCCCAGTGGGATGGGAAAATGACAATTGCACAACATGTATATTTAAAACAATATTGTGAAATCCAAGGCAAACATCAAAGACGTTGCTTAATAAATAGAAATAATCCTGTTCCACACAGCTGCACAATAGCAAATATAAAACTTCTAGCTACAGACAAGAAAAAATATTGTGTGAACACTCAATAATATTAATGGCCTGGTAAAATTAAAAAATTAAGACTTGGAGCTAAATGAAAAGTGATATAAAAAATCCTGCACTAATTTAGTAAAGATAAATCATGCCAGATCCCTTCTTCAATAAGATAACTGATTTTTAAGACTGAAAACATATGACCAAAGTTGACTCCAACAAATTTTTGTGTGTTCACTCTATGAGGAATCAACAGGTAAAATGAAGGCAGGGAATTAACTACAGGAATTGAAGGTAGGTAAGAAAATGAAAACAGAATAATGAGTTGTTCTGACAAGAACAGTTGTCAGTTTAGTGGAGTTCTGCAGTAAACAGTCACCATTAGTGACCACAACATGGTGACATTTTCTGATGGTACAATAAATGAAAACATGATATTGTTGGATGACTGAAAACTTACACAGGAAGAAGTTATGTACCAGGATACAAACAAAATTTATAAAGAACAAGATGCAAGGACCCACAGTCAGGACATAACAAGCATTTCTGCTATAACCTGGGAGCTCATTGGTAGGGAAATACTAACATGGAAGGAAATGAATGAAAGTATCTTAAACTGTTGGTCAGATTCAGGCTGAGGATTTGCCTCCTGAAGAAATGTCTCCATGGAAAGCACAGATATGACCCTAGGTTATATGTGATGGAGTCAGCAATCCTATGTAGATGTGGAAAATTACTGCTACTTTACAAGGTGTGACTGAGAATTTATCTAGGTAGACATCTTTCTCTTAAAAAAATATTAATCCAAACTGGAACGATGCTGAGATGATCAGGAGGCTAGAGAAACCTGAACTACTAGAGAACACTACAAGGATTTAGCCTGTTTAATTTAGCAAAATGAAAATGAAGAGTGAATATGCTGGGTTTCTACATCAGAAGAATAAACACCAGAGAAAAGAATAATTAATGTGGACAAAAGGCAAAAAATACACTGGAATAAATAGATAAAAAGTCATAAATACATCTAGCTAGAAAGTTAGGACAGGTTCTTGTGTACAAAGGAGCGATGGTTAAATTCAGAATACAAAACATCCTTCAAATCAATTTCTGGACAAAGCTACGAGGATACAATGACTTATCTTTGGATTGCTGCTGCCTACTTCATGTATTCTTGGGGAACACATTGCGCCCATGTTATCTCATAGCCACTACATCCACAAATAGGGATTTTGTCTCCATAAGGGCAACAGTTTAAGCTCTTGAATTACACAAAGGAAGTATTTATATTTGAAACAGTAAGACTTAGATAGATGTGGTTTCAATAAACTTGTGTTTTAAAAATTCTGACATTTACTTCAGGCTCCTTTAATTCTTGGACCCAGTTAGAACTCATCAGCAAGTCCTCAGCTTTCTTAGTGTTTCCACCTAAAAGATACTACTGTGCTGTGTCAGGGAAATTACCTGGCAAACTTTGTGGGATTATGGTTCAATTTCTATTCCATTTACAGAGCACTTAGCACTGGCCAAAAAATACCGTTAGCATCCCTTGGGTGTTACCCAAAGCAATTTTTAACCTAGTGGATAAAGTCTTTGTCATATATTTAAGAAATATTGTGTTTGTGTCCTGCTGGGGTTGTATTTTCATTAAAAATTCTTTATGTATTTCTTAATCTCAGAGTTTTGACACTGTCAACATACCCATTTATTATTTATTAAACTTTTTCAGCCTTCCTCTGTTTTTATTTGGTTTTTTTTAACAAACAAAGCCAATTGTGCCAACACAAGAAAAAAGTATGAAACATGAGAACAAGTGAAAATATTCTTTCAGTGATTGGATGCCCACTTATTAAACACAGTAGTCCCTCTGCACTGATTAGTGTAACACATACTAAAATACAATCATACGGCAATTAACATCAGAAAATTATACAAAGTGAAGAATCGGGGAAGGAAATAAAGGAAAGGGAAGGAGACATAGATATAACTCCAGATGTTTGTCTAAGCCACCGACCATGAACCCATTTAACTGATTCAAAGGGACTAATATCCTAAGCAATTGCTGTTCTTTCAATATTCTTTCAATATTCTTCATCATCACATCCCACAACCACCAAAAACTCAGTAAATTCCTGCTTTACACCATATAGAGACAGCATTCATTAAAGTCAACAAGGTGTATTATAATTATACCAGTATCACACCAGAGCTTTGGAAGGCACTGCAAGAATAAAAACCTACACATAGTTCTTTCCCTATACCTTCAACATCAGCCAGATGGTTCAGCTTTTATTTCATAAGACCCCTGAAGTGTCCAAGGCATTATAAGATTATTTCTATCAAAACTGCATTAGATATATATGATGGCCAAAGACTGATCCTTTAATCTCATATGTTGCTCTTTTTCATTCCAAGTGAGCAAGATGTTTCTTCCCAGTTCTCATTACATTTTTTAACTTTACGTGTATCTCTGTATACATGTGCATGTGTACATGTGTGTTTAAATAATCCATGTATCTATATAATGTATAGCTATAATTTTATAATACGTGAAATTATTTAGATTTAAATATATTTCTATAATGTTACAATACTTGTCTGTGTGAACTTTGGTGTTTCAGTGGAAACTGACACTGTGTAGTTAGCAGTCTGTATATATACTATCACTTTCAGCAAGGAGAGGATTTGGGTATTTCAATGGGATAAATATTTTGGGGCTTTATTCTGATGTAAGCGATGTATCTAAATATATTGCCTTATTTCAGTACATGCTAGACTTCTTGGCAGCTCCAGGCCTCAGTTACTGAGAGATATTTATGGAGGTGTATATAAACACGTGTGACAGCCAGTCTTTTCTCTACCTTTCCCTTCAATTTTTAACTTCAAACTTTCTCCACATGGGATGAAGCCTAAACTGATGTTGACATACTAATCTGTCCATTAATTGACAGGTCCAATGAATACTGCAGATTAACTAACATTCTAAGTCCAGAATCTCAGTATAAATAATGGGACTGAAACATATAAGTATTGCATTTGTAATAGCAAGTAGATATTGTAAGGCCTATAATATTATAAATATCATACTACTGCAGCTTTAGAAGCCAAATACTGGCAGGTGAGCAGACGAGAGTAAGAAGGCAGTTCCCATTTTTAAGTGTATCCCTGATTTTCTGAAATTAATGTTGAAGTAGGAACCTCCCCAAGCCCTTACTTCATCTCAGTAATAATTTCCATCTTTCTTTTCTCAAAGAGTCTGAGAGGAAAGACCTGCACATGATCAATTACCCCTTGGTGTAATAATGGCATTGATTTAACTATATACATCTTTTAGCATTAATATCCCAGATACTTCAATTTCATTTGCTAAACCTTGAATATATTTTTAATCTATCCCATAAAAAAGAATTTTCTGCAGCATTTCAGCAAATATTATGTACATGGTTCTCCATGCATTCTCAGAATTTGGAAACAATTCTTCATGGGTTTCAGAACCAGTGCATCTTCTGATTAAAACTTTTTGTTCATTCAGTGCATGCATGGTATAACTTATAGAACAGCTGTATTGCCCTGGGTTGTCCTTACTAGCACAGCCAGGAGGATCTGGAAGAGCAGCAAGGAGTGTCCCCCTTTAACGAGAAAGATTCTGAATTCCAATTATCTATTATTGGCCTTAGTGAGGTGTTAGTATATAACAATTTAATCTTATTCTTAAAGGACACATTGAATCTCTTTCCTTCAATTAGGAAAAAAGTCCCAAGCAATCCTATCTTTTTTCAGTGTCCAGTAGCAATGTTACCAAGCATTCCTTCAAGTACAATTACAATTATATTTATGAATTTTCTGCCTCTTGACAAGATTGGATAGATCTGACCTCATTTACGTGTCTTATTAGAGTAATAAGAGGTTTGGGGAGTTTTCAGCTTACGAGCCAAGGGCTCTGGCAAGAACCTTTGTGTCACAATAGATCAAGCAAATCGAGCAATATTATACGGCATTCACAGGTACCTTCCAAACTTCTGTAATGAAGGTTTTTCACCTTTCTTAATTGTTACAACTTGATATTAAATTCTGGGTTTGCTTAACAAAATACCTTTGTCTGTGGAAGACTGGCATGTGCAGTGGTTAATTCTAGCCAATAGGTTGATTATTTGTATTAGCCCTCACTCAACATCAGTGTTTTCACTTGATTATTATCCTTCCTTAATTTAATTTAAAAATATTTTTCTTTTTAAAAAATGCCAGGTTCACAAGAGGAGACTCACAAGATCTGTGCCTATCTATAAAGTAATGTTAAATGTTCTGAATCAGTGCGGACCTCAACAAATAACTCAGACTGCACAAAGTTTTGTGCTTTAAGATTGAAAAGAGACTGAATTAAAGGCTTTTGGTTTGGGGAGGTAAGTTGCAAAAGACAAGTTGAAAGCTGTCAAACTGCACTCTGACTTAGGCATGGTAACAGGCCAAATCCACAGACAGTAGCATTTGAGGATAAGAGACAAGTTAGCTACTATAACTTGACTCTCTCCAATCCACTTGATCCTAAGGTCAAGTAGACTAGATGAAAAAGTTTTGAAAGAACTTGCTCCATTCCACATCGTTAGTGGTGAGATATCTCCATGGCCTGCTCCTTTTAGTACAGTTGTTCTCTGGGCTGACTTCTGTATTTAACAGCCTGCACACTAGTTTGCAGTTTACCAGGAAAGCACCCGTAATTCTTAAAAACACAACTTTGCATGCAGATTGTCCCAACAAAGATGTATAAGATCCTTTTTACTTTCAAAGAGATTATAAATCCCCAACTTCTCAGCTTCACACAGACTCCCCTTATAATGCTATGTGAGTATTAAAGGTTAAAGCACAATAAAAGGTAGTTTATGAAGTTCACACAGTTAACTGCAAACTTGTAAACTGGATTGACAAATGTAAATACATTTAAAGACAGCAGAATGGTTTCTTCTTAGGTGCTCAAGAAATAATAATCACCCAAAAACTCCTGTGCAAAAGCTAAGGGGTGCAGAATTCATCAAATTACTCCATCTGCTGGGTGATTCCCTCCACTCCTAGATGATTTCTCTTAGACTGTGTATTCCTGTCCCTTTTTAATGTAAATGAAACATTCAAAGCTTGATCAGTGTCCTTTCAAAGTGAATGAAATATTCAGGGTTTATTTTTGATATTCAAAGCACTTCCTGGAATCTGGACTCCCTCTTTTCTCTCTCCATTTTCATCTTAAAAAGACCTTTATATTACAATTTTAACATATTCTTTCTTCCACAGAAGGCACGGGACAAATGTTTTAACACTTTCTTGACTTTACTAGCCTTCCTATGTTACACCTCATTATACAACAATTTGGCTAATCTTACAATTTCTCGTGTGTTGATGTTGTTCTTTGGAGACCATTCATGACACGTTAGAAATATAGATGTCCTTTCTGTAACACAGTACTTTGACTTTGTGGTTGCCTCCCATCCTTCATACATCCTAATCTTCCTACTGAATAGTATTCCCTGGATCCTAAACTCAACTGTTCTAAATAAGATGCTCTAGCAACTCTACTTTTTCGTAAGGCAGTGTCTCCCTGTATCTCGTATTCAGTCATGCTCATCCGGTATATATTTAGGGCTGCCTCGTAAACCCCTCTTTTAGGTACAAAATTTTCCATACAGCCTTCTCTCCGTCATGCTTTTCATATCCTTTTCTGAATACCAGCACTGCCACCCATCCACATGCCTGCTCCTCAGGTTTTTACATTAGCTCTCAGAGACAAAATTTCATACCTAAGTGTCTCCCTCAAGCCTCCCATTTAGGGATAATTTTCATTCTGTGGAATCTGCATACACTTATCTTCATTGCCCCTTCCCTTCAGTAAGTTGCCTTCAGTTCTCACCTCTGAAGCATCACCATCATTCTTTCTAGCCCATGCATTCAAATAAGTAAGCAATCCTTCCTCCAAAGTCCCCTCCAGCTGGGCCATGTTCTGGTTTCTAGGTTTACTGGAGCTTGTCTATTAAAGCCTTTTGCGTAATCTAATTGTGATCCTCCTTTATCTTTCATAATCATCCACGTACTGGCAGAAGCTGAAACTAGGAAGCTTGCTTCACTTTCTCAGCTACCAAAGCACTTTCTCAGTCATGACAAACAATCCCAAAACACAGTCAGCAAACCAATCATACAGACACAGACTCGGTCTCTTAGGAACAAAACTTACTCTGCTTGCATTCCAAGTACATTCTAGACAAGTAAGCTCTTGGTCTTTTTTCTACTCTCTTTCCTGACTTCTGTGCACAATAAACCATGAGTCGACAGCCAGAAATGGAAACACTGGCCTACTAATAAACACTTTTGGATATACTTACCATGTTTAATAGAAGCTACCCTTCAGCACAGACTCAGCAAATATGTTGTGAACTTTTTTGCATTGGAACCATCTATTACAGCACATCAATATGTCTGTACTTAGGCTGATTGCATTTCTGGTTTATTTGTGATGCTGAGCTAGTGCACGAATAAATAAAAATATACCACTAAAGAATCAATTGTGAAAACCAGAAAATACAATTTCCTGTATTAAATAATCATAATCTGCACCTATCTTAGTTTATGCGAAAGCTTTGAGGGGATACAGCTTTAAGATCAAGGCTTTTGTGGTCTCTAGTATGTTTTCTTGGAATTTCAATTTTTGCAGCTTAGTGCGTATTCTACTGGAAAAGTAAAATGCAATGAGCAAAACATATTTGCAGTCTTGAATCAGGATTAGACAAGCTAACTACCAGAACTTCCATTCTGGAAGTTCTAATTGATCAAGAAAGTGAACAACCGCTAAGTGCAGACACATAAGCAAGCTACTGAAAGGTATTTGCTTCACTAATAAAATAACAGACCATTAAATTAAATGCACTTGGGCTTGGAACTGTTTTAGTGAATGCCTAGGTTTCTTTGACATTAAATGCATTACACGAACGACTTTAGTGTTTACTCCTAACCCACCAAGCCAGCAATGGTGGAGTGAGGCCTCCTATCATGCTTGGTTGCAGTTCAACTAAGCAAGGTATCAGACATCTCCTGATCTTTCTGTGCTGCTTTTTCATGCAGATGTTTAAAAGGCTCCCATTTCAGGCCATTCTTGCTATGGCTGTACTAAAGATGGCCCCAGTTCTTCATTGAAATAGGTATTAAAACAGTCTCTAAAAAAAGGTCCTTGACAGGCCAGTTAAAGAGGAAGATACTGAACTGACATGCTGAAGTGGCTTTACAGTGCCTTTATTTTCATTTTGTCTTGGGAAATTTGCAAAACGGATAGAAAACATCATCAGTGAGAAAAAATAATTCCCCTTCTTTGCCTAGGAGTTGAGAAATGTAAATGCCTCATGCTTGCGTGTGCGCAGATAGGCCTGTATTTATGTAGTATCCAAATTTCTTACACATACCTAACTTTCTGACCCAAACACCAATGCTGTGAAAAATGTGTCCTGAAAGGATGCATTCCAACCTTTTCATATCATCAATATATTTTCATTATTCAGGAGACGATCAAGCAGATTACATATGATTGAGACATTTTCTATTCCTGGAAAGGTCAGTATCTCTGACCTTGTGAGGGGACAGCCTTATTGGTATTGGACACTGGTATGTCTGTATTACTAGTCCATCTGTCCGTGACTACAGGGGAGGATTCAAGCAGTGCAGCCTAATATGAGTCTTATTGTATCTGTGTGAACTCACCAGTTAACATAGTCAAACAAAGTCAGATTAAGTAATGGCAGCTACTGAAGATCACTGGAGATCTTCAGACAGAAGGTAGCTATGGAAGATTGACTAATGAGCTTGCAAACTAAATACTTAGCCCAGTTTCACACCTTCACCTGACACAGAAGCCGAGTCATCTCATATCCACCTGGAAGCAAAGTAACACTGAATCTGTGTGAAAAGGAGACTTGGCATCTGGTAGAAGAGGTGTCGAAGTTTTTTTAGTTCAGGTTGCTCTAGTTTGTGCAAAATGGAGTAGTTCAGTGTCAGCTTTATCTTGTCTGAGCTGGTTTGCCTACTTGGACAGCATAAGAATGAAGAGAGAAATTAAAGAAACAGTCATCATGGCTGTGGCAGGTGCAGCCACCCCCAAGAGACAAAACACAAAGCAAACAGGGTGTGCTGGAGCAGTCTGGTGCCTCAGCCAGAGCAGTTTGATACCTTGGCCATTAAGCTGCACCTCCTGGTGCTTAACTGGTGCCTCAGGGTCTGCGCTTGCCTGTGTTTTGCCTGGCCTTGTCCCCTCAACCAGTCGGAATGACCACAGCGCACCCTTGACTAGGACATAACTGGGGTCCTGCCTAAAAGCCAGAGGAGCTGGTTCTTGGCAGAGCAACGGGTCTGGCAGTCAGACCCTCCCCTTGGACGTGCCGTCCCAGGACACCTCCATGAATTGAGGGAGCCTTGACCCCCTTTGGGTGAGTGGTACCTCGGGCACCCTGGGGTGGGAGGTTTGCCCTTGATGAGTGAGTGTGTGCACATTTTGGTTCATCGTTCCTTCAGGTTTAGGAATTAGTTGTGTGGTAGTTAATTCCCAACAGACAGCTGAACTTGTGTTTGGTCAGAGGGAGCGCTGGGCAACTTTGGCTGCAATAAACCCCATTTTGCATAGCGGCTGCTGTTTGCTTTGTGGGTGCCACCATGACAATGGCCTCAGGATGTCATAAAGACTTTTCTTTCTACCAATTGCATTTACCCTCCTGGCAAAAAATATACTCATTCTTCACTACATAATAAATACTTCTGCAATAAAATAATTTGTGAATAGATACAAGATTCCTCAAGTATCATTGCTCAGATATATTGCAATGCACAATTAGTACTATTCAGCGTGTTTCAGTCTCAAAACAGCAGATGTCAACAGTCTTGCAGATATCAGATATTAAAATCAATTACACCATCTGAAAAATAAAACCAGCTTTGTTTATATCAGTGTAATAACTAACAAGAGCTTGATTTATATTTTGAGCAATATGCATTTGAAAAGAACACACAACTTCCCACTTAGAAGTTGCACGTTCTTGTCATTTTGATCTTTAACACCACCTCCCATAGTGTGAGAAGCAAAAAGTTTTCAATAGGAAGAACAGTGAAGCCTGCTTTAGGCTCCCAACATGAAGTCTTATATCAAAGATACAAGAAGGAAAATAAGAAATTGGACAAAAATGCTTGGTAATTGTTTAAAGCAGCACTAAATGTTAATAAACCTGGAAAGTTTTGAGAAACCTGTAGATGCTCCATTGGCAAGGAGGGATCCAGCTAAGATAAGCTCTGCAGAAAAGTACCGTCTTATCAATAAATGTTTGTAGCTGGCAGCTCTAAATTGTCCTTTCTTTATCCCCCCCATATGCTGTTTACTTAGTTACAACATTATTGGCTGCTAATTTTATTTTTGTCCTGTGATAACGTATAAAAGTTACAGTGAAACTGATGTGAACATACTGTGAGTTTAATGTGCATCTCTTGCTGTTATTAGATAGGGCTGCAGGGCAGACCTGCTTGGGTTTACTGCATGGGTATGTTTTATTATGTAACAAACACAACTAAAGCTGTAACAGCTTTAGATAAATATCTAATTGAGGATATTTTTCTGTCTGCAGGGGAAAATAGAAAACGTTTACTGTATACCTTGAGAGGGGAATAAACAGCATGAATGAAGGAGGATGACCCGAAAAGAGGTGTGTTTCGTACACAACGTGACAAATTAAGTCATGAGTCTTTTGCATATCAGAAGTTATAGATGGAGACAAAATATATTATCCAAAGATTTATTCAAATCGACTACTACCCAGAGATTCTCTGTGTCCCAGTTTGAAGCTTCAGCAGACACTGATAGCATTACCAACCCCTGACTGGGTTCCAGCTATTTCAGAAAAAGCTACATTTAGTGTGCAGATTCCCTGTCCTTTCAAGTTCCCAGACCTAGGCACAATTTACAGTGTAGTCAAGCTCCTTATCATTGCTAGATCCAGGCATGCATCTAGTCAACCCTCAGCACCACAGCTTTCAGCGGGGGGAAGAACTCCAGGCAAGCTGGCCAAATGGACTTTATCAGCTAAGCATAGTGGCAGCCAGTGCTGATTCTTGGCATTACTGATGCTGATACTGTGTATGTGGCAGTAGGGAAAATTTTATGCCTAGTATAAGTTTTATGTATTCTAAGCCATATCTGAAATGATAACCAAACTCTTAGTATAAATTGCAGTATTACTCTAATGTTGAGACCTTCTATATTCCATAATATTTCAAAAATAAAGACACCCACATAGGATTGAAAGAACAACGCTTTAGATTATTGATTTTGACATGTTAGGGATTGAAATGGGTGCACCTCATGAGTAAGATTAAGGGTAATATGTAGTTGGGTATACCCAGTTCCCAAAGAAAATCACTAAAATTTGAGCACCAGTGTCTGACATTTTAACCTATATATATAAATTGTCCTTAGAGTAACTCTAAAAATATTACACGTTCCTTTTCCTGAAACAGTCTATATGACTTTTCCTGAACTAATTTTTTTTTTCACTACAAGAAAGTCCTCTCCGCTCCATTCAAATGTGAAAATTGTATCTATTTTCACCCACATACATTTCTTTCCAATTGACTAGACTTGTTTATCCACTATATACACCAAGAGAAGAATTTCAGATCACCAGTGACCTCATCCAAAAAGCTTTAAATGAAGGAATTACTTCAAGTTTATGTGGAATAACAGCAATGCAACCAAATGCTTCTTCTTTTTTTTTTTTTTTAATCAAAGGACTGCTTAAGATTTCTAGAAAAAAAAAATCCCCACATACTACATCTCACTATTCTTTTGCAGCTGGGAAAGAAGATGGTTGTTTCATTGTTTACAAATAATGATATATTTAGAAATACTGATTATCATCTGCTGCCTACCTTCCAGCAGGCAGCAAGTCCCTGCACCACTAATTGTAACACACAAAGAGAAAAGACTTTTCAAAACCACTTCTTAAAATTAGGATAAATTTCAGAATATGATATTTTGTGTATTATCCAAAACACAGTATTTTATATGTATTTTTTTGTTAGTTCCAAGCCCCAGATGTATTTTCCTATGCGTACCAAAGCCTTCTATTTAAGCTCTAAGTAGATTACATTGTTAGATGGCAGAAAATGAACTAGAAATCAAAGTAGGGCCCACTGTCTTGATAGGTAACACAGGAAGATAATACCGAATCAGCAAACAAAGAAAAAGTTCCTTATTCTCCTCTAGGCATGAGTCTTGCTTTTCCTGCAAGGATGCTGTCATGAATATGGTGGCTTTCCATTAATTCCACAGGGGAATCTGAGCTCATTTCAGTACTGAGTTTCCTCATGATGGGGGGAACCAACTGCTTTGTCTTTCCAGCCTCAATTCAAGAGAGGCAGTGATTTCCTTAGAGCCACCTCCAGCCAGAGAACTCTCCAGTTGCAGGAGTCCCATAATAAAAACTCCCGTCTCAGGGAGCTAAATCAACAGTGCTGCAATTTTTACCCTTGACACACAGTACAAAGGGAGCACTGTGTTGATACAAGAAGAGCTAATGAAAGAGGCTACAGTCATCTCACAGGTAAATCCATCTCCAGCACCCACTGCAATGGGGAAGCAGCTCTACAGACAGTGAAGCAGCTGGGAGTTTCTCCCATAGTCACCCCAACAGTCCCAGGTAACTTTTTAAAGCTTTTATCTGGCACCTTTACTCTGACTGATTAACACAAAAGAGTTAAAAGTATAAAGTTCAAAAGTTGCCTCACTCAACATGAACATAACAAAACCAGCAATTTCCATGTGTGGGTCTCTGCAAGTATTTATATCTTTCTGATTTCTTCACCTCCTTGGTTTCATTTCACCTGCTCAGGGTTCATCAATAGTTTGCAAAGAATTTAATTACAAGTTAGGTAAGTACTTGTAATTGCTATCAAAACTGTACAGGCATACCAAACTGAGCTAATCTGAGAAATTTATAGCTGTGAGTCCTTGGAAGAAGATGAAAATCTAAGCACAGAAGCTCTACAGTATCTTCATATGATCAGAAATATTATACATTCAGAAAGAGATGTGGTTGAAGTAAACACAGGTAGTGTTTCTCCTGTCAGTTGCTTCCCCTGGTTGACTCAAATCATAGTTAGAAAAAATCAAAAAAACTTAAATAAATGTACTGAAAGCTGGGAAAACAGGAAGTGTTCTCCAGTTCTCAGTGTGAAATTAAAGGATTGCTCTCAGTAGAGTAAGGATTGATTTTCCCATCCTCAATGTCAAGCTAATTTGTTTCTAATTTTAATGGGATTAACCAACACACATTATCCATTGGCCAGTAAGTGCTTCTAAGAATACAGCATCTCACAACATCTTTAACTTCCAGCTTATTACAGGCTTACAAAATAGTGATTAATATAAACTATATTAAATACCTTTTGAGAATTTTGCATTTTTGGTTTTGAATTGAGACCTGATGAACATCATGTGACACCAAGGAAATCTGGGCTGCATACCATTTCTTTCATTGCAAAGAAATCTGTCACACAGTGCAGCAACTTCCCAGAAGACAGGCTGTCAGTTTTTTAAACTGGCTGGATCAACATTCAGTAGGATACCTGTTCACAGGCTTATTTGACCTCTTTTCATGTGCAGGACCATTTACAGCTTTTAAAAAAAAAAAAAACTTAAAAACTGTCTTGTACAGGGTTCTCACAATACCCTGTCACTTCCCACCAAATAAAAATCAGGTGAAATCTAGAATATTTGTGGACTTATTCTTATTGCTTACTATTTTAGTTGCTTATTTCCTTGTTTATATTCCAAGAACACTGTAGCTCATTTTTCACTAATTTTTTCCACGACAAGTTTTTGATGCCTTATAGATCAACAGTGAGCCATGGATTAGAAGTTGTGAAAAGCAGCCATACAGATAAATGAAACTAACTTTCATGATAAATAGTGCCCCTAGTTTCCATAATATATTTTGCTAACATTCGTGAGAAAATGCATTCCAAAATACACAGAGCCATCAAAAGACAGTCACAGGAATTTGATCTTACCAATGGGGTAAACCCAAAGACTAAATCTGAGTGCTTCATCAATGGCATTTCAATATACATATGTGTGTCTATGCCTCAAATTTTATGCTTTTGTGCAAGTGAGGAACAATTTAAGAACAGAAAAGGACACTAAACCCTAGGGTATAACTACTTAAGGAAGAAGCTATCTTTTTAATTAGTATTTTCTATAAAGCACAACTAGAATATTTAGCTACAGTCATAAGTAATAAGGGTAATGAAGGAAAGTATATTTGTAAGACAAAACCAGTTCCTAGGGAAAGAGTGCAACGTAAGAGTGCAATGTCTGGATAAACCTTTGGCAGGCACAGCTGACAATAGGCCATGGAGGATGTACCCACACAAAACAGGGAATCAAACACCTTTATAGACTGCAGCCAACAGAGCACAGCAGACAAAGATTTTACAGTGGTCCAAAGAGCTCAAATGTTGACTTATCCCTTTGCTTCACCAGTGACTCTCAAACAGAGCTAGAATCAGAAGAGCAAGAGAAAAGCTGTTTAGACATATAGAGTGTGCACTGGGAATGACAGATGAGCAGTGCCTTGGGTGTTTCTGTCTCCATAGGAAGAGCCATCTGAACCCTCTGATCTATTGTCTGAGCAGGAGGAGACTAGACCAAGGCAAAGCCATTCTTTTCCTGCCTTGCTCACACAAGAGTCAATAGCAGGCTTTTAGCGAGTAATAAGTTACCTCAGTAAGTCAAACTCCTTTTGGAGTTTTTACATTAACATGCAGCCTAACTGATAACTTTTTTAACACAATGCTCTTAAAGCTTAGGAGAATTAGATTTTTCTTTTAAACTGTTTAATGTTCAAATGTAGGATGGTGTATTTTACGTGTCTTCACTGCCACCTTTTGGTCAAACTTGTTTTCTTATTTATTTTATTTTATTTTATTTTATTTTATTTCTTTTTAAAGTAATGCACAAAGAGCAATGTAGCAAACCAGTCAAACAAAACCAAAAATCTGAACGTGCATCCAAAGCAAGGGTATGTGTGAGATGACACAAATACACCTATTTGGTGTCATTTTCAAAGCCTAAAACAAGAAAAATTAAAAAAATAAAATAAAAAAAAAAATTAAAAAAAGAGATATGTCAGACATGAAAAAAACCCAAACTATTTTTTCCTAAATTCAGTTACAGAAAGGTTCACTGCTGTTGATTCACAGTCCTCCTGAGGTAGTCTGACTGAATGCAGATGTATAAATCTCTCTCTGGATATACTGACTTCAGAGATAGAGTTTACTTGTTTCCTCACCATACATCAATGCCTCCCACTAAATACTGCTTTTCTTCTGATAGTTAGCTGCACTTTCAGCACTATTAGAATTCATATTTGTTCTGTGTTAACACACAGAAGAATCCTATTTCATAGTGTCACTGAAAGGCATACATAATATTTTAATAAATTATTGTTACCAAAGTTTATAAAGCAGCAGCTCTAGAAGACTTTACTGTATATGGACACAGTAAAGTTTTTATTTGTGACCAAAGAAATTACCATTTCAAAGAAAATGAGCAATATTATTATATTTTTTGATTCCTCGAGTAAGCTGTAATGGTCTTCAGCATTAAGGAACCTCAGAAAGGCTTGAGTCAGCTCCCTCCCCTCGCTTCTTGTAGTCTCAGCAGAGAGAGACAGGGAAAGACCAACAGGAGGAATGGCTATCACCATCCACCCTGTTATTTTCACTCAATGAATGGTTCTTAAAAGAGCAGCACTGAAACGTATTAGATAAAATAATTTTCTGGATGTTCACAATCAATGAATGAAAAAAATAATAAATTAAATAATCTCAGAGAAAATACTTGTTTGCTTTACTGCTTATTTCACTGTGCTGCCTCCTTAGTGGTAAGTTTAGACTGCCATTATGAAGTATTTAATAATGGAAATTTCATTGCTTAATTCTAAGTGTATATTACTTCACAAAAGCATTTTAAATAAGTATCTAATACTGCTTCATGCTACCCTGTTAGTTTATAAGGAGATATGTTTTCATTGTGGTTTTTTTCTTGTTCGACATGACAACCCTTTTCTGTAATTAAAATATTTAATCCTACTATAAAAACCATATCTGATACAAAATTTTCATTCCCATTTGTTGCTAGGAGTGGTAATTGTATTAATGCTTGGACTCAGAGTCTTGTTGCAATTTGTCAGCAAGTTAACAAGTTACTGAACATCAACTGAGTTATGGTAACTTCACATGTGCCTGTTCTTAGTGCACAGCAGATGTAAAATATTGCAGCTTAACATAAAACACAAACCACAATGGGAACCAAAAACCTCCAGCCTTATATCTCAGGTACCTCCGCGGAGTGTCTCCAGGTACTGTGCATGTTTGCCATGGAAATTACAGAGACATTCTTCTCTAGTGTTCATCTTTAGAGGAAAGCAAGCATCAGGTACGACACTGACCTTCACCTTGGAGCTTTTGCTGTAAGAGCTTTTTACAAAGGACCAGATACAAAGTCTGTTGAAGTCAGTGGAAAAATATCTGTCCTTGACCTCAATGATCTTTTGATCAGGCCTTCACCCTTACAAAAACTATGTGCTATTTCAGCATGAAATGGATTAGTGAAGCAGTGACATAGCCCTTCCATTCCATCAGAAGATGGTCCTGTCAAGAAAAGGAGCAAGCTCCATCACAGCCAGCCTCTGAGACATGGGGACCACTGATGTTTTAAATCACTTTAACTGAAAGCTTGGCTGCTGTGAGCTAAAGGGTCTTAGGGCTGTGCAGGGATGTAAGCATGTTCTGTCACGGTAGCTAATTTAGTAATAGTATGAAGGAGGACAAAAAGCAACTTGCTGGGGAATTCAAACAAGCTAGACACAACACTGCGTATTTGTTTGGTTTTTTCTCACCCAGAGCTTTCCTTTATCTTAATAGAGTTGGACTTTGTGCGGGTTTTTTTTCAAAATTAAGTAATCCACATCCTAGTTTCAGTTTCTCCCAGATAAAACAAAACAGATGAATTAGGACAATGGAAACAGATTCTTCAGTTTATTTTTAGTCCTAACAAACAAACGACCAAAAAGCAAACCAAACAAACAACATATTCTGCTGAAGTTTTACTCTTCAGGCCACAGAAGTTGGGGGCAGGGTGGGGGGAATAGAAACAATTTTCTAGAATTAAGAGTAATTCACAGTTTCCAAAGTTATGTTCTTCTGAAGAGGGAAGGTTGTCACAAGGAAACAGCTGGCCACATGTGGAAAAGACAACAGATGAAACGTGGAGAGAAAATATATAGGAAGTGGTTGTTGTTTATTTCAACGAGTCAAAATATAACTTTATGTGTTTCAGACAGCTAGCTAGAGAGTGCGGGGGGAGGAGGAGTGCACGTGTGTGGCTGTGTATGCAAACACACATAAGCAGTTTCGACACTGTTGTGGCAGCATTGGCCACTAAAATGTTCAAGGTTTGTGAATGAAAATAGAAGTGTCTGGCATGACATTAAGGGGAGATGCGGTTTCATGGGAAAGTTTTGCCATTTGTCCATACTACTATCTTACACATGAATGAAACTGTGCCTGAATTTACTGAAGAATTTCCACAGATGATAGTCTGCAGGGCTAAGCCATGTTCTGTTGTAATGCTAAATAAGGAGCAATTCCAGCAAAAGTAACATAACACAACCCTAGTGTCAAGCAGATGTGATCCTGAATCAAATCCACTACAGTAGAATTAGGCATCACTACCAATCATTTTCAAATTACTGACTTAATTTCAAATACAAGTCAACTTCTTTCTCTGCTCCAGTGCAGTTCCATTTATTCTAAATCACATGCACTACTTCAGACCAAACAGCTTCAGCATTTCATTTAATATTTCTGACTCTACAATATAACTACATTTCAGAGCAGGAAGAAACACTTGCATGAGGAAACAGTATTTCTTCTATCTATCCTTTTTTCTTCCTTATAATTGGATGTATATATACTTAGTACTGCTACAGTATTTGACATGTCTATGAAAATCCTTGCAATATCTGCATGTTCTGTGTAAACTTGTATTTGAAATTAATGTATTACCAAGATAATTTATTTCATCATCACTTTACTTTGCGCTACTGATCTGTTAAACATGTTGCACCTCTCTTCCTCTCAAAGGCATTATACAGAAGACTGACTTGTCATATTTTCTAGAATTACAAATAGCTGTGTATGTTATATACAAATTAACTGTGCAAAAACATACTAAGGCAGCATTTGAGGTTTTTTATACAGCATCAAAACAGTAATAGTAAGGCAGAGATCAGTATGAATAGAACCAAAATTGGACAAAATTCTGTAATTTATTTTTAGGACTTTGCCAGCACCTTAACTGAAATGTAATCAATCATTTCAACTATTTTTATATCAGTGACTTTTAGATAACATAGATACAATGTTTTGAGTTATAGTTAAACAAGATAGTCAGAATGCATGAAGAAAATAAAGATTTCCAATTTCTATCGACATAAAATAGTCCTTGTGAGTCCAAAAAGTTAAGTAACTCTTTAGACTATAAAATACAAAGAATACTATATGACAGCTTCTGAAAGTATTTTGTTCTAACTTTCCTTGCTAAATTGTGTTTCAGGACTGTATATTGGGAGGGGTTGTCAGGATTTCTGTTTTCCTGAAAGCTCTACATTTGCAACTGGTGGTTGCATAATCATTCAATACACCTATAGCATTCATTTAGGCAACCTCCTCAAAGATGCAAAGGCAACCTTAAGCGTATCAGCCTACTTAGATTTCTTAGGCATACAAAGCACCACAATATCCAAAAGTTAGATGTACGCCCCAAAGAATGGAATTCACAAAGTTCCAGACAGATGTTTTAGGCAATAAAAAGAAAGTGCTTGCAAGCATAAAAGGATCTCTTAAGTGACAGTAAAGGATAACTAACTACAATCAAGCTCTTGTAGATCACCTAAAAACATTCAGGAGCAGAGATCCTGTCTTGAAGTCTGTATTTTTTTCCTGAACTGTTGACTAAGGAAGTCAGGGCAATGTTGTCAGCTGATACGGATTAGGAAGGAAAAAAAAATCATGTTGTAGTTTATGCCAAAGCCAAAATTGTTACAGATCCAGGTTGACAATCAGGGAACTATAATAATAAATCATTTTAAGAAAACTTGTCTCCTTAGTTTTGCTTTATGAATGCTCAGAATGAGTTTCTCTACACTGCTTCGTCTTCTGACATAGGCAGTTTTTCTGACTTTACTCTCGTCTCTTTGTGAAGACATTGCCAAGCTTTCTTTTGGTAGCTTGCAATGATTAAATCCTTGTCAATGTCTACCTGTACTTCCACTGTACTCTCCCTGCCTTCATTTTCACTGAGATCTCAAGCAGAACTGTCAGAAACAGAGTTCTCAGAGGGGCATTAATGCTAAGTCACCCTAGGTCAACAACGCTAGTAAAATAAGCGTGCCACTGGGAGTAGCAAAATAGTAGAAAACCAGACTTCTACTCTGGACTTCACGGGCAATAACCAACCAACCAAAAAAAAATTTACCTGAAAGGACACTTCTGAGTACACTTCCTATTATACAAAGTTCTCATCTAACTCTTGTGACCATCATTCAGCTTCTGTATTGAAGCTAGTGAACTCTTGACTCCAGTTCTGAAACTATCCATAGCCATTAGGGTTACATGTTGCTGTGGAGTTTGATTTCAGTCTTTTCATAATCAATGCACCTTCTCAATCACAGACAGTCAGGATTATTTTTCTTATGTTTAAATGGAATTTCCTGTATTTCAATTTGTGCCCATTGCCTCTTGTCCTGCCACTGAGGAAAGTCTGGCTCTTCTTTACTCTGTCCCATCATGTATTTATACATATAGATAAGATGTCTTCATGCCTTCACTTCTCCGAGCTAAGCAGCCCATGTTCTCTTATGTCAGGTGCTCCGATCCTTTAAACATCTTTGCCACCTTTTGCTGGACTCATTCAAGTATGTCAATGTCTTGCTCATACTGGGAAGCCCAGGACTGGACACAGCATGATAGATGTGGAGTCCCAAGTAGAGAAGAAGGATAACCTCCCTTGACCCTCTGGCAATGCTCTGCTTACTGCAGCCCAGGAGATTGTTGACCTTCTTTGCTGCAAGAGTACTGATGTTCATTTGGTGTCATTCGGGACCTCCAAGGCCTTTTCTGCCAAGCTTCTTATCAACTGATTGGCTACCAGCCTATACCGGTGTACGGGTTTATTTCTTTCCAGGTGCAGGTCTTTGTTGAACTTCATAATGCTTCTTTGAAGCATTTATTGCTTTATGTAAATTAATTCTGGTATTATTTAAATTGTTTATAATGATTAAATTATGTAAATAATGCCAAATATATTGGTAGGTTCCGTTCCACATTTATTTAAATTATATCAAATTTATAACATCTGTCTGATTAACTTAGGGGTTTTTTAAGTACCTCAGTACCTTAACATAGAATTAAGAATTATTTCTATTAATTCTATGTTAATTAATTAATTAACATAGAATTAAGAATTTCTCATATCTGCTCACTTCTCAAAGACATCTCAATAAATAAGAAATTACTTCTAGGTTCTCACAAACCTAATTCCTTGTCTTCTTTCAAATCTCTCTTTAAAATTAGGAAGCTGTTTTTATTACAATGGCATCCAGCAGCTGAAATTGCTATCATCATACTGGAGAGTTATCACCACAGCCTGACATCCTAACCATCATTGTCACATTATGTTCCTAAAACTGTTCAGCTCTGTTTTTTCCCTCTGTGTTTGCATCACCCCTCTCCTATTGCTTCTTTTGTGAAAACTGCATTGTAGCTTGCAGAGGAAGTGTCAGTATTTGTGCTTTGTGTTTACATAGCATCTAACACTATGGTAATAGGCAAAAAAATTATGAAATAAATGCAAGGTGTAGTGTCAAAAAATTCCTTGCAAATGTTAAGGATTTTAAAATACTGTATTGGAAGCAGAAAGGTGAAATTCCTAAGGTAGAAGGCCTGGGAAAAGGAACAGCTGTGAGAGGGATCCTGCAACATTTTGACAATTTTGTGGTCTCACCACATGCTTTCATAAGTCCTCAGTGGAAAGTATAATGAAATTAGAATGCCACCCCTAAACCTCAAAATCCACCATAGAGCTACAGCTACAGGCAATAACCCACAGTTAATGTTTTCCACAAGTCATGTTCCGAAGCATCTTATGTTCAAATGACTCTTGTAGAAATATTGTAAAAAAAATGTTTTTTTAACAATTAGAGGTAATGAATACCAATATACACCACAGCAGAAAATATACCACTGTTATTTGCTATTACATAATCAGATTTAAGCAAATGGTTTCCTGTAGACACAAACCCAAAACCAAACAAATAAACAAAAACAAAACAAACAAACAAATAACAACAACAACAACAACAAAAACCAACCAAAAAACCCAACCAAAACAGAGGCAAAAATGTCAAAGTACTCTTGATGTGGGGCAGGATGATGTGCCTACCTGCATGCCTAATGTTGTCTCCACTCAGTAACCTTTCTCCCCATAAGTCTGCTCCTTCCCCTGTATACTTTACATTTCAGTCTTGAGTGCTGCAGCTTGTTGGTTAATCTGTATATAAATTACTGTTATTTTTATTATCACTGGGTTCATTGTTTTAAGTATCTTAAGGCAGCCAGCTCTATACTCTGGCAACATGTGTGCAGTAAAATTATGAAAGCATCAAAACACTAGTCAGAGAAGTATCTTGACTGCTTCAAGGGATAACAGCACAATTTTAGATGTTACATAAGTTAAAGTGTTTTCAGACCATGTGATTACACACAAATAATATCACTGTGCCTGATTCAATTAAGTGTTGTTCTTAACTACAAAATTCTTCTGTTTTGCTTCCAAGAAATGGCATACATCAAATGAAAGGAACTCTGTGAAAGGTGTTAGTTGAACAAACTAGAAGTGGAAATGCTTTCTGTACTTCTCTACAAATTATATAGTTACATTATTTTACAAGGAATGAGAAAATGAAATACTGCTGTTCTTCTCTACTTTGAGTTGTTTTTCAACTCATTTAATTGAACTTTAACTGAAGCAGTCATGTGGTTTTTACTTGTACTTCCAACAGTGTCTAAAAGTATCACTGTTAAAAAATTATTTGGGTGTCATGCGGCTCCATAGATTTATCATATTTCAAGAGAAGTAGTACATAATTTTGTTTCTTATTTTGTTGGACTGGATTGAACACCATTTTCAAACACTCTTGACCCTGTGGGTTTTTTCACTGTTTCTTTTCCTCAGCTTCCCATAACTTGGCACTGATGACTTAAATCCTCCAGAGGAGTTCAAGTATTTCAAGTAGTTGGAGAGCTACTTCTTTGAGTCAGAATTTGTGCAATAAATCCAGGCCAAGTAAAAAATTTGTTTGACTCTTAATGATGTTACTCACTAAGAGCAGCTGGTCCTTCATGTTCATTCAGAAGGGAATACAGCAGTTGTCTGCTTATCTTATCTCCATCATATTCCCTTGGATAAAGGAGCTTATTAAATGACAGTAAACCAAATACGTTGTCTGATGTCCCTGTTCTCAGACGGCCTTAGCCCACAAGGAACCAGCATTCCCTGCCATGTGCATCTGCAACTCCCACTCACAATATGAAGAGAGGGCACTTACCACTTCCATTCCCAGCTCAGCTCCAGCCAATTTCGGAGCCGACACTACATTTTCTTATGCTGCGATTTTCAAAATTAGGTTAGATTTGATTGCATTTCAAAATGAATTTTCAAAATATTTCACAATTTTCCAAGTTCATATATGGTTCTTTGTAGTGCATACTTTTAAAATATTTCTTTTCACAGATTGCTGGTGATTATGAGCAAGGGTCTTGTTGGCATCTCACACATATTCATAGCCAAAAAAGTTAATGCAGTTAAATTTTGTGTCCACTGTCCCACCCAAAGCAAGACCCCTTACAATTACAGATCAAGTCCTGGACTGCATTAGGAAGAACATCACCAGCTGGTCAAGGCAGGTGATCCTTCTCCTTTTCTCAACCCCTTTGAGACCCATCTGCAGAGTTGTGTTCAGATATGGGCTCCCCAGTACAATCAAGACATGGACCTACTGAAGTTACTTCAGTGCAGATCACTATGGAGATGATTAAGGGACCAGAGCATTTCTCCTGCAAGGAGAAGCTGAGAGAGCTGGGACTATCCAGCCTAGAGATGAGAAGGCTCAAGATGGTTCATAACAATGCATATAAATACCTGAGGGAGAAGCAGAGTAAAGAAGACGGAGGCAGACTTTTCTCAGTAGAGATCAAATAAAGGACAAGAAGCAATAGGCACAAATTGAAATACAGGAAAATCTATTTTAAAATAACAACTTCCATTTAAACATAAATAAATAAAAAAAAAAGATAAAAACCATAAAAAATGTTGCTGTGACAGTGATAAAATACTGGAATAAATAGCCCAGGGAAGTCATGGAATCTCAGTTGTTGGAGATACTCAAAACCCAACAGGAAAATGTCCTGAGCAACCTGCTCTGTTAACACTGTTTTGGGCCAGGGGGGAGGAAGGAGTGGACTAGATGATCTCCAGAGTTCCCCTCCAACCTCAACAATTCAATGATTCTGTAAAGTCAGCCATCACTCTATGTAGCAAAATTTTTAATATTTCCATTATTCCACAATTGTTCCGAATTTTCACTATCCTCACAGTGAAGAACTCTTTCCTAATATACAATATGAACCTGTGAGCTGCAATTTGTGATCCCTGATTGTTCATACACTCCCTGGCACTAACTGCCGACAAGAGTTGGGCTTCCTCGGTTTTATACTTCTCCTTCAAGTGTTTGAGGGTTGCTACTACATGACCCCTAAGTCTGCTCTTCACCAGACTAAATAAGACCAGTTCCTTCACATCTCTCCTCAGGGAGTGTGTGTTGTAAGCCCTTCATGTCCTTGATAATCGTCTCCTGAACTCCCTCCAGCACCATCCTGGAAACCCAGCCATTGTTTCAATAGCTGAACCAAGCCCATTTGCACTTGTTTAAATTACAGGAAATGGTTTCCACCCTTCTACACCACTTCCCCCTACGCAGCATCATTTCTGAGTTACCCAAGGGCATGCTAAGTCATCTTGCTGACAGTAATAGTTACACTAAGCTTACTTAACAAGTTTGGAGCGAGACTAAATGTTTGTATGATCATATGTAGGCCTGTGTGTTACTGGAAGACTGCACCACTTCTCCAAACACATGGCAAGTTGTTCTCAGAGCTCCTAGTCTAAAGATCAGTTGCAGAAGCAGACAAATTGCCCTGACCACAGTCTTCTCCTTGTATAAATTGTGGTGAAAATGTTCTCAAGCTCAAACCACTGTCAGGCAATCTTGTCAATGATGCAATCTACTTTTTCATGCAGAAAATGTAATCTAACATTCCATTCCCTCACATGCCGTGTCAACATCACACACAGACTGTCCAGAATGAAGAAGGACTAAAACACAGACAGGCTGAGACAGAGTCACCAGAGTGTTTTTCATCTCTGGAAAATACCCTGTCACACTTCAGCAACCACAGAAGTATTACTTTATCTCACCCAACTCCTGCAACAGTTAATACTGACAGTCTTCTAAAAGTTTGGAGCTAGCCAAACCTGCACAGCTTTAAATTTTTCTCAGCAAGATCATCCCCATTATGCATGTGCCAAGAGAAATTACCTCATTCCAAATCAACTCCTGATTCCTGTGGTGTTTCCTACCTTAAGTCTCCAACTTCTTGCATAATGCTTTGCATAAGTACCAGTTCAAAGCTGTCAGCGTGCACTGGTATCATCTAAATGCAACCGTCTGCAGGAGGCTTGCCAGGCAGTTTTCTTTCCAGTAACCACTCCAATCCAAGTGGCACTTGGAATGATGTTGAAGTCACGCCTCAGGCTACCAAAGATTTCCCTAGCATTTGAATCTACTTCCACCATGTCAGCACCCACAGAAAATGAGCTTTCCATTTTTATTCACAGACACCTAAAGTACTTGGGATGCAGAGACTAGAAAGGGGTTCGCTTCTCCAGAGATACCTAGGAGCATCTGTGCAGAGCAGCTTACTAAGGTACTTATTTAATAGCCAGGTTCGCTTTGGCTGGCTTTTCATCTCATCTGCTGAGAATGCTTATGCAGGAGCTTAGCTCTTGTGCATTTAATGAAAAGGCTAAGGATTATCTTCAGGATATTTTATCCTTAAGATAGGATATCCAAATGCTGAAATCTCTCAGCATCTTGAGCTACCTTTTGGTCTATAAACATGGTCCCATAACACTAACTTACACCAGGACATCTGAGGAGAGCTTTAGCGTGGAGTTCACTTGGAATAAGATAACGCTTTTAGCCCTTTCGACTACAAATTCTCTTTGACCTGGTGTGTAAGAGTGGCCAAGCACACCTTGCCGCAGTCAGCCTCCTCCCCTGCGCTCCCACCGCCAGGCGTCGCCCTGCTGGTGCTCTGTACTGGGAACTGGGGGGAAAAAACCAAACTCCACCGTGCAAAAAAAGAGTAGGAAAGACAAACAAACGGCACGTTCACCGAGTAAGAGAACACAAAAGTTAGCATCCCTTCCAAAAAAGTAACTAGTGGAACACGGCCTCAATGCAAAGCACAGACAAATATGTTAATGAAGGAAATAATATATATTAAAATTAAAAGTTGAGGGTTTGTTTTAACACAGGAAAGGTAATTATTGTGTATTTTATTCCTTCTACGGCAATCTCCTCTCTGCTGGCAGATGTAGCATTCAGCTGCAGTCTATGTCCACTCAGCATCCACTGGGAAGGAGAAAAAAAATATTCCCAGTGTAAAAAGAGATGGAATTTGGCATCATTTCTGTGGAGACATCCTGAGGACACAATGAGCGTGAAGAAATGAAAACATTTCAGTGTCAGACTGGTCACGTTTTCTGCAATGTTAGTAAGTCACTCAATGTTGAAATATCCAGTAAAACAGAGCTTTCACAAGATAACGATAGTTTGCGCCATTGTGTAACTAAACTTTCAGGATACAACTGCCTTTTCAGAATCACCAGCACAATAAAAAAAAAAAAACAACAAACAAACAACCAAAAAAACAACAAACAAAACAAAATTAAATAAAAAATAAACAAACTGTAGCGGATCGTGATATTTGGAAAAATGTTATGAACAAAGTGAGGACTGCTCGTATTAGAACCAGGATTTGATACAGCATTTTGTCAGGCTGGGAGAGTGACAACTTTGGAAGAAGTGGCAGAGAAGGGAGAACGAACGGGCTGAAAGGCGTGGAGAGGGTTTCCCGGACAGGAATCCGAAGGGCTGCGTTTTGCGGGCAGCCGGTGGGGAGGGGGCAGCTCCCCGGTCCCCCGAAGTGCTATAGCACCCTCCGGCAAACCCACGCCTGCGCCCCTGTAGAGGCAGCGGAGCCGCTGGCAAGAGGGGCGCCCGGGGAGGCAGCGCACCTGGGTGCCTCTTCCTCCTCCTCCCTGCTGCGGGGCGGGGAGGGCGCAGGTGAATGCGCCCTTTGTCCAGCCGGGGCCCCAGCAGAGCCACGCCGAGCGCTTCTTGGGGCGGCCGGCCCGGGCACCGCGGTATCAGGAGCCGGAGGGGGACACCCCGACTCCCCGCGGATCCCCGATGGCCGCCGCCTCGGCTTGGGACGGGGGATGGGACTCCGGCTCGCACCGTGCCGACGCGGAGGGGAGCGGGATGTGCGCGGAAGGCGGGGCCGGGACGGGAGGTGGAGGCTGCGGCTAGGCCCCCCCAGCCGCTCCCCTTCTCAGAGTCCGGCAGGCGCTCCGCGGCTAACCCGAGTCCTCCTTCCCGACCCAGCCGAGCCGAGCCGCGCCGCGGCCGGGCACCGGCGCCCGCACCGCCGCCGGCGGGGGTTTCCCCCGCTGCTGACGGAGCCGGCTCGGGTCCCGCCGCCGCCACTGCCTCCAGCGGTGGGACCGCTGCCTCCGGCGGGACGAAGAGGCTGCGCTGACGGCGGGCCGAGGTGGGTGAGCCCGGCGCGGCGGGGAGCTGGCGGCCGGTGCCGGAGCGGCCGGGAGGCGTGCAGCGGGGTTCCGGCGCGGGGCCCCGCCCACCCCGTGGCCGCCGCCGGCACGGGACGGGACGGGACGGGACGGGACGGGTGCCCACGGCGGGCAAGGGCTCGGGCTCCCCCGGGCAGCGGCGCGAAGCGGCCGCGCGTCTGGCCGAGGGGAAGCACCGAGCGATGCTCTCCGGCTCCCGCCCCCCGGGGTTTCAGTTGGTTTTCCGCAGGGCTCAGCAGGATTTTTGAAGAGCATAGGGAGGGTTCCTCACTCGTGTGCCGGGTGCTTACACCGCCCTGCACCACGCAGCAGGCGCTGTAAAAGCGAGATGGGTGTTATCCCGAACACTTCCATGCTGTCATTTCCCGACGGTTCCAGCGGAGAGGGATGTGGTCACTGTCCCGTGCTTCTTCCATCACCTCATCGTTATTATCATAGTCTGTTTATTTTACCCATTTTTCTTTTTTCCGTGGAGCCAGCCCTGAAACCCCTTACTCAGGAAAACCTATTGTTGACTTCGGATGATGTTTCCTTGGGATATTGTCTGCACAGTGTGGATCTCTGTTGGTTCCACGTTATAGTGAGCCTGTTTGCTCAGTACAAAATGCAGTAGCGTACCCACAGCGCTGGAAACTTGGCTTTCTGCACCTGGACATCCTCCATCCTCATTCACAGCTGCCTCCCAGAGCAGAAGGGGTGCGCACTGAGGGTGGACATTACTATGACTGTTTTCTTTCCTAACAGTTGTGACTTAAGGCTATAACTGATTAGTTTCTGTCTCTCACATGTCTCCTAAATTTTTTTCCTCAGATGTATTCCAAAAAGACAGATGTTGTAGATGACTCCTTTCTGGCAATTTGTAGGGCACTGAATAGTGGAATTATAAGTGCCTTGTATTTAGAGTTTTGCAAGACTATTACTGTGCTTTGTTATTGGGCGTTCCCAATAAATTATTTTGTGTTAACTCTGGTATCAGAATCCATATGGACTATTATGGTTTGGCACCTATGTTTTTTTGCATGCCATCACATGGCTGTAACCCATATGTCCATGGATTAATTCACATGCATTACACATAACCACATGCATTAGTTCACATATACTTTCTTTTTTCTTTCTGTTTTGTCTTCTGCTGCATAAACCATTAATGCTGTATTTAACATTGTAGTAAACATTGTTTCCTAAAAGAACTGACAAATCAGCTGTTTGGAGCAGCAGCTCATGGATTTTTTTTTTTTCACATCACAGTCCTATCATTTACTACATCATCATCAATACAAACCTTTAGCTAGAAGCTGTTACTGGACTCTATTTCTAAATTTTCTAAATGAAGACTAATAGCAGCATGAGAATTAGGTTGGTCAAGCTCCTCCACACAGAGCTTCTCAATCTAAAATATGCTTGTGGACCCCCAAGATAGTGTGGTAGTCAGAAGAGGCTCATGTAGACTGGTGATATTAACAGCTGAAAGCTCAACAGAGATTAGTACATTAAAAAAAAATAATTTAAAAGCAGCAAAGATCTGAGCCACAAGCTGTTGTAACAATTTTAAGAAGTAAGTCTCATTACCTAAAAGAGTAAAAAGTCAGTCTCTAACCTTACATCTCTTTTTTCCACATCAAACTTTGAAAATCAGAGCATAAGCCTCAAAAACAGTATGACAGCCCTTCATATCCTGAGTTCTTTTAAAAGATAAAAAAAAGCTTTAAAAAAAATTAAAAGCTTTCTGTATTTATCATCATTTTTCCCACATAAGTACATTATACAGAGTTCTGTATACATAATGTATATGTATTATTCTGAGTTCTATATTAAAACATATGTAAGTAGAAATTCTTAACTAATCATGGGAGGAGGAGGAGGAGGATCTCAGTTTCATGAAGATATCTGATAGCCCAAAACTTGTGATAAAATCACTGGGACTAGCCCAAGGAATGGGGGGGGATAGAAATGTGACTTCATCAGCCCACACTTTCTTGTCTGCAGGATGTACAAACCACCCATTAGCTGGTGTAGGAAAGGGTTAACAGCCTGACCTTCAGACATCAGCTCTTGTTGACCCTACTCTGCAACACTTGGCTGAAAGGTTATGCCCAAAGGGAGAGCTTGCTAGCAGGGGGGAAAATCCGAAGAGAAATACTTAGGAAAAGAATATTTCAGCTTCAACAGCCTGGTGGCCTGGCAGAAAGCAAACCCTGAGAGCAGACAGTACAAGATTCTAGGACTCATCCACTCGAAGGAACCAGAACCAATAAACAGCGACAGCTCTCAAAGTCTCATTTATCCATACAATTTCCCAAAAGGTTTATGGAAATAAAAGAATCAGTAGTTATCAAAACAGTTTCGTACCTAGGAATTCAGATGTCAGTAGGAAGGACTATGGAGAAGCTACCTAGTCACTTAAAGGTGTCTGCAGAAAGTCACGCTGTGATATAGCACCCTAAGCTTCCAGTGGTGTGGTGCTAGTGCCCCTCCTCCTGCCCAATGTGACAGTGTGGTACACATACAAGTCCTCACTGCAGGGTCCTTGCAGTCCTTGTAGTTATTTTGCAGCCTTCCAGATACCATCTGTCCTGCTATCCTACGATTTTCAGAAACATCTCTTTCAGTTTATACTTTCTTTTTTTTTTTAAAGGTTTCTGATTTCTTATAGTCCATAGTAGCTTAGAATGATTTCTACTGGTATTTCTGAGTGATGAGTATCGCTCGTGTACCTTGGAAAAGCATGAGTGAAGCTCCAGATGGAGTTCCCTGACAATCTCAAAGGGAGAATACACCTCTAAAGCCACACAGTAAATTTCAGGTGGACCAATCCTAAAACCTAAAAAATGCTAGGAAACACATACTTGCATGAGTTTCTTGCCCCAACAGCTCTCATGAACTTACCAAAATCCATCTTCATAACAATTTAAATGTTATTTCTGTAAGCTGTTTCAAACTTTATTGCTGCAACTTAAAAACTTTCAGCCTGAATTAATCAATTGCTTCCACTGGAAACATGTCCTCCTCTTCTCGGAGGACAGACCTTCCTTTCCCTACATTATCATACCTTTTCCAGCAAAGGGCAGAGGAGAGGGAAGAAAACATTTTGAGAGCAAACAGGCTTCAAAGTTCCAGTAAGGCATTTCAAAACCTGTTTTACATCCTGCGTTTGTTTTGCAGGGAGTTTCCACAATGGAGAAGAGAGAATGTGATAATCATGCCATTGATCAGAATGCAGGTCAGAGCACGATGCCAAGAAGAAACACAGGAAACCTGAGCAATTCGGTAATGTTCCTGTAAAAAAAGCCATTCCTATGTCACACTGAATATTGCAGTCTTTCATTTGATTTTGTCCAGAACACTGTGTTCCCATCACATTGGCATATCATCAATACTTCTAAAGTCTTGCCACAACATTGACATGAAGAGGTAAAAAGATAGAAAGAGTATCTCAATGAATTTAATCCCAGTCCATGCTAGAAAACACACAGTTTGGGCCAGCTAAAAATTACATGAAGTTAGTTGCTATTTGCATTTTACCAGATAAGCAAAACTCTGTAGAAATAATTTGGAATTTTTATACAGGAATATAAAAATTATGTTTGGAGGAGTCTTCATAACTACCATATTGCATTCAGTAAGTTTTACACATCACATGGAAAAGTCCAGAAAAAAATTCCCTCCAGCAGCATTTGCCTTGGTAACTGCTGATGCATGGAAGTAGTTTGAGGTACAGCTTTCTGTTCTAGTATGAACCATCTCGCAGGCTGTGACATACTGAATTAAGCTTTACAGCCTTTCTTCAAGGAAGAGGGATCTCCAGGTGAAACTTGGTTCAGACACGAATCTCAGTTTGCATAATTTCTGCAATGCATAGGCTACACTCTTCCTCACAGACTAGAGAACAAAAGTTACTTAGGCTACACCTTCACTGTTAGAAAGATACGCTTTTATCGTCAGATAAACACATAGTAGCTATTCATCTAAAAATGAAGATCGTGCCCTTTAGTTTTACTGTGAGGCACTGTAGGCAAGTCAGTCAGACGTGGGAAACAGGTGATCTTGTCTCCAGTTAGGATTTTACAGCAAGATAGCAGTGTACGTTTCTTATCTCTCTGTTAAAACAAAACACCTATGTATCACTGAAGACGAACAAAAACTTGCACCCGCTTACCCTTGCATTATTTAAAAGTATTACCTTGTTTGAATTGACTGCTTAATCAGCTTCAACAAAACATTTGATTCCTAAGAATAAAGCCAGATAATATTGCTGAGATGGGAAGATCTCCTGTATCCTAGTAGAACAACAGTTTACAACTTTCAGACTACTAATATTCCTCCAAACGGACAGTGCCATTTCTCTCTCTGGATGTCTGGACATCTGCCACATCAGTCATCCTAAAGCTGAGCCATCGCAGCATTAGCTCAGTTGTATTTTATGTCACTGAAATATTAAAGGAGTCATGTGTCTATTACTTGATGTTATCAGTTCACAGTTCTTCACCCCTGGACAGCTGTCTGCTGCATCAAGTGCTATGTCCTGCTGTTGGTAAATGTATTTTAATTTTGTGTGTATGCTGATCATGTACCTCTTCCATGAACTATGACTATGAGGCAATCTTTAAGTATAATCGGTGTAAAACACGTTACAATATTACACTAAAATATTGGACTAGCTTAGCTCTTTGTAAAGGCTGTGATAATGGTGCCAAGACCTTTTGTGAGACTAGAATCAAGCCGTAATTATTTAGCAGCAGAAAATTCAGCTCTTTAAAATGAATTGACTCAGTTTCACAAATTTCCATAACAGTTAAGAGGACACTATTACATTTGTGAAGGCAAGGAAGAAGACCACAGGACTTGATGCTGGAGTTCTTAGACGTGTAGCTGGTCTAATACACAGGATCCCAAACATTTCTACTTACATCCTTATTCTCCCCATTAAATGTCATTAATATAGCAGTTACTGAATTAAATGTTTTACTGTCTCAACTGTAGATTCTGTTACTGTGCATATTATTTGGGCTGCATTACTAAGTCTGTAGCTCAAATTTGACATTTGAATTCTGTAGCTCATATCATAAGAAGCTGTAATGATGCTTCGTATAATGTAATCCATCTTCCCTTGTGACATAGTTACCTTCCTGGAATTAAAACCTATATTGAAATCACCACAGATAATGAATGATGAATGAGAAATCTATGCTAAAAGAGCCTTGTTCAACTACTGACTACTCTGTTTGAAACATGTTTTCAAGCCACCCAGTCCTTAATAGTATGTATGTTTTGTATACAGTTTCAATGCAGTGTGGTATGCAAGCCATGATGGCAAATACTGTAATTACTGAAGTTTTTAATCTTCTCTTGAATTTACTTGCTTCTTCCTTTCTGTCCCTTTCAGAATGTGGATATGCAAGTCACCAATCCACCAGAAGCAGCTGCACTTTTTAATTTACATCAAGCACACCATTTTGGTGAGTTTGAACACTCTTCAGGACAACACTGCAAGCAGGATCTGTTCCCCAAGTGGCACTTGCCAATGAAGATAGCATCTGTGATTTCAGTATTAACATTTATTTACACTTCTATGAGAGATGTCATATATCCTTTTATAACCAGAAAGGAAAATGTTTTCTATAAAATTCCAATCCTTGTCATAAACAAAGTTTTACCAGTAGTTTCAATTACCCTTTTAGCACTAGTATATTTACCAGGAGTATTAGCTGCTGGTTTCCAGCTGTACTTTGGCACCAAGTATAAAAGGTTTCCCCAGTGGTTGGATAGATGGATGTTATCAAGAAAGCAATTTGGACTTCTCAGTTTCTTCTTCGCTGCAATGCACGCCTGCTATAGCCTATGCTATCCAATGAGAAGATCATACAGATACAAGCTGCTGAACTGGGCTTTCCAGCAGGTATGATGGGCACGTGAATGTCAACCCTTCTGTGTTCAGAAAATCCATGTTTTTCTCATTCAAGCAAAGCTGGATGGGGGGGAATCCATTTTCATTGCCTTTGTTTGATTTTGAAGTAGATCCCCACAGAGCACTGTTAAAGCATGGAGCAGGATGTAGTTGTTAAAGCGTGTAGTAGACTCCAGAGTCATAACAACTGTGCCAGTGTGTATTAAATGATCATTTTCTTCATCTGGGTTTTTTTATCTCACTGTAAAATGCCCATAATGATACCTGCCATACGGAACATTTAAGTCTGGCACACTATTAGTTTAGTGTGGATTAATCTTCTCTGCACCAGTGGAATCCAACTGTCTACAAAACTCAGCACATACTGTTTGTAGACATATTCTTTGTAAAGTGAATTAGCCAGCAATGAAAGAGGGCTGAGCTAAATCTAACTAATCTGTATTTGCCAGCAACTAAATTTGTGAACACTGATGGCTCCACAATTGGGCTGATGCAGACTAACTTGCTAAAAGGTAGAACTTCAGTTATGCTTCTGAGTCATGGGCAATAACTGGCTGACAAAACTCTCAAAGATCCTCTGTGACTAGAAAGTTCCTAATGCTTGCATATCACCTTGAGTGCCGTCAGTACTGCAGTAGAAGGAAAATTCCAATGTAAGTTATAGACTGCAAACCTACATTTTTATTACCCTCAAAGTCAACTCTGAGGTTTTATCAAAAGCACAGTATGCTGTCAACAGCTTCTTATGAATAGTCAGACTACCTGTTGAAAACTCTGAAGTCAGCCTTACTGGTAATCTCACTTGACTGGATTACCAGAAATTTCCTTGAGATTCCAGTCCTCAAGATGAAGAAATGATCATATTTGGGGTATATTACACCATGGTGATCAATTGCACCATCAAAGGGATGCTGCAAGTACTCATAAATAAGAGAAGCTTTGTCATCAGTTTATTAAAATCACAAACTTTTCATTCATACCAATCATTGTATTCAGTGCAGCTGAATGTACCACATTGTTGTTTAAAAAAAAAAATAGAGCCAAACAACTATCCTGGCAGGTTACCATTATTCAGAATGCCTGCTGAATTAATTAGGTCCCTAAAATAGTGCTTCCTGTTGTTATAATCTCCCAGGTATGTTATTTAGCCACAGATGGATTTTGTCAAAGAGTAAGATTTCTCCTGCTGTGAAGGCAGGCTAACAGGCCTTAGAACCAGTCTGTCCTGGGCCAAGATGCTGATATAATATAAATTCTTCTCACTTCAAGCCCACCTTTGCTCTGCAGATACCAGTGGAGACTTTGTCAACAGAAGTAAATAGCAGTTACATTCAGAGACATTCAAATAAACAAAAATACTGTGTTTCTTGGCTTATTACCTGAATATTATGGCTAAAATAGCTGTTTTTCACACAAATGGCTAAGTGTGCCAGTCTGTCGTTTTAAATATGGGGTTGTGTTGGCAGGTCAAACAAAAAAAAGAAAGTGCCTGGATTGAACACGATGTTTGGAGAATGGAGATTTATGTGTCTCTGGGAATTCTGGGACTTGCTTTGCTGGCCTTGTTGGCAATAACATCAATCCCATCTGTCAGTCATTCTTTGACCTGGAGAGAGTTCCACTACATTCAGGTATGTATGAGTGTCATTATTGTATGTCATTGATCCTTATTTGTAGGACTGTATGTTATCAGCTAAGACTATTAGGAGTTAGAAATATCAATCACAGAGGAGTTAGTGAAACCAAGCTAAAAATATGTTTCATACTCTTTATTAATTGCATTGCAAGAAATGTTCATGTCATTTGTTATTTTGTCAGGTTCAGGGTATGAAGTCAGAAGAAAGACACCACCAAACCACTGTTTTGCTCCTGTGACCTGGTGACTAGCAGCAGTTCACAGAATCGTAGAATGGTAGAGGTTGGAAGTGAACTCTGGAGATCATTGAGTTCAATCCCCCTGCCAGAGCAGGAACACCCAGGGCAGGACACACAGGAACATACTGAGGAAGGTTTTGAAAGTCTCCAGAGAAGGAGACTCCGCAGCCTCTCTGGGCAGCCTGTTCCAGTGCTCTGGCACCCTCACAGTAAAGAGGTTTTTCGTCACGTTGAGGTGGAACTTTCCGTTTTCCAGTTTGTGGTCATTGCCCTTTGTACTATCACAGGGCACCACTGAAAAGAGACTGGCCCCTTCTGCTTGGCACCCACCCTTCAGATATTTGTAAACATTTTAAGATCCCCTCTCAGGCTTCTCTTTTCCAGGCTAAACAGCCCCAGGGCTCTCAGCCTTTCCTTATAAGAGAGATGTTCCTGTCCCTTAATCAATCTCATAGCTCTCCGTTGGACTCTCTCTAGTATTTCCCTGTCTCTCTTGAACTGGGGAGTCCAGAACTGGACACAATGCTCCAGATGTGGTCTCACTAGGGCAGAGTAGAGGGGGAGGAGAACCTCCCTTGACCTGCTGGACACACTCTTCTTTATGCACCCCAGGATATCATTGGCCTTCCTGGCCACAAGGGCGCATGGCTGTCGCATGGATAACATCGTCCACTGGGACTCCAAAGTCCTTTTCCTCAGAGCCGCTTTCCAGCAAGTCTACCCCTAACCAGTTGCCCCTTCAGAACCTTTGAGAGGTTCAAAGACCTCTGGTGCTGAAGGCAGTTCAGTCATCATCTGGACACCTTACATTTCAGGAATGCCTGTGTCCTGCTCAATTGGGAGTAAGTGGTATTGAACAAGTGACAGAGCACTGGAACAGGCTGCCCAGGGAGGCTGTGGAATCTCCTCTAGACACTTTCAAAACCCGTCTGGGCATGTTCCTGTGTGGCCTGCCCTAGGTCATCCTGCTTTGTCAGGGAGGTTGGACTAGCTAATCTCCAGAGGTCCCTTCCAACCCCTACCATTCTGTGATTCTGTGGTACTGTGAACTAGCCAATGCTATTCCCATGCCACATGGGATTCCACTACACAATGAGAATTTCTTGTTGCTCCCTGGAGCTGTTTTGGCAATTCTTTACTTCCTGAGCAGTACCACATGTCTGGAAAGTCCAGGAGAAGGCTTTTGCCCAATAATACATGCAAAGGTTTTCCATCTGCAGCATTATTAGCCTTATAACCCCCTCCAAAAAGATGTATTTTGAAAAGCAGACATCTTAGAACAGATGCATAACCAAATCCAGCCAGTCCTGAGTTTACTATAGATGTGTTTGTTTTGTTCACTTAAGTAACTGTTCTGCTCTTAGTTCTGTATTACACAGAGTAATTATCAGGGGTGGTTCTGCTGGCACCAGTACGATCACACTAGAGTTAAGTAAGTGTTAATTAGGCCCCTGAACAGCAAAATCTGAAAATTCATTGACCTGATAAGTACCTGGCATTTGAAAATTTGATCTGAATTTGCAAAGCAGATCTGAAATATATCTCTTCCTAACAAGTAGTGATTTGAGATTCTGCCTGCTCATTTGTAACAATAGTTTTCAGCTCTGCAGAGAATCTGTATGGCCAGGTCTTGTGCATGATTGCTTTCAGTATTAAATTAGTACAGTGAAGAAACTGAGACGAGTAATACTAATATATGGGATTAGTTTTAAAAACAAATAACCTTTATACTTGAAAATCAGATTTTGTAGATTTAGCACTTGGAAAGGCAGTGTTTGATTTCACTGACGTCTAATTTCAGTTTTCTAACAATAACGAGATTGTTATGCAACAAGAAACTCAAAATTACTAGCATGAAATTTCCTTTACTCCTGAATTTTGTAGACATCCTAAGCCAAATTTATCATTGTAAGTGGAGTCAAGGACTTCAGTTTCCTGTAGTTGTGCGATTGCTTTTGTCATAGTACTAGCCTTACTAGAGTTCCTGATTTTAATTGACCTTAAATTTTTATTTGCAAGCAATCAGTTAAGCCATTTCTGCTTAATCTGCTTTTCAACTCATAATTTATCACATAAATAAAGTCATTTAGGATACAGATGACATCTCTAAATTGAGATACTGAGAACTGACCCTTATTCAAGCATAGCCTGTAATCCACGATCTCTTCTGTCTATTAGCTAAGTACCACAGAAGCAGATGAAAAATGTGCCTCATCTGTTTTCTTGTACAGTGGAATAGAGGAGCACAGTTAGATTCTTGAATTATAGTTCTTAAATTTTACTTCAAAGCCAATGGTATCATTGCTTTAAGTGTGTTGGTTGAGGCCTTTCTTCATATTTACTTAACAGAGTACTGGTTTTGCCAAGTTTGAAAAAATAAATAGCTTTCTATTTTCTTTTTCTTTTCAGAGTAAGATGGGATATGTAGCTCTGCTGCTGTGTACTGTCCATGCACTGGTGTTTGCTTGGAATAAGTGGGTTGATGTTAACCAATTTATCTGGTATACACCACCTTCATTTATGGTAGCGGTTTTTCTTCCAATTGTGGTTCTGCTTTGTAAATGCATACTGCTCTTCCCATGTTTTAGGAAGAGGATAAAAAAGATCAGATGTGGTTGGGAAGCCAATACACAAACCAATCAAACCAGCATCACTTCCAGACTGTAGATCAAATATGGACATCTCCTGTCTATGTATGTAAATATGCTCAAGGCCATGAAATGTTCACTCCTGAGCTCTGTTTTCGTCTTTTCTATAGATGTTTCTTTTTCACTTTTCATTTTGACTTTGGGAGTATGGGATACTTGATGCAAATTGGACCTTTGCTAAAACAGAAGGTGGAAACATTCATCTGACACTTAAATCTATTTGGCGTTCTGGTATTTGATAATTTCTTTCTTGTGACCCACTGCTTTTAAAATACAAGGGCTTCATTTACTCTGTCATAATTCTTTTGTAGGCAACAGCAATCATAAATCATTGCTCAAAATGACCACAAAAAGTAAAGAAGTTATTAGACCACAGAACCCAGGAATGCTTTCTGGTTCCTGCAGCCATGTTTGTTCCTTTGCTAAATCTCAGTATTATACTGGGACAACAAATGGAGTATTTTTCATCTTATTCCCCCTTATTGCCTGCATCCTATGTTTCACTCTGTAGAATGGGGACCTTGGCACATGAGCCAGACAAAAACTCTGATTCACATCAGATCTTAAACTTAGACAATTGGGCAAGCAGAATTGGAGGGAACTTTACAAGGTAAATCTCTCCTGAGGCTTGGGCACAATCTAAAAAAAGAGGTTATCGACTCAGGTCTCCATTTTATACAGGACTAGGTGTGTCTCTGTTTACTTAAAACAATAAAACATTTCCCATTTTTTATTCCATGAACACGTTCTTTTGTTTCTGATGCTGGAAATTGTCCATGCTTTTGACATAAACCTGCAGCCCTTGACATGTGCTAAACCTTATTCACACAAATTATTCCAGTGGGATAATTCACGTCAGGTAAATGTGCTTTACTGTTTACTCTGGGGCCAGCACAATTGTGTGACTGGAAGAAAAACATTAAAAATAGACATTTGAGTCTTGACATTGATTTGGTGAGATCTTCCCGTAAAATGGTTTCTGAATGGATTTGCCTTTACAAAAATTTTTATATAAGCTAGTTAAACCTCACTTTTCTTATATTGCATAGGTCTGGCTGAATGTTTTAAATGTGTAATTACTTTGTCAACATCTAGTGTTAAATATGTTATGCAATGGTTAATATTTTCACGCAACATCAGGAACATTTCTGCCAGTCCCCCTGCATGAGTTGATGAGGACATGGACTGATGATACCGCCTATTGCTGGGATCATCTGAATGAGAACTCTAATTCGTAATGACTCTAATATTAAAACAAACAGGAAAACAACATATGCATAAAAACAATACAGAATACATGGTGCTAATGTTTCTGCAGCTAGTGATTCTGTTGTACATTTGTGGACTTGGCACACTAAGCATAAATGACAAATTAAATAGCTACAGGGATACTACATTTTATATTTTCCTGGTTATAACTCCATTCAGTTATTGCAACTTAAAAGTTGGCCTTGTTATTTGCACTTAATATAGTACTGTGAAAATAAGTGTGGACACGGTGACCTGTTTAATACAGACTGAAGAGAAATGAGTGGCATTGTGTGTCATATCTGTAATGCACGACAGAGGTAAACACTCTCTAAAACAGAGGCAGCTAGTCTGCAACATATTTCCTGCACTTTGTTGTCAGGAATCACAACAAAATAATAAAATCACTTTGTAATGGCTGAGGCAAGTGCAAAAATAAAAACATCTTTTTGTCTTCTCTGTTGTCCATTAGCTACTCATAAAGTGTGCTCAAACTTACTACTTAGGACGAAGCTGAGACTGAAAGTACTCCAAGCAACCCCTGTATGCATCCATTGAAAAGAATGACATTTGGGTTTATCAGAGTAAGTGCTAAATTGTGTTAGATTGTGCTTTCCAGAATCAGCCCTTCTGCCCCCTTACTTAGAAAGTCTGGAGAATTTAATTCAATCGCCAGCTTTGTCAAATTCTTGTCAAATAGTTGAACTAATTGTTTATAGCTGTTCATAGACACCAACCCTTTGACACAGAGGAATCTAAACAGCTTCAGAGGTAACAAAGAATGTGGCACAAAGCAGAACCTGACCTTTCATAACTGAAAACTGAGAAGAGGTGAATGAAGACACTCCTTGGATGCAGCCATTCAAAGATATTCATATGGCATGTATAAAACAAAATCAAGGCAAATTAATGTGTGTTTATTTAGAGAGCAGAATAATGGGCTTCTAGGCTTTTCACCTTATTATCACCATTACCAACTGAAATCTTTTTCACAAGGGCTGTGTTACAGATCAGCTAAGTCAATGAGCATTCAGTAGAGGAGTATTGTCAATATGGTTATGAAGTTAAGAGAAGCTGGTTCAGTGCCTTTGTAGTGTGCATCTTACTGCACAGCAGCAGGATTTAGGCCACTAATGCCAGATTTTTGTCCAAGTTCTTAAAACATTCTCTCTGAATCTGGAAGATATTGTCTAATCTGGCCAGTAACAGCAAATCCCTATTGCAGAAATCACTGTAGGTACCACTGCTAGAAAAAAAGATCAAGAACTCCATGAACATGTAAATATTTTATCTATATTCAACACTTAATAAAAAAGGTTTGAGCTGTCTGTTCTAATACATCTTTATGCAAGAAGTGGGAAGGAACTGTTGTCTGTACCATTGTATTTAGTGTGTAAAATCAGGGCAAGGCACACCGCAAGCACAGAACTCCTTCCAGGAAGTACTAAAGAACACATGTACATGTACATCTTTATTTATCTCCTATTCATGGTGCAGCGGTGATAGATTTAGATTCATCCCATTTCAAGTGGGTGATAAATCATGTCCTAATGAAGCATTCTATTGTAATACCCTGCTCTATGCACTTGTTCCACAAGGTAGCGTAAACCAGCTTAACTTCATTAATTTCAATGGGTTGAAATCCTAAAATAAATTAGAGGTGAAAAACAATTTCAGGATCATCACTTGTTATCCAAACTAACCTTTCATCATTCAGCTGAGGACATTAAGCACACTTTAGATTTTTCTCTTGCTCAGGGACAAACATGAAAGTGTCTTCTACCAGCTGGAATTTGTATACTATCTACAACAGCTGTTGCTGAAATCACATATAGCATCCATACAAGCATGTGTTCTCCTGTGGATTGTCTGAAGCAGGAGCCAGGTTTTCTGTGTCACAGCTAGCCATTGCTCTAGAAACCACTGTTGAATGCTTATAGCCAGAATTTGAGACCTCATATCAAGTCTCTTCCATGCTTTCCAAGTCTTTAGCAAACCACTTCTAAGTAACTCACTTCCCAAGCTGCAGAACTGGAGCAGTAACACTTCACAGTGTTACCGTTTACACGCATACTGCAACAGTATTTTCAAGCTTTGAAGGCATTCGGATACAATAGTGAGTGAGGAGAGACATGTAAGGGCTGGAAAGGCTACAGAAGAAAATGCTCTTGACAATATTTTATTTCTCCCTTTATAATAAACATGATTCAGTTCAACACTAATTAAAATAATTGCATATGTACCTTTATGTTTATGTACCTATTTCAAAAATCAGTGTATTAATATGCCTATTTCCTACTGCAATACATGAAATCAGTGTGTGTGCAAATTTTAGGCACTTATTTGTATAACACTGATTACTTTTATAGAACTGTGCATCATTAAACGCTTCAATGTATGCTATATCTGACAATGTGTGATATACACCCAGGATATAAGGGTAAAAAGGCAGAGTAAACCCTAGAAGAGCTGCTGCCATGAACAATAAAAGTGACTTCAGTCAAGGGGAACCATTCTCCCTATGCTTGTGCAGAGTCTCTGAAAGAGAGAAGACAAAGATGTGAAAAGCAAACTGGACACTTTCACAGGGGGATGTAATGAAAGCACATTTTTCCTGAAAGATCTTTTAACTGACAGACTGCATACTCTAGCATTCAGAGATTTTGTGAGAGGAAAGAGAAAGCTGAGCTATTTCTGGAGTGCTTTGGAGGGATACCAATGATCCCTGAAAATACTGATCAAAAGACCAGGAAAAGCTCAGGAATGGTGAGGATATCAAGGGGAGAAAAGGAATACAGGCATATTTTTGGGTAAGAATCCATCAATTTAGTGTAAGTGGGTCTGCAACACCTCTAGAAAGGCTGCAAAGTACTTGCTTCAGTTGTTATATTTATTTCAGAGACACAGAATTGAAACTCTGGAGAGATACTCTTAAATTGTTGAAGAGACTGGAGGAAATTTATGCCAAGTTTACCAGGGGTATCCAGATCCCAGGAGACTATTCCCAAGAAGCAGTACCAACAATCTGCACCCAGGAAGCTAAAGCCAGGGCTGTGCTGACTACGCTTTAATGTAACTTCCTGGTGACAGCAGCATTTACTGTAAGCAGTCCCTCCCTTTGGCCACTTTTCTGTGTTCCCTCAGTTCTGCGAGTGTTTAAAGCTGTGAAGTTAATCCGACCAGGGAACTGGGTCCAGTTGAAAAGTAATGCAGGGAAAAGAGACTCAGCCAGATCCATACATTGGCCATGCACATCTGCCAGCAGAAAGGACGGGAAGAGGAATGGCATAAAGGGGCAGCTTAACTTCAACCAACTTCAACTGCAGGGTTGCAAGTGCTCCTAAATTCAAAGCTTGAGTTATTTCATCCTATTTCCATCACAAGAATCTTTCATTTTTTCATTTATTTGTCATATTCTTAAATTTCCATGAATCACTGGACAAAAATCTGTTCTAAAAATTCTCACCCAAAACCATAGAAAACTGATTGACCTCTACATGACTGTGGACTTCATTTCTAGCAATGATGATCTCACATCTTCCCTTCCTTTCTGCTACTAGTACTGCCCGTTGGTAACACGAAATGTTCTGTTAATCATTTTTGGAATTCAAGTTAATTTCTGTTATACTCTTTCAGAGCTTTTTAAAATTAAAAGATATAAAACCAGTCAGTGAACCAAATGCTGTAAACTTATTCAAAAGACCACAGCTACTTCCAATAATGATGATGCATCAGAAAATACTGCTGTTTTGCCTTTTTTTTTTTTTGTTTCTTTTTATGTATATTCCATCTTTGTAGCATGAAAGTATCCTGCATCCTTGACACAGATGTCTAGTCCCTGTGGGACTGGAAGAATACTAACACTGCTACCGATGGAAGTATTTGGTCCTTAAATTTCTTTTTTTTGGGCTTACTATTAAAAAATAAGTGAGGGAAGTGCGGGTTTTGTTTACAGTCATGTGCAGGTTTTATATTCATGCTTACACTTGGATGTACTCAAAATTTCCATGTTAATTTATCCATTACTTAAATGCTGAGAAGTATCTTATTGCTGGACTTGAGGACTAGCCACATAACCCATGTCTAATTTTACCTCTACCTTTGCAGTCCTGTGACTCATATATACAACTGAATGACATTTCTCTCTTGCCTGTCTACCTGTACTTATGCATGTAACAGAATAACTTTTGAACAGTGCATCTCATTCATTCATTCAAAAATATTCCAAGTGTTATAACAGGAAATCCTTGGAAAAAAAAAACAAAAAACAGCAAAACAAACAGGAAGCCAGAAAGAAAAAAAAAAAAAAAAA